>CM033745.1:52804298-54026937 GCA_019671005.1 Hibiscus mutabilis
CTTCATATCCATTGAACACTCTTCTCTTTTGTAAGAGAAGCAACCATATCCTTTCACTGTCCGAAATTCTGTCGATTTTTTTATCATTTCTAACACTGTTTTGTGTTTGATGAAATTCCCAGAACTTTCATTTCGTTTCCTTTATATTCAAGCAAGATTTTCCATTAATCCAAACAGGGAAAAACGACAGTGCATTAATCACAAATTACCCTCTATAAAATTAAAACCTTCATTTAACATGTCGAGTTTAATTTATTCTTACCGTCTTTTCTCTGATTTAATTAACATGTTGTGTGCATTAAGGAACATAACTTCCAGGAAAGTCAAACGACGTTACCATCATCGTAAAACGACGACGACAAAGGCGGCGGTAAAGGTGGCGAGGGCAATGCATAATGACTCTACTGAAACGCTTTCCTGTCCCTTCGGGGAGTTGGCGACGAATTTATCGGACTCGGAGCTCCGTGAGACGGCTTACGAGATTGTGGTCGGAGCATGTCTCAACGTATCGGAGTCGGAGAAGGCAGCTGGGACACCACATACGTCGTTGACGTCCAGGGCGGCGAGTACGGTGAAGAAGGCTTTAGGATTGCGATCTCGGAGGAAGAAATCGAGCGGGAATAAGCACGGATCGGAACGAGTCAAGAAGGCGAGATCGACCGAGGCGACGTTGAGAGTTCAACTGCGAGTTTCAGAGCAGATGGATTCCAGAGTTAGAAAAGCTCTCTCGAAAGTTGCTGCTAATCAGGTTCGTTAAACAAAAATCCTTTTGGGTTAAATACATAAAACGTCCCTAAACGATAACAAAATCTAAAACTGGTCTTAAAACTAAAATATTTCAATTAAGTCCTATCGGCTTAGCTATCAACCTTAACGTAAAATGCTAGCTTGCATCCCTAAACTTTTGTATTACATGGATTCAAATTATAATTTTTATTCTAAATTGATCCCTAAACTTTTGAATGTTCCAATTTCATCTTCAAACTATGACTCTCGTTCTAAATTGGACCCCAAACTTTTAAACATTCTAATTCCATCCCAAATTACCAGTACATGTCAATCATATCCATTGTTAACATCATCGCTATAAAATTGCTAATTGTCTTGTAAACATATTATATAATAATATGATGTGACATAAGCAATACTTTGAAGATGAAATTTTAATGTTTATAAGTTTATGGATCAATTTAGAACGAGTGTCACATTTTGAGGATGAAACTGAAATATTCAAAAGTTTGAAGACCAATTTCTAATGAAAGTCATAGTTTGGGATGAAATTGAAGTATTCAAAAGTTTAAGGACCATTTTAAAATGGAGGTCATAGTTTGGAGAGACTATTAACTCTAATAAATATCTTAAAACTTGCCTGAATTAAATCAGATTCTAACCGATTAGGTAAATACTAGACTAAAGGAAATGAGTAATTGAAACAATATTTCTACTCGAGGATTCAATTAGAATTTTATGCAGTTTAGCAAACAATTTAAAACTAGATCCATAATTTGAGGATGTTTGGTGAATTAGTTTGAATTAATCTTCTATGTATATAATTTTACTAAGAAATCGAGCTCAGGCTCGAATAAGAAAATTCTATAAACTAATTTAACCGAGCCCAAGTTTAAACTTAAGTACGAGAATCAATAAACAAACTTAACCGATTTAAATTATCGTTGTTCGAACTCGATTCACCTGAATTCATGTCCTTACTAAGAAAAGTAAGGGTCTTTTGTGTTTATTTTATCAGAGGATAGAATCAATGGTGTTACCACTCGAGATGTTGCAGCAACTCCACCCTTCGGATTTCCCGAACAAGGAAGAATACGAAGCTTGGCAGAGAAGAAATCTGAAGCTTCTCCATGCCGGACTCCTTTTGCATCCTTTAATACCACTAAACAACGAAGACACCGCACCGCAGCGGCTCCGGCAGGTCATCGACGAGGCACTGGAGAACCCTTTTGACACCGCAGAAAACAATGAGTCCATGCAAGCCATTCGGAACATCGTTACATCACTTGCTTGTAGAACACGCGACGATGGGTCGACTTCGGGTACAAGCCACTGGGCAGATGGTTTCCCATTGAATCTCAAAATCTACAAAATGTTGCTCGAAGCTTGTTTCGATCTCAACGACGAAACATCAGTCATTGAAGAGTTAGACGAAGTCCTAGAGCTCATAAAAAAGACATGGCTCGTTCTAGGATTGAACCAGATGCTGCACAATCTTTGCTTCTTGTGGATGTTGTTTAACCATTACACGTCAATCGATCACGCCGAAAGCTATCTGCTGAACGCCGGCGATAAGCTGTTGACGAAAGTCGAAAACGATGCCAAGGTGTTGAAAGAAGATGCCAATTATGCCAAGGTGTTGAGTTCTACTTTGAGTGCGATTTCAGGCTGGGCTGAGACAAGGCTGGCTGATTACTACAATTATTTTCGTAGCGATAACACTGAGTCGATGGCATGTGTCGTTTCCATGGCAGTTCGATCAGCAAAGATAATGGCAGAAGATGATGTTGAAGGAAACGGAAACGATGAGGGTTATGACAGAGTTGATGGGTACATAAAGTCATCACAGCGTGCTGCTTTTGCCCAGGCAAGTTCCCAACGTTTCAGCGTAATCTTTTATATTTGCATTATGAATGAGCAACATAAGATAAGAGGTCCCCTATAGTTTAATATAAGAAATAACTTCATTTTAACATATAGATCAAGTTGAACCAATCAATTGTCTCAATGGTATAAGATGAATCATTCCCTCTTGATAATTCAGGTTTGAACAATATTATCTGCAAAGGTAGGGGCGGAATACAGGGAGGGTTTTGGGGTGCAAGCCCCTGCCAACTTTTTTCCCAATAGTAATAAAATAGTTTTTTCTAAAAAGGTAAAATTGGTTCTATAATCCCTTCAATCTTTTTAAAATCTTATTATGACATCCCTCAAAATATTTAATCTCATAATGGTCCCCTTTATAAATTTCTAGTTCCACCCTTGTGTATGATAGAATATGATAGATATTAAAGAAAACATAGATCAAGTTTATAATTTAGATTACATGGACTAATTTTTCAAGTTAAGTACAGTAGGGGGCGGACATTGTAATTTTACCATTTTAATTTGAAAGCTGATGGATAAACTACAAATTTCATCACTTCACTTTCTTGTCACTCCTTTTTTGGTTACTAAAGTTTAAAATTTTATAATTTAATCACTAAAATTCAGATTTGCTCCTTGTCAATTGTAAGTTAAATCAGAAATGGAACGATGACATGAAATACGTTTTTTTTCATGCCATCCACGTATTCTTTTTCTTCCTTTTTCTCCTTTGATTTTATCTTGTTCCCTAGATATGAAAGTTTTATAGTTTCATCCTTGTGTTAAGAACAAAAATTTTCTGCTTTTTTTGGTGCCCACTTCTATGTCTAAATACTAAAAAATTAAACTCTACACTCCAACACTAATTTCTAAATCCTAAATCCTACACCCTAAATATAAATTTCAACCCTAAAGAGTCAAGACACTGAGATCACCATTCTCCAGCATCTTCTCCAACCACTCAAGAGTCAAGACACCAACAAACTCTCCTCGTTGTCTCCTACCACTCTATCAATTTAAATTTTGCCCAAAATCACTTAAAACTTGCAAAACTCAACCCAAAATCCAAACCTCGTAAAACTCTAAATCATTCTGACTTATAATATCCATCATTTGATCAACGTAGAATCAAGATATACAACTCGCTTTCTCCTTCTCCACCTCTCTATCGATGAAATTTGGAATAAGATGTTCCATTGTCCAGAAATCAAAGGGAATCCAAAACCAAGTTTTTATAAAAATGAAGAAAGTTTTGGGGCTTATTTCATAATTTTTAAATATGGATGTTCAGTCATTACGTCATTAAGAATTTAACGACATACCAAAATATGAATAAATTGAAATCTAGTGATTAAATTAAAAAAATTTGAACTTCTGTGCTCAAAAAATTTAGCCAAAGATAATTCATGGTTTTATCTATTGATATGTATTTAGACAGGCAATGGAGAAGGAAAAGTGCAGCAATTCTTCACCAGAGGACCATCACATTCACAACGACCTTCCTTTCATGGCCAGACTTGCAGAGGCAGTGAGTACACTGGCATCTACCGAGAAGGAACTATTCACTCCGATATTAAAACGGTGGCATCCACTTGCAGCCGGCGTAGCAGTGGCCACCCTCCATTCCAGCTATGGGAATGAGCTCAAGCAATACGTTTCCGGCATCGATGAACTGTCACCCGATGTTTTTCGAGTGCTGAACTCTGCCGACAAACTGGAGAAAGATTTGGTGCAAATCGCAGTTGAGAATTCAGTGAACAGTGAAGATGGTGGGAACTTATTCATAAGGGAGATGCTTTCTTATGAGGTTGAATCTGTTACTTCTGGTCTGGTTAAATCATGGATAACGACCAGAACTGATAGATTGAAGGAATGGGTTGATAGGAACCTGCAACAAGAGGTAATTTGGGTTGATCCTTTCACTATGCCTGGATTTGATATTTAGTCCCAATACTTGAGTTTAGCATAATTTGGGTCCTCTACTTTTATAATATCATTAGTTAGTTCAATTATTTAATAACTCAATACCATTAACTATTCATATTAAAATATTGGAATAATGTCGAAAAATACACCTAACGTTTGATTGGATAGTCATTTTGCCCCTTATTCTTTTTTGAAGCATTTTAACTCAACGTTGCATTTTGGGTAAAAATGACATGTCCGTAAATGAAAACTGTTAATAAACTAACTCCAAACAACTTGAATTGAATTGATATAATGGTATGCTAGAGAAAAAATTAATTATATATTTTATATAATTTTATAAAATGTGTCATTATGTCAAGTTAACATCTTTGTCTATATGACACTATTATGCTAGTATGGACTATCATGTAGGTTTGTCACATTATTTCATGTCATTTATCGTTACTTGACTAATAGTTTTCATCTACAAATGAGCTATTTCGACCTAAAATAAAACGTTGAGAGTTAAAATGTTTCAAGAAAGAATAAGGGTCAAAATGATTATCCAATCAAATGTTATGAGATTAGGACTAAAATATTTACATGGATTTGTTTATTAAAAATTTTAAGAATAAAATTACTCTTTGTCCTTAAACTTGACAGATTTCTGGTCCTAGAATATTTTTCTTGAGTCACATTAGTCTTTTATTCTTGCCAACTTTTCTAATTAGTATAGTTCTTTTGGTGACATAACGCTGAGATATTTTTGACTTAATCTCATAGTGATGCACCATAAAAGACCAAAAATCTAAGTTCATGCATTAATATAAACAAAAAAGAACTCAAAGATAAAGTTGGAAAATTTGTTAATTAAGTTTAAGGGCCAGAAGTTACTTCATCCCTAAAGCAACCATTCCAACTCACCGTTCTAATATAGATTTTTTTTTAGATTGGAATGAGTGTTTATCAAGAAAAATTCAAGTCTACATTGGTTTAACGATCTGTATGTGACCCGTTAGTTGGTTAGTCTAGATCGAAGATGGCAGATGTCCAGCAAAGAGTTGACCCTTCAATTCATTTTATTTCTTTCACAATATCGGGATATAAACATAATCTTATTTTAGGGACATTATAAAAAAATTATGGTCAAATTAAACCGGAATATTTAAACTTTTTCCACCGCCCGTGCATTGTGTATTCTTCTCATCTCTTTGTAGGCATGGGATCCAAAGGCGACTAGGGAGCGTTTTGCTCTATCTGCAGTTGAAGTGTTGCGGATTGTAGACGAAGCATTTGAAGCATTCTTGTCGTTACCAATATCAACACATGCTGCTTCTCTTCCAGATTTAGCCACCGGGATCGACGGCTGCCTCCAACATTACATATCCACGGCGAAGTCCGGCTGTGGTACGTATACACCCACAATGCCACCATTGACCAGATGTTCACAACGCTCCAAACTTCCTAGTGTGTTCAAGAGAAAAGACAAGCCTCATAAGAAACCCCAGGCTGCAAATGACAATGCCAGTGACAGCTTCGGGACACCCCAGTTGTGCTGTCGGATTAACACACTGCACTACATTCAAACTCAGCTGCAGCACGATGATTTCTCCAATGGGATGGGGAAAGAATTGAAACTCTCGGCTGCTGCATGTGAAGAAGGGATCCAACAGCTATGTGAAGCGACGGCTAACAAAGTCATTTTCCATGACCTAGGACATCTTTTCTGGGATGGTTTGTATGTCCGGGAAGTTTCATCTTCCAGAATTGAACCTTTTCTTCAAGAGCTTGACCACCATTTGGAGGTCATTTCGTTAACCGTGCATGACAAAGTTAGGACACGAGTTATCACTCATGTAATGAAGGTTTCCTTCGATTGTTTCTTGCTGGTTTTGCTTGCCGGAGGCCAAGCCCGTGCTTTCATCCTGCAGGATTACGAGATGATCGAGGAGGATTTCAGGTTGTTGACTGATTTGTTTTGGTCTAATGGGGATGGACTCCCCGCTGAGGTGATAGAGGAGTTTTCGACCACGGTTAACGAGATTCTCCCCTTGTTTCAAACCGAAACCGACAGCCTGATTGAGAAGTTCAGAGATGTGACACTCGAGAGTTGTTCTTGTTCCTCTACTAAATCCAAGCTTCCATTGCCGCACACGACCGGTCATTGGGGTCCGACTGAACCGAACACGGTCTTGCGAGTTTTGTGTTGTAGGAATGACGAAATAGCAGCCAAGTTCCTTAAGATGACTTACCAATTGCCAAAGAAACTCTAACTGGTTCATGTGACCCATATAGGCTGCCTGTGTATATGTAAAACCATGTTGCTTACTTAATGAAATGAAAATAGATCTCCAAAAACAGGTTTGGAGCTTCCTGCTGTTGTTTCCAAGTACCAACAATTCAAGCTACTGTTAACAAACAGATGATACATATAGCTAAACTAGGCAGGTCAGGTCATTATCACTGTCAATTAGACACGCAAACAGTTCAGCGAAAACCCTTAGGGGCATAACTAAAAATTTATTTAAATAGTGTTAATTTTTTAATGATACTTAAGGGGTCATTTTATTTATAGAAAAGACGTTATTTATATATATTTTAATCTTTTTATATACAAATTATATAAAAAATATTTTTAAAAAAAACTTTTAGGTGTTAACGGACACCCCATTCTTGTACGAGGCTCCACACAGGAGGTGCCTACTACCAGCCAAAAGCAGCCAAGGTAAGATCACATTGTTAGCATAATAATGGAGCAATAGAAGAGCACTAAGCCACTAATTAAGCTTATTATATATACAATGTAATAAAAATTCAAGAGATCTAATGATAATTTTCTTAAGAGGTGTTCATTTTTAGATTCAGATTGTATTTAATGTAAAAAAAATTGGATATCCAATTTTTCAGAGAGGCAAAATCGTGATCTTTATTCAACCGAAAAAAATAAAATATCTAGATTTTCGAATTAAATATTTGATTTTTTGAATATAGTAAACTTATTTTTTAAATAATAATAATAAATAAATAATAAAATGATAATAATAATAAAACGGTTAATATATATATATATATATACGGTAATAAAAATAATAAAAATGATAGTATTTAATATAATCATAATAAATATAATAAAATAGAAGAAAATATATTATATAATAATGAAAATTATAATAATAAAACTATACTAATTACCAAGAAAAAATAGCAGTGTTTTATACTAATAAAATTGTAACATCCCTATTCGGTCTAGTAGAAAAATCGAGCCGAAGACATCACCAGAAATTGAAACAGAGAATCAAAGAAACAATCATATTTTATTTTAAAATAAATCATACAAATATTCTCATATTAATAAGTTATTAAACATATTAGTGCTTACTTAAGTTTTTAGCGGCGTTTATGTAACAAACGCCACTAATTTTGAATATTTTCCGACATTTTTGGGAAAACGCCACAAATACGCGTAAGTTAACAGCGTTTGTTGGACAAACGCTATAATAGGTATTACGTTAGTGGCATTTGCTTTTACAAACGCCTGGCGTTTCTTTTAAAAACACCGCAATAAGTATTGCTTTAGTGGCGTTGTTTTACAAACGCCATAATAGGGAATAAAATTTACCTTTTTTACAAACACGTGTTTGGGGATGTAAAAACAGGTAAAAGGATGGGTTTCAGGTCAGGTTCTGTCAGGTCGGGTCAAATCAGATACATGTCATTTCAGGTCGTTTTTTTGTTTTGACTCGATTCGGGTCAGGTGCGGGTCAATTTCAGGTCGGGTTCATTTCAGGTCGGGTTCATTTCGGGTCGGGTTCATTTCGGGTCGGGTTCATTTCAGGTCGGGTTCATTTTAGGTCGGGTCAAAACGGTTAATTGACAGGTTAATTCGGGTTCGGGTTGACTTCAAGTCGGGTTCATTCGGGTTTCGAATTCGTATTAAGTTTGAGTTTGGTACAAATAGTCGATAGACTTTGGGTTGGCCATTCATTTCGAGCTAATCATTGAACGCCTTTCACGAACACGAATCACATTAAAAATAAATATTAGGCACTAGAATGAACAAAAAATATCGAATGACTCATTTCTAAAATATTAGAGTAAATTACAAAAATTATAAATTAATAAGGGTCAATTTTGGTGAAAAATATTAAATTAAAATTATAAACATTGGACTAAATTACAAAAAAATGAATAGGGGTCAAGTTGGACTAAAATTATAGTTTTAGGGACTAGAATGAACAAAAATATCAGCAAATGATTCATATATAAAATATTGGAGTAAATTACAAAAAATATAAATTAATAAGGGTAAATTTTGGTGAAAAATAAAATTTTAGTTAATATTATGAATAAAAATATCATAATATTAAAAACACTGGATTAAATTACAAAAAAAGAATAGGGGTCAATTTGGGAATAAAAACAAAGTTTTAAGGACTATAATAAACAAAGATATTAAATTAAAATTATAAACATTAGACTAAAATACAAAAAATATGGGTTAATTTGGAATAAAAATAAAGTTTTAGGGACCATAATGAACAAAGATATTAAATTAAAATTATAAACATTTGTAGTAAATTACAAACAAAAAAAGAATAGGGGTCAATTTAGACTAAAAATAAAATATATGTATGTATGTAAGTTTTACTATATATATATATACACGTGTGTATGTATGTATGTATATATATATGTATATTATATATATACATAAATACACACATATTTTTATATGTATGCAAGTATGTATAATTGTATGTATATTATATATATATACATGATACATACACATATATATATTTATATATGTATGTAAGTATGTATAATTGTATATGTGTATATGTATGTATATATATATATATATACACACATATACATATGTAGGTTTTAGTATGTATATGTTATATGTGTAATGTATATGTATGTAAGTTTTTGTATGTATATGTATGTATACATACATATATATATATATACATATATATATATATATATGTATATGTATATGTATATATATATATATATATATATATGTGTATGTGTATATATATATATGTATATACATATGCATGTGTATGTATATACATAATATTATATATATATTATACTTACAATATACATGTATACATATATATACATATGTATATATGTATATATCTATATGTGTGTATGTATATATATACATATGTATGTATGTATGTATATATACATAATATTATATATATTATACATACAATATACATGTAAGTTTTAGTATGTATATGTATATTGTATGTATATAATATATATATACATTAATACATATATGTGTATACATATACATATACATATGTATATATACATATTAATACATATACATATATATATGTATATACTTTAATACATATATATATACATACATTAATACATATATATATATATACACACATATATTAATACATATACATAGATATATATTAATACATATACATATATATATATATTATTAATACATATACATATATATTAATACATATATATATACATTAATATATATACATATATAAACATTAATACATATACATATATATACATTAATACATATACATATATATACACATTAATACATATACATATATATATATATATACATTAATACATATACATATATATATATATATATACATTAATACATATACATATATATACACATTAATACATATACATATATATATATACACATTAATACATATATATACATTAATACATTAATACATATATATACACATTAATACATATACATATATATACATTAATACATATATATATATATATATATATATACATGTACATTAATACATATATATTAATACATACATATATATACTTTAATACATATACATATATATATACACATTAATACATACATATATATATATATATACATTAATACATATATATGTATATATACATAAATACATATATATATTAATACATTAATACATATATATATCAATACATATATACATTAATACATATACATATACATTAATACATATATATATATATACATATATATATACATATACACATATATATATATATTAATATATATATATATACTTTAAAACATATACATATATATACATTAATACATATACATATATATACATATACATTAATATATATATACATTAATACATATATATATATATATATACATGAATACATATATATTGATACATTAGTACATATACATATATATTGTAGCGATGTCCGTTTCGCTAAAAAAATGTGTTTTTATCTATTGTTTTTTGTTTTGAAAATAATGTCTTCCGTGGGGGTTTTGCAAAAACCGTATTTTATTTTGAAATTGGAGTCTCCTTCAGCCACTTAGGTAGGTCGGACACCGTGAAACCAGAGATTTAAAAACTTGTTGGGTTCGGGAGTCGGTTACGAATGGGGAAGGATTAGCACCCCCACACCGCCCAAAATTGGTACTTTAATAATTACCGCTTTATTGATATTAAACTTTCCGAATTAAAGTGACGTTTAAATTAAAATTTGGTCATAAGTGTGAGTATATTTTAAAAGCCCCGTTATCCGAGAGTAAACGCCCAACCACCATCACTACGCCTGATACTGGCCCCCATTTACACTCGGATAAAAGGGCACCGCATTGACAAATAATATATCGTTATGCGACCTTAGCAAACAATTATAAAACACACAATTTACATTGACATGGTGAAAGATAAAATAAATAATAAAAACACGGATATCACAAAATTAAACAAAAATAGCAAAATGCATTGGCATGATTAACAAAACATATCACAATAAAAAACAAAGCATAGACAAGTGAGAAAAAAACATACCTCAAAATTAAAAGAAAAGAAAACATGGTTCAAAAATTAATAGATCAAATATATACATATAAAGATGCAACATATGCATGATATACACGTAACATGGTATTAAACTAACAAATCAAAGCAAAAAGCGAACATAACATAAAAAAACTATTACTTAACATATGAGACAACTTAAAATAAAATAAAGCATGACATTTATATGTAACAATTATCACCCATTTTTTACTTATAACCTAAAATACGAAACAAAAATGAAACATATTGGAACACATGCATACATGATAAACAACTAGATTAAACATGCTTGATTAATAAAACACCAATGTCATGATAATACATTAAAACTTAAAATATGACATATTTTATGCACACATCAAAGTGAAAAACAATACACCGTGTAGAAAACACACTAATATATAGCCTAAAAAACAAAAAGGGACATGGAAGTTTATGTTAACATACAAAAACATGCTACATGCAAAGAAACTAAGACAACACCTAAAATATACGTATATAGGTACGATGGACAAATGAATTAAAACACAAAAAAAGGCATCATATCACAAACTAAACTTGTATCATAAAAAATATAGAAACATGCTAAAAACAGTGCAAACATACCTAAAACATAATAAAAATTAAATGGCATAATTACTTGAAACAATGAAAATGACTGAAATAAATGAAGAACAAAAGGGCAGAAACGAAAGAAAAAAAAGAACTCATTTTAGGATTCAATTATAAACCAAATTAAACTTAAAGGGACTAAAGCTGTAAAAAGCCCATGCGGCAAGCTCGAAATGGAAAGTTTGAAAACGCGGAGTGACTGAAGGAGTGATTTTACCATTAAAACGCTGATTTTGAATAATTTCAGGACGGAATTGAAAATTTTTGAAAGATAAGAGGGACTAGGTTTGAGATTATACCAAGGGGAATGCTCAGTTTGAAAATTTTAGAAGTGCGAGATGATTTAATGGGTAATTTAACCAAGTATTTTTTTATTTGGCCTATAAAACTATTCGATCGACTTCCCTCTTTTCTTTTTCCATTCGTTTTTTAACCATAAAAAAGGGAGAGAGAGAGCTCTCTCTTTTTTAGAAAAACCAATAACCCAGACCACCACTTTCACCCGCCCACCGTGAACCACTAGCCTCTGGCGAGACTCTGCCGTGATGGCCGCCTCGAGCCATCCCGGACCAAGAATTTGGCAACCTTGAAACCCCATTTTCGAAACCAACAACCAAAAGAAAAAGACAAAAGCCCACTATTTTTTTACGAGTACCAAAACCACTTCTTCCTTTTTAGGCTCACCCCTTTAGGGATTATCGCCGAAGAAGGAGCCTCTCACTACACAGTTAAAAATACCGTTTTTTACTTTTGTTCTTTTGTTTCCTACATGCATGAAAAGAAAGAAGAAGGAAAGTTGTGATTACCGCTGGGAAACTCTGAGTTTTTTTTATTTCATATTTCTGGTACTGATCCCTTTACAGATTACTTGTTTTATACATATCTCATTTTTTGTTGGTAGAAATAAAATACAAAATACATTGGGTTTTGTTTGGTACTGTCAGATCCATATTTCTTTATGTTTTTGGTGATGCTCGACCATGCTTGGTGGTTGGTACGGCGGCAGATGGAGCATGGTGGTGATGTTCTCGGCCAGAGGCATTCTCGACCGTTTAGATGAAATCTCGAACGGGTGGGACCGCTCCAGACCGCGACACGTGGAGCTCAGCAGCCGAGGAGTTCTGACGCGTGGGATGCACGCGTGCGTGGGAGATCGAAGCGTCCGCGCGTGGATCATACGCGCGCGTGGCAGTTGAACAGTCTGGGCGTGTAACACACGCGGCCAGCTGGATAGCCCTCCCCCTTTGATCGTGGTCGTTGGATCAAAATTTGATCCAACGGCTCTTGGTTGGCTGCGCAGAAGGAAAAAATGATATTAGATATCATATAGGGTTTTAGGGTTAATTAGATGGGATTGGGCTGGCCGAAATGGGCTATGTAATTTAAGTGGGTTTTGTAAATGATGGACTGGACTATTATAAAATATTTGGGTTTTATGTTTTGGATTTTATTTTACATTAGTCCAATAATATTAGTATTAGTAATAGTAATAATAATAATAATACTATAACAATAATATAATAACATATACACGTATATAATTTATGTACATACAATCATACATGAAAATTAACATATATATCATATAACATTCAAACACAACACACATATACATATATTTGTTCACACACCTAATTAATATAAGCACACACATTATTCATACAAACAATTAAGGCATACGTAATATGCACATACACACAACAACACATACCACATACACATTAGTCACACGTACATAATACACACCCAATAATATTATATATGTGTACATGCAATAATAATATCCTTTAATTATTATATTAATATATTAACACTATTTACAAACCGGATAAAAATGAGTGATTACATATACATATATATACATTAATACATATATATATATATATATACATTAATACATTAATACATATATATATACATTAATACATATACATATATATACATTAATACATTAATACATATATATATATATATTAATACATTAATACATATATATATATACATTAATACATATATATTAATACATATATATATACTTTAATACATATATATATACACATATACATTAATACATATATATATATATATACATTAATACATTAACACATATATACATATATATACATTAATACATCTACATATACATATATATTAATACATATATATATATATACATATATATATTAATACATATTCATATATATACATTAATACATATACGTATACATATACATATACATATACATACATATATATACATTAATACATTAATACATATATATATTATGTACATTAATATATATATATATATATATGTACATTAATACATATATATATATACTAATATGTTATATGTATGCATGTATGTATACCCCTAAACTATATATCAATTCATATGTATATACATATTAATACATATACACATATATATTAATACATATATATATACTTTAATACATATACATATATATATATATATATTAATACATATATATATACATTAATACATATACATATATATATATATTAATATACATATACATATACATATACATATACATATACATATACATATACATATACATATACATATACATATACATATATATATATATATATATATACATATACATATACATATACATATACATATACATATATATATAAATTAATAGATATACATATATATACATTAATACATATACATATATATACATATACATATATATATATATTAATACATATATATTAATACATATATATATACCAATTTGAGTAAGGACCAAATCAAATAAGGGCAAAACTTTTAAGCTCTATTTAAAAGTGATCAGGAACAAATTTAAAACATGAGTGCCAGCGGAGCAACATCTGAATAGTAAGGCACGACCCGTTTAAAAACGCACAGATCTTTTTACCCGACCCGACATTCTATGTATACCCAAAAATCAGATCGAATGTTGTTTTATCATTTTATTTTTCTCTTGGCAAAACTCTGCCCATATTTCTACTCTCTTTCTCACTCTAAACTCTCTGCCTTCTCTCTAGAAAAAACACCATATTCCCAGAAATCCCAAACCTTTTTCGATCAAACACTTGAACTTAAACCCAGTTCATCCTTTGTTCTTCGATCAAACCCTTCCAGATCTTATACAAACATCAAAACTCATCCCAAACCTGTTTCTCTTCGATCAAAACCTAGAATTTTTGAAGAACAACCTCATGTTCTTCCACTTTTCCCTTTTCAATCCTTCCAAACCCTAATCCCTAAATCAATTCCGTTTTACCCTTCAACTTAAAATCATTTCATCTTCTCATATAACCCCTTCAACTTCTCATCCCAAACCTATTTCTGTTCTCCTTTAACCCCTTCCAGATCTTATACAAACATTAAAACTCATCCCAAATCTGTTTCTGTTCGATTGAAACCTAGAATTTTTGAAGAACAACCTCCTGTTCTTCCATTGTTCCCTTTTCAATCCTTCTAAGCCCTAATCCCCAAATCTATTCTATTTTACCCTTCAACTTCTTAAAATCTTTTCATCTTCTCATGTAACCCCTTCAACTTCTTAAAATCTTTTCTTCTTCTCATCTAACACCTTCAATTTCTTATCCCAAACCTGTTTCTGTTCTCCTTTAACCCCTTCAACTTCTCTGGTCCAAATCTCTTAGCTTCTCAGTTGGTTTGGGTAAGTAACACCAGTTCTTTTTTTCGATTTCTGTATTTTTGTTGTTTGTGTTCATTTATGATTTTTGCTAACCGTATTCTTTCTCTAATTTCTCAGGTATATCTCTGGTCTCCCTCAGACTCTTGATCTTCTAATTGTGGGTTTGTTTCACTTTTTCTACATATATGTTCCATCTTTTGTATATGGCTGTGTTGTCTACTCGGAGTATATATATTGTCTATTTTGATTTCTGATTGTGAGTTTTGTTGTTGTCTTTTATGGGTTCTGGGTTTTTAGATGTTCTATGTTCCGTTTCAATGGTTTAATCCGAGTATATAGGCTGGACATCATGTTCTGTGATGCTACTGGTGTCAAATGAGGTTTTTAAAGGATCTTGTGGACAGGTTTAACAATGCCACGTACAAGGATTAATACCATTGAGTTTAGGGGTTCTGTTTGTTGCTTTGTAGATTTGTTATTTGTTATGATTTGTTCTGTCTCTAACAACAAATCACACTGTTTAAATTTCAATATTTATCACAGCTATGGAATCTGATTCTTATGAGTTGGAGTATCCTGTTGAAAGAGGTATATTCCTCTTTTTATTAATTTTAGAATTATATTTGTATCATTTCTGTCAATCACTAATACATGTTTGTTTGTTTGTTTGAAGTGGATATAAATGATCAACTGTCTGGAATAGCTCGTACCCCTAAGAGGAGGGCTACAACTGCAAATTCAATGGACTTTGGGAGAAGAACTTCTCCTGTTTGGGATCATTATACCTTCGTTAAGCAACCTGAAGGTGTTTTTGCGCAATGTAAGTATTGCAAATCCAAAAGCTATAAAGCAGATTCTTATGTTGGCACATCTAACCCTAAAAGGCATACTGAAAAATGCCCAGCTTACAAGGATTTTATTGCTACTAATCCCAATAGTAGTTTCTTTTGATCAGAAAAGATACTGTGATTTATTTGCTCCAGCTATTTTGTGCCATGGTTATGCTTTGAGTGTGGTTGAGCATGAAAAACTTAGGGCTTTGCATCAGTATCTAAATCCTAATGTGAAGGATATTTCGAGGTATACTATTACTAAGCATTGCATGTTAAAGTATGAACAGCATAAAAAAATTGCTACTTGATTCAATGCATTCTGTTTCAAGTCGTATATGTTTTACATGTGATGGATGGTCTGCTTGCACTTCGCGTTCATATTTTGCTCTGACTGCACATTATGTTGATATTAACTGGAAACTTCAGTCCAAAATACTGAATTTTCGTCATTTTCCCCCACCCCATTCTGGTGAGTCTATTTATAAGTTTGTGAAAAAAATGTTATGTGAGTGGGGTCTTGAGAAAAAAGCTTTTACCATAACTCTTGATAATGCTTCTGCAAATGAGAAAATGGTTAAGCGTCTCAAAGATGATTTGCATGCCATTTCACCCCTTCCAAGCAATGGTAAATACTTTCATATAAGGTGTGTTGTCCATATTTTGAACTTGATAGTTCAAAAAGGTTTGAAGGTAATTGACTCTTCTGTTATTAAATTGTGTGAAATTGTTAAGTTTATTAATTCTTCTGATGCTAGACTTTGTAGTTTTGAATTGGCTATTAAAGATTGTGGTTCTGTTTTTTCTGGTAAGTTGATATTGGATGTTCCTACTCGATGGAATTCCACTTACTCAATGCTTCGTAGGGCAATTGATGCTAAATTAGCTATCAATTTGTTTGTTAACATGGAAAATAATTTTGATATAATTAGTGAGATAGAGTGGGAAACTGCTCAATTAGTCTGTGATTTCCTTGAGCCATTTTTTGAAATTACTACTCTGTTTTCAGGATCCAAGTATCCCACTTCTAACTTGTACTTGGCTAATGTTGTTGCCATTGAGAAGCTGTTGTGTGATGCTCACAATGATCCATGTAATGGCATTTCTGCAATGGCATGACCTATGCTTGAATTGTATGAGAAATATTGGTCTGATCACTCAACGATTCTCTCCTTTGCTGTTTTGCTTGATCCTCGATATAAATTACAACTTCTGAAGGAGTTGTACGGTGTCCTCTATGTTGAGGATGAGGTTGAAAGGAGGGTAAGCCTTGTTTACAATGAGTTTGTTAATTTTTATATATATTATTCCAAATCTGTACTCTGTTCTTCTTCTAATTCTTCTGTCAAAAGTAACTCACCTCAAAGTACAAGTGTGTCAAGTTCCAGTAGGCCTCGAACATTTAAAAAATCTAATATATTTCAAGTTAGTCTTTATTCTCATAAATTTCAATTAGGCTTCTGTTTTTACATTTAATTATTTTTTTTGTTTTACTTACAGTTTATTGATTAACCTTTATCTTTTTTAATGTTAGAACTTTGATGCCAATTTAGCTGCTTCTAGGAGTGGAAAATATGATGTTGACTCCTACATTACTTTGCCCATTCTACCTCGTACTGATGATGCTGAGTTTGATATTTTGGAGTATTGGAAATCATAATCTGTTTCTTTTCCTGTACTTTCACAGATGGCTAGAGATGTTTTAGCCATTCCAATCACTTCAGTTGCTTCCGAATCTTCATTTAGCATGGGGGTCGGATTTTGAACAAGTTGAGGGTTAAACTTTTGCCTAAAAATGTTGAGATATTGTAACAACCCATAATTGGTTGTATGGTTTTGAACCCGAGGAAAGGGATGAAGATTATCTTACTGTTGTGAAAGATTCTTCAATCTCTAATCTTGGTGAAGATTCACTTCTTGATTAAGGTAAAAGGCTTTTTGTGCTTTATTTTGTGATTCTATTTTGTTTTTAAAAAATGTAACTGATTCTATTTTCTTTTGTAGGACTCCTTCAAACCAAGCTAGCACATTACTACTTAAGGTGTCAACTAATTAGTGAAATGTCATGTAAAGACATGTATAATTTTACTTACATTTGGTGTTTATCTTTGTTTTTATTTTCTAAATTCCCGGTGTTTATTTTGTTTAACTTTGCAAATGTTTAAATGTCTGATTCTATTAGTGTTTCTAATAATGTTCACTGTTTTGTAATTTAGCTGTTGTTGGTGCTGTTACTCACTTGATGTTGTTGCTGATTGCTGGTTGTTGTCTGTTACTTTTTGCTAATTGTGTCTGTTGGTGGTTGCTGGTTTACTTGGTAGTTTTTTTCCTTATCTAATTAGTGCCCTTAATTTAATTATGCTGGTTACTTAGCTATGCAAGTTACCCATAATTATGCTGGTAGCATTAGATCTTTTGTCAGCTCGATGACGAAATTTCTGGTAGCAAAGTCGAGCTTTTAGTTTCGCAAAACTTTGCTATAAGATTCGAGAGCTTAAATTTTCACCCAACAAACTTGTGTTTAAAGTTTGTACTTTTGTAAGTTTAATGTTTACTAAGTTATACTTTTTTATGTTGTAATAAACTTGTGTTTTATTCAATTATAATTTTACTCCATGTTTCTGGTAGTTTCATTACCATAACTAAAAGTCAAAGCCTAATTATATAAATTTGAACGATATTTATATAGTTTTCTACTCCATGTTTATATTTCCTGGTTCGGAGTTCTATACGAAAATTAAAGGTTTTTCTTCTCAGAAAGTAAACGACCGAATAATATTCTGATTTGGACAAAAAATAATGCATTCTGATTATGAAATCTAAAAAACTAAGTTGTCATTCTAATATTATAAGTTGAGCTTATAACGATGAAAATGAAGTTAAAATTGTGAAATACTTTAAAAGTTCAACTTTATAATCAATGATATTAATTAATGATAATAATTTTTCACATCCTATCTTTGTAGTGTATACATATATTAATAGCATTTAAATAACACAAGTTTTACTGTTTTACATATGGTTTGAATATTTATAAATAGACTCAAACAGTTTCTAACTTTATCCAATAAAGTTTGGTCAAGTTAAGTTATGGTGTAATTTACCTTAGAGATAAATAGAAATGAATGTCTTTTGTCTACAAGACTAGAAGTATATTTCTTAATTTGACAATTTTTTTGTATTGAATGCCTTAGTATTTACTAAGTATATTTTGAATTTTTACTAAGTTAATTTGACAAATCTTTTATCTATTTAGTATTTAGTATAAATTTTACTAAGTTAATTTATATTTAAATATCTTAAATTTGACAAATCTTTTGTCTATTTAGTATTTAGTATACATTATACTAAGTTAATTAAAATGAATATCTTTTGTCTATTTAGTATTTAATAAGTATATATTAAGTTAATTAAAAATGAATATCTTTTGTCTATTTAGTATTTAATAAGTATATATTGAATTTTTACTAAGTATATATTGAATTTTTACTAAGTTAATTAAAAATGAATGTCTTTGGTCTATTTAGTATTTACTATGTATACATTGAATTTTTACTTACCATTAACTTAATTGATTATATATATAAATTCAATCTTAATTTTTACTAAGTATCTATTATTTAGTGTCAAAAGAATACTTAAATCTAATCTTCCATATATATATATAATTGATTATATATGTATATATAATAAAAATATTATTTAACATTTTAAATTGATTTAAAAAGTAATAGTTTACATTTATCAACACTTAATACTTTACATTTATCAAAACTTTAAATTCATCAAATCATAGACTACTTCAGATGTCAGGTAAATATCATTATCAACTATCAAGCCAGGCCAATATCAGTTGATTCAGTTCATGTCAACAACAGGTCGGGTTCAAAATAAGTCGGGTCAATTAACAGGTCGTGTTCAAAAACAGGTCGGGAAGAAAGCAGGTCGGGTTCAAAATAGGTCGGGTTGAAAACAAGTCGGGTAAAATCGATTCTCGGGTCAATTCAGTCTGGTAAAATCGGTTATCTGCCAGGTTAGTCTCGGGTTCGAGTTCGTTTCAGTCGATTGCAGTTCGGGTTTCGGGTCTACAGTAACAGGTCCAATTCGGGTTCAAGTCGTTTTCGGTCGAATGCAGGTCGGGTTTGGTTACTACAGCAACAAGTCCAATTCGAGTTCGGGTCAACAACAGTCGGTTACAGATCAGAATTAGATCAACAAATCTTCGAATCAAACCAAATTCTGACTCAAGCACGTTTTAGTCGTATTTTCAAGTCACGTCAACTTTTCACATCACTACGCGTGTTTTTACAAGCGCCGTCAAACCCACACAATATCTAATATCTTAGTCATCTCTCACCCCCTCGTCTCATTCGTCTCCAAATCATTCAAATCTTATTTTGATTAGCAGCAACACGGTCTCTAAATCCAACCCATGGAGCCCATCAAAATTCCCTGTCAAAGATCAAACCACCCTTTTGGAGATGGAGAATGATGCCAATTACTATTTCCAGTTACTCACAGAAGCAAAATTATGATTTCTTTGCCAACTCCTCCCCTGTTTTCCCTTTCTTTTCGATTACCTAACCCTAGCTTTTCTGTTAATTGTAACATTTTGTTTTTGGCTTAAAACAAAGACGGAAAGCTAGATCTTTTATATTCTTCTTATTTTTTTTTAATTGTAACTTTCGATGTTTATGAATTGTCGGAGCTGTTGATTGGGTGTTTACTGTCTAGTGACTCCATATAATTTCCTCCTTTTTCATTCTTAAATTTGGGGGAGTTTTCTGAATTAAGGTTTCAAGTTATAGGTAGGGCTTGGAATTAATGGAGCCTCGTGTCGGTAATAAGTTTCTACTTGATCGTAATATCGGCAATGACTCTTTTGGAGAGATCTATTTGGGTTTGTTGCATGATTTTAGTTTCGCCTGTTTTGGGTATGATTTTGAATATGGGTTGATATAAATTGTTCATTTGCAGGTACGAATGTTCAAAAAAATTAAGAGGTTGCCATTAAGCTTGTAAGTAATTTTACAAATTCACTTTCTTTTTTATTTGTTTAGTTTATTGCATATTAACATTATATAAGATAGCAATGTAGAGGGAGACTATAATGTTATGGTTATGGATTTGCTTGGACCTAGTCTTGAAGATCTATTTAATTTCTACAGTAGGAAACTATCATTGAAGTCAGTTTTCATGCTTGCTGATCAAATGGTAGCCTTTTGGAATTTCATGCTTCGGTAGCTTCAGTTCATCTTTCTTTATTGTCTTGTTGCTTGATGTTATTTTGCTAATCTATCTGAGTTTTCCATTTTATTTTATTTCTTTATTTATAACAAACACGACCTAATTTCTTGCTTATTGATTTTATTTCTTTATTTATTAGAGATTGCAAGTATATATACTTGCTACTAGCCACCAAAATCTTAAGGTATGAATTCTCTCATGATGAAATAGTTGCTCTATAGATAGATCATATCTTGGTAGATCATTAGGTTAGTGTTTCGGTTGTGCGAGCTTTACTGGATTCCAGTGAATTATCTTGCTTGTTTAGATAGATCACATGTTGACTCCATTAAAATATGATTGAAATTGTTTCAGTATTTTACATATGATAGATCATATCTTGGTAGATCATTAGATAGATCATATCTTGATTGAAATTACCTTGTTTGGAAGTTTAAATAGATAGAAAATTAGGGGTTAGGGGTTTAGGGAACACGATTCAGTTTGGTTATATACAGAGCATGAATAATGGAAACATAGCAGTAGAATTTGTCTCTTCTTTCTTTGTTCTGTTTCTATAATTTCTTCTTCTATTTCTGGGGTTTGTGTGAATATATTCTTATTTCATCTCTGTGACAGTACCATAAGATTTCAAGTTTTAGCTCAGACCTCTCTCTCGATGGTTCGACGGTAATATTTTACTCTCTCTTGATTGTATACGTTTTACATTTCAAATATGCAATTTTCGAATGTGATAGTAAAAAATACTAGTTTCATTGTATTGATTTCACCCTTTTTATTGCCTCCATTGGTTGCTGAGCAAAAAAGGGGTAAATCTTCTTCTTAAATAGTTTTGATTGCTTACTGAAGTGATGAAGGCTTCATACTTTATGCAAATTTTCAGGAACCAATTAACCCCATTATATTGCTGACCTGAATTAAAATGATTGATCCCTGTTTCATATTGTTCTAATCATAAAAATTATCTAGGACATGTTTTGGATTTAAATACCACTTTCGTATTGTTCTTTAATGCACTCTTGTCACTCTACGAGTCTATGATTTATATTTAGCAAACTTTGTAATGTTAGTAAACCTTGTTAATGTGATGTTATTTTAGTATATCATTTTATCATAAAAAATATAAATACACCTGTCCGGTTCGGTATGTTAAAAAACCTATCTGTAAACCCTTTGAAGCTATCTCTTTGTTTCTCCTCCTACCCAGAACCCAATATTAAAGGATTCAGAGGGAAATGCAGAGGTGCTTGCTGTCTTCTCCTACAACTACTAATTGTGCAGCACTACATCTTCAGCCGATGTTGATGCCAAAGGTTCATTTTCACCCTTTTTATTTTTTATAGATTACTAGATTCCAGTGAATTATCTTGCTTGTTTAGATAGATCACATGTTGACTCCATTAAAATATGATTGAATTTTTTTCTAGTATTTTACATATAATAGATCGTATCTCGGTAGATCATTAGATAGATCATATCTTGATTGAAATTACCTTGTTTGGAAGTTTAAATATGACATCTAACATTTTTTGCAAGACTACAATAATAAATTGGCACAACTTCGGGCTGAGAAAAGCAACAAAAGCAAGATTCTGATTGCTAAGCTCAAATATGAAGATTTATTGAATCCGCTATCTTAGTTGATTTTTTAGGTTCATGCTTTGTTTATTCCAGTGAACAATGTTGAATTACATTACATTTCACTTTAATGTTTATAGACTTTGATTTATTTTTGTTAAGTATTTCTACTTGATTTGTGCCATAATTAAATTTCAAGTTTTATGTTATTGAATTATGCTACAGGTTAATTTTGGGTAGTACAGAGTAGAAAATTATATCCGCAAATTAGTCAATTTAGTGGTGTTTGTAAAAAAAAATGCCACTGAAAGTCACACTCATTTTGTGGCGATTGAATTAGAAAACGCCTCTAAATATCACAAATATGCTGGCCACCCATCACTTTTAGTGGCATTTGGAAAATAAAATGATGTTATATATTGACATTTAGTGGCGTTTTTCTTTTAAAATGTCGCTAAAAGTCTTGGTTTTTAGTGACGTTCGGAAAATAAAATGCTGCTATATATTGACATTTAGTGGCGTTTCTCTTTTAAAACGCTGCTAAAAGTCATGGTTTTTAGTGGCATTTTTTATTCCAAAAATGCCGCTACTTTTTGCGGCGCTCGATTCAATGACACTTCTTGCGGCGTTTTATTTAGCATTAGGAGAGTTTTTAGCGGTACTTAAAAACACCGCTAAAAGGCTAAAAAAATACCTCTAAAAACCTATTTTGTTGTAGTGTATTTAGGGGCCTAGGTGTAATTTCTAAAAGTTCCTAGGACCAAATAAAAATAGTCATTTTATAAATAGATATTATTATTAATCATATCTTCACTCCAAATCATGAATTAAAAAATAACGAATGAATCAGACTTTAATTGTCAAAGTTATGAATTAGTTACTAAAATGTAAAATGTAAAATCAGGTCAAAGATATCGAAACCTTGGTGAGGTATTAAAACCATGTATTACAGTAAGTTATAAGAACCTTAAGTGAGGTATTGAAACCTTGAACTGCAATGTTAAAAATTTCAGCTTTAAAACACTGCTAAACCTATCATAAACTGCATCAAACTTATAGTTCAATAAACCAAGCATGTTAGACACTAAAAGAATACCAAATCAAGCAGACTTTCATACCAAGGCATTCATCAAGCAAAATCTCATATGGAAATCAAACTAAATCAAATTCATCCCATAAAAACTAAGAATAAATTATCTCAACCAAGAACTTAATCTTCAAACATAGGGGCAAAGCCATGATCAAATATTGAGAGGGGTCAAAATATTAAATTTAAAAAATGTAAGAGCTTATTAAGTATTTAAACTCAAAATTATGGGACAAGGTCTAATTTGTCTACTATTTAAACTTATAGGGACCTAAATAGTTATTAGACAAAAAAATTTGAAGACACGTGCCCTAAAAAATGTTCAATAACACATAAATAGTCTGGAAGATGTCATGACATGATAACACAAATAACACAATCTTAATCAATCAAGCATGTTCATAATCATATTCTAGCACAAATATATATCTTTTAATTTCCTTGGATTACAAGTAAAGTGTGGATATGCGAATTCCACCAACTGTCGCCAATAAACGACGAAAGGTCAATTCATCCAATTGTCGACCACAAAACATCCATCCTACCACAAAAGGATTTTAATTCAAACCTGAACATGAGCTCAGTGCATTCTATGACATGCCAATTGTACTCAACTAACTTGTCATCCATGGTTTATTATCATAGTTCATAATTTGATTCAAGTATGAGCTTAAAGCTCTATAACCCTCATAGACCATAACACAATTTACAGGCAAGCTTAAAGATCCATAGCTTAGGATATTCATAAAATATTTCATAAAAACACAACTTACTTATTCATAAAGTTTTTTTCCATAGAAATTTAGTCTAAGTCAATGAATGTATTTCGATAAGAACATATACAAAAGTGTTCATAGAACATAATCAAATATATTAGTTTACCCAGCTTACCATAGCATAGACTTGGCATCCAAGATTTGCTCTAATATAGATAGATACTATAAAACTCATTCAAGGTATGAATCAAACGAAGATGCAACAAAATCATTTCACATTATTATGGGACTCGAAATTACACTCATCGATTATTCTAAAGTTAGGTAGTATTCTAAATCACAATTCTGACTTGACATATTTCCTTAGCTTTTCGTTCCTGAAATGAGGAGTCCTCTGTAGGGAAACGCCGGTACACCCTATGGCGCAACGAAAAAATTATCCAACGAATTCCACCAGTGATTCATGTACGAGGAATGAATCTCGGGTGAAAAGGAGATGAAACATTACCTTAATTAAATCCGATAACCGCAAAGACGTAGGATAATCCAATTCCTTCAGCACGATGTCAATCCTAGTCGTCACGACAGCGTTCCAACCTCTACGTAGTCCACCCGAATAAAACGAACAATATTTTATTTCTCTAACTGTTAAAGAGGTTTTTCACAATATGCATATCTTTGGCAGCTAGACCTTATGCTTTTATATAACATTCAAAAACTTAATTCTACTTAAATTCGATTTTATTAAATATATAATATATTTAACTGAATATAATTAAATATGTAGAATCTCTTTCTACTTCAATTAGGTTTCTTTAGAGATATATATATTTTAATTACAATAATTATCTAGTATTAATATATATATATAACGAAATTATCTATATAATTATAATAATTTCAGTTTTTAGGTAAAATCATATATATATTAATTAATTTCGTGTACAACAAGTTTGTACATATGCTATCTAGACGTTATATGTTCATTTCAATCATAGGGTGTGACCCTTGTAGGTTCGTGTAACGTTAGCAGTAATATCTAGAACAATTCTAATATTACAAGCAAAGAGTGACATCTAGTAATACATCATTGCTACCTAAGTTACAGGAAGTTGGGGTTCAACATAACCTCTTCGTGATTAACTTTTTTTCATGTATTACATCCTTTTGTCCTTATATCTAGATTGGACACAAGTCATGGAATAGTCACACTTGTATAGTCCATATAGTATTTCTTGATATCTTGAGTAGACTATTATAAACGGATAACTATGATATCTCATATCAACTTATTCGAGCATCGGCATACATTTCTAGTCTCACTCAATCAAGTGGCCTATGATATTACTCCTATTATGTAAGAGAGATAAATCCTATCTTGATCAACCATATCCCACTATATAGATTGTGACATATCCAATATCAGTCTTTATAGTGTAGTTAGTTACGACACACGTTTGACTGTATCAAAACATGTCACTTTCAATGTTGGAATAATGACGATCTCAAGTCTGAGGATAATACATGTAGTTATAACTATGAGCAATCTTGTGACTGTCACATAATAATCCAAGAAACATGCTCATAACGGGTCAGTCCAGTATGTCGTTCTCTAACACATACTTATGTATTGATTTTGATATCTCCATGTCAATGAAAACACTTTGTCATCAATCAACTACATACTAGTCTTAATGCATTATTGTTGTCTATGCCCACAATAATACCCAACTAAGGACATTTAAGAATAATCATATTATTCTAAGGATTTTATTATAATTCAGTTTTTTATATCTACATAGAATAATGACCGAAATAATAATAACAATGGTTTTATATTAATAAACAAGATAATATTAAGTATGCCCTTTACAATCATCTTATGATTGGTCTTGGGCATACTCCAACATCCTCAATGATAGCTTGATTTATTATAGAATTTAATATGTGATTCATCAATATACATTACAATTACATAAACTTAAACTAACATTGAACTCTAAATTCAAGAGATCATGCTTTAATGCTCCTAAGCTTTAAAAATTATGGAAAAATTCCTTGAAACTTAGAATCAACCTAATTCACATATGAATCCGTAATTGCATAAAACCCTCAGCTTTAAAGATTAGGGTTCATAAACGCATATACTATAAATTGAATAAAATTAATACCAAATGAAAGCTAAAAATCATGTACTTACCTAATATAAATTAGACTAAAGAAAGGATAGTCAAACTGGGAGTAATTTGAATTTTAATTTCTAGGGTTCATAAAGCATTCATCCATGAAAAATACTAATTTAGAGAAGATGAAATAAAAGCTTTCTTTCCCTTCCTTACGCATGATGTTCACCATGCCTACCAAAATGAAAAATATTACAAATTTATTATTTAACAAATCTCCAAATTATAACTGCTTGACATATATACCACAAGCTGCTAGACCATGATTGAGGCAGATGCACACTAAGGGGCCCAAACAAGCACTCCATGTGTTGCAGCAGAACGAGGGGCTCGAATCCGCACCTACCTTGCGTACCATGGGGCGGAGACAAATACACCATATGCTGCCCAAAACTAAAGGGGGCGATCAACACCATATGAGCACACTAAAAGGCCCAAATGATTACCTTCCGAATTGCCCACGACCATTGGGCCCAAAATTAGCACCCACCATGTTGCCAAGGAGGTTTTGGCCAAGTAACCGGGCCTATCCATGCCCGATCTGCCTGGGAGACCAAGACCCATGGATGAAACTCATCTTTTAACCAACACTTATGGAAAGTATCCTTACCAACTTGAGAGTAGCAATCATGTTGTGATTGGATTTGATTGAGAGTGATTCTTCCCTAACATATTTGATATCTTTGTAATATATGAATATAGTTGCCATAGTTAGAGAGCACGGATCATGGGATGATCCTTAGCCCTTGGATCATTTGTTTATAAATTGTTTGATACAAGAGGGTTCGCCTATAAATAGAGACCCACCCTCACCATTTGTAATCATTCAATCATTCTGTAATGACCAAAATTCTGGGTTAATATTTTGGGCCTTATATCCGGGTTTGGATCTATTAAGTGGGCATATTAACTGAGAAAAATTATTGGTTGAAGCTTGATTTAAGGAAACTAAGGACTTGTTTAGATAATGGATTGAAGGTTGAGGGCTTAGGTGTAATTTAACCAAGTTTACCCTAAGCCAAATATTTGAAAGAGATAGGTGTGGGGAAGAGGGGAAAATTAAATTTTTTCTCTCTCCTCCATTTTCTTTTCTCTTTTTTTCGTCTTTCTCTCTCTTTCTCTCTCCTCTATCAAGTTCCATGATCAATCTACCACCAACAAAGAGTCCTTGTTCGACACCTCCTACGCCACTATGTTCACCTTGCTGAGACCAGTTAGTGGTCGTGGTGTCGCCGTTAGAGCCGTCATCAGAGGGAGTGAGAGAAATAAAGTTTTGGGTTTTCAAGACGGAAGGGTTCGAGTGTTCAAAAAAAATTCAAGGGTATCTAGCCACACACGCAACCGTTCGTACATGGGCGTGCTCTAATAACAGTTGGAGCTATCCAGCTGTGTGGGCTAAGACCCCAGGCTGACTTGTTGAGACGAGCCCAAGCTCGCATACAAGCCATTGACCGCGTCACCTATCAACCGTTAACTACGCCCCCAGTTGCTGTTGATTGCGTCGCTAGCTTATGTTAACTGATCCGCTGTTAAATGCGTCGCTAGCTGCCGTTGACTACGCCACCGCCGTCGTTGACCGGCATTGACTTTTTTCTGAGGGGCCCTACCTGGGGATTTCTTGACGTTCTAAGTCCATTGGTGTAGTTTCTTTTTCCAAATTTAAACCTGGTAAGCAATATTTATGTGTTCGACCTTGTGTTTTGATTAAGGGATGTAGAAAATTAATGTATTTCCATATTCTTTTTTATATAAAGATTATTCGAGAATAGATATCAGACCAAGTGGAATAATAGGGAAGCTCAAATGAGGATTTATCGCTTTGGCTTAAGGTTAGTACACCTCGAACTCCTATTGCTTTTAGAGCATCATAAATGCGATTGCCTTGCATGTGAGTATTTACAAAAATAAGAACATGATGAATATGCATGTATGGAGACCAGTAGTATGAGACTCGATATTATTGAGATTCATGATGATGTTATGGATCTAATGAGACTCGTGGAGGCCTTAGGGACCGTATAGGGTCGTTTGAGGTACTTGTATAGTTACTTGATGATTGTATGATGGATTGATAATTGTGCTGCCTTATTTGTCGTTTGAAATGAATTAACGTGATTTGATGGAAATTGTGTGTAAGAGATAAATAATGGTAGTATTCGAATAAAAGATCATGAAGCTGGTAATTAATATTAATTGATTTAATGCGTTAGTAAACCAATCCTAATGACTTTCATAAGCTTTAGGGATTGAATAAAACGTTGTAATATCTTAATCCGAGGAATTGGTACGAACCCGTGTGTAGGGTATCGGTACGAGCTTCGGCTATACCGGTACGCATTTGAGGATCGTATAGTTACGGGTCGACCCGCAACGATACTTGTGGAAATTAAAGATTTCCAGTAAGTAGTTTCAATATCAGTACGCGTGTGAGAATCGATTCTCGAGGGTACCATACCGAAACTCTTATACAAGTACTAGTACCCGATACGATAAATATTCTATAAATGTAATTTAAGGATGAAAATTGATGTGAATATTAATAATTGAATTATATCTTCATAAACGAGATAACATGGATTAATGGAGACTATGAATGAGATTAATTATACACTTCTCCATAATGTATTAACAACTCGGTAATATAAAATAAATGATACGTGGATGATTAGCAACCATAGGAGATTATTGGGATCGTGTTGCTTGTGTGCCAGATATACATTTGTTTGGTTGAGTTGATGATTGATGGGATTCGGATACCCAATGACAAAGTGCTGCAACACCATGGTTAGAGATGCCAAATGTACGTTCCTGAAGATGTGTGGCACCAAGTCTCATTCGAAGATGCTCGACGAGAGTTTTTAAGCATGGGTGTATATTCCTGAAGCTGCGTGGCACCGAGTCTCACCCAAAGAATGTACATTCCTGAAGCCTTGTGGCACCAAACCTCACTGAGAGTGTACGTTCCTGAAGCTGTGTGGCACTGAGCCTCACTCTAGTTTTGTTGTTACGACTTTCTATGCGTTTGCTCAAATGATCTGGTGTGATCCCGAGTATTGTTGGGCTTTGTGGGCCATGTTTGATGATTGCTATGATGAGAGCATATGTTTAGGCGACTAGTCGTAGCGCCATGTGTTTATTTATCTCTACTTATTGCTCGTACTAGCTTGCATGCTTATGTTTATGATTAGCATGAAGTATAGTAGAGTAGATGTGTACAACTGAGCTTTGTAAGCTCAACGCTTAGAATCATTGTTTCCGTGCGTAGGTTGATCGTTAGATCGTGGGATCGAGGAGTACTATCGGTATAGGATTCTAGCATGTGGTGATCTCTAGAGTACGATACTTGTATTTAGTGGGCTATGTATTCATAGGACCTTACGTGTTTGAGTCTGTAATCTTTTTTTTTTGAAATTTTATTAATCAAGTTAAATACTTAAATGTTTTAAATTAAAGTTGAGCACTTTTGTAACGATTTAAATTGTTCATCTATATTTTCAACTATTGGATCTAAATGTTTTAAAAATAACTTGTTTGGGCTAAATCTAGTAGCAAGTTTTATGGTTTTGGTTTGGGCTTGTGGCCTAAATGTGACATTCGAGTTGAAGGTGTTACAACAGTGGTATCAGAGCTTTGGTTTAACCGGTTCTTTGAAACCCCAGGGTAGTTTAGGTGTGTTGATAAGGTGTCTAATGAATACACGTCTTTAAATTAAGTTTGTACTCCTTAAGACTGGAATCTTGATGGTGCATCCAATGTTGTGTCGCTAAGATAGTTACGATTATGGTCGAGAGGGCTGAGTTAAGTGTTGAGCCGCTCATTAGAGTGATTTGGAGGGGGTTGCCCCAGATTATCAAGATGCAAGTTAGTTGAATAATGCTGGAGTTGAGGATGTGTCCTCCCACCACCTAAATGGTGGTTGTGTGTTGTAGTTGTTTCGGAGCCTTCAAATACGTTATAAGAGTTTGTGGCAAGGAATATTCATTGTTATGTGTGAATAAAGTTTGTGTTAAGGGTATGGATAACCTGTTTCTGAAATCGATCAGTGGATGCACGTTGGTTGGTAGAGCCTTTGTTTGCTTAAATGGGCTCATGATGATACTTGAGAAGTATCATCACCATTCTCAAGGGCATATCTCATAGATAGTGGATCCAAGATCCACTAGTTCGTTAGAATGTGATCGAAGTTAGACATTATACAGGTTTGATAGAGCTACCTTCTCAGGAGTTGTTGCATCTTATAAATTGCTTTGGTTAATCAAGCGTGATGCTAACCAACAATGTTGAGACTGAGCTCGAGGCTCTGAGACCTCGGGGGAACCGAACCTTTGGTAATGAGAATATTTGAACTGTTTCCCTTCTACCGTTATTTTTATGGTGGTCGTTTTGAGAATGAAACAATTGGGTTGTGAGACATGTTTGACCGTTCGATCGATGCCAATGTATGTAGCTTGATGCTTGGGAGCTTTCAGATTGTCATAGTGTTTGTTAATGCCTCTTGAAGGAGTCGTCAAGACTTCTTCCCCGTCAAGGGTATGAGTGGATGTTGAGGTAAGGACGAGTTGGATGTCGGTGCCTATCGCCTTTATTAGAGGACACTGACCCAGTTGAGAAAGTCATAGATTCAGTTGCAAAGTTGCAACTTGAACAAGGTTTCTTTTGTCTGAACGTCTCAACCAAGGAAGAACCGGGCTTGTTCACTAACAAGAAGTTGGTTCTTTGAGGCAATGCTTAAACCGTCGATAGCTTGTCAAGTAATAGTGAAAGATCATTACATGTCTCCTAAGGTGGATGACTTGTTTTATCAATTACAAAGTACCCGTGTTTTTTTTCCGGGATTGGTTGAGAATGAGATGGTTGCGGTTAAAGTGTTAGAGTTTGGTAGTTTCGAAATAAATTTTTGAATGAAGTTTTCTCTCTTTAAGATGTGTCATGGTAACAATTAATGCCTAAAGTGATGTTTTAGGTATTTCAACGATGATAGTGAGGGGCACCGTATTGTCTCTTGAATATAAGTTTGATGCATTTCGTGACATGTGTGAATGTATAAAGAATTTGGAAATATGGGCGTTAACAAGATAATTACCTTAATGACCTTGTGTGTGGGAAAGGTTAGTTACTGTGTAATTAGTTAAGGAGACAATGGTTTGAGACTTCATAAATGCTTTTGTTTTGTATCATAGTTCCCTTGGAACGAGTCGATGAACATTGGTGGAAATCTAAGCCGCGTGAAACCGTTTCATTGTGACAGTGGTGTTGACTCGATTAAAGTCGAGTAAGATTTCAAAATCTGCAAGGATGTTTTTTTGTATTGTCAAAGTTGCATTGTTGTGCTAGAAGATGGAAGGTTATATTCGCCCCAACAATGTGAAATTTTTGGTACTTGATTTTTAAGGAATTTGAGATTTGGATAACGATGTGAGTCAAATAAATTGAGAATTGTTGATCGTGTGATTGATCACCACCTAAATAAAGTGAACTTGATAAGTGATGAATTGTACAAAATTAGTTGGGTTAGAGTATCATGATGCCCATGTGGGGTGATCAAAGATCACAAGTGATGATCATGTAAGAGACTACCGATACTAGTTCTATATGGTACTGATACTCTATTCATCTAGTGTTAATATTGATCGGTCAGTACCGATACCCATGTGTTTGTTAGTTAAGCTTCTAGCTAAGGATTGATTTGCTTTGGAAGTCGTGGGAAGTAGAATCTAATTTTGATTAAGATGACACAATGTTATGATTGAAGTTAGATCCGATGGTCTTTGATGGACTTGGAATTCTTGTTGTGGGTGTCTTAGAGAAAGATATGTCAAGGCAAGAGATTCTTCCTATATATTATAGTGGTTAGTATATGGTGAATTCTGAGAGTGACAGTTGTACCAAGCTTTCGTTTCATGTTTTGAGAGACTGTGTGGAGTCATCTGTTTGAGATCGTGATAAGTGTTTGACTTGTCAATCAGTTGAGAGTCAAACATTGAATTTCTTAGAGTTGCTGTGATGCTTCGATATTCATCAGTGGAAGTTAAATAGATGACCATGGACCTTGTAAAGGAATTGTGAGTGCACAGTTTCGTTGGGATTACATTGAGTAGTGGTTTAGTCCTTGATGGGCATCGTTTGATAATTTCGGCAAATGTGAGATCCAAATAGGAAGTCTGTTTGGTTTGTTCGCGGGTTTGGTTGTACGACACTACGGTGTGTACATGCTACCATTTGACACAAGATTTGAGTTTTGTGATGGAACCTTATCCCTTGGTGGAATTCCATGCGATGACAAATCCGAGTGATGGTGCATATAACATGTTTTTTCGGACACGTTATGGATTGGAGTGTAAGACTCTTGCGTGAACTGAGTTGTGGGAGCTACTTTAGTTGCCGTTTCGATGAAATCATGGCAAATTTAAGGTAAGTGCTTGAGGCGAGTTAAGACGTCATTCATTTTCAGAAGTCTTGCATCGGTAAGCAATGTTTTAGATATGGAATGCCATCAAGGTTAGAGTCTCTTTCAGGGAGTCACCACGAGAAGAATTGTTTTGTTTTGGATGCAACGGTTGCTTAACATCTTGTTCTCTTTAGATTGTATGTTGTTGTGGAAGGATTTTGTGTGCAAAAATCTTTTGGGTTCTACATTATAAGTTAAGTTTCTTTGGAGATGTATTTGTGTGACAGTTTTTCAAGGTACCATTGGGTTTTTCTTGTTGTTTGTAATGTACCGAGCGAAGATGGATTCTTTTTAAGGAAAAGAATCAATTGAGATTATGTTTGTATCGTTAGAAGAGTAGAGTTATAATTGATAAGTGTTGAGACCAGAGCAGCTGAGAAATATTTGAGAATGTCAAAGAGTTATAAGAGTTTGAACATCTTCTTTGAGTTATGAATACAAATTTTGAGGATGAAATTTTCTTTAAGGAGGGGAGAGTTGTAACGACCCAAATTCTGGGTTAATGTTTTGGGCCTTGGATCCGGGTTTGGATATTTTAAGTGGGCATATTAATTGAGAGAAATTATTTGTTGAAGCTTGATTAAAGGAAACTAAAGAGTTGTTTGATAATGGATTGAAGGTTGAAGGCTTAGGTGTAATTCACCCAAGTTCACCATAAGCCAAATATTTGAAAAAGAAGGGCGTGGGGGAAGAGCGAAAAATCATATTTTCCCCTATCTGCTCTTTTTCTTTCTCTTTCTTTCCTCATTCTCACTCATTTTCTCTCATCCTCCATCAAGTTTCACGTTTGATCTACCGCCAACAAATACTCATTGTTTAACACCTCTAACACCATCGTATTCACCTTGCTAAGACGAGTCTGCCGGTGGTCGTGGTGTTGCTATTGGAGCCGCCATCAGAGGAGGTGAGAGAGATGAACTTTTGGGTTTTCAAGACGGAAGAGTTCGAGTGTTCAAAACCAAAATCTGAGGCCACGATTGAAACTAGCATGGCCAAAAATGCTGGATTGGACTCGCCGGCCGGTTCCTGCCGTCGCCTACGCGTAGGCATGCTCTAGCAGCGGTTAGAGCTATCCAGCCGGTTGGGCTAAGCTTTAAAAATAATGGAAAAATTCCATGAAACTTAAAATCGACCTAATTTCACATATAAATCTCTAATTGCATAAAACCCTTAGCTTTAAGAATTAGGGGTTCATAAACATATATACTCTAAATTGAATAAAATTAATATCAAATGAAATCTAAAAAGCATGTACTTACCTAATATAAATTAGAATAAAGAAAGAATCGTCAAATTGGGAGTAATGTAAATTTTAATTTCTAGGGTTCATGGAGCATTCATCCATGAAAAATACTAATTTAGAGAAGATGAAATAAAAGCTTTCTCCCCCTTTCTTACGCATGATGTTCTCCATGCCTACCAAAATGAAAAATATTACAAATTTCTTATTTAAAAATTTTCCAAATTATAACTACTTGACATATATGTCACGAGCCGCCAGACTATGACCGAGACAGACGCACACAAAAGGGCCCAAATAAAAATTCCAAGTGTTGCACCAGAACGAGGGGCCCGAGTCCACACCCACCTTACATACCATGGGGCTGAGACAACACCCCATGTGCTACCCAAAAACCAGAAGGACCGATCAACACCCTCTACACACACCAAGAGGCCCAAACAAGCACCTTTTGAATTGCCCACGACCATTGGGTCCACAATCAGCACCCACCATGCTGCCAAGGAGATTTTGTCCAAGTAACCGGGCCTATCCATGCTCAATCCTCCTAGGAGACCAATACTCATGGATGGAGCTCATCTTTTAACCAACACTTATGGAAAGTATCCTTACCAACTTGAGAGTAGAAATCATGTTATGATTGGATATGATTGGGAGTGATTATTTCCCAATATATTTGATATGTTTGTAATATATGGATATAGTTACCATAGTTAGAGAGCTCGAATCATGGGATGATCCTTAGCCCTTAGATCATTTTATTCTAGACCATTAGATGCAAGAGGATTTGCCAATAAATAGAGGCTTACCGTCACTATTTGTAATCATTTAATTATTATGTAACGACCAAAATTTTGGGTTAATATTTTGGGCCTTGGATCCAGGTTTGGATCTGTTAATTGGCATATTAATTGAGAGAAATTATTGGTTGAAGCTCGATTGAAGGTTGGGGGCTTAGGTGTAATTTACCCAAGTTCATCCTAAGCCAAATATTTGAAAGATAAGGGTGTGGGGGAAGAGGGAAAAATTAGATTTTTTTCTCTATCCTCCTCCATCAAGTTTCATGTTCGATCTAAACGTTTTCACAACCACAAAAACCCAATAACCCAAGCCAATTTAATTTAGTTCACGGTTGGGTGTAAAAGAAATACAAAAGATAAAATCCCCAGCATGAATCGCATAAAGGGAGTAATGAAGAAGATGAAGTTTGCAATCAGACTTATCTCTCTCTCTCGTCAAGCACACCTTGGAGGCTGCAATTTGGTCTTCTATTTATAGGGGATTATTAGGTTAGATTTGTTGTTGATGAGGATGAGTGTAAGTTGGAATAAAAGAGATATTAAATCCCTTTTATTTTTATCCTCAAACTCCTTACAAATCTGACTTTTTATCCCCTTCAAACTCTGCGTGGATATCCAGATTTTTGGATTTTATCCCTTGACTTTCGTGCTTATCTTGAATGAGGCGGACTTATCTAGTCATTGTCGGTAATCAACTTAGCATGGCCTTCAGAAATCACCTTCAGTTGCTACGACAAACCCTTCAGTATTCTTCCTTAATTGCCACGGCAATTCCTGCTTGCCACAACAATCCAGTCCTGCACAAAATAACACACACCAGCAACATCTTTTCCACAAAAGCCAACCAAAATGTAGTATCAATCTTTTCAATGAAGGAAACTCGGGAATTATGCATGAATGACTATGAATGCAACTAAAATGAGCCTAAGTCTAACAATAATTATAAGAAAAAGGGTGGAAAATATAATACTTTTGCACATTTAACACTTAGAACTGAGCATTATGCGTCATAATTAATCAAATTATTCCTACACATCGTATACACTAACTTAAACCATAATTCATCACCAAAATATGCACCAAACATACATACATACTTACACTTCATATCATCAAATATGTCATATCTTAACTTAGTTCATATTCAAAGTGGTCTCAAAACAATGGATGTCTATTTTGTGCAGCATTAAACTACATCTAGGGTTTGCTTGAGTTTTGGGGAAGAAGCTCTGGAGAGAGATTTAGGGATTTCACACCTTGGTTATTTTAAGAGGGGCTTATATAGGGCAGGCGAATATTTGGGCTAGATGAATAGGTAAGGTCGGGTTCCACAGAATACAAATGGCTCAAGGTGTTTTACAGTCTTTGTAGGGAATCTGTCCCCTAAAATACATTGGAAGTAAGAAGGCTGTTCAATTTTAAGGGATGAAGAGGATGTGATTCGGGATTTTGTTCATTTGGGGGAAGAAGAGTTGATGAACAAGGATGTTTAATTTCAATCGATGGAGGAGTTTTAGTAATTAGCAAATTGATGGTGGAATTCTCTTGTGATGATATTAGCATTGTTTTAAAGCTGGGCTGGAACTGTTGGTACTTTAATGGGTGCTTAATGATGTTGGTCGATGCTCAAAGGGTGTATCTTGAGGGGGTTTGATGAAACTGACAAGCTTTCTACCTCGATTGGCCTTAGGGGCGATATCATGGGATATTTCTATTGCGTGGAGGAGCTTGCATAGAATTTGTTTTATAAACTGGTGAGGAAGAGCATGGCTGCAGTGTAATGAGATTTTTAAAAGCTAGACGGTGAACTCATGGTTGGCAAAGGATCGTGGAATTCATGTTTTGAGTCAGGTGCCTAAACTGGAGTTTTTGTTGCTAACTGTAATCCTAAGTTTTTGTGCACCGAAAGGAGTTTATTCTCTACTTTAGATTACTTGGTTAATTGTGCTGCTGTGGTTTTTGGTTTCATGAGTTGGTGTATTCTGTAATATTTGGATGGGTTAATATGTTCTGTTTGGTTTTGTTGTAACAGGGTATTGGTCACCTTGGAAGGTCTGTATTCCTGGGGTGTTAAGTATTGTTTTCCTCCATTTAAATTTAGGAAGGTTTTTAATAAGGCTCCCAACTAGGGTTGACTTGTATGATTTTATCAATAATATATCATATTTGTCGAGTAAAAAAAAGTTAAAATTACCAAGTGCTGCAAACCATCCCATAGCTTATCATTCTAAATACTTACCCAAAGTTCATTTTATGCAAATCATTATAACCAAACATTCAAAGCATTCCCTAAGATATCAACTTGTAATTTACACACATCAACATAAGCTTACCACACATTATTTAAATATGTCACACTTATTACAAATTCCTTAACTAAAGTCATTAACGCATCAAAACATGTTTAGTTCATATGTCACCAATTAGGATTTTAATAAAAATGTATATTACTAAAGTGATTGAATTAGTGATTTACAACACCTAGACACGATCTCATAACACAAATGTTCAATAGCACAAAAGTAGTCTTGAAGATGACAGGACATGATAACACAACTAACATAATCTTAACCAAGCAAACATGCTCATAATCATATTCGAGCACAAATATATATATCTTTTAGTTTCATTGGATTACAAGCAAAGTGTGAATGCATGAATTCCACGCCAATAAACGAAGAAACGTAAATCCACCCAACTACTGCCGATGAACACAAAACATCCCTAGTAGCACCAAAAGATTGTAATTCAAACCTGAACATGAGCTCAATGAATTCTATGACATGCCAATTGTACTCAACTAATTTGTAATCCAAGGTTTATTATCATAGTTCATAATTCGATTCAAATGTGAGCGTAAAGCTCCATAATCATCATAGATCGTAACTTGATTTGTAGGTGAGCTCAAAGCTCCATAACTTAGAATATTCATAAAAACATAACTTACTCATTCATAAAGTTCTTTACCATAAAAAGATAGGCTAAATCAATGAATGTATTTCGATAAGCACATATACAAAAGTGTTCATAAAACATAGTCAAATATATAAGCTTACCAAACTTACCATAGTATAGGCTTGGAATCCAAGATTTTCTCTAATTGAGATGGATACTATACGATACATTCAAGGTATGAATCAAATGAAAATGCAAAAAAATGATTTCACATAGCATAGACAATGGCCATTACTTTGAAGTTACGTAATATTCCAAATCAAAATTTTGACTTTACTCTCCTTAGCTTTTTCTTCTCGAAATGAGGAGTCCCTAATGATAGCTTGATCTATAATGGAATTTATCATCAATAGACATTACAATTACATAAAATTAAATTGACATTGAACTCTAAATTCAAGAGGTTAGGCTTTTGTCACGGAGCCATTATTCTCTTCTCAAAAGATATATCTAATAGGATGTACAGCGTCACCGCTTGTATATCCCAAGACCTCCTTTTTCTTTTTCGATGTGGGATTAATGACTCCACCTTTTCTCAAGCATGACATTCTCCCCCACTCAACCTTGTGAGACCCTCGTCATGAGTCAACCACGCTCGTGATGGGCCATTGCCACGGTTGTTCATCTTGCCTACCCCACTCATGGGCACTCGACGTGAAATTGGACAATCGAAGGGTCGCCATGATACCGCTTGTCACAGTGCCATTACTCTCTTGTCAAAAGAAATGTCTGATAGGATGTGCAGCGCCGCCGCTTAAATATACCAAAACCTCCTTTTTTTCCTTTTCGATGTGAGATTAATGACCCCATATCTTCTCAGGCATGACACTTTATTGTTCTTATGTTCTAAAAATTATGGAAAATTTTCAATAAAGCTTAGAATCGACCTAATTTCACATATGAATTCTTAACGACACAAAATCTTCAACTTTAAGAGTTATGGTTCATGAACACATATTCTAAATTCAATAAAATTAATACCAAATGAAAGCTTGAAGCATGTACTTTACTAATATAAATTAGATCGAGAAAAGTACTGTTATCAAAAGTACTAATTTGGAAAAGATGAAATTAAAGCTTTCTCTCCTTTCCTTACACATGTCGTTCACCATGCCTACAAAATGGAAAATATTACAAATTTCTTAATTAACAAATCTCCAAACTATATATGATGATGGAAAACATTTAGTTTCTACAAGTGCCTTAATTTAGGGGTTAAGGATTTATTTTAGAGTTTATAGTTTAGGAGTTTAAAATTTAGAGTATGTGGTTAGAATTTATAGTTTAGTGTTAAGGTATAGGGTTTAGAGGTTAGGGTTTAGGTTTTAGGGTAATATGGTAAAGATTTAGGTTTTTACTTATAACCCTTAAATTCTAACCTTAAACTCTAAATTCAAATGGAGTACCTAAATTCTAAGTACATAAACCTAAACCCCTAAACTATGAACCCTAAACTAAATTTCTAACCCCTAAAATTAGAGTGCTTGTGGAAACAAAATGTTTCCACCGCCAGTGCATGATATAATTACCCATATATATATTGGTTTAATCAACGATTTAATCCTTAAACTTTTCACTTTTGCACTTGGGCTACCTAACTTTGTTTATTCTCAAAGCTTCATACTTCATATGTTTAAAATTTAATCCTTACCCCTTAAAACTTCAAATTAGTCTTTTATAAATCGAATTTAATCGAATATGATAGTTTGAGGACCAAATTTAATTATCAGAAAAATAAATTCTGATCATCGAAAGTCGAAAAATTTACCAAGCCAATTTTAAGAATGTTACAATACAAAGATTTATCTTGTTATCAAAAGTCATTTATAGTTCATAGCTTAGTTTCAAAGGTGAGCTTATTGCGAATAGAAATCTTCTTCCTCTTTTTGGTGTCACTTTATATGCCCCACACTAAAAAAATAAGTTTAGGGTTAATATTTAATGTTAGGGTTTAAGATTAGATTTTAGGGAATTAGTTTCAATATGTTTTAATATTAAAAAAATAATTTTAAAATTTATTATGATTTTTTTAATATTGAGAAATAGAAGGAAGAAAAATGTTGTTCATTATATTCACAACTTCAGCAGGAAATTTATGATAGAGCGTCGTTTGAACGTGTCGGGCAGAGTTAGGGGTGTAAATGAACCGAACTTGAACGAACAAGCCTATGTTCATGTTCGTTTGTTTATTTTTAAAGGTGTTCATGTTTAGTTTGTGTTCGTTTAAATTTTTAATATTGTGTTCGTGTTCGTTTATTTATTTTTGAAGGTGTTCGTGTTTGTTTGTTTAGTGTTCACGAACGTGTTCGTTTAAGTGTTCGCAGATGTGTTCGTTTAAGTGTTCGTGAATGTGTTCCTTTAAATGTTCACGAACGTGTTTGTTTATTCGTTCACGAACATGTTCGCTTATATTTTAAGAAATATTAACTAAATTAACCATAAATAAATAAATAAAAAGCAAAAAATTAAAACTTACATTTAAACATGATCTTAATATAATATCCTTAGCAACAACAAAAAGTAGTATTTAGATACATCCACAAGCATTTTCATCTTATAAACGAGCTTATAAACAAGCATGTAAATAAGCCCATAAACGAGCCTATAAACGAGCTTATACACGAGCATACAAACAAGCTTGTTCGTGAACATAACCGAGCCTAGCACACCTTTGTTCGTGTTCGTTCGTTTATTAAACGAACATAAAAATTTTGTTCATACTCGTTTGTTTAGCTTAATAAACGAACGTTATACGAACGGATCACGAACGGTTCGTAGAACGCTCTATTCATTTACACCCCTAACCAGAGTTAATCTGACTATTCCGTCGGCAGCATGGTTGCCTAAATCCAAAGAAATTTAAATCACAATTTTCGACATGTATCATTTTCTTTATGCTCTCCAAGACATAATTGTTGAGTCCTTTGAAGAACCCTAACTTTTGAATTCCAAATTATTTGAAATTAGCCATCATCTTCTTAAATTAATTTCATATTTGATAAACTCTCATCCTTAGCTTTCATTTACCAACATTTTTGTTAAGTTTTGAACCTAAGTGTTCATGGTATAATATCCATACCTTAGGTTTTTAAATAAGTATGGGCTCATATATATATATATATATATAAATCTATGATGAATTTTAAGTTTAATGGTATTTTTCTCATGTTTTTTCAGTCAGAACACCTAAGCCAAATCTTTTGAAAATTAGGATTTACCATGTCATTTGGTTTATAGCTTTATATGTTATTGAATGTATGAATTGATGAATTTATGTCAAACCCCATGACTAGGTAAACCCTAACATTAAATATTAACCCTAAACTTAAACCCTATGATTAGAGTTTACCATGTCATTTGGATTTACCATGTCATTTGGTTTATAGAAATCTTTGTATGAATTGGACATAATAATAATAACAATAACAAAAACAAATAACAATAACAATAAAAATAACAATAACAATAACAATAACAATAAAAAAACCAATAACCAATAGCAAAAACAATAACAATAGCAATAGCAACAACAACAACAACAACAATCAAATCTTTTTGTTCGAGGACTAAACTTAAATATCGAAAAAAATAAATTTTGGTTACCGAAAATTTCGATTAACTACTAAGTCGATTTTAGGAGTGTTACAAAAATAAAAAAATATAATAAATATACAATGTAATAAAGAAATGACAAAAGTAAGGGGAAATAAAAACAAACAAACAAAGAGAACAAATTGAATAAAATTAAAACTTGAAAGGGTCAAAATAAAAAGTAATTATATGAAATTAGACTACAACCAAAAGAGGAGGGACCAAAATAGCAATTAATCCCAATATAGTAAAACAAACCTTTATTCTTTTTTGGATTTTTGGATATTCAATCCGAATTATCCAAAAATAAAAAATATATTGAATATTCAAAATTTTAAATTGGATCATAGGACAAACAAATAAGATTACTCAGGACCGAATAATTTTAAATAACCCAAGTCGTGACCCAATTTCCTATTGTCCTTATATATGTATAAGCTAAAGGTGAAAATCGAGCCTATTTGAGTAGGTTTTGGTTTTTATGGTTTGGTTTCGAGTGGGATTTTTTGGATTTAGGCAACCATGCTGTCGACGGAATAGTCAGATTAACTCTGCCCCGACACGTTCAAATGGCGCTCTACCATAATTTTCCCGCTGAAGTTGTGAATATAATGAACAACATTTTTCTTCCTTCTATTTCTCAATATTAAAAAAATAATTTTTAATAATTAATTTTAAAATTAATTTTTTAATATTAAAATATATATTGTTGAAAACCCGATGGATCCAATACACCCACTATAGATGACCTAAGACTGACCACTAGTACTACACCAACTCCCTGAGTCGTTTAGCTTTTTTATCTTCTAATTTTTTATTGCATATTGCATTAGGCGGCAATGTCGACTATACACTAATCACGCGATAGAACCGACCATATAATAACCAATTCAAGTGCACTAAAAATACATAAATTAAGGCTCAACCGGAAAACTTTTAATTACAAGAGAGAATAACACTTTTATTAATTTACAACAAATATTACAACTACATATCTCACTACGATGTTTCTCTCGATACTCGAATATGTTTCTACGCTTCTCTTCTCTTGCACGCCTAGTCACCCACTTGACTCTAGCTCACGTCACTCACTTACACCAGCACACTTACACTCTTTTTTTACACACACACGTCACTCACACAACTTGCACTCAATTTGCACACTCACACCTTTCAACTTTCTCAATTTTTTCACACATTTTGACTATCTCAACTTATCTATATATATGCATCTTATGTCTACGGACATTGACTCCACTATGTCGATTAAGGAATATTATAATACTTTACTTTGGTTATCTCAAGATTATTGCAGAAAGGGAGAGAGAAGTTGGTGGGCCGGGCTTTAACACCCCTCAACGACTTCTCTCTACATAGATGATTTGCAAATCATACCGAGTGTTTCTCTAAACTTCTCAAACTTTAGTTTACTTAGACTCTTCTTGAGTATGTCTACAACTTGTTCATCTGTCTTTGTTGGCTCTATTTTGATCTCTCCTTTAGGGACCTTCTCGCGAATGTAGTTATAGTGTAATTCTATATGTTTTGTCCTTGTATGAAAAATTGGATTTTTTGCTAGACCTATGGCTGATAGATTATCACAAAAAAGTCTTGATAGTTTGTTGGCTGATGAAGATCTTTCATTAATTGTTTTAGCCAAGTGCTTTCTTGTGCTACTGATGCCGCTAATCGATATTCTGCTTTGGTGCTCGATAATTACATTGTTGGTTGTCTTTTACTGCACCACAATATTGCTCTTGATCCAAGATTGAAGATGTATCTAGTTGTAGATCGTCGTTGTAACACCCCCTTCCCAGTCTAGTAGAGAATTGGGTCGGAAAGCGTTAATGGTGTACGGTGCGATATCTTTCAACAAGAATTCAATGCAATACAATATAATGCAATACGATAATAAAATTAGGGCCAATTTTAAACTTTTACAACTTTTAGAGACTAAGTTGTAAATTCTAGGAATTAGGGGTCTTTATCTGAAATTAACCATACAAATATGTAATCCAGTCAGTAAATAGTAAGTCTACAAATTTTCATGTTAATCTGATGTCATTTACTCATCCAATTAGACTTACCAAGATTCAGTGACCAATATGCAATGTTTCAATGCTGTGATCAATGACTTATAACAGATTTAAATGCTCCCGTATCGAAACACTATAGGCCGTATCGGTACGGCACAATTGGATTATGTAATCTAGACTTCACTACCCAAACTCGTTTCGATACGATCGAGAATCGTATCGATACAGCATGCAAGGATGATAACCCAATTCTTAGCAACTCAAGAACTCGTATCGGTACAGCTCAAGACGTACCGGTACCCGTTGACCTTCATTGACCCATTTCGATATGCCCCTAGGGTCGTATTGATACAATTAAAATCTTAAATGCTTCTGTGAGTCTTCGTATCGAAACACCTTTAGGCCGTTTTGATACGCCTAGGTTGACCTGCGCTTTGACTGACCAAATATACACAACCGTATCGAAATAGGTGAACCCGTATCGGTATGCCCTGCACTGTAATGACAGATTTTATCTGGTTTTGGCCAATTTAACATGTTTAATGATCTCCAAATGCAATGAAATTTTACCAGCAATATTCAATCACTATAATCTTCTAGCATGTCAAGTTTTAGAGCCTTCTGAATCTGTTTACTAGGTTTTCACCTTTTAGTGCCAAATATGCATATTTAGCCAATTTTGAGCTACACTAAAAAGACTTTTTGAGCCTTTAATACTATTACAATGCAAGCATGATTTATACACCTCAAAAGGGCCATATGTGACTAAATTAGCTACTTTCCCACCATGCTAGGAGTTCATAGAGACAAAATACATTACTTTGGCCTTGATTGTGTCTTGTCAAACTCTTCAACTGCTCTGATCTTCAACTGCGAGTCTCTTAACCTGAAATGTATGACATGAAATGCATTAGGCATACTTTGCCTAGTGAGGTAGTCTAAAACAATAGAAATAGCAATGGTAGGCATTTCAAGCCATGTATAGGCAATAACAATGCAATAACACAATGTTAACAATACATGATCATGTTCAATAACAATAATTCCATATTTCAATATTAACTCTTGGATCGATTCAGGATAGTGGATCGCAAATCCCTACGCCTCGCCAAAACGATGAATGGTCTAGTCCCTCTGCCTCGCCAATATGACCAATAACACATACATCCCTCCGCCTCGCCATAATAAAGGCCGTAGCCCAAGGACCGCAGTCCACCCATACATTGAGCTCATGAATTCTATGGCATGCCAATTGTATCCAAAGTCCTTTCGTATCCAAGGTTCGGTGACAATATCAATAATCCATATTCAATAACAATATTCAATGTTCTTATCAATAAGAAATATTCCGGTGCCAATGTTCAATGGCAATATCAATGATAGTGACAATGTTCAATAATCTCAATGACAATGACAATGATTGATACTTCATATTCAATGTTTCGATGATAATAGCTATATCGATATCAATATTCAATGACAATGCCAATGACGATAACAATAGCAATAACTATGCTCCATTCCAATGTTCAATGCTTCCATATTTCAATGGCAATAACAATGGCCAAATCGATAACGATGCTCAGTAGCAATGACTATAGCAATATCAATGATCGATATTCAATGCAATGACTTACCTTAACTTACCAATAGCATCCACTAAGTGGTTCAATGTAATATTCCTTGACAATAGTGTTACCCATACTATAATCAATGATAATGAAATTGGGAAAGACACCTAGCCTAATCTTGAGATTCCGACTACACTCACCTTGATAATCCGATGCTCCTATGGCTCTCAGATGAAAATTCCTTTGTTCCTAGCTTTCATCGGTGATGGTGGATGATCTTTATCCAATTCTTGAGCTAGGATAAACAATATGAATTGGTTAGAATCGATAATACGATATCAAAATCAATATAACGATATCAAAATCAATGTCCAAACTTGAATATAGTCATTAGCTATGAATCTCCATGGATAGCCAAAACCCTAGCTTAAGATTAGGCTTAATATAACCATGGATTTCAATAATAGATTGAGGATTCTAGCTTACCTGATCGATATCAATGATTCGATATTAATAAACTAAAGAAAACTCAAGCTTCTCTAACCTCAACATTGGAGGTGCTTTCTTGGAGAAAGATGATGAAGACAAATGAGGTGCTTGCTTAATTTGGTAATTGATAAAGCTAATTTGGCTATCCATTCTCTTCTTTTTATTAACAAAGGTTTCTTTCTATTGAAGGAACTGTTTCCTGATCACCCACGTAGGTGGTTATTTTAATTGAGGAGGGGCTAATCGCAAGGTTAACCCTCTCAATTCACGGTACTCTCTACTTGTAGCCCCAAACTTTTGATTTCTATAATTTAGTCACTAAACAAATTTTGAATACATTTAATAAGGTTTTTAAACAATAATTTAACTCAATTGGAGTCCATTATCGATGCAATTAACCTTGCGGTCAAAGTAAATACAATATTTGGACATTTCCGATATAGGATTTTTAATCGCCAAAACCTATTTTTGACTAAGCCAGATTTTGAGATGTTACAGTCGTGTATCATGGTCTCCAACATAGTCGGCATCACAATATCCAACTACTTTCCATTCTTTTGCTTTCTTGTATAGGATACCAAAATTAATGGTACCTTTAACGTACCTCAAAACACATCTTACTACATCAAGATGAGGCTTCTTAGGATTTCTCATGTATCGACTAGCCACACCAATTGCATAAGTAATGTCTGGTTGGCTTAAAGTAAGATAAATGAGACTTCCAACTAGCTATCGATACATGGTTGTATCTTCTAAATCTTTTCCTTCATCTACTTGTAGCTATATATTGGGATCCATGGGGGTAGAGATAGATTTGCAGTCAAGCATCCCATACCTCTGTAGAATATCTTTTGCATATTTTTGTTGACCCAAAAATATTCCTTCCTTCGTGTGCTCCACTTCTGGCCGAAGAAAGTGTTTGAGTTTTCCGAGTTCCTTCATATGAAACTTGATATTCAAGTTTTTCCTTGTTCGTTTAATTTCCTCGTAATATTCTCCTGTGATGATTAAGTCATCTACGTATACTAGCACCATGGGTAGTTTTCCTTGATTTTCTTTCACAAATAAGCTAGAATATGTAGGAGCAACTGAAAAACCACTTTGTATTAAGAACTCACCAATCTTTCCATACCATGTTCTTGGAGCCTGCTTCAAGCCTTATAATGATTTTTTCAATTTATAGACATACTCAGGGTGACTTTTGCTCTCGAAGCCTATTGGTTTCTCCATATAGATGTCTTTGCCAAGCTCTTCATGCAAGAAAGCATTATTGACATCTATCTACCACAACTTCTAGGATTTACTGGCTGCCAATGCTAGTAAGACTCGAACGGTCGTGATCTTTGCCATCGGGTTGAATGTTTCTTCATAATCTAACCCGTATTGTTGAGAGAAACCGCGAGCAACAAGTCGAACCTTATACCTTTCAATTGAGCCATTAGGTCGAGTCTTTACCTTGTAGATCCATTTGCAAGATATTAGCTTCACATCTCTTGGCTTTGGTACTAAATCCCATGTTTGATTTTCATTTAGTGCCTTAATCTCTTTTTCCATAGCGTTCTTCCGCTAAATACTCCATGTAGCTTCTTCAAAATTAGATGGTTCAATCGATATAGACTCATCTATGAGGGCAGTGTTGGCATACCTTGGGTTAGGTTGCCTTCTCCTTGTTGATCTTCATAATTGTTGTCCAGGCTCGTCATCTTCCATTTGGCTTGGATGAAGCTCTTCAGGTGTCAGTTGGTGTACACCTGTCTTCCAAGGACTTTTAGAGGATGAGCTTTCTTTTTCTCCACTTGAATTTGGTGCCAATGCTTCACCTTCTTTATTATCTTCTGAAACCTCTTCTAAGTCATGAGGTTCAGAAGACTCGATCTTCTACGGTGACCACCATGAAGAATCTTCATCAAATACCATATTGTTAGAACCAAACCATAATAGATATGAAATCTAAACCAGGATTTATCATGCCAAATCATCAAGAACAATAAACCGAATGCGGAAGCGTACCTGAATATATCTGATATATTGGAATCCTTGAATCTGGATCTTGAAAGACTAAATCTTTGGTATTGATCTTCCAAGAAGATAGGTTTTCTCTTGACGTAAAACTCTCTGACAGGAAAGGAGAGAAGAACAAGTTAACATATTTCTTGGGGACCACTACCTCTTTATATAGTTGATTTAATAATCAACTATTAAGTATTTATAACTCTGCCCCTCATCGAATTATAAATACATCTTATGGTATCTACACCTTTATTTCCATGACATTTTAATGCCCATGACACGCCTAACATAATTGGTCACTTAATTTTGTGTCATACTTTAAAATAGCAATATACACTGTACATATGTGCCCACTATTACAGATTTTAATCCAACAATCTCCCACATGGGCAACATATGTTTCTTGACAAATGTATAACCTTATGAGCTAAAAAATTTGCTATTATATAATAGGTATTCTGTAACAATCTCGTCCATCAACTATATCCATATAGGATCAAAGCAGCCTTTGTCGTATAAATCATGACAAGACCCATCAATGGTCACGTATACAAATATAGTCAAATGACGTAGATCAATCATGGATGCGTAGCATGGAAAATTACATGAAATGTGAACCGAACTTGTCTATTTCCAACTAGTCCTCCTAAACCTTAGTGAGATCAAACTTTACTGAATTCAGAGTGTGCATAAACCAAAAGAACTTTATTTCTGCAAAAAATAATCTTAAAATAACTTTAAACTGAAGTAACCGAAATTGTGTCTAAACCAAATGAGCATTTTTCAAAATTACAAACTCCCACTAAAACTGAATATCTTTATATAACATTACACCCACATGAGTAGTGTGCTCATGAAAGACCTAGGGTGATAGTTTCTTAATAAGCGCACAAATATGGAGTTTGTACCAACATGCTCTATAGACACACAATCACTCTGAATTTTCTTTAACAACTAGGAACTTAATATTTATGTGCTTCAAATTTGAAGTGTTCCTATTGTTCATAGAATAAGTGAATGCATATTTATTGTCACAAAATAACCGAAGTGGTCTTTCTATTTAATCTATAATTAGCAGCTCATGTGACAAAATTCTTTTACATCAATATTCTAATAGAATCGAAGTCTGTAAACTTGATGATCTCTAACTTACCAGAACTTCGATATGTGAGCATGTAATTTTTGTTCTCTAAAGATATTTCATAACCCTATTGGCTGCTATTCAATGATCCATAATATGATTGCTTAAATATTTGTCTAACATTCCAACAATGTACGCAATATCCAAACGCATACATACTTGAGCATAAATTAGAATCTCAATAGCTTATGCATATGAAATCTTTTGTATTTTCTAAATTTCAAGGTTACTTTTAGGGCATTGAGTAAGAATAAATTTGTCTTCTTTAGCAATTTGAGTATCACTTGGTTTACTCCCACTGAACTTGTAGTATATACAATTGTCAACCAAATTTATCTCAAAGTCGAATGAGATAATCAATATGAAATTTATAATTTCATTAATGAGAGTCCTACTTAAGCTCATAGATGAATTTATTTAATTTACATATCATTGATTTTGTATCATTAGACACAAATCTATGATTGTACCATATAATTCATTTCTTCAATGTCGTCATTGAAAAACACAAGCCTAACATCCATCTTATGTAGCTCAAGATTAAAATAAGAAACAAGCGTCATGATTATCTTGAAAGAGTATTTCAATGAAACTTGAGAGAAAGTCTCCACAAAATCAATGTCTTCTTTTAGAGTATATCCTTTAAATACAAGACATGCCTTATACTTGTCCGCATTATCATTTGCATCCCTCTTGGTTTTAAATATCCATTTACAACCAATTGGTTTGTACCTTCATGTAATGAGTCAAGTTCCTAAACTTTATTGTCTTGCATAAAATTATACTCTTCTTTAATGACATCAATCCACTTTTGAGAGTCAGAACTTTTATGATCTAATAAAAATGATTGAATCATTTTCTATCATTCCATTATTATCCTTATTTTCTTGAAGAAATATAAAGTAATAATCTAGAATAGTATTTCTCCTTCCTCTCGTGGATATCTTTAATGACACTTATTATTTTTTTAAGGTTGTTGAGTTTGTTCTTCTGAAACAATTACCTTATCTTGAATGGGAGTTGTTCAACATTGTTTTTCTTAGATACTTGATTCACTTCTTGATTAATGATAGGTATGAAAACCTAAACATCGTCAAAAGTGATAATATGAATTAAATTATAATCCAATTCATCCTCAATAGCAATGTATCTAACCTTATTTCTCCCTGCAAACTCAACATCCTAAAAATATTATAAATCACTCCTTAAAATTATCTTAATTGTGGGATCATAAAATTTACAGCCCATGGATCACTCAAAATAACTGAAGTAGTTGCTCACTTTTGAAGTTTAATTTCTTTACATGTGTCCTAACTTATACAAAAGAATAAACACTTTGTAACTTATTGTTGTTTCTTTTGAGTAGGACCCTTAGCAACTTTATTCTAATATATTTTTATTGCCCTTATTCTTAGAGACACTAACTAAATGAGCACTAACCAAATGAGTACTTTTACACTTATAATGCTTCAACCTTTCTTCCTCTTTAACACAATGAGAAATGAGCTCAATTAGAGTTTGCTTCTCCTTTTGACAATTGTAACCGTTTTTTAATTGGTTAAACTATATAGGAAGCGATGCCAAAATCATAAGAACAAACAATTGTTAGAAAGTTCGATCTTATGTGCCTTAAATTTTGAAACAATATTAAACATTTTCATAATGTACTCCCTCACATTTCCTTGACCCTTATACTTCATAGACATAAAAGAAGGCATAAGTGATGCCATCTTAACCTTAATGTTTTGGTTAAAACATTTCTTAATTTCGTCAAGGAAAACCTTAGATGAGTAATCTCTTTAGATTTGTGCTCCTAAAGACTTATAGAATGTTGTTCTTTATGATCATTAGACTCATACAATTTGAACAATTTCTCCTCTCAAAATCCCTTTTTATGGGTGCTTACCGCGGTGAAAGATGCAAGTTATTCTCCCCTTAGTGCAAAGTCTATGTTCATACAACCAAATACTATATGTAAGTGTCTTTTCTATTCCTTGAAGCTAGTTTCACTAAACATGAGTGTAGAATGTATTTAATAGATATTGTGACAGCAAAGATAAATTACCTAAATATAGGAAAAAAATAAATAAATAAAATAAAAACAAGCTCACATAAAAATTCATAAGTAAACAAATAAATTCAAAATAATGACTATTTCCCCTCAAGATACCAAGCACAACATTAATATCAAGTCTTTGGACAGTAATATTAACTGTAAGTAGTACTCTTGATTGTAGCAATCAAACATTGACAATAAACTATGTCAAACCATAGATTAATCTTTGGACTAACGTATTGCTTACATAAAATACCTTATAATTGTCACACATTTATCGCCACAGTTGTCGTTGTAATTCTGCCAAATATTAACTTTCCTTTGGGCCAATTAATAAATGCATGAATTACAAAAACCCATAATTATCTTAATATTTTAAATAAACTAATCTACACAAGAGTGGTCACTTTGGTGACATTATGTTTCAATTAATCCATTAAAGTATTAGACATCCGAAACCAAAATATGAATTTAATTGTTTCAAAATATTTGTCTTAATTTTATCTTTTAATCAAATTAAAAGATAACCAAAATAATAATAAATTTGAATAAAGGTAAACCTCATATCAAGATACCAGACACTCCATTAATATTTCATCTTTGGATAAAACATTAACTTGCAAGTGATATCTTGGTACAGTAATTAAACATTGATAATAAGAACATGTCAAACAGAAATCTTCCTTTGGGCCGATTTATTGCTCACATATAAAACTGAATAATTATCACATGTTTATTACCACAGTTGCACATGTAATAATGTTAATTATTAACCTTCCTTTAGGCCGATTAATACTAACATAATCCGACTTACATGCACAAAACCTTTTATATATTAAAATAAAATAATTTCTACAATAGAGGTCACTTTGGTGACTTAATGCTTCAATTAATTTATCTCAAAATATATAATATAAATATACCGATATTCAAATTTAAAATTCTGTAACAGTCAAAATTGAAATTTTTGATAACACTTAAGTTTCCAAAATAACCTAACATAAGATTGTCTCAATGGGGCTATCAGAAATCGGAAAAACCGAAATCTTTGACTGTTTCTCAAAAATTCCTTAAGCATGCATTTGATATTTTTATTGATACTATAAAACATAATGCCAAAATTTTATAGATCATTAAACCGGATTTACAAGCAAATCAAATTAAATCTATGTTCCATATTAATAACAACAAATGCATTCCAAAACCAAAATTCAATGAGACCAAACTTAACTTTCTAAAGCTGATAAATTAAAATAAAATAAATCAATTACTTTTGCACTGTGACTAAACACAACAATAGAATAGAAATACTCACGATTTCAAATAAGCAATAGTCTAATGTCATTCGACTTGGAGTTTACTATTAATAGAGAAAACAATCTTCAATCTAACTTAACTTTAGAAAGCACGTGGAGAACTAATAAATAAAATTGTGCCCATATATTTATATAAAATACCCATTTATTCAATGGCGAATGGTTATAGGAAATTCATGTTAACTAGACTGTAATTTTCTGGTTTATCACCAATACACATAACTAAATTGATCTCATGATATGCGTCAATGCACCTTCTTTAATCCTTAATTTCTAACTGTAATCAAAGGAAACAATGAGACAAAGGCAAAAATAATTAATTAATAAAAAAACAACCCTAAATTTCCTTTATTCGTAGAAGGCAGCCTTGACATACTAAAGAAAGCCAAAAATTGACCCTACTTTAACCATTAATTAAAACCCTAAAAAATAATAAAGAAATCATGATTATCTTAATGGTCCAAAAATCATGATCTATCGACATTAAAATTCAATTGTCATTGATAGAAATTAAGGAAAGAGCCCAGGAAACATGATGGCCCTCATAAATAATGATAATATATATATTACCACTGAATTAAAAAAAGTTAATTGTTTCAAGCCCTAAATTGTTATAGAAAACAATTGAGATTGGCGAAAATCAAAAGCAAATAGCTAATATCGCATAACATAAATTCAGTAGAATATTAAAGCATATCAATATCACAATTTTGAACCTTATACACGATTGTGATTTTCCATAATAAAAAAATTAACCGATTCTTATTTAATTAACATGACATGGCTCTGATACCACTTGTTAGAACCAAACCATAATAGATATGAAATCTAAACCAGGATTTATCATGCCAAATCATCAAGAACAATAAACCGAATGCGGAAGCGTACCTGAATATATTTGATATATTGGAATCCTTGAATTTGGATCTTGAAAGACTAAATCTTTGGTATTGATCTTCCAAGAAGATATGTTTTCTCTTGACGTAAAACTCTCTGACAGGAAAGGAGAGAAGAACAAGTTAACATATTTCTTGGGGACCACTACCTCTTTATATAGTTGATTTAATAATCAACTATTAAGTATTTATAACTCTGCCCCTCATCGAATTATAAATACATCTTATGGTATCTACACCTTTATTTCCATGGCATTTTAATACCCATGACACGCCTAACATAATTGGTCACTTAATTTTGTGTCATACTTTAAAATAGCAATATACATTGTACATATGTGCCCACTATTACATATTTTAATCCAACACATATTTCTTGAAGTGTGGCATTTTTCAGTGGTTGGATCACAACATTTCCAACCTTTTCGTGCATCATCATAGCCAACGAAGATGCATCGAATTGCCTTTTTGTCAAATTTGCTTCTTAGATGATCTAGCACGAAGACGTAGCATACACAGCCAAATACATTGAGATGGCCGAATGTTGGCTTGATTTTCCTTAGCTTTTCATGTGGTGAAATAAATCCCAACTTAGCTTGTGGTAGCCTATTAATCACATTGCTTGTTGTCCTCGTACACTCGACCCAAAATCTTTCTGGTACATTCTTGGCATGAAGCATGCTTTGACATGTTTTAGCAAGATGATGATTCTTCTGCTCCACCACTTCATTTTGTTGTAGAGTATTGAGGCAAGTTAATTTTTGTCTGATCTTATATTCTTGAAGATAGGTAGTGAACTTCATGGATAAATATTCCTTCCTATTATCAGTGCATAGACACTGAATTTTCATTGAGTTCACTTTCTATTTTTTCTTTAAACTCCCTCAAATTTGTGAAAGTCTCTAAATTCTCATTCATGAAATAAACCCACACGTACCTTAAGAAGTCATCAATAAATGTCACCATGTACTTTATACCTCCAAGTGATGTTTGCTTCACTAGGCCAAAGACGTCTGAGTGTATGAGCTCCAATGGTGTCTTGGACTGATGCTCTAACTAGTTAAATGGCAACTGATGAGCTTTTCCAAATTGACATCCAACATAAACTATATCTGTTCGAATGTCTGCTTGAGGAAGTTCTTTTAAAATTTGCTTCTTCATCATTACCTTCAACTTGTTGTAGCTTACATGTCCAAGACGCTTATGCCAAAGACCAGCCGTCTCATTCTTCCGGGTCTTGTCAACATATGATGACTCCACAGATAGCACATAAATTGATTATCTTTTTCTTTCTTTCATAATTGGATCGCCAATCATTTTGGAATATAGACACATCTTCAGGTCCAAAAAGTACATAATTTCCTACTACTGTCAGTTGGGACACCGACAACAAATTTTTCTTCAAGCCAAGAATCAGGTAGACCTTCTCGAGTTAAAGCTGTTGAGAGTCATTCCTTAGAAGTGTTATCTTCCCAATATGAGTAATAGACAAACTTGAATTATTGGTTGTTAACACCACTCTTATTCCCTTATACTTGTCCATATCTTGCAGCTTTTTCTCGTCATTGGTCATATGATTAGAACACCTAGAATCAACGGTCCAATCCTTATCGTAGTCAATTTTTGACTCCATGGTTTTTGAAAAATCTGGTTCTTCCATGTCTTCTTCGAACTCTTCTTCATCCTTGTTGTTTGTCTTTGAGGTTGTGGTTGCTACAAGGGATAGTTCTTGAGTGTCATTTATCAAATCTTCTTCAACATAGAGTCTACCTTCTGCATCCCATTCTTCCTCACTGATAGAAGCTTCCAACATGACCTCATTCTCCTCCTCTTTTGTGGTGGTCATGTTTCCTTAGAAAGTCATCCTTTTAGAGAATCTGCATTCTCGAGCAAAATGACCATTCTTTCCGAAATTGAAGCATTCACCATTTTTCCTTCTATCACCCTCTTCATTTTGTTGACGATAATTTTTTTTCGTGTCGAGCTCCCCCTAAAGTGTTACTTCTTTCTTTTGAATAATGCTTGCCTTTTTGTGGCCTTCTTTCCTTCGTCAATTCTTTCCTGCGTGACGTGCCTTTCCTCTTGCTGGTGAAGAGTGATTCATCTTCGTATTTTATGGTTACGCCACTCATCTGTTTGGATAATGCCTCTTGATTAGCCAACATGTTCTCCAGTTCCACTAAGGATGGTTGAGTAGGCCATCCCCTCACGGCGGTAATAAATGCATTGTACTCAGGTCTTAGGCCATGGATGATAATTGTCTTCATCCTTTCCTCGCTCACATTCTCCTATGGTGCAACTTGAGATATCTCACAACAAATAGATTTCACCTTGGTGAAATGTTGAGCAACAGATAGGTTTCCTTGTAAGATGCTCGCGAGCTCATTTTCCAAGAGTTAGAGGCGTGCTTCATTCTTCTTTGAAAATAACTTTGCCAAAGTTTCTCAGGCTGCCTTTGGTGTCTTTTCATCACGAATATGTTCTAATAGGTCCTCATCGATTGTGTTCTTCAATATATATAAGCCTTCCCAGCCTTGATCTTCCATTTTCTCAAGGCTTCAGCATTCTTCCTCGGTGGAGGAGTTGTGTCCGTGTGTTCGAATACGCTGGCTTGTGACATGGCTGATGGCCCACGACTCTAAAGGGAACATCCTTAACCTCGTAGTCTAGGCTTCTTTTCAATTCAAAAAGAAATTTATTTTGATCTGGATTTTTTTTATGGCCCTTTTTCATATCATCGAGTCTTTTAGAAAAAAATAAAATTAAAATAAGATTTATATATTTCGAAAATTACTTAATACATATCACTTATAAACAATATCAACCAAATAAAGATTTAGTAGAATTATTTCAATAAAACTATTGAATTAATTATTGATCGAAGCTTGAAAAAGTTGGAGAGCTGCTTCCATTCTCCGAGCCATAACTTGTAAACCAGAACCAATGAAGAAATCCAAATCCTCAAGTCTCCATCCTTCCACAGGCTCAACCTCGTACTTCCACTCGATGCCGCACCCTTGTTCCTCCGGCAACACTTGCACCGTCGACACATAGGAATTGAAACCGACATTTCCTTCTTCGATGGAATAGCTAAAAACCATTTCATTCGGATCGATGGACAATAGTTTTTGCTTAGTCCAGTTCATAGCTGATTTATCACCACCATCGACCGGAGTCTTGAAGCCGGCGCAAAACCTAATGCACCCTGGCTGTCCCGACACACCTTCGACCGGAAGGCAAGTGGCGAGAGTCGGGAACCATTTGTCTAAGCCGAAAAAGTCTTGTAAGAGAGGCCATACTTGTTCGGCTTTGCACCCTGCTAGCTTTGCATAGGCCTTGCCTTCCCATTTAGCCATTACACAAGTTGTTTTAGCAAAAAACAATATGGCAAAGACCAAAGCAAGCAGCTATTGTTTATATAGGGAAAGATTAGATACCGTTGAAAATAGGATGGACATAGAGGTGCTGGGTGTAGTCGCACTCTAGAGAATTTTAAATTTTTATATAGATTAAGTAGATTTTTTTATTTTTTATTGATGACGTAGTTTTACACTACTAAAATTTTGTAATTTGGCACTCTTAAATTTCTAATATAACTTACTAAGGATTCGTACCTTAGGGGTAATTATTCAATATACAAGATGTGGAAACAAAAAGTTTCCACATGCGCCTTAGTTTTAACGTTTACGGTTAGATTTGTGGTTTAAAAGTTAAGGTTTAGGTTTAGTGGTTTATAATTGATGGATTGTGGTTAGAATTTTAGGATTGGTGTTATAATTTAGAATTTATAGGTTAAAACTTAAATCCCTAACCATATTATACTAAATCCTAAACCCTAACATTTAAACCCTAAATTCTAGTCCTAAATTTTAAATTCTAACAACGAGTCCTAAATTCTAAACCTCTAACATTTAAACTTAAACTCTAACCCTAAATCTTAAAATCAAAGTTTTTATAGAAACTTTCGCCTGAATATAAATCCATATATAAAATCATGTTGTGTCGAGGCCTCAAAACTTTTGTTATAGGTTTTATGCATGGGTCATATCTCCTGGCTCTTCTCATGAGGTTAAAGAATAACCCGCCTTTGCACTAAGAAGACATATGCACTCTTAGGAATATCTGGGTGCATTGTCTAGAGGGAAAGAGTCCTAATGGTTAGGATGAAGTGAATTTGAATACTTTTTCTGATGGCTCTTTGGCGTGCGTGCCTATTCATGCAGAAGCTTGTCCATTTGGCGAAGGGGTGACGAATGAGTGGCGAGTGTGATTTTGGGTAATGAGAATGATCCGAAGGGTTATGCTAAAACTAACCCATATGCTTCTGGTTGCAGTAGAGGGGGGAGGAAGTGAGTAGTCTCGAGCTCGTTCGTCTTAGCTGATTCTAGGGATGAGGGGAGTTGCGTTCGTTTAGAACGCACGACGAAGTGGCACATGGATAGAGGCATTGGTTTGTAATAATATATATTGTTGAAGAAAGAAAATTTTCGCTGTCTTATTGTTATATGGTGGTACTGATGTACATTCCTTTTACGAAGGTAGGTGGCCTCTCTTCGTAGGCTTCTAATAAAGATTTGGGGGATTTGGATGGGGTTGAAGGTATGTTAGTTTCTGTGTTTAGTGACAAAGAATTGGGGTCAACAGGCTTGGCGAAAGTGATGTCTTCGGGGGATCTAAATAGAAGAGATTTAGAGCGACGTCCTCTGTAGGTGTGATTCTCGTTGCTCCTTATGTGGGAGGCTTTCTTATTTTGCAGAGTGTGATAACAAGGGTCTTGGTGGATATTGTGGATGTTGCACTGGAGAGCGTAGCGAGGTGGATAAGAACTTATGGCTTTAGGAAGTGCCTATTGGTTGTCGAGAACAAAGTAGTAGGAAACTTGGTTGTATCAAACGCTGGGGTTGTTATAGATATAGCGAGGTCTGACCTAGATACACTCCTTAATGTGAGGGAGCGTCATAGTTCTTGTCCCCTTATTACAACTGATGTTGTTGGAGACATTGCTTCTGCTAGTTTAGCTACTGTTTTGCCTATTTTTGGTTCATCCCCAGGTGCGTTGATTAGTGTGTTGGTGTATTTGGTCTAATGTTGTTGGTACTTAATTTTGTTAATAAATTGTGCTTGTTAATACCCTCGCAGGGGTATCTGCCATGGATTCTATTGTTGTGCATTGCTCGACGGGGAGTGTTTTCCATGCGATCGTGCCTGTTGATATGGTGGATTTGTTAGAGGCTGCACGAACTCTTTTGGTGTCACCGCCTACAATTGTTTCTTCTAGTGAAGGTGGCGAGCCTCTAGCTCAGTGGGGTGCATTTTTTCCTTGGAGCGGGCTTTCAGAAACGGATGGTTGGCTTTATCCTAAGTCTTCCTCTAGAAGGTTATTTGAGTTGTATTCCAACAATTTTGGTACGTCGAGGCCATGCAACAGTACCTGAAGATCTGTTGAAGGGGGTTGATGTCTTATTCAAGTGTTTGGTTGCATTTAGTATAACATAGAGAGGAATGTGAAGGCTCTTGTTAAAGAGAATGAGCAGCTGTGCTTGAAGGTAGAAGGTTATGATGTCCTCCTTGAGGAAAATGAGAAATTGCGGTTGAAGGTGGAGGGTTATACTACCCATTTGGAATAGCTACGAAAGAAAATAAAGTTGATGCTTAATTGTGTGTGGAGTAACTACATAGACAACATACAGAGGAGATTTCCAAAAACGAAGTTGAGTTCGATCGCGCCATTAGGATTAAGAAGGAGCTACTCGAAGCCACTAAACAAATTTTAAGGGTTCAAATTTAGGGTTTGAGAGATGAGCTAGCACAGTCAAATAATGCAGCGGATGAGAGCTTTGAAGTCTACGAGGAAGTTAATTGAGTTAGAAGAGTCTCATAAGAATAAGATTATGGTGTTGAAAGCTACCCATGACGTTGATGTGGCTGATAAAGTTAAAGAGGCTACGGATGTGATCTCCCCTTCATGGTTGGAGGGATGAGCAAAGCTCGTGATAATGCCATTCTCAACTTCCAACTAGCGCATGGCCCATTGTATGTCATTGCTGTGGACTTTGATGCCCTTTGTGGGGTGGTCGCTGAATTTGATGTGAGGAATCCCTCTGGGCCCTCGTGGGTTCCTCTTGGTTCTAATCCAAATGCATCTTGTCCTGCTGGTGGTCGCAGTGATGCTGTAGGTGTAATAGGTGGTAGCGGTGTGTTAGGCGATTATAGTAAAAGTATGTGATTGTTGGTGTTACCCATAATTATATGATTTTTGTCTGTAGGTGTAATAGGTGGTAGTGGTGACACTTTTATACGTCACGTTCATACTACTCGAGCCAGTAATGCTTTTATGTAAGGCATAATTAACTAGCTTGAGGTGGTTGTTGCATCGTCTCACATCTTAATCTGGATTCATTTTACCTTGTTCTATCCTCTATTGCAATGTTTCATTTTGTATTTTGTTGGTTATTATGTATAGATGTCGAAAAAAGAGTTTTTCCCTCTTCTGAAAATAGATTCGCGAAAATAATTTTGTTATTTGGCATGCGATGCACCTGTGGGGTTTTTGCCCCTAGGGGTATGGTTTTTCTGGTTATCGTTGCTCTTGGTTGCTATCCCTGTTGTTTGTATTGGTTATCAACATAATTCGTTCTATTGTATCTTAATATTTTGTTAGTTGCATGTTTCCAGCTACAATTACGCTCTTGATATTTGTGCATTTTGTTTGATGCGTGCTAGCTTTTTATGGTGATTTAGATAATTCGAGGTAGACTATGATGAAAAAACGGAAGGTTTTGATTAGGTTTGACAAGTGTATTAGGACTATACGTGTGTTTATTAACTGGAAGTTTGAAAATTGCGTGACCTTTAATTGGCTTCCCGAGATTTTCGAATCTGGTAATTAAATGTCCACTTCAGTATTTTTCATATATTTTTATATAGGAAACTGAAATGGCTTGGCTTGGTATTTTCATCCATCTGCTATAAATAGGGCTTTTGTATGTATATTATGGTGATCTAATTTAAGAGTGGTCTATTTTTTCGCATTTAGAGTTTCTTCATTTTCTTTTGTCTCACACTGTTGCACGTTTTGAGCTATAATGATAAGGGACATGCGACAACTTTTTTATGGATCCCGGGGAGTGTTATTTAGTGTTTGGGTTATTTGTATTGATGGGCAATATTATTCGGAAGGCTATATGCAACCATTTGAGATGGTGAATGTGAACAAACGGTGTGTTTGAGATATCTTCAGAGCGAGGCTTTCCATACATCATTGTACATTGATGTTTGGAACCATATTTTTGGCGTGGCCAACGCAGCTCATTTTGCTGAACCTGTGAATGTGATGGGTATTCCTACGGTGGAGTTGAGATGGAAATGGAATAGACATCTGTCATTTTTGTATGTTTTTGTTTCTCAATAGAAGGGGTTACTGTCAATTTATGGGCTTTTCCAGATTAGGCTTACTAGTGATATTTTCAAGTGTTCTCCATTTTTTACATGGGTTTTATGATTGTAGTACTTTGTTTATCTTTGTTTGTTTAATCAGCGTTTTACTTTTACCAGCGCTGGGGGTATTATGGTCGCTTATCTTGTACTGATTCATTTGCGTGTGAATTTATTTTTAATGGAGAGATTTTTGTTTTCTCCGCACATGGTATTTGTTGGTTGCGATATTCCTATTTACGTATTTGTATTTGCGAACAGGGTTATTTTCTTTGAATGGGGTCATGCGATTGTTATTTCCTATGAATCACATACTTTTATTAATTTTGTGGCCTTGGTGAATTCGAAAATGAGAGTGAGTTTTGTAAGTCATGGAGGGTTTTCTATTTCTGTAGTTTTGCATAGTTATGGTGTGTTTTCTTTAGAGTGACTTCTTGCCCCCTAATGGCGAAAGAATGTATGGGGAATGGGTGGTGAGTTGGGAATTATGCTTTTACTCTAGTATTCATATTGTGTTTTTCTCCCTTTTTGATGGTGATATGCGAATAAAATCTTTGATAGGGTGTTGCCCCCTTGATGAGACAGCGTTGGCTATTATATATGCTTTTATCAATTTCTGAGCTGATTCCTCTATGCACACTTCTTAAAAGTGGTGGACTCTCAGACGACCCTTTGTTTATTTTGGCTCGCTTGCTTTGGAAGCGGTGATCGTTGAGCTGATTCATTTATGCGCACTTCTTAAAAGTGGCGGATGTTGAGACAACCCTTTGTTTATATTGGATCACTTGCTTCAAAAGCGATGATCTTTGAGCTGATTCCTCTATGCACACTTTTTTAAAGTGGCAGACATTCAAAAAAACCTTTGTTTATTTTGGCTCGCTTGCTTCGGAAACGGCGATCGTTGAGCTGATTCCTTTATGCACACTTTTTTAAAGTGGCCGACACTCAAACGACCCTTTGATTATTTTGGCTTGCTTGCTTCAGAAGCGACGATCATTGAGCTGATTCTTTTATGCACACTTCTTAAAAGTGGAAAATGCTCAAACAACCCTTTGTTTATTTCGGCTTGCTTGCTTTGGAAGTGGCGATCCCTAAGTCCTTTATGCACACTTCTTAAAAGTGGTGGACGCTCAGACGACCCTTTGTTTATTTTCACTCATTTGCTTTAGAAGTGACGATCATTGAGTTGATTCCTTTATGCACACTTCTTAAAATTAGCAGACGCTGAGACAACCCTTTGTTTATATTGGATCACTTGCTTCAAAAGCGATGATCTTTGAGCTGATTCCTATATGTACACTTTTTAAAAGTGGCGGACGTTCAGAAGAACCTTTGTTTATTTTGGCTCGCTTGCTTCGGAAGTGGCGATCGTTGAGCTGATTCCTTTATGCACACTTCTTTAAAGTGGCGGACGTTCAAACGACCCTTTGTTTATTTTGGCTTGCTTGCTTCAGAAGCGACGATCATTGAGCTGATTCTTTTATGCACACTTTTTAAAAGTGGCAAACGCTCAAACGACCCTTTGTTTATTTTGGCTCGCTTGCTTTGGAAGTGGCGACCGCTGAGTCCTTTATGCACACTTCTTAAAAGTGGTGGACGCTCAGACGACCCTTTGTTTATTTTCACCCCTTTCTTTAGAAGTGACGATCATTGAGTTGATTCCTTTATGCACACTTCTTAAAATTAGCAGACGCTTAGACGACCCTTTGTTTTTTTTTGGCTCGGTTCGGAACATTAGACATCAAATGTAACTAACATTCCGTGCATATTGCCTTCATTGAATGATGTTCAGTGTTTTTAAAGATAAAACTTTTTGAGATGCCCGGCATTCTATGTTCTTGGAACCTCCTTTCCATTAAGGTCTACAAGTTTATATGCCCCAAATCCAATTACCCTGCGAACTTGATATGACCTTTCCCGTGTGGGGGCTATTTTCCCCTCTCGGCCTGTGGTTTACTGGTCTCTATATTTCTTAACACTAAATTGCCTGGCCGAAAATGCTTGTTGTTTACACGCAAGTTATAGTAGTTCACGACAACTTGGTTTCTTTCTTTTACCATTATTTCTTATTCGGCTCTTACATCCTTGGGCATGTCGAACAGTACTCGGAGGGCTTTGTTGTTCGTGTCAACATCATATTACATGGTTTTATATGTTAGAACCTCTATTTCTGTTGGTATAACGACCTCTGTACTGTATGTGAGATTGAATGATGTCTCTTCTGCTTTTGATTAGTTAAAGATTTAATATAGGTATCTTTGCATCTTTGAAGGAAAGAGTGATATAATATAATGGTGGCATTGTGGGCATGTATTTTAAAGTACTTGTAACATGTATTAATGTGGGAAGTTGTTCGAAGTGCCCATAAAATTTCTAGCGATTCGTCTCTCCATGCTCATTCTACATTGCTCACTTTATTTTTAAGCGCATACATTATTTTCTTGTTAACATGATGTGGAAGCCCATGCAGAATTCTTTGAATCTTTTCTAGAATTAGGTCCCATTATCTGTGATTATCGTATGAGGGATGTCGAATATGAAAATTATGGATTTCCATAAAAATTTCTCCATTTGCCTTTTCGTTATCGTCGCTAGAGGCTCTACCTCTATCCACTTGGTAAAATAGTCCACCGCAACTACCAGATACTTCCGTTGACCTTTTACCAATGGGAATGGGCCCAAGATGTCGATACCCCAAATTGCGAACGGTCAGGGACTTGTAATGGATTTAAGTAATATTGATGGTTGTCTTAGGATTAGGGCAAACTCTTGGCAAGGCACGCACTAGCTTACTAGCTCTTTAGCGTCTCTTCGCATTGTGGGCCAGTAGTAGCGCTACTAGATTGCTTTCTAGGCTAGGGAGTGTGAACCCAGGTCATATCTGTTGACTCATTTGTGAATTTCTTATAGTACCAACTTGGACTCCTCAAGTCCTAAGCATCGCAAAAGCGGTTGCGTAAATCCTCTCTTGTATAAGATGTCATTGATGATAGTATACTGGAAGCTCGTCGCTTTAGTTTAAGTTTTTGGATTCTATCATCGGGCAGCACTCCCATCTTGATGTACGCCATAATTGGAGTCATCTAGGTATCTCTTGTATCAAGTTGACATACTCGGCTTTCTTCTATGAAAGAGGGGTACTCTCTATATTCCATAAAGAACCTGCCTCTTCTTTGGATTTCGAGCGTTGTTGCTAATCTTGCCAAAACGTTTGCTCTAACATTGTCTCTTTTAAGTATTTGCGTTATGGCGTATTGATTAAACTGTCCTAATAGTCATGTATTGTTGGGGATTAGTTCTACAATATTTTTTCATGTATGAAATAAGTTGTATAATTATGGATAATATGATGCGTAAATATAAATAAGTTTGTTGTGACCTGTCACCCTCTAATGGTATTTCATCATGAACTTCATATCCGCCTGACAATTGTTTAGCCATCAGTTGTGAGTTGGTAAATATTTGTAGCGATTTTACCATAAGTCTTGTTGCAAGCTCTAAACTTGCTATCAAAGCTTCATATTTTGCCGCACTATTGGATAGGGCGAACGCGAAGCTAAGCACATACCGCCATTCCTCTTTTGCATTGGGTGCACTCAAAAGCACCCCTACTCCATTAATAGCTACCTACCCGTCAACATGCTAGGTATACGAATGAGTACCTACAGCCTGTTCCCCTTTTAACTTTGAGGGAGGCTGTTGCACCTCCTGAATTTTCTCATTGTGCTGGCATTTTTAAGGAGTGATGTTGTTTGAGTTGTGAATGTGCACTCTACGAAAAAGTCGACAAAAAACTGAGCCTTGATCGCCTTTCATGGTCGATACTCTATTTCTAATTCACTAAGCTCCACCCCTATTTTAATATCCGTCCTTGAATATCCACTTTTCCTAACACATCCTTGAAAGGTTGGTCTATGAGGACAACTATCTAATGTGCTTGAAAGTAGCGAATAAGCTTTCTAGCTGCTATTACCAAGGCAAAAACAAGTTTCTCCACTCTCACATACTTCTTCCCTGTTGGCTGTAGAACCCTACTGATGTAATAAACTGTCCTTTGGGTGCTCTCTTCATGTCGGACCAGTACTGCTGCTACAGTCTCGTCGTTGGCCGCCAAGTGCATGAGTAGGGTTTCTCCCTCTTTAGGCACTACTAGCATGATGGGACTAGCTAAGTATTTTTTCAAACGATCGAACACTTCCTAAAAATCCTATGTCCACTAGAAAGGACCTTTCAAGGCTTTAAAGAACAAGAGACATTTGTCTGGTAATCTGGACATAAATCTATTTAGCGCGACCACTTTGCCATTGGGTTTCTGGATAGCCTTAATGTTTTTTGGTGGTGCCATATATAAAATTACCTTTATCTTTTCTGGGTTTGCCTTAATGCCCCTTTCTGAGATTAGGAACCCCATAAACTTTCATGCCCCTACTGCGAAGGCGCATTTTTCAGGATGAGGCGTATTTTGCACAAGCATAAAATATCGAAAACTTCCTGCATGTCGACCAAGTGTTTCTCAAAAGAAGTGCTCTTGGTTAGTATATCATCTATGTAAACTTCCATATTCCTTCATATTTGATGACGAAAAATTTTATTGACCAACATTTGATACGTTGCCCCTGTATTCTTTAATCCAAACGAAATTAACCTATAGCAGTAGAGGCCGTCCTCAGTAATGAAGGTCATTTTTTCTTTTTCCTCCTTTGCCGTTACAATCTGGTTGTAGCCAAAAAAGGCCGTCCATGAAACTTATGAACTTATGACCTGCTGAGGCATCGACCAATCTATCGATGGACGACAACAAAAAATAGTCCTTAGGGCACACCTTGTTGAGATTGGTGAAGTCTACACACATCTGCCACTTGCTATTGGGCTTCTTCACCATAACTACATTCGCTAGCCACTGCGAGTACCTAGCTTCTTAGACAAAATCTGCCATGACTAGTTTTTCCATATCCTGCCTAATGGCCTTTACCTTCTCCTCTAAAAATTTCGTTCTTTTCTATCGAACAGGTTTTACGGCTGGATCAACACAGAAAGAATGCTCAATAATAGATGGGTCTATTATGGGCATGTCCATGGCTGATCATGCGAAAACATCAGCGTTATCTTACAATAATCTTATCAGCATTCTTCTGCTTTGATTGTCCAACTCTGTTGCAATCTTGGTGGTCTTCTCAGGCTCGCCTGGGTAAATCTCCACCATTTTCATCGCTTCTACTGACTCTGGTTTTTTAAGTTTTTCACACTCCTTGAGGTCTAGGCTCTCGATGGTCATCATAACCTTATTTAGAATATTAACCTTGGGTCTTTTTTGCTGTAGTGGAACTTCTCCACTAGCGTGGTCATAGCCTTTCTATTTCTAGGCTAGAAAGAGTGAAAGGACATGGCATTATCTTGTCATCCTTCAATTGGTCTGCATGGAGCCCTCTCCTAAAGGCGTGGGAAATTTGACCTGTAGGTAGAAGAGGGCGACTGTCATTTTAGCTTTTCTCATTAGGGGTCTGGCATAGAGGGCGTTGAAAGCAGAGGGACTATTGATGACTAAGAAGACAGCCGTTTGCGTGGACTTATTGTCATTATCTCCCATGGCTTAGGAGTCGGGAGGAGCCTTCAACCTTGATGGGTCGATCGCCAAACCCGTATATCGGGCCTATCAGCCTCAGCTTCGAACCGGGGAGTCCCCTTTTCTTGAATGTGTTCCAAACCAATACTTCCAAGTCACTACCCGTATCAACCAAAATTCTTTTCACGGTAAACCCAGCTATCACAACCACAACAATGATCGGGTCGCTGCTCTCTTCACCCAAGACGTCGCCCTCCTTTTTTCTCGAAAATGAGATTTGCCACGAGCCTTCATGCTTTGGCCTCTTCATATTTTCTACCGGAATGGTACCGTTCCCTGCATGCTCATCTTACGTTTAGAGCTTGGATGATCCTATTCCTCATCAATTCCGATTAACATGTGTACAATGCCCTTATAATTTGGGTTTCTTCCTCTGCTGTCTAACCCCCAAAACTGTTGTCCCCTAGTCTTCAATCTTGCGGCTTGTCGTTGTTCGGCCGGACCTTGTATGAGCTTTTGTTGCCGTTTAAATTGTTGTAGTTGTTGCATGGTCCCCGAGGCTGGCCAATTTGCCAGGCCACCTCTCTCCACTACTTTCCCGTCCGGTCTAGCCTGGGTATCACCGCCCATTTTTAGAATCCTCAAACTTGCCGAAAAATCTGAAGGTCGTGTGTTCGATCCACGCTCACCGCACCAAAAGTTGATTGTTAAGATGAACAGGGGCCGGAGATAGTGGCCCGACGATGGTTGAGATGGTCATTCTAGGTCGAGACTCGTATGCTACTCTCACTTTCTTCGGATCATGGCCTTTGGGATCTATTCGCCCCTCTCTCTTTGCTACATATCTTGTTTTATAATACTAGGACAAATGTCAGGATCGAGCTATCGTGGCGTCTCTATTCGACTAGCTATGACTTGACGTCCTAGGCTCGTCCTTTCGTCCGTGACGATCACGTGCATAGATACCCTATAGGTAGTTGGATTCGAAGGGCATCTCATAGTTTGTGGGCGATCCTAGGCGTAGTTGCCTGCGGAGATCATATATGCTATATTTTTTGTGTTAGGTTATTCGCAGTCTTGCTCACTCGCTGGGGCTGTGTATGATATCCACACGAAATAGTGCAGATTTTTGGAAAAAGAAATGACTGAAATCCACGCATTTAGTTCAAAGATGGAGACTGTTTAATAAATATCACCTTGGCTGCATCGGTGGGAGGAGGCCCAAAGGGTACCTGCGCCTGCTCCAACAAGTAGGAATCACAAGTTTCCTGAGAAAAATAGAAGGTCAGTAAAGGGACCAAATTGAAGTGTAGGGATTAAATCACAAATTTAATCGTAGTAAGGGGATTAGAACCTGAATTTGACCGTGATTACTAGATCCTTTAAATTTAGAGCTTATATTACAAATAAATGTCTAAAGTATACTAACTTTTTTTTATTTACGTACCTCAAGTATTTTTTGGTCAAAATAAGTATTTAAAGTATACTTTTTATCAAAATATGTACCTAAAGTATTTTTTAGTCAAAATAGGTACTTAAAGTATATATTTTTCATCTAAGTTCCTAAAATTTGACAAACAATATTGACTAAGAATACATTATGTACCTATTTTGACAAAAAAATACTTTAGGTACCTACTTTGACGAAAAATACTTTAGTACCTGTTTTGACCAAAAAGTATACTTTAGGTACTTATTTGATCAAAAATACTTTAAGTGCCTAAATGGATAAATTGATAAATTTAAGGTACTTATTTAAGATATAAGCCTAAATTTAGACGGAAAATAGACAACGACTTGACACATTGTTAATAATTTTAATTAATTCCCACCCCCAAATTCAATTAATAATTCATAAGACTCGTTTTAAATTGTTTGAAAGGGCAAGTTGAATGTCATGTTCACCCACAAAACACGTTTTTTCTTAGCATTAATTAAAGGAAAATTATTTGATGTACGAATTGTCTAAATTTTAGAGTAGATAAATTTGTATATTTTAATGATATTTGTTAGAAATTTGTAAGTGGAAAAATAAACAAATTGAGAACAAGATAAAATAAGATACACAAGAGCGACGAGATTTAATGTGGTTCGATGTTACCTATTTCTATGGATGAGAGACAAATAATCTACTAGAAACGTGAAGATAACAAAGAATACAAATACACGATACCTCATATATCTCATAACCCGATATATATATCCCCAAACCCGGTGTATCTCAAACATTCTTCTAATGTCCCTACAATACACATCTTTGCAGCATAGCCACAATAATTACAGAGATCATAAAAGAGATTACATCTCTACAAAATAATTTCCTCTCGTAATTCTAAAAGTTAAGATTCACTTCATATTTATAGAGTCAAATACTTGATCACGGAGAAACCTTATAACATAAGACTTCTTAGTAATATGAATAATTAGGTATTAAGTAAATCTAATCATGAAGTAACCATCAAGTAATCTTCAACAATTAGTATTACAATCAAATCCAACTTAATCACCGGTTAGAATTTGAGTCAATATATAACAATTTTTCACTTGACACAGATTCCATCCAATATTGGTTTGTAACTCTTCAACAATTTCAATTCTTACGTAATATTCGTTGAAACATTGTTGGATCAATTGAGAATTACTCCCCCTAAAACTGAAAACTCATTGTAGCAAAACTCATCTTGCATGTCTCTAATATCGCTATCAAATATGCACCAATAAATTCCTTCGAAATTCCACAATCGAACCATAGCTCATGATACCGTTTGTTATGAACTTTTAAGCGAAACTATAAACAAAACGGGATCAAGATAAAACGAGACACGAAAGAGATGTGAATGAGAGAAACAAATAATTCACTAGAAAAGAAGAACAATCCTATTGAGATTTCAGATTTTAGACCAATCAGTTTGGTTGGATCAGTATATAAAATCATTGCAAAGGTTCTTTCTCGGTGCCTCAGAAATGTGATAGATGGGTTGATAAGTGATATACAATGTGCTTTTGTCCATGAAAGACATATTTGACGGAATATTGATCGTAAATGAGATTATTCACTCTATAGGAGAAAATGAGGCAGGTGGAGAGATCTTAAAACTGTATTTTTCAAAAGCTAGATGGCCTCGAGATGATTCTTCAAAGAATATGATTCAAGGAAAAGTGGAGGGGTTGGATTTAGGAGTCACCAAGGGTGTCTATCTTGGTCAATAGTTCTCCAACAAAGGAATTTCGAATGAAAAGGGATTCAAAGCAAGGTGACCCCCTATCCCCTTTCTTATTTATAATATTAACAGAAGCACTTTATTTACATCTTGAAGAAGCAGAGTTCCAAGGTAATATTGGAGGCATAAGGGGAATTTTTCCGAATAGATAACTTTCTCACTTACGGTTTGCAAATGATATTAACTTTGGTAAGTCTTGCATTGTTGGAGTAGACATAGAAATGGAAAAGATTGAAATGTTGGCTGTTTATTGTGGATGTCAAGCGGGGAATCTGCCTTGCTCTTACTTGGGAATTCCACTAGAGGCAGGTCCTCGAAGAATTTTGACTTGAGAACTTGTGCTGGAAAGGTTTCAAGTAAATCTGGCAATATGGAATTGCAGATCATTGTAGTTCGTAGGTCGAGTGGTCTTAATAAACTCAATTATGTCTTATCTTTTACATTATTTTATGTCCTTATTTGAGATTTCAAAGACAATCATTCAAAGGATCGAGAAACTAGGTATATTTACCAAGAAATAAGGGAGGTGCGGGTGTGATTAATTTGCAGGCAAAGAACAATGCATTGTTGGCAAAATAGGTCTGGAGATTTGCAAAGGAAAAGCGGGTGTTTATTTTCGGGTACCCGGTCTTTTGAGTATTGAATTTTTCAACCCGATTCCAACCCGTAATAATCGGATACCAAATATCGGATTCACATTTATTATTTAATTTTAAATTTAATTTTTTTTTTTAAAATCACATTGAAACACATAAAATATAAAAGTTTATAATATATAATCAAAACTCAAAATTTTGTAATTTGAAGTTAGCTTTAAGATAGAAATATTTGAATATATATATATATATATATTAAAGTTTTTACCAAAAAACATTAAAATATTAATATTTTTTTTTTTTCAATCATGTCTTAATAAATTAATACAAATATTTTTAAAAATTTTAAAACTTAAAAATACATAATATAAACATAAAAAGAATTTAGAGATTTAAATTTAATTTTAAGGTAAATATATTATTGAACCTAAAATAAAAATATAATTTAAAATTAAAAAATAAATATATTAAAAATGTTGGGTTAGTTTGAGAACCCATTACAAAAAAATTCAGCCAAGTGCAACCCAACTACCGGAAAAAAATTCTGGGTCAAATAATTATTTTAATGAATTGCTCAATTTTTTAAGGTTTGAGTTGATAGGCCAAGTCAATCGGGTCGAATATTTTTGAATTTAACTTCGATATTATATGAAAGTTGAAAGTCCCTTCGAAAGTTAGGAGCTTTATGTGGACGTTGAAAATAGTCAGAATTCCTTTGACTTTTTCGCGAAACAGGGGATTGACTTAGAAAAAAATCATTGTATTTGTGGTTTTATGTATTTTTTATTTAAAATTTATTTTTTCAAAATTTTATAAGTTCGTCCTCTTTAAATTTTTATAGGTTTACCGTCTCTAATATAAAATTTTGCGTTCGTCCCGGGGGAGGGGATTTCATGGCAAAGGTGCAGTGGTATTGATGACTTGTTTGATTTCTGCTTCTCGGTTCCTTTTTCTGAATATGAAAAACAACCTGGTTGGTTGCTTGTGCTGCAGGATTATGGAGTCTGTGACTAACCTGAAATGGTTTCGTGTTTAACGAGAAAAGAACAATTTTAAAAGATCTAATCTTTTACTCGAAGTTAAGAGCATTAACCTGGTTCAAATCATCGAAGAAAGGAGCAGAAATCGATCACAATTGTTGGTGGGATGACCCACAGCAGTGCTTTTCAAGCAGACAAGGTATAGTTATTTTGCCCAGTGATGCAGTGGTAAAATTCTCTGTAATAGGAGGCTCTTGGGAGGGAGAAATTGGTTGCGGTGCGGTTTTGAGTTCGAAATTTGGTGTAATCAGAATGTTGTTCTATCGCTATGTGGTTTGATTTTGCAACTATAATAGTTATCAAAAATGCATTGGAGGCAGGGACGGAGGTATTAATTGCCCCTCCACTGCCAAAGAATTTTTTTCACCTTTGTCCTCTTATTTAAATTTTGTTACAAAATGGTTTATTTATAAATTTACCCCCACTTTCAAATATTTATAGTTTGCCCCTCCTAACCCCAAATCCTGGCTCCATACCTGATTGGAGGTATTCCATTGAGGCAAAATGGCTGAGTGAGACAGGTTTAGTTGTGGAATTGGGGTTTGTAATGGTGTTAAATTAGATCCTTCGGTCTTTGAATCAGCATGGTGTTGGTGGAAATAGATAGGTATTCTAACTTTGTAATGTCTAGTTCATGCAATCGACTCATCCTATAAATGGGTTGATGGGAGAATTGGTGAACCTGGGAAATTGTAAGCAGTGACCTTAAGGAGCGTGTGACAATTGGAGGTTGGCGAATTAGGTGATGGGTTGGAATTGGTGAATCTGTTTTGGTTTGGTGTCAGCAGGGAACTTAGAAGCTTAGCTAATTTTGTAAAAATCGTGTGATGCGATTATGTTATTTTCTCCCGGATTGTGTACGTTTTTATTCCATTTAAGGTTAGGAAGGTTTTTAATGAGACATATAATGCTGGTTAGGCTCGTATGATATTATTGATAAATAATATTTCCCGAGCAAAAAAATATCCCAAAACTCAGTATATCTCAAACACTCTTCCAACGTCAATACAATACACCTTTGTAACATAGCCATAATAATTGCAAAGATCATAAAAAGGATGACATCTCTCTAAAATAATTCTCTTTCATAATTATAAAAGTTAAGATCTACTCTATATTTATAGAGTAAACTACTTGGTCACCATAAAATTTTATTCCACAGAACTCTTTACTAATATAAATAATTACTGCTCAAGTTTTCTGGTACATTTACGAGTTAGGACTCATTTTTTTATGAAAAGGGTATGATTTTATAGACCGTGAAGAATCATACACCGGCTTATTATCATGTGCCTCATTAAACCCCTTAAACTTGGTCTGAAGAAAAAAGTATACATGATAATAATGGAAGAGACCAAAACAATTACATCAATAAAAGTATTAGAACTAAACCCATCAATAACTAAATTTGGCATAGAACATCACCATGCAGCAAATCGATGATCCTATGCGGTGGATTTTCAAAACAAATATTGTCCAAACTATCAATCCTCACCAATTTGGCCAATGCATCCACCACTTTATTCCCATCTCTCAACACGAGATGTAGGCGAACTGTCCAAGGTCATTTTCGCAATACGTCGAAATGTTGAGCCAACGAGCATGAGTCTAACAAAAGGGACCCAATCCTAAGGATTTGCAAAGCCTCTAAGCTATCCATTTCAAGGATAGCCTGCCAATAACCATGGTTCCAACCACACACTAATCCGATATATGCTCCCCAAAGTTCAGATTCCAACACAGAGCAAATCCCAATAAATTTACCAAAGCCTAAATCCACTTCCATGTATGGTCCCGGATAAGGCCAACACATGTTAAATATCCTTCGTTGTTTTGCTTTGCTCCATCCGTATTGAGCTTAACCCAATTGTCCTTTGGGGTATCAACCTATTCCATCCCCGCTCGGGCACTATAGGGGGAGATGTTTGTAGCACATTCGTCAAGTGCCCGCATGAATATTGTGTAACATCCCAAAAACCAGTCTAGTCGGATTCGGGTTTCGGTGATCGAAAACCCTACGCTGTAAAGGTCCAAATATTGTATTGATTTTGGCTATATGGTCAATTACATTGATGGTAGACTCTAATTGAGTCAATTCATCGATTGAGAACCCTATTGAATTTATTGGAAAGTAAATTAGTGACTATATTGTGAAAATTGAATGTTTGAGGGTAAGTATATAGAGTGTTGGGAGTTGAGGGACTAATCTTGCGATTAGCCCCTCCTCATAATTAATCAACCATACGTGGGGCTTCCAGGTGAAATTCCTTCACGCGAAGGAAAGTTCACAATTAAAAGGAATTAAGAAAAGAGAAAGGCTACCCGGTTACTATCTCTCAAATTAACTCCATCACTATTGCCATCTTCTTCCTCTAACAAATTAAGCAAGCACCTTCATTGGAGGGTGAACCCAAGCTTTATTTTTCTTTGATCTTCTAACACCAATCAATTTCTACCAACTGGGTAAGCTATAATTCCTAATCTATTGTTGAAATCCATGGATATATTGAACTTAATATCAAGTTAGGGTTTGACTATATATAGTAACCTAGGAATTTCAAGTTATAATCCATGGAAATTTCATAGTTAATGACTATATCAACTCTGATACTGATTTTGATATCGATACGTGGATTTTGATATCGTATTATTGATTCTAACAATTTCCTATTAATTTCCTAGCTCAAGAATCGGATAAAGAGCATCCACCATCTCCATCAAAAGCTAAGAACAAGGGGATTACTATCCGATAGCCTTGAAAGCTTCAAATTATCAAGGTGAGTGTAGTCGAAGTCTCGGGATTAGGCTAGGTGCCTTCCCGATTTCATTGTTATTGAATTTAGCATTGCTAACCCTAATTTGTAAAGGGATATTGCATCGAATCACTTAGTGGGTACATTGGTAAGTACTGGTAAGTATAGCATTGTATGTCGAATATCAATAGTGTCATTGTTAACATCATTGTGATTGCCATTGAATCATAGAAATATACAATATCGATCATGGAGCATTGTCATTTCTATTGTTATAGTCGTTGTCAACAAGCATTGATATCGACATTGTTATTGTCATCGAAACATTGAAAATGAAACATCGACCATTTACATTGTTATTAAGACCATTGAACATTTCCTTTGTTATTGTCATAGCTATTGAGCATTGATATTGAAACATTGTATATTGATAAGGACATTGAACATTGTTATTTTTGCCGGATATGGAAAATTGGTATTGTCACCAGACCTTGGATTTGAAGGACTTTGGATACAACTGGCATGCCATAGAATTCATGAGCTCAGTGTACGGGTGGACTATGGTCCTAGGGCTACAACCTATATTGATTTGGCGAGGCGAAAGGATGTGTTGTGATATTGGTCATATTGGCGAGGCGGAGGGACTAGACCATTCATTGATTTTGCGAGGCGTAGGAATTTGCGTATCTACTATTTCGAATCGATCAAAGGGTTAATATTGAAATATGAAAGTACTGTCATTGAGCATGATCATTGCATTGCTACTATTGACTCATCGCATAGTTATTGTTATTACATGAGTTGGAATGCATTACATTGATATTGATATTAGTTATGACTACCTCACTAGGGAATATATGCCTAATGCATTGCATTTCTACATGCAGCTTAAGGAACTCATCGTTGGAGATCAGAGAAGTTGAAGTGTTGATCAAGGTACAAGCAAGCCTAAAGTAATTTACATCAAACTTATGAACTCCTATTAGGGGGTAAAGTACTTCAAATAGTCATTCTCTAGCATTTCCTTGCTTCGTTGCTGCCAAGCGCAACAGAATGCTACATGAGAGAAGATGTTGGATCGCATGCCATCTCCATTCACCACTAGGTACCACTATCGCCGCAACAGAAAAATGCTTCAAAGATACTATAATGTCAGGCTAAACATGTAACATCCTAAATTATAAATTGAATCCCTAAAATGTTATGTCTTAAGTAGAGTTATCATTAATTCTTCTTAAAGGCTTTCTTTGGATCAAATTGAACTACTTGAGGTTTAGGGGAATAGAACCGAAAAGACCAAATTGTTAGATTTCAAAATTGGTTGTTTGCATGACAAGCTTGAAACTCATCTAGAGCTCGATGACTTGGCTCTATGAGTGTTGGGCATGTGGTCTTCCATTCAATGAAGGGAGACAAACAAATATCTTGTTTCTCCTTCATTATTCTCTTGGCCGAAACAAGAGAATTGAGAGAGAGGGAGTGAGAGAGCCACATTTGATGAATTTTGAGGTCACGGTTATGTTGAATGCTTGAGTTATTTGTATTCTTCAACTGAAGTAAGTAATTTTCTTATCAACCTTGTTAGATTGTAGCTATGCATGTTTGAATGGTTGTGATAGTTGGATTAGGAATCGGAAGTAGAGATAGAAAGAATGCTTTGATTAATTGATTTTGGCCATGAATTCATTGCTAATTAGAAGGTTAATTGTGTTGAAAATCTGAGAATTTGATGGTGTGCTTAGGCTAAGGTCACTCGATTTTGGTATATTCAAGTCTATGATTAAGCCCTGTCCGAAATGGTATAAACAATTATGTTTTGAGGAAATTGGACTAATAATAGAATTGGAACCTTAGAATGATGCTAATTAATCGGTTAAATTGTTGTAACCACACTAGGATCAAAGGAATGTATTGACATTGATTTTTACATTGTATAAGTAATCAATTCCATGTAAATCTGCCCTATTTTAAGCAGGCCAGTGTAGGGACTGCTTTAGCAAGATTTAATCGTTTAAATTGATTAAGATCACGTTGATGAGATTAAAGAATTTTTATCTTAGAATACCGGTTAAGCTTATATGTAAATTGTAGGCAATTGAATGATGGCAATTGGTTCTAATACATTGGTGCATTCTTACTATCTAGATAACAAGATTTGTGATCAAGAAGACAAGGGCAAGAAAGGGGTTGTAGTTCACGATCAAGAGTAACTTGATGAATCTGTGAGTGTCTGTGAGTGTAGCTTGTGTTTAATTGTTTCAATTGTTGTATAAATGCTAAACCATTTGAATATCAAGAAGGCTCCATCGCCTTACTTGTTTGTATGTGTCTTGGAAATATTTAGAAGGTAAGTATCAAGGTAACATGTATGCTAAGGGTAGTTTTTAAACATGTTATAGAATAATGAGTTGAATGCCATATGGCATCCTGATGATTGATTGTTACATACATATACATATACTTTGAATTGAAAATATGGTAGTTAGAGTTAATAAAGTTCACTAGAAAGATATGTCTAGTCCTGGTCTAGTCGAATTTGGCATGCCAATAGGACATACATTCTAAGCTCAGCCTGAAATATGGACTAAGGTCCCTTGAATAGTACAATTGTACCCCTAATTGTTATAAAAATAACTAATTCAATGACAATAATGTCATTGCCTGATAATGTAATGGTCACATTGGGAATTCTAGAATGAATTATAGTCTGTATTGTAGGTTTCAACTATGGTTGCTTGTACTAAATACAACTCTGAATAATTACCTGATATAGGATCAACCTTTAGGGGTTGCTAGAATTGCAAATTCGGTATATGAGGTGGTGCTTTGGTGACCACAATGAATAAATATATGACAATGGTATTTGATATGATGAACCTATATGTTGGGTTGGCAATAAAGATATGAGAAAGTAATCTTAATGAATAGTTAACCTATTCCAATAGCTTGATTATGAATCTGTAATTACTATTGCACACATTAGTTAATTGAATTGCTTGTAAAATTATCTTTCTAACTGCTCACCCTGTTTTACTCCTCAGCTTAATTCCCTGCCAGATCTAGCAAGGAGATCCAGCAAGGTCATCCGCAACTTCTAATGTATGTTTTGCAATTATATTTTGTTAACTCCAAAAAGGGTGGCACTAGAACAGAGGTTTATATGTATTAATCTGGGCATGGTTAGTTGGTTCGTATGTAAGTAAGTAAATGATGCAATTCTGATGGATTTTGTATATGTACTTGTGAATGTATGCGTGCCTTGTAATTAGATGTTGTGAATGCATCGATTTATGCTTAAATGGATTGGTATTGGGCTAGAACCATGTCATGAAGTTGCTATGCATGTGGTTGTTTGGCATATGATTATGCGAGTAGGTTGCTGCTTGATAGATATTGTTGATAATCAGAGTTTAAAATTTGAATTGATCTGAATTAGACAAATGGTTAATCATCGCATGTAATGTATTATCATGGTTGGTAATGATGTAATTCAATCTAGTTCTTGAAATAAGTGAATTATTTTGGTAATTCTTTTTATACGAAATGCTTGGATGCCAGGTATGTCATTATTCAAGATATTGTTTGTTATGAAAACGTGAAGTCATGAACATTATTTGAATAATATGTTTTCTTTTGTAACGATATTGGTTGCTTGTGGTACAAATGCCAGTAACATGTATGCATCTATTGTATGATTTTCTTTTAACCTCTAATAGTCTTATTCAATTTGATTAGTTAAGTCTTAATTCTTGAATACTGCTTAAGTGGTGAACTATATTTCCTTTGAATGTTTATGTCTACCTTAAATTTGGAATTTAATTACAATGAACTCTAACTTGGTAGTCAAGTTAGATTGTCTACTTGAGCCTGATAATTCCTTATAGGCCGGGGTGGGTATTACAGAACATACGAGATCAAAGGGTCAATCTCACGTATCCAATCGTCGTACCAAAACTCAACCTCCCTACCATCACCAATATTCTAGGAAATATTATTGTAGACATCCTACCATTCGACACTAAGGCCCTTCCGAAGCCAAGATACATTATGATTTGGGAGCATATATGAAACCCCCTCAACATACTTATACTTTGCTCAAAGAAATCGAACCTAAATAGCCTTTTGTTGGTTAGAAACTAAAAAGTTGGTTTCAACAAAAATGCTTTGTTCTGTTGGTGAAGACATCTAAAACCAAGCCCACTCTAGTTCAACAGTCAACAAACCTTGTCCCATCTAACAAGATGAACACTGGAATTGGCATCCTTAATACCTCACATAAAACACCTTATCAAGCGCTCAAAATCCTTATATGTCTTTTTTCTTAGTACCGCCGTTTACATAGTATAATTTGGGATTTTTGCAAGGACCCCTTTAGCTAGAGTGATACAGCCTGCCAAAGATAAAGTTTTAGCCTTCCACCCACTAAGTTTGTTCTCAAATAATTTATCCAAGCACTTATAGGATGTCAAGGTAACTTGTTAACTCCTAGAAAGTACTGATTTTTATGTATATTTCACAATGCTTTTGCTTATGTTTAGGTATATATTTTTGCATTTAGTTGTTAAAATCATGCATTTGCATAAGGAGATATGGAGTTTTTCTTTTTCCAGTGTGAAGAGTTGTTTGTTGGCATTAGTGCAGGATAGGTGCAGTGCAGACTTGGCAGAGCAGTGCATGAGCAAAAAAACATGCAAAGTAGAAGAAAATTGCCAATTTGCAGTTGGCAAAGTTGGACCAAAGATTGCCAACTCGGTTGGCAAAGAATTGATGTCCGATGCTATATCAAAGCAGCCGTTGAACCCAGTACACGTCAGTCCTAAGATTTCAAACCCATCCTAGGGTTTTTGTAATACCCCTCGTCTAACATAGGAGCTATAGCCAAACTAGAGTCAAATAAATAACTTTCTAAGCAAGTTAGTATTCAAACTGGCTCAAGTCAAAGGGTTTGAGTAAACACAAGCAAGGAAGCAAATGACATTAGTATTACTAAATACATAGCATTCGAACAATAACCAAGGACCTATAGGGCTTCTAACTATTTTATAGTACCATTTCAAAAATGAAGATTAAATTCTCATCACCAGGTTATCAATATTTAAGATTTGAATCATACAAACAAGGCATATTCAATGAATTACTCCTAGCTACTAAGAACATCTATCATGTAGCAAAGCAAACCATTCAATCATAAAACAAAATGAGGTATTATCTTTTGGCCGAGTTTCATTAATACATTTTTGTTTCTTAACCTAAAACATATGTTCTGTTGGAGTATGCCCAAAGACCAATCATGAGATGGTTGTAAAAGACATACTTATTTTATCTTGTTTATTAATATAAAGCCATTATTATTATTTTAGTCTTATTCTGTGTATCTACAAATAAACTAATTGTAATAAAGTCCTTAGAATAATATAGTTATTCTTGAATGTCCTTAGTCAAGAATTATTGTGGGCTTGGACAACAATAATGTATTAAAACTAATATGTAGTTGATTGATGACAAAGTGTTGTCATTGACATGGAGATGTCAAAATCAATACATAAGTATGTGTTAGGGAACAACATACTGGACTGACCCGCTATGAGCATGTTTCTTGGATTATTATGTGATAGTCACAACATTGCTTATGATAATAACTTCATGTATGATCCTCAGACTTGAGATCATCATTATTTCAACATCGTGAGTGACATATTTTGATATGGTCAAACGCGTGTCATAACTGACTACACTATAAAGACTGATATTGGATATGTCATAATCCATGTAGCGAAATATGGTTGATCAAGATAGGATTTGTCCCTCCTACATAATAGGAGTAATATCATAGGCCACTTGATTGAATGAGACTAGAAAATGCATGGCCATGCTCGAATAAATTGATATGGGATATCATAATTATTCGTTTATAATAGTCTACTCAAGATATCAAGAAACATTAGATGGACTATACAAGTATGACTAATCCATGATTTGTGTCTGATCTAGATATGAGGACAAAAGGATGAAATACATAAAAGAAGTTAATCACAAAAAAGAGGTTAAATCGAACCACGATTTCATGTAACTTAGGTAGCAATGATGTTTTGCTAGATGCCACTTATTGCTTGTAAGATTAGAATTGTTCTGGATATTAGTGCTAACGTTACATGAACCTACAAGGGCCACACCCTATGATTGAAACGAACAAATATCGATTAGATAGCATGTGTACAAACTTGTTGTACATGTAATTAGTGAGAAACCGAAATTGTTATAATTATTGTAATTATGGATAATTTCGTTTATATATATGTTAATATTTGATAAGTTATTGTAATTATCAAATATTATTAAAGTATATATATCTCTAAAAGAAACCTAATTAAAGTAGAATCAGATTCTACATATTTAATTATATTCGGTTAAATATATTGTATATTTAAGAATCCAAATTTAATTAGAATTAGGTTTTTAAATTCTATATAAAGGCATAAGGTCTAGCAGCCATTTATTCTTGGTTTTTGAAAAACCTCTCTAATAGTTAGAGAAGAGAAAATATTGTTTGTTTCATTCGGGTGGACTGCGTAGAGGTCATAATGCTATTGTGACGACTCGAATTTGATTTGGTTATTCTGAATTCCCTACGGATTTCCAGATTCTAGATTTATTAAGGTAACGTTTCATCCTTTATCACCCCGAATTTGTCCCTTGTACATGGATCACTAGTGGATTACACGGATAATTTTTCTGTTGCGCCATGGGGTGTACCGGCATTCCCCAACATGTTCGATTTGCATGCAAAAACTAAATAAGGAATTTTCCATATATGAATCAATTAGAATTAACAAGGTAATACTCCAAATTGTCAATACTCCTACTAAGATCATTCATATGCCATAGTAACTTTCGATCAAAAGACCAAGCAACCAAAAACATCAACAACAAGCAAGGTGATATAAGCAACCACAAGTTTAAGGAATTTACAAGCTATATACAGACCATCACAAAATGTTTAACATAACATAGCCATTATACAATTAGTAGTGCTACCTTCTAGGAGTCTAACAAAAGTAATTACAACATACTTTTCGAGCTCTTAGTGACCTTGCTTGACCTCCTGACTTTGCACAAAAATAGCTTCCCCTAAAAAGTGTCAAGGTGAGCCATTAGAAGATAGTCTTGCAATTTCATTAATTAAACAAGTGAGTGTAAAGTATCATAATTAAACTGATTCATTATTTAACTATTTAAGTGTAGCCAACCAATCCATCGAGACTATCTCCAACAATTTAACGTCAATCATTTAGATTTCAAGCTCACTAATCATTCATCAAGAAGCTTACTTCAAGCTTATCCACAATCATTTTGAACTAGCATGCTTCTAAGGAAGAATTCTCATTACCAATCAACATTAGTATTACTCAACAAGACAAACCAATACCCTTTAGTGTTCAATTATACATGCAACCATAGTTGATTCTCACAGCCTTGGCTAGTTATTAGTCCAGATATTCAATTTCAATTGTAAACAACAACAAGCAATGGTAATATAGTACCGTTGGAAGTCATATATTCTTTTCAAACATCACAAGGGTACCTTAGTACCAATCAAGGGACCGTAGTCTGATTCAAGCTAAGCTTAGGAATTCTATTGGCATGCCAATCTATCTAAGACTAAACTAATTAAGGATCTTTATATAGATTTCCAATAAGTCAATGACGTCTTTGTTTCAATGAGTATTTAATCACAAGCTCAATACGCTATTTATGGCACTATAAGTCATCCAAAACAAATTCATGCTTGTTCAAACAATCAAATATACATACTTACCTTGGTAACTTACCTTACCAAGATTTTAGCAAGCACAAGCAACATAGACATTCATGCGTCAATGTCAACTGACTAAATTTAAATCATTCAATAGCAATAAGCTTACTCGAAATCCTAGCTACACTCACAGATATGCTGAGTCACTCCTGATCGTGAATCACCACTCCTTTCTGTCTATCACCCCCTTGTTCATATCCCTTCTTGTCTATTAATAACAATTCAAATGTGTATTAGAATCATTTCTTTTAGTTTCTATAATCAACAATCCCATGGTATTAAACATGTCACAATTCCGCATAACAACCCTTATTTGCAAACACAAGGATTTCAAAATTGGCCAAGCTATCCATAAAACATTATTCCTAATAAATTTACAACATTCTCTCACCAATAATCTAATTTCCATGCCTTGAGTTGTTATTAACATTCAATGTGATACCCTAAATCCTAGCCTAGTAGAATTGGAACTAATTGTCTAAATTAATAGCTTAATTAAACTTGAATTTAATCCAATTAGATTATCTAGGGTCTTAATTGAAGAATTAAGAGAAATAAAGTGATCAAATTACAAAGGACCAATTTGAATTAAGTAAGAAAGATGAAGCTTGCATGATAAATTCCTTGATTCTCTCAATTTCCCTTAACTAATTATATGATTAATAACTAACTAGGGGTAACATTGTAAACTCATAAATCCACTAATGTGGATATCCACATTGTCATCTTCTTCATTTTCATACTAGCCGAATGAGAAAGAAAGGTAGTGAGAAAGAGAAACCTTGAGAGAACACCATGGTTAAGGGAGATTTGAGCTTGCATGTGTAGAGATTTTCCATTGAAATTGAGCTAGGAAGCAAAGTAAGTATAATTGTACCTTTGTTCCATTCGAATAGCTTGTGTGTTAGTTGAATTTGGTTGTTTGATGTGTTAAGGTAGAATTTGTTATTGTATGAACTTAATTGAAGATTGAATTAGTGTTGTATATGGATGAATTGAAAGAAAGAAACATGGGTGTTATGCTAGGATTTGTGAACAATGAATTGGTTCATCTAGTGACATAGCCGAATGGGATAATTGCCTAAATGATGAAATTGATGAATGAATTGAATATGATCATGATTAGATAATGTAATTAAGGTGTTAAACAAGCTGAATTGTTAGTAACTGTAGCGATATCCTTTTACGCTAAAAAACATATTCTTTCTTTCGTTTTGTTTAAAAAATGTCTTCCGTGAGATTTTGTAAAACCTGTATTTTATTTGGAAATTGGAGTCGCCGCCGGCCACATAGGTAGGTCGGACACCATAAAACCAGAGATTCAAAAACTTTGTGTTCGGGAGTCGGTTACGGATGGGGAAGGATTAGCACCCCCCATACCGCCCAAAATTGGTACTTTAATAATTACCGCTTTATTAATATTAGATTTTCCGGATTAGAGTGACGATTAAATTAAAATTTGGTTATAAGCGCGAGTAAATTTTAAAGGCCCCATTATCCGAGAATAAACGCCCAACCACCATCACTATGCCTGATACTGGCCCCGTTTACGCTCGGATAAAAGGACACCGCATTGACAATTTATATTCCATTATGCAACCTTAGAAAGCAAAATAAATACAAAACGATAAAAATATAAATAAATACTAATATAATAAAATACAAATCTAACATAAATAAAATACTAATCTGAAACATACATACATAAATATTAATCTAACACATAAAACGAATCTAACATAAATAAAACATTGATCTAAAACACAAATAAATATTAATCTAACATATAAATAAAAACAAATCTAACATAAATAAAATATTAATCTAAAACATAAATTTAAAACATAATAAATACTAATCTAAAGCATAAATAAACATACAAAGTAAAAAAGAACACAATTTTAAATTAACTAATACTTTATTAAATCATAAAAATTACAACATAAATAAAAATGAAAGAAAATATACCTAATTAGGAGCTCGAATGACGAACCCCACCGAACCCTACCGGGATCTACCACGACCTCTCCAAAAATATTAACTAGATCGGATCCAAAATAGGACCCCGATCAAATATTGGATCGAATCAACTGGGGCCGAGGGCACTACCCCCAACCCCGACCAGCCTTGCAGCCAGCCATGGCTCCCACGAATTGGGTGCCAATTCACTTGCCAATTTGTTGGCAATTTTTGGCGTGAAATTGTGTGTCTTTGGCTGCCCCATGCAAGCCTTTATATAGGCAAGGGGTGGGTTTAAAGGTTGACGTGGAGCATGCTGCTCCACGCAGTTTCTTTTTTTTAATAATAATATATTTTTTCTTATTATTTTTTTGATTTTTCATTAATTTTATATTAATAATAATATTATTAAAATAATACTAATAACACTAAAACCCGGTCAAAAATGAGTTATTACAGTTGCCCCTCTTTGCATGTTCTTGTAAAACGAGGACAAAGCAAAGATCAAAATCACTCATTTTTGACATACTTCCTTGTCTTTGGCTTCGGAATCACGTGTTCTTCTGGAACTCTCCGCTTTTCCTTAGCTAAATCTTCAGGCTCGTAATTTCTTCCTATATGGAATTTCTTCTGATCTTGGAACTATAGGTCCCCTCTATATAGAACCCTTCATTCTGAAATCTTGAGTTACGAGTCTCTCCTATATAGAACTTTTCACTCTGAGGCGGTAAAGCTTAGAGTCCTTCCTATATAGAACTCTTCACCTTCAACGTTGGTTTCTCCTATATAAAACCTTCTGCATCACAGACGGATTCTTTCGAATGGAGTTCTTCCTATATAGAACTGTTAGTCTTCAAACTCTGGAGCTGCAAGTCCTTCCTATATAAAATTCTTAGCTTTTGAAATCTCAGAGTTACAGGTTCTTCCTATATAGAACCTTTCACTCTAAGACAGTAAAGCTCGGAGCCCTTCCTATATAGGACTCTTCGCCTCCAACACAATGGGTTTTCCCTATATAAAACCTTATGTGTCATGGGTGAATTCCTTCGGCTGAGAGTTCTTCCTATATAGAACTGCTAGTCTTCACCCTAGAGCCGCAAGCTCTTCCTATATAAAATTTTAGCTTCTGAAACCTCAGAGCGGCAGATTCTTCTTATATAGAACCTCTCGCTGTGGGGGCTTGAAAATAAGGCCCTTCCTATATAGAACCTTTACCTTCGAATTTTTCTTCTCTTTTTTTCCTTTTTTTTCTTTTTTTTTCTTTTTTCTTTTTCCCTCTTTTTCTACTCTTTTTTCTTTTTCTCTATTTTTCTTTTTTATCTTCTCGTTTTTCTATCTCATTTTCATTCTTTATCTTTTTTTACAAGGCTGTTGATATCTTTGGACTTACGCTACTAAGGTTGCCGAAATCTTTCTTCAAATTTTGGGATTCATGCCAAAAATGGCTACTGACCTTTCTTCAGATTTGGGGATTCACGCCGAAAATTGCTACCGATCTTTCTGGACTCACGCTGTTAAGGCTGCCGAAATCTTTTTTCAATTTGAGGATTCACGCCAAAAATGGCTACCGATCTTCTAGGACTCACATTACTGAGGCTGCCGGAATCTTTCTTCAATTCAAGGATTCACACCGAAAATGGCTCCCGATCTTTCTTCAAATTTGGGGACTCATGCCGCAAATGGCTGCCAAACCTTCTTCAAATTTGGGGACTCACACCAAAAATGGACACCAAACCTTCTTCAAATTTGGGGACTCACGCCGAAAATGGCTGCCAAAACTTTCTTTAAATTTGGGGACTCACGCCGAAAATGGCCGCCAAACCTTCTTCAAATTTAGGGACTCACGCCAAAAATGGCCGCCAAAATTTTCTTTAAATTTGGGGACTCACGCCGAAAATGGCTGCCAAAACTTTCTTTAAATTTGGGGACTCACGCCGAAAATGGCTGTCAAACCTTCTTCAAATTTGGGGACTCACGCCAAAAATGGCTGCCAAACCTTCTTCAAATTTGGGGACTCACGCCAAAAATGACTGCCAAAACTTTCTTTAAATTTGAGGACTCACGCCGAAAATGGTTGTCAAACCTTCTCTAAATTTGGGGACTCACGCCGAAAATGGCTGCCAAACCTTTTTCAAATTTGGGGACTCACGCCGAAAATGGCTGCCAAAACTTTCTTTAAATTTGGGGACTCACACCGAAAATGGCTGCCAAACCTTCTTCAAATTTGGGGACTCACGCCGAAAATGGCTGCCAAAACTTTCTTTAAATTTGGGGACTCAAGCCGAAAATGGCTGCCAAAAATTTCTTTAAATTTGGGGACTCACGCCGAAAATGGATGCCAAAACTTTCTTTAAATTTGGGGACTCACGCCGAAAATGGCTGCCAAAACTTCTTCAAATTTGGGGACTCACGCCGAAAATGGCTGCCAAAACTTCTTCAAATTTGGGGACTCACGCCAAAAATGGCTGCCAAAACTTTCTTTAAATTTGGGAACTCACGCCGAAAATGGCTGCCAAACCTTTTTCAAATTTGGGGACTCACGCCGAAAATGGCTGCCAAAACTTTATTTCTTTAATGAAATCCACTTCTTAATACTCTTTGACAATTCTTCAAGTACCTGTCCAAAAACAAGCAAAAATTGGCATGTCTCTATCTATATGATGCATGCAATGTCATGCTTTCTTTTTCTTCTTCTTCTCCTTTCTTTCTTTTTCTTTTCTTTTTTCCTCTTCTCTCATTTCTCTCCTTTACCTTTTTTTTCTTCTTCTTCTTCTCTTTTTATCATCGTTTTTCTCTCACTTTTTTTCTTTCTTTTTTCTTATTTCTTTTTTTTTTCTCTTTTTCTGTTCGCTCTCTTTTTGTTCTAAAGTCTTACACCCTAAAAGGTCGTTCCTCAGATTTCTTGATCTCTTTATTTCTTCACTGTATGCTCTTAAATCCTCATTTGATCAATCACTTCGAATCTAGATTAACATACTTTCAAACCTTTTGTGCGGAAGGCTTTCTTGTCTTCGGGGTTATCACCCGTCTTCATAAATGATATTCTAGTTCTTATATTATTCTTATAAGAGCCCTTGTCATCTTCTTCACTTGGCGTTGCCCTATTCAACCACGGGCTCCACTGCTTTGAATTTTCTGACCCATCATACAGAGCCTTGATCTATTTCTAGTTACCAGGGTGAGCCAAAATGCTTCCATCCCCTGAGCTCATCCTTGATCTTCTCGTAGAATTTCGACGGGAACTAACTCTGGGTCCCTATGCTTTAAATCTCATCATCATTCATTTTTAAAGTAATGTAAAAGGCAATTTACTTGTGTATATTTCAAAAAATAATGATTGTTTGAAAAGATAACAATCATTTTGAAAATCACAACTTGGAGGGGATACCAAACATTTTGAAAACATTGTTTGGAACAAATGGTAAACATCTTTTTTCTTTTCTTTCTTCTTTCTTCTTCTTCTTCTTCTTCTTTTTTTTTCTTTTAAGGACCAAATATTTTTAAAAAAATTAATGTTTGGAGAATGGTAAACAAAATTTGAAGTATATTGCCAAACATTTTAAAAACTAATGTTTGGGGAAATGGTAAACATCAAGACTTTGGGAGAAAATGTCAAACCTTTTAAAACATGTTTGCCCCCAAAATATCAAACACCATAGCACATCTGCTTCAAATTGCCAGAGATCAACTCCAATGAAGCGCATATTTAGAAGATCTTGACTATTGTGGAGATATATGCAAATGTATAGTTTCTTCTGGTCTAATAGGCTTTTGAGAGGAACAACCCTACCTAGTTTCTACCCCATTTAAAGTGGCTCTCTTAACCTCACTATCTCACCATGCCCCATCCTTCCCTCATTTGGGTGTCGATCAAGCACTTTGAAGTTTGACGTTCCTTGAAGCAAAGTTAGCCCTTATAGGCGGAATGAAATCTGAAGACATTCTCATTCAACTTGGTTATCTATGGATGACCAGAATGGTCTTTGGGGGCTTGTAATGTAGGCCTTTGGTTTATGGTTAAGTGAAACAGTATTTCTATACTTGTGTAACTTGGATATGCCCATTATTCCTTCCCTTTTTTGGATCACTCTAGACTGCTCGTTTTTGGGTTTTCACCCTAGAGTTCATTTCCTTTCTTTTTACTGTAGGCTGCATTGCATTCTGGCTATATACTAATGTTCGTTTTCTGTTCAAGAATGTTTGATCCTCCAAAACTCCTCGAAACTGAGATTTCTTGAGTGAAGGACTACGAATACATTTCTGGGAATTCTTGTGATTGGCACGCCCAGATAAAATATTATTCTTTCTTTCTTCTTTTCTCTTTTTTTCTTTTCTTCTTTTTCACTTTTTCTCTTAGATCACTCTAGACTGCCCATTTTTAGGTTTTCACCCTAGAGGTCACTTCCTTCTTTTGTACCTTTGGATCAGTGTATTTTGGCTGGATATTGATGCCAGCATGCTCAGGCAGACTACTCTTTTTCTTCATTTTCAGGATCACTCTAGACTGCCCATTTTTGGGTTTTCACCCTAGAGGTCATTTATTTTTTTGAAATTGGCAATCTTCGGGCCGACTTGTCTTGACTCGGTTTCAATTCGAGCTTCTATACTAATTTTCAAAACTGATATTTACTTGAAATGTGGATTCCTTGTGTCTCTTGCTCATAGTTGAAGTCTCGTTCTTGTATTGATTGATCTGTGTGTGAAGCATATACAATATTCTTTCTTTCTTTTTCTTTTTTTTTTTTTCTTCTTTTTTTTCTCTTTCTCTTTCTTCCTTTTTTATTTTATTTTATTTTATTTTTTCTTTTCTTTTCTTTTCTTTTTTGTTTTGTTTTCTTTTTGTTTTATTGTTTTAGACTGTCCATTTTGGGTTTTTAGCCTTGAATCTCTTTCTTCTTATTCGAGTCTATAAATGTATCCTCGAATCAACACATACCTATACTGGTATTGATGATATCTTCTGCTTGAAGTTACTTGCCTCTCTGCAGATCTTCTGATATTTACTCGATCTGGATTGCTTCGGCCTTCTGATTACCATTTCTCTTCTTTTCTTTGGTTTTTCGTTTGGACATATCCTTGTTTTCAACCACTTTCTTCTGATGATTTTCTGATCTTCGTATCCAATCTGTCTGGACTCATCTCTGTCTTCTGGTAAAGTAAAAGAATATCATTCGTTGTCAAATTCACAGATGTCCTGAGAATGCCTTCAGAGGGTAGGGGTTTAAGGTCAACTTTCATTTCAAGGATCTTAAACGACAAGTGCCTGAGAAGATAAATTCTTAAAATGGGAACTGCCCATTGTCTAAACACTCGCTTTGTTCCTCTGTTGGCCTAAGTAAACTAGCAGATACTCACATTTACAATATCCCCACAACATTCAATCTCTTCTAAACATGTGCAACTTAGAGTTGATCTTTGGATCTGAAGCAAATGTACTGTTGCATTCAAAATTTGAGAACCTGGTATATAAATGATATATAATATGTCTATTCAAAAATGCGTGTATATGCATATGGGAGAACAAAAACTACCCCATAAAAATAAAATGTTTAAAGAATCAAGAATGTAAAAATGCTTTTCTAAATGGAAATGTGATTTTCAATTCTAAAAAATATCTGTTTGGGAGTTTTTTCTTCATTCAAAGCATTGAGAATTTCTTTATGGACTGATGGGAAAACCATAGGGACCTCTGGACTACATCTCGAGTACTAACTCATTCCAGTCCTTTTTAGTGTAGGTTTTCCTCTTCTCTTGTTTTTCCATCATTGGATCAACTCTCTCGTCATGACTCCCTCGTCGACCAGCTTCTTGATTTTTTCTATTAACGACCCCAAATTTCTTAGTGCCATGCCCTAGCGCCTCAATGTAGAACTCACATATACCTTGACCAGATGATGCCATATGTCCAATATCGAATACTCTGAATATCTCTAAATATGTACTTGTTCGAGGAATTTTTCTCGGTGATTCGGAGGAATATGACTATCTTATTCTCTTGCGATCACGAGAACCTTCGAAAGTGGTACCCATTTATCTCTTTCTGCTCCTAGGCATGTCTGGTCTGTTAAACTTAGGTCCCGGAGTGCATGTTCGATTCTCTCTTCGACTGTCATAAAGTCCTCAAAGCTGGCATTCATTTTCCTAAGCACCTTATCAAAGAAGAAATAAGAAAGGTGGCATGGAAGTCACTCTCCTCTTCATCTACGGGAGGCTGCACCTGGGTCGCTAAACACAGACACCTCAAAGCACATTCCTTGAAGCTTTCATCAGGTTTCATCTTCGTACCCTGGAGATATTGACAACTTGGTGCTGGGTCCAAAGCATATCATATCACGGTGGTCCTACTAGACTGTCGGGGAAGTAGTGGATCGACACTTTTTCAATGCAGCCCTCCATCCTTTTGCAGAATATGGTCGAGTGAATCTTGGGGCATCTTGTTCCGTTATCATGCGCAAATCTGGGAATCTTTGGAATCTGGAGGAACGACCAAACCAGGGTTCAAACAGAGTTTTCTTGCATCAAAGGCATCAAACTTCTTCTTTTTTCTTTTTTCCTCTCGAACCCATTTTTTAACTGCTCGAATCTTGATTTTTGAGTGTCTTCAATTCTTTTATCCATGATAGAACCCTAATTGGTCTTTGAATTACTCCTCATAAAGTTTATGCCAGGTAATAATAATGCAAGGTAATGATAATGTCATGTAAAACATGCCAGGATCGTGCTAAGCAATGCAATCCTAAAATATAAACATGAATCCAATAAGGTATTGATTCCAAAAGTGATCCCATAGAACGACGTTCATTGAGGCCAAAAGGTTTCATTATATCATATATTAGATATTTACAGTTACTGATAAGCTTCAGTGCCTACTTTCTTAACTTCATGCAGTAGTCCGGTCAGCTTGTCTCTGTAGTCCAACACTTGGTCCATGTCCTAACAAAGCCTGCCACCTTGTTGAGCTGCCTTACCTGCTCAAGTAATATCGATCTTCGGGTCTTCATCTATCCCCTACTTAGTCTTTCGTAGCTTGGGAGTTGCCTTTTTCCAACTGAAGAGTGTTGGATTGTCATTGCTCTATCGTAAACTTGTTTCCATAACTCTTGTTAATGGCTAAGTTATTCTGTAGCTCATCTCTGGAGACTGTCGTACCTATTCCCAATTCCCTCAAACTTACCTGATAATAGCTTGACTTGATTCTCGCTTGACTAGTTTTTCTTCTTCCAATATTCTGAGTCGCCTTTCAACTGGACAACACCGTTCATCTACTCTTTAAAGGTGACCCAATCTGATATTCTTAAACACTCAAGAAAGCATCTAGTGATCATTCTGCAAATTCAATTTTATCCAAGTTATCTCTCTCTTATTTGAGCTGGCTAAACTTGAAAGAATATCCCTCTCTTGGGATGCCCCTATCTCCGATCTTCAAATTTAACTCGCTTGAGTTACCCACTTCGGCATTACTTGAACTTTGTCCTGGATATCGATTCTTCCTCGACTTTGCCCCTCGGGTGATTGTTAGATTACCATAGATTTGGGGAACGCCATCTTTGAAACCCAAAATTATCATCGTGATAAGATCTTGAACTTGTTCCTCAGGGCCCCACAATCCTCAATACTGTGATCCAAACTTCCTAAACGGTGTCGTAATCTCTCGGATAAGACTGTCTCTTCGCTAGAGACTTCACCGAGGTAATAAGGCTCTTCACGATAAACATTAGGAGTAGTTCGCTGTACCTCACAGGAATTGATATGTACTTCTTTTCATTACTTGTTTCTTGGGTTTCTTCTAGACCGAGCTCTACCTTTTTGAAAGCCCAACTCAGACATACCTTCCGCCTGTTTATTGATACGGCTCACAAAAGGGTTCGATTTGTCGTATTTAGCTGGCTTAGAGGTAGAATTCTGAATATCCCGCTTTCTATTTTGATCCTTAATCGGTTTTTCTTTCGATTCGATAGATCGCTTACCTTTCGTCAGAGTATTCATCTGATTCATCATTTTTTCCTCTACTTCTTTCAACTCTTGCACTTTACTTTGCTCATTACCAGTACCGTGTCTCCTTACTCTTTCTGACCTGAAGTCTTCATATGGTTCCTCTTCTATTGTCTCCAATCTTGTTCTAGGACAAAACCCTGGATCCCTGCCCTCTAATATCTGACCAGACGACCCTTTGCCAATTATGAACGATTTCTGAGATTTGAGAAACCACTTCGGGAATCAATACCCTATAAATGCGAGAATGCATGCAAATGCGGTGTTGATTCTCGAACAGAGTCTATAAAAATTTTTATAGAGAAAATGTCTATTTGCCAGAACTTAATAATGAATTACAGGTAACAGTTGGATTTATTCTGGAGACCTTGACTTCGAAAAGCAAAACCTGTGCTCCACGTCTCGACGTCGTCTTCGGGGTGATGGATGACTTCGTCTTCTCCTCTTATTCTATTGCATGGACTCGTGACGTCATGATCTTTATTTCTGTGGCTCCTGAAAAGGACATCAACAAGTGTAGGCATAATGCATACAAGATCTTTTCTTCTGTAGATCTGGGTGCAAACGAATAATACATCTAAACAGGGATGGATTCTATCGGTCCTAGGGGAGTACTTTAAAAATTTTAGGGTTTAAATTAAAATTCTCAAATATCATTTGGTTTAAAAATTTCCCCTTTTTTATTATAAAAAAGTTTTAACTTACTTAAAAAATAAAACTTTTAGGTATCTTTTTGTTACTATTATCATTCTGAAAGTTTTATGAGGGAAAAGGATTCAAAGCAAAATAATAATATTTTCAATTTTTTTAAATGAGTTAAATTAAAATCTTTGAGATTTTTACAAAATGGTCAAATGTGAAGATTTAAAATTGGGGTTCTCGCGTACTGACTAAATCTTCATACGTCACGTGTGCCTTACGATCGTATCGTCTTCTTTCTCGATTGGTCTTTTCTTGGCCTAACTTGATACTGTAATATTATTGTTTCCGGCAAAGCAGACTTTTTCTATTTTGAAAGCCTTTTAATGAACTGTTCTTGAATCAACACCATGTCATGATATGCAACATGAATGCAAATAAAGGTGTTTATTCCGCTGGTAATCACCCTTTCGAACGACTTTCATGGGAATTAAAGGGTCCAGATTACAAAAATGGTCCATATTACAAAAGGAGTCCCTATTACAAAAAGTCTTAATTACAAAATAAACTTCTACAAATAAGCCCTAGCTCTACCTCCTAGCTCATCGATAGCTCTGGGCAACTTGATAAACCTTGGTGCTTCATTCATGTCCGGGGTTACGAAAGGTCGGAGAGCCGCGGCTTCGGTAGCTAAGTCATTCACACGCCTTGCAACTCGTTGTATGTCCACCATCAGGGTCTCGTGTGTATATTTTGGCACTACACGCTTGCTCGGCAAACTGTTACCTCGGATTTGTTGATTAATCTATGACCAATGTCATACAACTGGATCGATGCCGTCCTTCTTAAGACAGCTTTTTTTCATGATGAAAGATTTTCTAATCGGGCAAACCACTTGAATCAACGCATCTATGTAATGTGGATGCAATGATAATGCAACAAAAGTACATGTAAAATAAAAATAAAAATAAAACACAAAAAGAAATAAGTTAGTACCGGATAAAAATAATAAATGCATAAATAAAAGGACAAATTAAATAAGGTAAACAAACAAAACAACCCTATTTATCTCGTCTAAAACACCTAAGGTTATCCGCATGGCTCTAAAAGGGTGGGTTTCTATGTTCTCTATATGCAGTTTTGGTGCTAAGAGGTACCCGAATTGTCCTTGCGGTCCTCTACTAAGAGTAGCAAGGGCCCCGATCATCACCCATTATAGGCTCCTTTCATCCGGGTTCAACTCAGGGGGACTCATTCGCTTATACCCATACGAAGGAATGATATCCTCACGAAAGTATAAGGTACTCGAGCCCCGAAGGTACTTGCTAGGCCCATACGGGAGAACGATATCTCCACGAAAGCATTAGCATTTTCCCCCCACTTAAAAAATAGGTTTATATGCCATATTTTAAATACGTTAAAATAAACTCGCAATTATAACCGAATGTTAGTTTAATAGTGTCTTTAATCCAAAATTTCTAATATTAATAAAGCGGTAATTATTTTAAAAGGCTTGACTCTCTTCTTGTTTTCGAAAAACAAAAATTGTCCCCAGCAGAGTCGCCATCTGTAGCGATATCGTTTTACGCTAAAAACGTATTCTTTCTTTCGTTTTGTTTAAAAAATGTCTTTCGTGAGATTTTGTAAAAATCGTATTTTATTTGGAAATTGGAGTCGCCACCGGCCACTTAGGTAGGCCGAAAACCATAAAGCCAGAGATTCAAAAACTTTGGGTTCGGGAGTCGGTTACGGATGGGGAAGGATTAGCGCCCCCATACCGCCCAAAATTGGTACTTTAATAATTACCGCTTTATTAATATTAGATTTTCCGGATTAGAGTGACGATTAAATTAAAATTTGGTTATAAGTGCGAGTAAATTTTAAAGGCCATGTTATCCGAGAATAAACGCCCAACCACCATCACTACGCCTGATATTGGCCCCGTTTACGCTCGGATAAAAGGACACCGTATTGACAATTTATATTCCATTATGCAACCTTAGAAAGCAAAATAAATACAAAGCGATAAAAATATAAATAAATACTAATATAATAAAATACAAATTTAACATAAATAAAATAATAATCCGAAACATACATACATAAATATTAATCTAACACATAAAACGAATCTAACATAAATTAAACATTGATCTAAAACACAAATAAATATTAATCTAACATATAAATAAAAACAAATCTAACATAAATAAAATATTAATCTAAAACATAAATTTAAAACATAATAAATACTAATTTAAAGCATAAATAAACATACAAAGTAAAAAAGAACACAATTTAAAATTAACTAATACTTCATTAAATCATAAAAATTACAACATAAATAAAAATGAAAGAAAATATACCTAATTAGGAGCTCGAATGGCGAACCCCACCGAACCCTACCAGGATCTACCACGACCTCTCCAAAAATACTAGCTAGATCGGATCCAAAATAGGACCCCAATCGAATGTTGGATCGAACCAACTGGGGCCGAGGGCACTGCCCCCAACCTCGGCCAGCCTTGCGGCCGGCCATGGCTCCCACGAATTGGGTGACAATTCACTTGCCAATTTGTTGGCAATTTTGGCGTGAAATTGTGTGTCTTTGGCTGCCCCCATGCAAGCCTTTATATAGGCAAGGGGTGGGTTTAAAGGGTGACGTGGAGCATGCTGCTGCAGGCAGTTTTTTTAATAATAATATATTTTTTCTTATTATTTTTTTGATTTTTCATTAATTTTATATTAATAATAATATTATTAAAATAATACTAAAAACACTAAAACCCGGTCAAAAATGAGTGATTACAGTAACCAATGTTGGAAATGAAAGATAAAAGTATGAACATAGTCATATAACATAGAAACTGTTTTAGTAAGAACATATTGTGTAAACATGCAAAATTAAGCAATTTAACCAACTTACTCTGTTTTGGCTACTTTGAATAATGAATTAAAATTGAGTAAACATGTTTAGGATGTCATATGAAATGAATTATAGGGCCAAAACATTTGTTAAAATGAATTTAAGGAATTAAAATGTGAAAAAGTGCAATCTTCCTAGAATTGCTCTGTTCTGGGCAGTAACTTTGAAAATTCACCAAAATTTGTATAGATCAAATTCAGGGATGAAATTTTAGTGACATGATCCTTAGTATGTCTACTTTCATTAGGTGAAAACAGAACTCAAATATGGGTTATATGCTGGAAACTATAAATAAAAATTGTTGGACAGTACAAACTGTCCAGGCAATATAAATGCCCTGTCTTTAAGCAATAAACTGTATTAAATGGTAAAGAATTAAAATGTAATGTTTTACATGTCTGGATATAGGATTAAGTAAGCTTTCCAATGGTATAAATTAATTGAAATTCCGACGTAAGAATTGAAAGATATGCATGTTGCTGCCATGTTGAATTGTCTTGTGTATGCATATTGATGAGCGTGTTTAATCATGAATTTGCTAGAGCAAGAAGTGAACTTGGTGGAAGAAGAAAGGGGAAATCATCCAAAGGCTAAGAACAAAGGAATAGCTATACAAGACAATTGCTAGCTTGTTGGGATTGTATTGTAGGTGTAGTTATTTTAGGGTTGGGACTTAGGTTCTAACCAACCTTACATGTCTAAATTCTTGTTTGAATTCCATGCTATAAAATGAAACTAAATCGTACTTGGTAACTGATTAAATGGGAAGAAATGACTGATAATGATTAAGTAATTCAATTTGCTTGTTTGATTGTACTGTGGATTGAGTGTGAATTAGTGAAATGTTTGATGGATTTACTTGCTTGGAATGAAAATGCCGAATGGAATTGGTAATATTGTAGTATTGAATGATGCTTGCTAAGTTTGATCTAATGTGTAATGAACTAAATACAATTGGCCTAAGGGTCTAAAATGATTTGATCTTGAATTACTTGATAACTAAGTAACTTGTGTGATTGCTTGAAATAAAAGATTCTATAAGCCCTTGGTTACTAGTTGGTCTTAGGTAGAACGGCATGCTATAGAGTCTAGAACTCGATTATTTTGGTACGTTAGTGTACCCTACTGATTGGTGTTGAAGACCCCGTACTGTTAGATACCTTGGGTATCGAATTGTTTAGGTACATTGAGTACCCTACTATTTCTGGTACTTTGAGTACCCTACTGAGACTTGATTACCTAGACCTACTATCTACCAAGGTAAAATAAACTATTAAGCTTGAATAAGACATGTCACATGATTAATGAATGAGCAATGTAATACTTGATATTGAGCTTTTATTGAAATGAAATTACATGTATAAGATGATAGAAATGCTATTCTGATTTGCTCATTATTTGCAAGACAAGCCTTATGGAATAATGACCCCATTCGAATAAGGGATTGATGAACATTGTGCTCATTTGCTTGAATTTTGATGGACTTTGATGCTTGATTGTTTGAAATAGTAATTGGCTATTTGCTTAAAGTGTATATTGTGGACCTTGAATTAAATTTTGATCCCATTAATGTGTACATTTGATTGGTGCGTGAAACTAGCTAGATCACACTTTAATTGAATTGAAGCCTAACTAGGTTGATCTAGAATAAATGAATTATAATCCCCTAACGTAATTAACTCGATAACATTCTAGTTTTAGGAACTACCTCACTAAGTACCATGGTACTTATCACTATTGTTTCCTTTTTCCCAAAAACACAGGTTTTAAAGAGATTAAAGCAGCCCGACCTTGAGCTGAGTTTATCAAGCAAAGATTGAAGTATGCCTTGTTTTTGTCTTGTTGCACTCCTAGTTGGTGGCTTACTTTTGTGTCTAGTTGTACAAGTTTCATTCATTTGGCTTATCTTGAATATGTATATGAAATGTATGTAAAAACTTGATGAAATGGTTTGTAATGTTTTGAGTACATATATGGAACTTAATGTATAACCTTAAGGATACCTTTTGATATGTATATGTGTAGGTAAATTTTGTAAGGCTTATGGACCTTTTTAATGGTATATATTAATGTCATCTTGAATCATGCTCGTCAATCTTAAATGCTATGACTTTTTGCTTGTCTTGAATCTTGTACACCATTCGGTTGACATAGATTGGTACTTTTGTATAATTTAATTGCTTGAAACATGCTCAAATGAACATTTTAGGTATCTAAGATTAGTAATTGAATATGAATGGTCATGCTTGCATGTATGTATGAATTTTGAATTCTTTCTTGTCTTACAAGTAGATTGGTTGAATGGTCTAAAACACATAAGCTGATTTCATGTCTTGCTTGTAGGTATATGTATAATTTTGAATGCTTCATTGTTTAAGAAGTATTATGATCGAATGGTTTAGGTACAAAGTTGATTACATTGATTGATTATTTTTAAAAAGGTTAAAATATTTATAAAAACAAAGAAATGAGTCTAATAATAGCATGTGTAGAGTTAAGATTAGAAATGTTTCAAATTTGTATGGAATTTCATGTCTATCGTCTTGTTGCATGTATCGACACTCCTCGCTCCTAACTCGGGCGAGGGGTGTTACATAAAGTGGTATCAGAGCTAAAGGTTTAGATCTTCGGACTAAACCGAGTCTTCATGCATCATATAGGATTGAGTCGAGCCACCTGGGAGTCGTATTCTTGATATGCTTGTGTTTTGCTCATCTAACTCCTTCTTGTTTACCCAATTGTAGTATGTCTAAGACAAGACTTGCTCAAGACGACGAAAGTCCACGAGGCTCCTCTAATGAAGGAGGTAGCGTGAGGATGGAACCGAATCCTCCAAGACAAATGAACCCCAATAATGGGCTCAACCTCAAAGAAACTCCTACTATCCAAGTTGTCCAAAGAGAATGTCTCCTTAGCATGAAGGAGATGTTCGATCAACTTGTATTAAATCTCAAACGAGATCAACTTGTCGCTCCCGATCTTTGTTACATCAAGTAGAGCCCCTATTGAAAAACTTGCCCAACACCGAGCCTATACTTTTACTGGTACAAACGATGAGAAACCTGAAGGTGCGAATATTGGCTCGAGAATACTATCAAGGTTGTGACTAAACAATTGCAATGCTCGGATAAGCACAAACTTGAATGTGCCATAGCACTCTTTGCTGATGAAGCCTTGAGTTGGTGGAAAACTACAACCCTGACTGCTCCAGCTGACTTGGTCACCTGGAATTCTTCGTTGAAGATTCAAGAAGAAATACATCAATGAGCAATATATGGCTGAACGTCGAAGACGTTTCTTGTACCTCAAGCAAGCCAATTGACCAATTGAACAGTATGTAGCTGATTTTTGCAAGTACTGTAAATACGGCTCGGAATACGTCAAAACCAAAAAAGACAAGTGTCTTATGTTCATTGATGGCCTGAATGACGAGCTTAGTCCTATGTTCACAGCTCTAGGCATCACTGACTTTCAGAACCTTGTCAATCGAGCTATCGCAACCGAGGCTAAAATGAAAGCCGCGGAAATGAGAAAGAGCAGATACCGAAACGACAAGAAATAGAAGCGTGACGATAAACCTCATTGGAATCTAAGAAAGCCAAGTATCAAAAGGAAAGTTCCTCAACCTATACTCCTACTCTAAGAAGTAATTATACGCCGAGACCTCAATCAGCGAACAAGCTCGCAGTACCGGTTTTTTCTGTTAATAGCACGGGAAATTCTGAGAAAATGCCTACTTGCAAGTTTTGTCAAAAGCCTCACCATGGTCAATGTCGAGCTCAATCCAACTTATGCTTTGCGTGTGGTGGTGATGACCATTATATTAAAGATTGTCCTCGAAAGGTTGAACAAGCTTCAGCTTGAAATTCAGCAAATCCTAATCCGACACCATCCAACCGAAACAAAATTTTCAAGCAAGCTCAATCGGGCAATCAAGGGTGAGACAAAGGTACCTATTCGAATGGCCTACCCACCAGGAGTCCCGAGCTCCTGCTCATATTTACCACATTCGTGGTAGGGAAGATGAAGAATCTCTCGATGTAATCACATGTACCATTGAACTAAACTCGAACTCTGCTTATGCTTTGATTGATTTGGGGTCTACCCATTCCTTTATATGTTCAACTTTGCTTATTAAAAAAAATGAAGCCCGAACTAGATAAGTCGAACCTTGTAGTATCTAACCCTATAGGTGAAAAAATGCCAATCAATTTGATTTGTAGAAATTGTCCAATTGTTATTCGAAACATTCCCTTTCCAATAGGCATTTATGTTTTGCCAAATTGTGAGTTTGATCTAGTGTTAGGACTAGATTGGTTGAGTAAACATCAAGCTTGGATTGATTGCCAAAATAAAAGATTGTATCTAAGGGGTTTAGGTAAAGAATCCATCTTGCTTATTGATAAAAAGCCTACCTCAATCTTTTTGCTTCCATGGTCTTACGAGATGATTATGATTTTGGCTTGCCATCTATACCTGTTGTATCTGAATTCACCGATGTTTTTCCCGAGGAACTCCGTGGTCTCCCTCCGACTAGAAAAGTGGAATTCGGGATTAAAGTTCAACTTGGAACGAACCCGGTGTCCATCACACCTTATAGGATGGCACTAGTCGAATTGAAAGAGCTTGAAACAACTTCAAGAACTCCAAGACGAAGGTTTCATTCGGACTAGCACATCTCCCCTGGGTGCACCTGTCTTGTTTGTAAAGAAGAAAGATGGTATGATGCGTCTTTGCATTGACTATCGGCAATTGAACAAGCTCACTATCAAGAATCGATATCCTCTCCCAAGGATAAAAGATCTCTTTGATCAACTTAAGGTGCTATCGTGTTTTCTAAGATCGATCTTCGATCGGGCTATTATCAAATGAAGGTGAAAGATGAAGACATGCCTAAAACAACCTTCTCGAACTCGTTACGACCATTACGAGTTCCTTGTAATGCCATTTGGGTTAACTAATGCCCTGGCCGTGTTCATGGATCTCATAAATCGCGTATTCAAGCCCTATCTCGACAAGTTTGTAGTCATTTTTATCAATGACAGCTTGGTCTACTCTCGTAACAAGGAGGAACATGCTGAACACCTCCGAATTGTCTTACAAACTCTCCGAGAACGTCGGTTGTTTGCTAAATTCTCCAAGTGCGAGTTACGCTATCGGAAGTTTCATTTCTCGGTTATGTAATCTTAATCAAGGAATCAAAGTAGATCCGAAGAAAATACAATCCATCCTGGATTGGAGACCTCCGACGAATGTTGGTGAGGTCCAAAGTTTTCTCGATTTAGCTGGATATTACCGAAGATTTGTCAAGGGTTTTTCCTCAATTGCCGCAAGCTTAACCAAGCTAACCCGAAAGGATACACCTTTTGTTTGGTCAAAATGCCAACAACGAAGCTTCGATCAACTTAAGCAATCCCTAACTCATGCTCTGGTTCTTATCCAACCAGAATCGGGCAAGGAATTCATTGTTCATAGTGATGCTTCTCACCTAGGACTCGGATATGTCCTAATGCAAGATGGAAATAGTGGTTTCTTATGCTTCAAGGAAACTCAAACCACATGAATCTAACTATCCTACTCACGATCTGGAGTTAGCAGCTATCGTATTCACGCTCAAAGTCTGGAGACACTACTTGTACGAAGAGAAATGTAATCTATTTACTGACCACAAGAGTCTCAAGTATCTCCTAACTCAGAAAGATTTGAATCTGAGGCAAAGGAGATGGCTCTAATTACTCAAAGACTACGATCTAGTTATCGACTACCATCCAGGGAAAGCAAATGTTGTTGCTGATGCCCTTAGTCGAAGGCCACACTCGGGTAATCTTTTAAAGCTTAAATCCTTGAAATTCAAATTGAAATTGAATCTTTCTTGTTATACAAAAAACTTGCTTCCTTGGTAAGTAACCATTCGAATTCCACCTAATAGCTTTGTTTAATCTTGTAGCCTCAAATGCTATAAATGCTCATCTACGAGTATACCAAAAGCGTGGATTTATGTCTGAGTTACAAGTTCAATCTAGCCTAATCACGAGAATCAAAGACTTGCAACAAACTGACCCCAAACTTCAAGCTATCATCTTGAAGCTTGACACAAAAGCCAACCAAGATTTCTCTATTCATTCGAATGGCATGCTCTATTTCAAGAATAGGGTATGTATTCTGAACAATGATGACCTAAAGAATGAAATTTTGCAAGAAGCTCATCAAAGTCCATTCTCGATACATCCAGGATCTGTCAAGATGTATAAAGATCTTAAATCCTTGTATTGGTGGCCAGGAATGAAAGCAGCCATCAATGATTACGTATCAAAGTGTTTAACTTGTCAAAGGGTTAAAGCCGAGCATCGAGTTCCTATTGGATTGCTCCAACCTATTGAATTCCCTCAGTGGACGTGGGATCGAATCGTAATGGACTTCGTAACCGGTCTTCCTTGCACTCCAAGAAAGAGCGATGTTGTATGGGTTATAGTTGATAGATTCTCTAAATCAGCTCATTTCATCCTTGTTCAAATGAACCTAAGTTTGGATGCCTTAGCTGAACTATACATTTGGGAAGTAGTTCATCTACACGGAGTGCCTACCTCGATAATCTCTGATAGAGATCCCAGATTCACAGCTCGATTCTGGAGAACTTTGCAACGAGCTCTTGGAACTAAATTGAATCTGGGTACAGCTTTTCATCCTTAAAGCGATGGTCAATCTGAAAGAGTAATACAAGTGCTCGAAGAAATGCTCGAGCACGTGTTATCGACTTCGAAGAATTGGGAGAAGTCCCCACCTCTCGTAGAATTTGACTACAACAACAGTTATCAAGCTTCGATTCAAATGGCTCCTTTGAAGCTTTGCATGGAATGAAATGTACAACACCTTTATGCTTTGGTCTGAATTAGGTGAAAACAAAATTCTTGGACCCCAAACTGAAGAGCAAGTCCAAATTATTCATGATAGATTGAAACAAGCCTTTGATAGGCAAAAGGCTTATGCTGACTTGAAACAGAGGGATATTCAGTAAAATGTTGGAGACAAAGTTTCTCCTTGTAATAAGGTATTGATTCGGAAGAAAAGGCAAGCTCAGCCCACGTTTCATCGGACCATTCAAGTAATTGAAAGGATTGGTCCAAAGTGGCTTATCGACTAGCACTCTCTAGTGAGTTCGATAAAATCCACAATGTCTTCCATGTCTCAATGCACCAGAGATACCGATCAAACCCATCTTATATTCTTGAACCTGAAAAAGTTGAATTAAACCTGATTTAACTTACGAAGAGGAACAAGTTCAAATCCTAGATAATGAAATTAAAAGGCTTCGAAACAAGAACGTTTCTCTGGTGAAGGCCTTGTAGAGAAACTATAAGATGGAAAAGGCAACTTGGGAGCCTGAGGATACAGTGAGAAAACAATATCCTCACCTATTCGATTCAGGTAAAATTAGAGGACAAATTTTCCTTTTAAGGAGGGGAGAGTTGTGATACCTAAATCCTAGCCTAGTAGAATTGGAACTAATTGTCGAAATTAATAGCTTAATTGAACTTGAATTTAATCTAATTAGATTATCTAGGGTCTTAATTGAAGAATTACTTGCATGTGTAGAGATTTTTCATTGAAATTGAGCTAGGAAGCAAAGTAAGTATGATTGTACCTTTATTCCATTCGAATAGCTTGTGTGTTAGTTGAAAATGGTTGTTTGATGTGTTAAGGTAGAATTTGTTATTGTATGATCTTAATTGATGATTGAATTAGTGTTGTATATGGATGAATTGAAAGAAAGGAACATGGGTGTTATGCTAGGATTTGTGAACAATGAATTGGTTCATCTAGTGACATAGCCGAATAGGATAATTGCCTAAATGATGAAATTGATGAATGAATTAAATATGATCATGATTAGATAATGTAATTAAGGTGTTAAACAAGATGAATTGTTAGTAACCAATGCTGGAAATGAAAGATAAAAGTATGAACATAGGCATATAACACAAAAACTGTTTTAGTAAGAACTTATTGTGTAAACATGCAAAATTAAGCAATTTAACCAACTTACTCTGTTTTGGCTTCTTTGAATAATGAATTAACATCGACTAAACATGTTTAGGATGTCATATGAAATGAATTATAGTGCCAAAACACTGGTTAAAATGAATTTAAGTAATTAAAACGTGAATAGGTGAAATCTGCCCAGAATTGCTCTGTTCTGGACAGTAACTTTGAAAATTCGCCAAATTTTGTATAGATCAATTTAGGGATGAAACTTTAGGGACATGATCCTTAGTATGTCTAATTTCATTAGGTGAAAATAGAACTGAAAACTGGGTGCTATGCTGGAAACTGTAAATAGAAATTGCTGGACAATACAAACTATACAGGCAGTGTAAATGCCCTATCTTTAAGCAATAAACTGTATTAATTGGTAAAGAATTAAAATGTAATGTTTACATTTCTGGATAGAGGATTAAGTAAGCTTTCCAACGGTATAAATTAATTGAAATTTCAAAGTAATAATTGAAAGATATGCTTGTTTAAGCATGTAGTGTGCAAGTTGTCAGGCAGCAGTCAAGCTAATTGGAAACTGTTTTGTACACAGTTATATTGGACTGCTTTGTAAGAGTTTGGGATAATTAGATCCTGCCTAGTCTAGTTTATTGAAATGTTGACATAATTGTATGTATATGTTTATATGTATTGGAATAACCTTGCTGCCATGTTGAATTGTCTTGTGTATACATATTGATGAGCATGTTTAATCATGAATTTGCTAGAGCAAGGAGTGAACTTGGAGGAAGAAGAAAGGGGAAATCATCCAAAGGCTAAGAACAAAGGAATAGCTATACAAGACAATTGCTAGCTTGCTGGGATTGTATTGTGAGTGTAGTTATTTTAGGGTTGGGACTTAGGTCCTAACCAACCTTACATGTCTAAATTCTGGTTTGAATTCCATGCTATGAAATGAAACTAAATCATACTTGGTAATTGATCAAATGGGAAGAAAGGACTGATAATGATTAAGTAATTCAATTTGCTTGTTTAATTGTATTGTGGATTGATTGTGAATTAGTGAAATGTTTGATGGATTTACTTGCTTGGAATGAAAATGCCGAATGGAATTGGTAATATTGTGGTATTGAATGATGCTTGCTAAGTTTGATCTAATGTGTAATGAACTAAGGTACAATTGACCTAAGGGTCTATAATGAATTGATCTTGAATTTCTTGATAACTAAGTAACTTATGTGATTGCTTGATAATGGATCAAATAATAAGTCCTTGGTTTCTAGTTGGTCATAGGTAGAAGGGCATGCCTTAGAGTCTAGAGCTCGATATTTTGGTACGTTAGAGTACCGTATTGATTGGTGTTGAAGACACCCTACTGTTAGATACCTCGGGTATCGAATTGTTCAGGTACATTGAGTACCCTACTACTTGGTGTTGTAGACACCCTACTATTTCTGGTACATTGAGTACCCTACAGAGACTTGATTACCTAGTCCTACTATCTACCAAGGCAAAATAAACTATTAAGCTTGAATAAGACATGTCACATGATTAATGAATGAGCAATGTAATACTTGATATTGAGCTTTTATTGAAATGAAATTACATGTATAAGATGATAGAAATGCTATTCTGATTTGCTCATTATTTGCAAGACAAGCATTATGGAATATTGACCCCATTCGAATAAGGGATTGATGAACATTGTGCTCATTTGCTTGAATTTTGATGGACTTTGATGCTTGTTGTTTGAAATAGTAATTGGCTATTTGCTTAAAGTGTGTATTGTGGACCTTGAATTGAATTTTGATCCCCTTAATGAGTACATTTGATTGATGCTTGAAACTAGCTAGATCGCACTTAAATTGAATTGAAGCCTAACTAGGTTGATCGCGAATAAATGAATTATAATCCCCTAAAGTAATTAACTCGATAACATGCTAGTTCTAGGAACTACCTCACTAAGTACAATGCGTACTTATCACTCTTGTTTTCTTCTTCCCAAAACACATGTTTTAAAGAGATTAAAGCATCTCGGCCTTGAGCTGAGTTTATCAAGCAAAGATTGAAGTATGCCTTGTTTTTGTCTTGTTGCAATCCGAGTTAGTGGCTTAGTTTTGTGTCTAGTTGTACAAGTTTCATGCATTTGGCTTATCTTGAAGATGTATATGAAATTTATGTAAAAACTTGATGAAATGGTTTGTAATGTTTTGAGTACATAAATGGAACTTAAGGTATAACCTTAAGTGCACCTTTTTATATGTATATTTGTAGGTAAAGTTTGTAAGTCTTATAGACCTTTTTAATGGTATATATTAATGTTATCTTGAATCATGCTTGTCAATCTAAAATGCTATGACTTTTTGCTTGTATTGAATCTTGTACGCCATTCGATTGACATAGCTTGGTACTTTGGTATAATTTAATTGCTTGAAACATGATCGAATGAACATTATAGGTATCTAAGATTACTAATTGAATATGAATGGTCATGCTTGCATGTAGGTATGAATTTTCGAATTCCTTCTTGTCTTACAAGTAGATAGGTCGAATGGTCTAAGGCACATAAGCTGATTACATGTCTTGCTTGTATTTACATGGTCAAGTGATATCTAAAATGATTTGGTCTTGCTTGTAGGTATATGTATATTTTCGAATGCTTCCTTGTTTAAGAAGCATTATGATCGAATGGTTTAGGTGCAAAGTTGATTACATTGATTGATTATTTAAAAAGGTTAAAATATTTATAAAAACAAAGAAATGAATCTAATAATAGCATGTGTAGAGTTAAGATTAGAAATGATTCAAATTTGTATGGAAATTCATGTCTATCGTCTTGTTGCTTGTATCGACACTCCTCGCTCCTAACCCGGGCGAGGGGTGTTACATAAAATGGTAATCAGAGCTAAAGGTTTAGATCCTCAGACTAAACTGAGTCTTCATGAATCATATAGGATTGAATTGTGCCACCTAGGAGTTATATATCAATGTACTTGTGTTCTTGCTTATCTAACTCCTTCTTGTTTACCCAATCGTAGTATGTCCGAGACAAGACTTGCTCGGGACGTTGAAACTCCCCAAGGCTCCTCTAATGAAGGAGGTAGCGTGAGTATGGAATCGAATCCTCTAAGACAAACTGAACCCTGAGAATAGGTTCAACCCAGTACGAAGCTCATGCTATCCAAGATGTTCAAAAGGAATGTCTCCTTAGTATGAAGGAGATGTTTGATCAACTCGTATCAAACCTTAAACAAAATCATCATGCGACTCTTGTTGCTGTTGCTACACCAAGTAGAGCTCCTATTGATAAACTTGCTCAACACCGATCCTATACCTTTGCTGGTGCTAATGAGGAGAAACCCGAGGATGCTGAATATTGGCTCGAGAATACTATTAAGGTTGTGACTAAATAGTTACAATGCTCGGATGAGCACAAGCTTGAATGTACCATAGCCTTGTTGGCAGAGGAAGCTCTGAGCTGGTGGGAAACCACTACCCTAATTTCTCAAGCTGAAGCTCTAACATCGAAGATCTTTGTTGATGAATTCAAGAAAAGTATATCAGCGAACAATTTCTAGCCGAGAGCCAAAAGCGATTCTTGCATCTCAAGCAAGCCAATCGACCAATTGAACAATATGCAGCTAATTTCTGCAAATACGGCTCGAAATACATAAAAACTGAAAAAAGACAAGTGCCATATGTTCATTGATGGCCTGAATGATGAGCTTAGTCCCATATTAGCTCTAGGCATCACTGACTTTTAGAACCTTGTCAACCGAGCTATCGCAACCGAGGCTAAAATGAAAGCCACAGAAAGGAGAAAGAGCAGATACCGAAACGACAAGAAATAGAAGCGTGACGATAAACCTCATTGGAAATCAAAGAAAGCCAAGTATCAAAATGAAAGTTCCTCAGCCTATACTCCTGCTCCGAGAAGTAACTATACGTTGAGACCTCAATCAGTGAACAAGCTCGTAGTCCCAGTTGTTTCTGTTAATAGCACGAGAAATTATGAGAAAATGCCTACTTACAAGTTTTATCAAAAGCCTCACCGCGGCCAATGCTGAGTTCAATCCAACTTATGCTTTGCGTGCGGTGGTGATGACCATTATATTAAATATTGTCCTCGAAAGGCTGAACAAGCTTCAGCTCAAAATTCAGCAAATCCTAATCGACACCATCCAACCGAAACAAAAGTTTCAAGCAAGCTTAATAAGGCAATCAAGGGAGAGGGAAAGGCACCAATTCGAATGCCCCTACCCACCAGGAGTCCTGAGCCCCTGCTCGTATTTACCATATTCTTGTTAGGGAGGATGAAGAATCTCCTGATGTAATCACAGGTACCGTTGAACTAAACTCAAACTCTGCTTATGCTTTGATTGATTCGAGGTCTACCCATTCCTTTATATGTTCAAATTTGATTATTAAACTAAAAATGAAACCCGAACTAGATATGTCAAACCTTGCAGTATCGAACCCTATAGGTGGAAAAATGCCAATCAATTTGATTTGTAGAAATTGTCCAACTACTATTCGAAACATTCCCTTTCCAATAGACCTTTATGTTTTGCCAAATTGTGAGTATGATCTAGTGTTAGGACTAGATTGGTTGGGTAAACATCAAGCTTGGATCGATTGCCAAAATAAAAGATTGTATCTAAGGGGTTTAGGTAACGAATCCATCTTGCTTATTGATAAAAATCCTACCCCAATCTTTGCTTCCATGGTCTTACGAGATGAATATGACTTTGGTTTGCCATCTATACCCGTTGTATCTGAATTCATCGATGATTTTCATAAGGAACTCCCTGGTCTCCCTTTGACTAGAGAAGTGGAATTTGGGGCTTAAGTTTAATCTGGAACGAACCTGGTGTCCATCATACCTTATAGGATGGCACCAGTTGAATTGAAAGAGCTTCAGAAACAACTTAAAGAACTCCAAGACAAAGGTTTCATTCAGCCTAGCACATCTCCTGGGGTGCACCTGTCTTGTTTGTAAAGAAGAAAGATGGTACAATGTTTCTTTGCATTGACTATCGGCAATTGAACAAGCTCACTATCTAGAATCAATACCCTCTCCCGAGGATAGAAGATCTCTTTGATCAACTCAAGGGTGCTGCTGTGTTTTCTAAGATCGATCTTCGATCGGGCAATTATCAAATGAAGGTGAAAGATGAAGCCATGCCTTAAACAACCATCTGAACTCGTTACGGCCATTACGAGTTCCTTGTAACGTCATTTGGGTTAACTAATGCTCCGGCCGCGTTCATGGATCTCATGAATCGAGTATTCAATCCTTATCTCGACAAGTTTGTAGTCGCTTTTATCGATGACATCTTGGTCTTCTCTCGTAACAAGGAGGAACATGTTGAACACCTCTGAATTGTCTTACAAACTCTCTGAGAGCGTCAGTTGTTTGCTAAATTCTCCAAGTGTGAGTTCTGGCTATTAGAAGTTTCATTTCTCAGTCATGTAATCTCAGCCGAAGGAATCAAATTAGATCTGAAGAAAATACAATCCATCCTGGATTGGAGACCTCCGAGGAACGTTGGTGAGGTTCAAAGTTTTCTTGGTTTAGCTGGATATTACCGAAGATTTGTCAAGGGTTTTTCTTCAATTGCCACAAGCTTAACCCGAAAGGATACACCTTTTGTTTGGTCGGAAAGCCAACAAAGAAGCTTCGATCAACTTAAGCAAGCCCTAACTCATGCTCCGGTTCTTGTCCAACCAGAATCAGGCAAGGAATTCACTGTTTACAGTGATGCTTCTCATCTAGGAATCGGTTGTGCCATGATGCAAGATGGAAAAGTGGTTGCTTATGCTTCAAGACAACTCAAACTACATGAACCTAACTATCCTACTCACGATTTGGAGTTAGCAGCTATCGTATACGCGCTCAAAGTCTGGAGACACTACTTGTACGGAGAGACATGTAATCTATTTACTAACCACAATAGTCTCAAGTATCTCCTAACTCATAAAGATTTGAATGCGAGGCAAAGGAGATGGCTTGAATTACTCAAAGACTACGACCTAGTTATCGACTACCATCCGGAAAGCAAATGTTGTTGTTGATGCCCTTAGTCGAAGGCCACAATCGGGTAATCTTTTAAAGCTTAAATCCTTAAATTTCAAATTGAAATTGAATCTTTCTTGTTATACAAGAAACCATTAGAACACTTGCTTCCTAGGTAAGTAACCATTCGAATTCCACCTAATAGCTTTATTTAATCTTGTAGCCTCAAATACTATAAACGCTCATCTACGAGTATACAAGAAGTATGGATTTATGTCTAATTTACAAGTTCAATCTAGCCTAATCACGATAATCAAAGACTTGGAACAAACTTCACGCTATCATCTTAAAGCTTGACTCAAAAGCCAACCAAGATTTCTTTATTCATTCAAATGACATGTTCTATTTCAAGAATAGGGTGTGTATTCCGAACAATGATGACCTAAAGAATGAAATTTTGCAAGACGCTCATCAAAGTCCATTCTCGATACATCCAGGATCTGTCAAGATGTATAAAGATCTTAAATCCTTGTATTGGTGGCCAGGAATGAAAGCAGCCATCAATGATTACGTATCAAAGTGTTTAACTTGTCAAAGGGGTAAAGCCGAGCATTGAGTTCCTACTGGATTGCTCCAACCTATTGAATTCCCTCAGTGGAAGTGGGATCGAATCACAATGGACTTCGTAACCGGTCTCCCTTGCACTCCAAGAAAGTGTGATACTATATGGGTTATAGTTGATAGATTCTCTAAATCAGCTAATTTCATCCATGTTCAAATAAACCTAAGTTTGGATGCCTTAGCTGAACTGTACATTTGGGAAGTAGTTCGTCTACACGGAGTGCCTACCTCGATAATATTTGATAGGGATTCTAGATTCACAGCTCGATTCTGGAGGACTTTGCAACGAGCCCTTGGCACTAAATTGAATCTAAGTACAGCTTTTCATCTTCAAAGCGATGGTCAATCCGAAAGAGTAATAAAAGTGCTCAAAGACATGCTCAGAGCCTGTGTTATCGACTTTGAAAAGAATTGGGAAAAGTCCTTACCTCTTGTAGAATTTGCCTACAACAACAGTTTATCAAAATTGATTCAAATGGCACCATTTGAAGCCTTGTATGGTAGAAGATGTCAAACTCCCATGTGTTGGTCTAATCTCGGTGAGAACAAGGTGTTAGGACCGCAATTGCTTAGAGAAACCGAAGAACAAATCCAAATAATTCACAATCGGTTGAAGCAAGCCTTTGATAGGCAAAAGGCTTATGCAGACTTGAAACGAATAGACATCCAAAGATGATATTGAGACAAGGTTTTCCTCAAACTTTCTCCTTGGAAGAAAGTCTTCAGATTTGGTGAAAAGGGAAAGCTTAGCCCTGGTTCTTTGGACCATTTGATGTTGTTGAAAGGATTGGTCCCGAGGCTTATCGACTAGCACTTCCTAGTGAGTTTGATAAGATTCACAATGTCTTCCATGTCTCAATGCTTCGAAGATACCAATCTGATCCCTCTCACATTCTAGAGCCTGAAGAGGTGGAATTGAATCCCAATCTATCCTACGAGGAAGAACCAATCCAAATTCTCGATAAGGAAGTCAAGAGACTTCAAAACAAGAACTTATCCTGAGTGAAGGTATTGTGGAGAAATTATAAGATGGAAGAAGCAACTTGGGAGCCTGAAGATACGATGAAAAAGTAATTTCCTCACCTATTTGATTCAGGTAAAATTTGAGGACGAATTTTCCTTTTAAGGAGGGGAGAGTTGTGATACCCCAAATCCTAGCTTAGTAGTAATAGAACAAGTTGCTTAAGTTAATAGCCTAATTGAACCTTGTATCTAGCTAATTAGATTAGTTAAAGGGCTTAATTGAAAGAAAGAACGAAATTAGTGACTAATTGAAAGTGACCCATTTGAATTACATAAGGAATTTATGGATTGCATGCTAGATTACACTATTCCAAAGGATGTCCTTAATTAAGATATTAAATAAAGACTAATTAAGGTTAGTTTAGTAAATTCTTAAACGCATTAGTTAGATGATAACTATGTCCTCTTCCTCCTTTGATTTTCTTTACCCGAATGAAGAAGGAAATAGAGAGTAGGAAAATTAGAAGAAAAACACCATTGAAGCATGAATTGAGCTTGCATGTGTAGAGATTTTCCATTGAAATTGAGCTAGGAAGCAAATTAAGTATGATTGTACCTTTGTTCCATTCGAATAGCTTGTGTGTTAGTTGAATATGGTTGTTTGATGTGTTAAGGTAGAATTTGTTATTTTATGTACTTAATTGATGATTGAATTAGTGTTGTATATGGATGAATTGAAAAAAAAGAAGATCAAATGGGTGTTATGACATGATCCTTAGTTTGTGAAAACAAACTGAAATATGGTTCATCTAGTGAAACTATAAATAAAAAGGATAATTGCCTAAATGATGAAATTGATGAATGAATTGAATATGATCATGATTAAATAATGTAATTAAGGTTTTAAACAAGTTTAATTATTAATAATTGAATGCTGGAAATGAAAGATAAAGATATGAACATAGGCATATAACATGTTGAATTGTCTTGTGTAAGAACATATTGATGCAAACATGCAAAATTAAGCAATTTAACGAACTTACTTTGTTTTGGCTGGAAGAAGAAATGAAATAACATTGAATAAAACATGTTTAGACAATGTAGCTTGTTGGGATTGAATTATAGGTGCCAAAACATTGGTTAAAATGAATTTAAGAATTAAAATGTGAATAGGTGAAATCTCTAAATTCTTGTTTGAATTCCATGCTATAAAATGAAACTAAAATTTGGATAGATCAAATTCAGGGCTGAAATTTTAGTGATTCAATTTGCTTGTTTGATTTTACTATCATTAGTGTGAATTAGAGCTGATGTTTGATGGATTTACTTGCTGATGGAAATGCAGAATAGAAAATTGTTGGAATGATGCTTGCTAAGTTTGATCTAATGTGTAATGTAAATAAATGGCCTATCTTTAATGAATTGAACTTGTATTAATTGATAAAGAATTAAAATGTATTGTTTAAAAGATTCATGTCTGGATATAGTTGGTTGAGTAAGCATTCTAAACGGTCTAAATTATTTTGGTATTTAGTGAAATTACTTGATTGGTGTTGAAGACCCTTTGAAAGATACCTTGGGTATCGAATTGTTTAGGTTATTGAGTACCCTACTATTTCTGGTACTTTGAGTACCCTACTGAGACTTGATTACCTAGACCTACTATCTACCAAGGTAAAATAAACTATTAAGCTTGATTAAGACATGTTTTGATTAATGAATGAGCAAAATGTAATACTTGATATTGTCTTTTTTATTAAAATGTTAAGATGATAGAAATGTATTCTGATTTGTTTATAAGACAAGCCTTATGGAATAATGACCCCATTCCTAAGGGATTGATGAACATTGTGCTCATTTGCTTGAATTTTGATGGACTTTGATGCTTGATTGTTTGAAATAGTAATTGGCTATTTGCTTAAAGTGTATATTGTGGACCTTGAATTAAATTTTGATCCCATTAATGAGTACATTTGATTAATGCTTGAAACTAGCTAGATCACACTTTAATTGAATTGAAGCCTAACTAGGTTGATCTAGAATAAATGAATTATAATCCCCTAAAGTAATTAACTCGATAACATTCTAGTTTTAGGAACTACCTCACTAACTACCATGTGTACTTATCACTCTTGTTTCCTTTTTCCCAAAAACACAGTTTTAAAAAGATTAAAGCATCCCGACCTTGAGCTGAGTTTATCAAGCAAAGATTGAAGTATGCCTTGTTTTTGTCTTGTTGCACTCCTAGTTGGTGGCTTACTTTTGTGTCTAGTTGTACAAGTTTCATTCATTTGGCTTATCTTGAATATGTATATGAAATGTATGTAAAAACTTGATGAAATTGTTTGTAATGTTTTGAGTACATATATGGAACTTAATGTATAACCTTAAGGTCACCTTTTTATATGTATATTTGTAGGTAAATTTTGTAAGGCTTATGGACCTTTTTAATGGTATATATTAATGTCATCTTGAATCATGCTTGTCAATCTTAAATGTTATGACTTTTTGCTTGTCTTGAATCTTGTACACCATTCGATTGACATAGATTGGTACTTTGGTATAATTTAATTGCTTGAAACATGCTCAAATGAACATTTTAGGTATCTAAGATTAGTAATTGAATATGAATGGTCATGCTTGCATGTATGTATGAATTTTGAATTCTTTCTTGTCTTACAAGTAGATTGGTTGAATGGTCTAAAACACATAAGCTGATTTCATGTCTTGCTTTGTAGGTATATGTATAATTTTGAATGCTTCATTGTTTAAGAAGTATTATGATCGAATGGTTTAGGTACAAAGTTGATTACATTGATTGATTATTTTTAAAAAGGTTAAAATATTTATAAAAACAAAGAAATGAGTCTAATAATAGCATGTGTAGAGTTAAGATTAGAAATGTTTCAAATTTGTATGGAATTTTATGTCTATCGTCTTGTTGCATGTATCGACACTCCTCGCTCCTAACTCGGGCGAGGGGTGTTACATAAAGTGGTATCAGAGCTAAAGGTTTAGATCTTCGGACTAAACCGAGTCTTCATGCATCATATAGGATTGAGTCGAGCCACCTGGGAGTCGTATTCTTGATATGCTTGTGTTTTGCTCATCTAACTCCTTCTTGTTTACCCAATTGTAGTATGTCTAAGACAAGACTTGCTCAAGACGACGAAAGTCCACGAGGCTCCTCTAATGAAGGAGGTAGCGTGAGGATGGAACCGAATCCTCCAAGACAAACTGAACCCCAATAACAGGCTCAACCTCAGCAGGAAACTCCTACTATCCAAGTTGTCCAAAGAGAATGTCTCCTTAGCATGAAGGAGATGTTCGATCAACTTGTATTAAATCTCAAACGAGATCAACTTGTCGCTCCTGATGCTGTTACATCAAGTAGAGCCCCTATTGAAAAACTTGCCCAACACCGAGCCTATACTTTTACTGGTACAAACGATGAGAAACCTGAAGGTGCCGAATATTGGCTCGAGAATACTATCAAGGTTGTGACTAAACAATTGCAATGCTCGGATAAGCACAAACTTGAATGTGCCATAGCACTCTTTGCTGATGAAGCCTTGAGTTGGTGGAAAACTACAACCCTGACTGCTCCAGCTGACTTGGTCACCTGGAATTCTTCGTTGAAGATTCAAGAAGAAATACATCAATGAGCAATATATGGCTGAACGTCGAAGATGTTTCTTGTACCTCAAGCAAGCCAATTGACCAATTGAACAGTATGTAGCTGATTTTTGCAAGTACTGTAAATACGGCTCGGAATACATCAAAACCAAAAAAGACAAGTGTCTTATGTTCATTGATGGCCTGAATGACGAGCTTAGTCCTATGTTCACAGCTCTAGGCATCACTGACTTTCAGAACCTTGTCAATCGAGCTATCGCAACCGAGGCTAAAATGAAAGCCGCGGAAATGAGAAAGAGCATATACCGAAACGACAAGAAACAGAAGCGTGACGATAAACCTCATTGGAATCTAAGAAAGCCAAGTATCAAAAGGAAAGTTCCTCAACCTATACTCCTACTCTAAGAAGTAATTATACGCCGAGACCTCAATCAGCGAACAAGCTCGCAGGCCCGGTTTTTTCTGTTAATAGCATGGGAAATTCTGAGAAAATGCCTACTTGCAAGTTTTGTCAAAAGCCTCACCATGGTCAATGTCGAGTTCAATCCAACTTATGCTTTGCGTGTGGTGGTGATGACCATTATATTAAAGATTGTCCTCGAAAGGTTGAACAAGCTTCAGCTTGAAATTCAGCAAATCCTAATCCGACACCATCCAACCGAAACAAAATTTTCAAGCAAGCTCAATCGGGCAATCAAGGGAGAGACAAAGGTACCTATTCGAATGGTAGGGAAGATGAAGAATCTCTCGATGTAATCACATGTACCATTGAACTAAACTCGAACTCTGCTTATGCTTTGATTGATTTGGGGTCTACCCATTCCTTTATATGTTCAACTTTGCTTATTAAAAAAAATGAAGCCCGAACTAGATAAGTCGAACCTTGTAGTATCTAACCCTATAGGTGAAAAAATGCCAATCAATTTGATTTGTAGAAATTGTCCAATTGTTATTCGAAACATTCCCTTTCCAATAGGCATTTATGTTTTGCCAAATTGTGAGTTTGATCTAGTGTTAGGACTAGATTGGTTGAGTAAACATCAAGCTTGGATTGATTGCCAAAATAAAAGATTGTATCTAAGGGGTTTAGGTAAAGAATCCATCTTGCTTATTGATAAAAAGCCTACCTCAATCTTTGCTTCCATGGTCTTACGAGATGATTATGATTTTGGCTTGCCATCTATACCTGTTGTATCTGAATTCACCGATGTTTTTCCCGAGGAACTCCGTGGTCTCCCTCCGACTAGAAAAGTGGAATTCGGGATTAAAGTTCAACTTGGAACGAACCCGGTGTCCATCACACCTTATAGGATGGCACTAGTCGAATTGAAAGAGCTTCAGAAACAACTTCAAGAACTCCAAGACGAAGGTTTCATTCAGACTAGCACATCTCCCTGGGGTGCACCTGTCTTGTTTGTAAAGAAGAAAGATGGTATGATGCGTCTTTGCATTGACTATCGGCAATTGAACAAGCTCACTATCAAGAATCGATATCCTCTCCCAAGGATAAAAGATCTCTTTGATCAACTTAAGGGTGCTATCGTGTTTTCTAAGATCGATCTTCGATCGGGCTATTATCAAATGAAGGTGAAAGATGAAGACATGCCTAAAACAACCTTCTGAACTCGTTACGACCATTACGAGTTCCTTGTAATGCCATTTGGGTTAACTAATGCCCTGGCCGTGTTCATGGATCTCATAAATCGCGTATTCAAGCCCTATCTCGACAAGTTTGTAGTCATTTTTATCAATGACAGCTTGGTCTACTCTCGTAACAAGGAGGAACATGCTGAACACCTCCGAATTGTCTTACAAACTCTCCGAGAACGTCAGTTGTTTGCTAAATTCTCCAAGTGCGAGTTCTGGCTATCAGAAGTTTCATTTCTCGGTTATGTAATCTTAACTGAAGGAATCAAAGTAGATCCGAAGAAAATACAATCCATCCTGGATTGGAGACCTCCGACGAATGTTGGTGAGGTCCAAAGTTTTCTCGATTTAGCTGGATATTACCGAAGATTTGTCAAGGGTTTTTCCTCAATTGCCGCAAGCTTAACCAAGCTAACCCGAAAGGATACACCTTTTGTTTGGTCAAAATGCCAACAACGAGGCTTCGATCAACTTAAGCAATCCCTAACTCATGCTCTGGTTCTTATCCAACCAGAATCGGGCAAGGAATTCATTGTTTATAGTGATGCTTCTCACCTAGGACTCGGATATGTCCTAATGCAAGATGGAAATAGTGGTTTCTTATGCTTCAAGGAAACTCAAACCACATGAATCTAACTATCCTACTCACGATCTGGAGTTAGCAGCTATCGTATTCACGCTCAAAGTCTGGAGACACTACTTGTACGAAGAGAAATGTAATCTATTTACTGACCACAAGAGTCTCAAGTATCTCCTAACTCAGAAAGATTTGAATCTGAGGCAAAGGAGATGGCTCTAATTACTCAAAGACTACGATCTAGTTATCGACTACCATCCAGGGAAAGCAAATGTTGTTGCTGATGCCCTTAGTCGAAGGCCACACTCGGGTAATCTTTTAAAGCTTAAATCCTTGAAATTCAAATTGAAATTGAATCTTTCTTGTTATACAAAAAACTTGCTTCCTTGGTAAGTAACCATTCGAATTCCACCTAATAGCTTTGTTTAATCTTGTAGCCTCAAATGCTATAAATGCTCATCTACGAGTATACCAAAAGCGTGGATTTATGTCTGAGTTACAAGTTCAATCTAGCCTAATCACGAGAATCAAAGACTTGCAACAAACTGACCCCAAACTTCAAGCTATCATCTTGAAGCTTGACACAAAAGCCAACCAAGATTTCTCTATTCATTCGAATGGCATGCTCTATTTCAAGAATAGGGTATGTATTCTGAACAATGATGACCTAAAGAATGAAATTTTGCAAGAAGCTCATCAAAGTCCATTCTCGATACATCCAGGATCTGTCAAGATGTATAAAGATCTTAAATCCTTGTATTGGTGGCCAGGAATGAAAGCAGCCATCAATGATTACGTATCAAAGTGTTTAACTTGTCAAAGGGTTAAAGCCGAGCATCGAGTTCCTATTGGATTGCTCCAACCTATTGAATTCCCTCAGTGGATGTGGGATCGAATCGTAATGGACTTCGTAACCGGTCTTCCTTGCACTCCAAGAAAGAGCGATGTTGTATGGGTTATAGTTGATAGATTCTCTAAATCAGCTCATTTCATCCTTGTTCAAATGAACCTAAGTTTGGATGCCTTAGCTGAACTATACATTTGGGAAGTAGTTCATCTACACGGAGTGCCTACCTCGATAATCTCTGATAGAGATCCCAGATTCACAGCTCGATTCTGGAGAACTTTGCAACGAGCTCTTTGAACTAAATTGAATCTGGGTACAACTTTTCATCCTTAAAGCGATGGTCAATATGAAAGAGTAATACAAGTGCTCGAAGAAATGCTCAGAGCCTGTGTTATCGACTTCTGAAAGAATTGGGAGAAGTCCCCACCTCTCGTAGAATTTGACTACAACAACAGTTATCAAGCTTCGATTCAAATGGCTCCCTTTGAAGCTTTGCATGGAATGAAATGTACAACACCTTTATACTGGTCTGAATTAGGTGAAAACAAAATTCTTGGACCCAAACTGAAGAGCAAGTCCAAATTATTCATGATAGATTGAAACAAGCCTTTGATAGGCAAAAGGCTTATGCTGACTTGAAACAGAGGGATATTCAGTAAAATGTTGGAGACAAAGTTTCTCCTTGTAATAAGGTATTCAGATTCGGAAGAAAAGGCAAGCTCAGCCCACGTTTCATCGGACCATTCGAAGTAATTGAAAGGATTGGTCCAGTGGCTTATCGACTAGCACTCTCTAGTGAGTTCGATAAAATCCACAATGTCTTCCATGTCTCAATGCACCAGAGATACCGATCAAACCCATCTTATATTCTTGAACCTGAAAAAGTTGAATTAAACCTGATTTAACTTACGAAGAGGAACAAGTTCAAATCCTAGATAATGAAATTAAAAGGCTTCGAAACAAGAACGTTTCTCTGGTGAAGGCCTTGTAGAGAAACTATAAGATGGAAAAGGCAACTTGGGAGCCTGAGGATACAGTGAGAAAACAATATCCTCACCTATTCGATTCAGGTAAAATTCGAGGACGAATTTTCCTTTTTAAGGAGGGGAGAGTTGTGATACCCTAAATCCTAGCCTAGTAGAATTGGAACTAATTGTCGAAATTAATAGCTTAATTGAACTTGAATTTAATCTAATTAGATTATCTAGGGTCTTAATTGAAGAATTAAGAGAAATAAATGATCAAATTACAAAGGAACAATTCGAATTAAGTAAGAAAGATGAAGCTTGCATGATAAATTCCTTGATTCTCTTAATTGCCCTAGACTAATTATATGATTAATAACTAACTAGGGGTAACATTGTAAACTCATAAATCCACTAATGTGGATATCCACATTGTCATCTTCTTCATTTTCATACTAGCCGAATGAGAAGGAGAGGTAGTGAGAAAGAGAAACCTTGAGAGAACACCATGGTTAAGGGAGATTCGAGCTTGCATGTGTAGAGATTTTCCATTGAAATTGAGCTAGGAAGAAAAGTAAGTATGATTGTATCTTTGTTCCATTCGAATAGCTTGTGTGTTAGTTGAATTTGGTTGTTTGATGTGTTAAGGTAGAATTTGTTATTGTATGAACTTAATTGATGATTGAATTAGTGCTGTATATGGATGAATTGAAAGAAAAAAACATGGGTGTTATGCTAGGATTTGTGAACAATGAATTGGTTCATCTAGTGACATAGCCGAATAGGATAATTGCCTAAATGATGAAATTGATGAATGAATTGAATATGATCATGATTAGATAATGTAATTAAGGTTTTAAACAAGCTGAATTGTTAGTAACCAATGATGGAAATGAAAGATAAAAGTATGAACATAGTCATATAACATAGAAATTGTTTTAGTAAGAACCTATTGTGTAAACATGCAAAATTAAGCAATTTAACCAACTTACTCTATTTTGGCTGCTTTGAATAATGAATTAAAATTGAATAAACATGTTTAGGATGTCATATGAAATGAATTACAGGGCCCAAACACTGGTTAAAATGAATTTAAGGAATTAAAATGTGAATAAGTACAATCTGCCCAGAATTACTCTGTTCTGGGCAGTAACTTTGAAAATTCACCAAAATTTATATAGATCAAATTCAGGGCTGAAATTTTAGTGACATGATCCTTAGTATGTCTACTTTCATTAGGTGAAAACAGAACTGAAAACTGGGTCCTATGCTGGAAATTGTAAATAGAAATTGCTGGACAGTACAAATTGTCCAGGCAGTGTAAATGCCCTGTCTTTAAGAAATAAGCTGTGTTAAATGGTAAAGAATTAAAATGTAATGTTTACATTTCTGGATAGAGGATTAAGTAAGCTTTCCAAAGGTATAAATTAATTGAAATTCCGACGTAAAAATTGAAAGATATGCCTGTTTAAGCATGTAGTGTGCAAGCTGCCAGGCAGCATCAGTTAAGCTAGTTGGAAACTGTTTTGTACACAGTTCTATTGGACTGTTTTGTAACTGTTTGGGATAATTAGATCCTGCCTAGTCTTGTTTATTGAAATGTTGGCAGAATTGTATGCATATGTCTATATGTATTGAAATAACCTTGCTGCCATGTTGAATTCTCTTGTGTATGCATATTGATGAGCGTGTTTAATCATGAATTTGCTAGAGCAAGAAGTGAACTTTGTGGAAGAAGAAAGGGGAAATCATCCAAAGGCTAAGAACAAAGGAATAGCTATACAAGACAATTGCTAGCTTGCTGGGATTGTATTGTGAGTGTAGTTATTTTAGGGTTGGGACTTAGGTCCTAACCAACCTTACATGTCTAAATTCTTGTTTGAATTCCATGCTACGAAATGAAACTAAATCATACTCGGTAACTGATTAAATGGGAAGAAAGGACTGATAATGATTAAGTAATTCAATTTGCTTGTTTGATTGTATTGTGGATTGAGTGTGAATTAGTGAAATGTTTGATGGATTTACTTGCTTGGAATGAAAATGCCGAATGGAATTGGTAATATTGTAATATTGAATGATGCTTGCTAAGTTTGATTTAATGTGTAATGAACTAAATACAATTGGCCTAAGGGTCTAAAATGAATTGATCTTTAATTACTTGATAACCAAGTAACTTGTGTGATTGCTTGAAATAAAAGATTCTATAAGCCCTTGGTTACTAGTTGGTCTTAGGTAGAACAACATGCCATAGAGTTTAGAGCTCGATTATTTTGGTACGTTGTCCTACTGATTGGTGTTGAAGACACCCTACTGTTAGATACCTTGGGTATTGAATTGTTCAGGTACATTGAGTACCCTACTGCTTGGTGTTGTTGACACCCTACTATTTATGGTACTTTGAGTACCCTACTGAGACTTGATTACCTAGTCCTACTAACTACCAAGGTAAAATAAACTATTAAGCTTGAATAAGACATGTCACATGATTAATGAATGAGCAATGTAATACTTGATATTGAGCTTTTATTGAAATGAAATTACATGTATAAGATTATAGAAATGCTATTATGATTTGCTTATTATTTGCAAGACAAGCCTTATGGAATAATGACCCCATTCGAATAAGGGATTGATGAACATTGTGCTCATTTGCTTGAATTTTGATGGACTTTGATGCTTGATTGTTTGAAATAGTGATTGGCTATTTGCTTAAAGTGTATATTGTGGACCTTGAATTAAATTTTGATCCCCTTAATGTGTACATTTGATTGGTGCTTGAAACTCGCTAGATCACACTTTAATTGAATTGAAGCCTAACTAGGTTGATCTAGAATAAATGAATTATAATCCCCTAAAGTAATTCATGCTAGTTCTAGGAACTACCTCACTAAGTACCATGTGTACTTATCACTCTTGTTTCCTTCTTCCCAAAAACACGGGTTTTAAAGAGATTAAAGCATCCCGACCTTGAGCTGAGTTTATCAAGCAAAGATTGAAGTATGCCTTGTTTTTTTCTTGTTGCACTCCTAGTTGGTGGCTTAGTTTTGTGTCTAGTTGTACAAGTTTCATGCATTTGGCTTATCTTGAAGATGTATATGAAATGTATGTAAAAACTTGATGAAATGGTTTGTAACGTTTTGAGTACATATATGGAACTTAATGTATAACCTTAAGGACACCTTTTGATATGTATATGTGTAGGTAAAGTTTGTAAGTCTTATGGACCTTTTTAATGGTATATATTAATGTTATCTTGAATCATGCTTGTCAATCATAAATGCGATGACTTTTTGCTTGTCTTGAATCTTGTACACCATTCGATTAACATAACTTGGTACTTTGGTATAATTTAATTGCTTGACACATACTCAAAAGAACATTTTAGGTATCTAAGATTAGTAATTGAATATGAATGGTCATGCTTGCATGTATGCATGAATTTCGAATTCTTTCTTCTCTTACAAGTAGATTGGTTGAATGGTCTAAAACACATAAGTTGATTTCATGTCTTGCTTGTAGGTATATGTATAATTTCGAATGCAAGTTCATTACCTAAATTCTATAAATTCATGTCTAATAATAGTACGTGTAGAGTTAAGATTAGAAATATTTCAAATTTGTATGGAAATTCATGTCTATCGTCTTGTTGCATGTATCGACACTCCTCGCTCCTAACTCGGGCGAGGGGTGTTACATTCAACTTATCTTGAACATGTACCTAATCACTTTAAATTCTATAAAATAGTCATGGATTATACTGCTTAGTACAGGCAGTTTTTCTTGCTCAATTTAAGTCACCTAAATTGCTATAAAGGCCCAACCTAACCTTTCTCATGTTTCCTTAAGGTTCCAAAAAGACCTTACGTTTTATTAACTCAATTTCTAGACACCAATTCAAGTTTTAAACAATCTTTACTACACCAAGAATCAAAACAGTTTCGTACCATACCATAATCGAACAAGACAACATCAAAAGTCTTGTTTAATACTCAATCCAATTCATGCAAGTTCATTACCTAAATTCTATAAATTTTCCAGCATTGTACTTTATTCTAATGAATCACATTTTACATTTCCATCTTTAAAACAGTTTTGATCCAAGCTATCATTAATCAAAACAGTTTTCGGTTTCTCAATTTAACCTTATAACATCTCATGAATTGTTAGTGTAAATTTCCAGCATTAAGAAACTAATTCCTTTCAAAAGTTGACATCAAACATAACCTAAATTACCAATCATGTTTCATTCTATAGAGGTTCCACTCTTTGCACTAAACTTCTATCCACCAATTCATTCAATCAAACTCTAATTTCTATCAAGCAATAATTGAATCACCTACAACAATTACATTCCAAAACATAAGGGGATAACAAGAGAGGACTTACTTTCACAATCATGCAACATAATTCAAGCATACAGATGGTCACTCTCCAAGCAATATTATCCTTGAACAACTCTCCCTTCTCTCTCTAATTCTAATTTTCAGTGCAAGGAGAATGAAAGAGATAATTGTGTTTTTGTTTGTTAACTATCAATAGCCAACTACACGTGTTCCAACCTCCTAATGACACACATTCATTCCCTTAGTACAAATTTTATTACCATGCAAGACTCAAGATTTGAGTATTAACTATATGGTCACTTTAATTTTATTCCTCTTTCCCTAAACTTTCAATTTGGCCCTATAAAGATAACAATTGTAGACAAATAATTTACTATCCTTAAAATTCAAATCAATTACATTCTCCTAAGTCACAAATTGGGGTATGACAGTTTTCACGAGTGCTTATTTAAAGAAGATTGATTAACAACTTGAGAGAGAGCACTGTGGTGAAATAGGAAGCTAGAGGCAACGTGGTTCAACCATTTTAGACCGAGAGCTCTAGAGCATTTGGAGGGTTGCATCCACGGATCTCCTTCTTTGCCTATTCTCTTATTAAACTTTCATTTAAGTGTTGATGTTGAGATACGATTTTTTGTGGATGGAACCCCCAACCATGAATTAAGCTTTTACAGTTGGTTGGGGATGTTTGTGATTAACGCTCAATTTATTTTTGGTTTTTAATAATTCAAAGGTCTTGGCATTATTTTCTATCTGGCTAGCACTTCATTTCCTTAAATTCTTTGCCATACGAAAGTTGTCATTGTTTGCTTACCTTAATATCTTAACATACTTAAGGGGTAATGATTAGTTGCCAGGTACTAAGGAGAGAAACTTTGACAAAAGATTTTCAAGTAGATGAACTTACTTCGGAAGTGAATCTACCCCTTAGGAGTATAGATTGAAACTTAATCAAGTTAATTTATGTAAAGCTGTACTATAGACATATAGGGTTTTTATCGTGGTTAACTTAGGGTATTGCCATCGAAAAAGGTAATACTATTCTTGAAACCTGCTCGGCAATAAATCCAAGACAAAAAATTATTAATAACTAACATAGCTAGCATAAAATTCAGGAATCTCTTGCCAACACTCATTATCCATTTGAATACTTCTTCTTGCCAAACTATTTTTACTCTTACTATTTTGCTTTAGCCATTGTCTAAATCTAAAATCCAAATCAATTTCAATATCCTTTCTTTAACAAGTAAACCATTGAACACTTAAATTCTTGGTCAATCCTTGAGGATGCGATACTCAGCTTACTGCTATACTACTTGCTGACCGTTTATACTTGCACGCAACAAATTCACTATTGGCATTATTTCCTACATATTTACACTGCATTCTCAATCTTTTACCAAGAGTTAGCAAAGTCAACAAATTTTTTGCCATCTTTGTCGTTGATTGCAACATAATTTATTGTTTTGATTTACTTTACTTATTTGTTTTGTTTGGTGTATGACCATGAACTGCCCTGTGGCAAAAGATTGGCTATACGACCTAGAAATTGAAAGAACCCTGCGAAGATTAAAAAAGAAAGTTCGAGAAATGGCTCTTAACAGAAAATGAGGAGTAGATGGTGTCCCGAATAACCTTGTAGATCCACCATTGAATGATGATATTCCACCTTCTCTTGCTGATGTTGATGCCGAAGAAAGACCGATCCGAGAACACTTGGCACCAACCATGGACAATTTGATGCCATGACTGATTGGTCCCGAGGTTAATACAACTAATTTCGAACTTAAACCAATAATGATACAGACTATTTTGAATGTATGCAATTTGATGGATCACCTAGTAGATAACAAAAGCAACACTTGAAGCAATTCATGGAAGTTTGCCAACTATTTCAGCAACATGGAGTGTCTGTATCAAGGACTAAGAGTTATCTCATCTTATCTTTATCCTTGATAGTCTAAAGATACATTGAAGCTGAAATTATTTACATTTTCCTCAGATAGAGCAAAATTGTGGCTAAGTTCTTTGCCACCTGGTTCTATTACTTCATGGGCAGAATTATGCCAGAAATTTCTTTTGCGATTCCAGCCACTTAAACTTAATGCCAAGCTGAGGAGTGAAATCATTTTGTTTAGGTAGGCTGATCACGAGGCCTTATATGATGCCTGGGAGAGATTCAAGGACTTGTTGAGAAGCTGCCCTATGCATGGATTCCTTAATTGGACCTAGATAGAAAGCTTATACAACAGACTCAATGCTCATGCTAGGACTGTTGTGGATGCTTTGGCAAATGGTTCGCTGTTAGAAAAGAATTATACAGAGGTACTCGACATCCTTGAAAGGATTGTTGCCAATGATTTTCAATATCCTACTGCCAGATTGGGAACATGAACAAAAATTGCTAGAAAATTAGAGCTTGATACATGATCATCAATAAATGCTCAAATTTCCAATCTCACTAATATAGTGAAGACATTGCAAAAGCCTAGTAAAGTTCGAGAAGTAAAGGCATTTGACCTATTCTGCATGATATGTGGAGAGGATCATCATGTGGAGGATTGCCTACCAAACCCTAAGTCAGTTGTTGGCAATTTTAATCAAAATTTTAACCCATATTCCAATACATATAATGCATGTTGGAACAAATATCCTAACTTTTCTTGGGAAAAGCAGGGAGGTAATCACTTTAATGCCCAGCGCCAGAATAACCATGCACATCAAGGTTTCAACCAGAACGCCATGCCACAGAGAGCCCAGAACAATTTCCAACAATGGCAGAACTCTAACCAAGGAACATTTTGACTGATTACATGGATCGAAATAATGCAACTGTCTAGAGTTTGGCAACATCAATGTGAAACTTGGAGGTTTAGCTAGGGCAGATTACTAACGCACTCAACAATCGACCCCAAGAAACTTTGCCAAGTGATACGAAAGATGCTCGACATAAGGGCAATAAACAGTGCAAAGCAGTGACTCTTCGAAGTGACAAACAATGCAAGACTGAGACACCTATCAAATAGTCAACTAATTGCCAAGCCAAAAAATTGATACCGGCAGATGATCCTAAGGAAGTAGAGAAAGAAGAGGCAAACGCTGATGCCAAACCACTATGTGATGCCAGACCACAAATAGATGGAAGACAACAATCCAATGCCAACACCACTTTGGCAAAGCTAGTAGAGCTAGCATTTATCTATCTGCCACCACCTTTTCCACAAAGAATATAGAAACATAAGCAAGACCAACAATTTAAGCGCTTCTTAAAAGTTCTTAAACAATTGCATATCAACATTCCATTGGTAGAAGCTCTCAAGCAAATGCCTAACTATGTCAAATTCATGAAGGACATCTTGACCAATAGAGGACATTGGATGATTTCGAGACTGTAGCTCTTACTGAAGGATGCAGTGCAATGATACTCAATCAATTGCCACCAAAGATGAAAGATCCGGGAAGTTTCACTATTCCTTGTACCATTGGCAATAGATTCATGGATAAGGCACTGTGTGACATGGGAGCCAGCATCAATTTGATGTCAATTTCAGTTTTAGAAAGCTTGGAATTGAAGAAAGGCATACCACGATAACACTTTAGCTGGCAGATCGATCTTTTGCACATCCAAGGGTAAGATTGAGGATGTGTTGGTGAAGGTAGGCAAATTTATATTCCCAGCTGATTTTATCATTTTATATTATGAGGCACACGTGAATGTCCCAATTATATTGGGTAGACCGTTCCTTGCCATGGGTAAGGCCATAATTGATGTTCACAAAGGTGAAATTACAATGCCCATAAATGATCAACATGATACATTTAACGTGTTTCAAGCTCTTAAATGTGCAGATGAACCTGAGGAATGCCAAGCTGTCAAGATGATGGAGTCTATTTTCACTATGGATGTGGCACAAATTTGCCAAGACCCAAATGACGATTCTAGAGAATTGGATGAAGTTGAGATGAGTGAAGAACCTGAAGGACCAACCTTGGAGATTGAAGTTGTGAGTTATTTTGGACAGCCAGAGCCACTCGAGTTGGTTGGCAGAGAAATCAAGGCACATAAACCATCTATTAAGGAGCCACCAAAATTGGAGCTGAAACCATTACCAGATCACCTTAAGTGTGCTTATTTAGGCAATAACTCAACTTTGCTATTGATCGTTACTGCTGATCTCACTATTGATTACGAGGAAAGATTATTGGAAATATTAAGTAATTATAAGCAAGCTTTGGGATAGACCTTGGCTGATATCTGAGAAATAAACACAACTATTTGCATGGGCAAAATCATTTTAGAGTAGTACCATGGCAGGACAATTGAGGGCCAGAAAGATTAAACCTGAGAATAACAAAGGTAGTGAAGAAAGAGTCATAAAATGGCTGGATGAGGGGATAATCTATCCCATTTCTGATAGATCGTGGGTTAGCTCGGTGCAATGCATGGCAAAGAAGGGTGGCATGACCGTGGTCTAAAATAGAAAAGAAGAGTTGATTCCCTCCAAGACTGTCACAGGCTGGAGAATGTGCATGGATTCCCTCGAGTTGATTCTCTCCATTCTGATTGCCTTTCATCGATCAGATGTTGGACAAGTTGCAAGTAAGGCATTTTATTACTTTCTAGACAGCTACTCGGGCTACACCAAATTTCCATCACCTCAGATGATCAGGAGAAGACCACATTCACTTGTCCATATAGGACATTCTCTTTTAGAAGAATGATCTTTGGACGGTGTAACGTTCAAACAACGTTTCAACGTTGCATGATGTCTATTTTTTGACATGATAGAAAACAATTTGCAAGTGTTCATGGATGATTTCACGGTGCTTGGCGAAACATTTGAGGAATGCCTTTAGATTTTAGAACTTGTGTTGCAGAGATGTATTGAGACTAACCTGGTCCTGAACTGGAAAAAATGCCACTTCATGGTGAAGAAGAGCATAGTTCTCGGACATAAAGTGACCAAGAGAAGCCTGAAAGTAGACAAAGCAAAAGTTGAGGTAATCAAACAATTGCCACCTCTTACAAGCGTAAAAGGTATCATAAGTTTTTTGTGACATAAAGGTTTTTGTTGTCATTTTATTAAAGATTTTTCAAATATTTTCAAACCTTTATGCTTGCTTTTGGAACAAAATACTACTTTTGCATTTGATGATGTTTGTTTAAAAGTATTTCAGGAACTTAAAAAAAGGTTGATTAATGCCCCTATAGTTGTGGCACCAGATTGGAATGAACCATTCGAGCTCATGTGCGATGCCAGCAACTATGCCGTTGGATCAATGTTGGGACAGAGGCGTAGCAAAGTTTTCCATACCATCTACTATGTCAGTTGAATGCTAAATAGAGCCCAGCTTAATTACTCCACAACCGATATAACTCTACAATGAAGAAGAATGCCTAAGTATTTCCCCAAATCAAACACCTCAGTCAACCCAAAGAAATTGCTAATATGACTCCTCAACTCCGAAGACACATTCTTAGAATAGAAAATATTTGTTTTGGCATTCCAATCTATCAAACGCTTTGTCCAGATCAATCTTTATAGCCATCTAACCTTTCTTTACAGTCTTCCATTTCATGGAATGCAGCATCATTTGTAATAATTATTTTATCAGTAATCGACCTTCCGGTAACAAAGCTTATTTGATTGTCCGAGACCCATCCAGTTAAGAAAGGCTTCAATCAATTCATAATGATCTTCGTGATAGCTTTATAGATCACCTGACACAAACTAATTGGTTGGAACTGACTCATCTGATCAGGATTGCTAACCTTCAATATCAATACCAATAAAGTACGATTTATCTGTGACTATAACTCCCCTATCTCAAAAACCTTATGGATAAAAGAGCAAACCAAGCCCCCAACAGTACTCTAATTCCTCTGAAAGAAACTAGCATTCAAACCATTAACATCTGGAGCCTTGAGAGGCCCCATAAAAAAAATAGCATCACAAATCTCTATATCTGTAGCCGGTAACGCAAGACTGCTCATAACATCAACATTCAACGTCAGAAACCTACCATTTGAAGGATATGTATAGGCAGCCCATTTTTACCATAAAAAAGATTATAAAAAAATTACAAGCCATATTCGAAAACTCATCTTGGTCAGTCGCCCAAGTGTCTATCATCTTTCCTAAGAGTCATAATGGTATTTATACTACGCCTCGCCTGAAGTGAAGAATGATAGTATTTCGGTCTCCTTGCATAATCAACTAGGAACAAGGCTTCTTATTCCAAAACTCTTCTTCATGTTCCATAACCATCTCCAACTCATATCGCAACTAAGCAGCCAGATTTACCAAAAACTAAGAGTGTTGTTGCTTAAGAGCTCTAGCAATACCTTGGAGGCAAGCTCAGATCCACTTCTTTCCACGCCCGATGTGCCCAAAAACTTCATCATTCTATGTTCCAATCTCTACTCGGGCGAAATTAGCATTCTGAATCAGATTGCCATCCCTTTGCCATCGAGAGCTCAGAAACTCCTAGAATTGAGGGTGGTTCTGCCAAGCTGAGATGAACCGAAAAGGTCGATTGTTATGCATCCTATCTCCATCAGCAAAATGAAGTAAAAAGGGTCGATGATCCAAACCCAACTCTTCCAAGTGACTAAAATACGCATCTCCAAAGCAGTTCACACACCATGAATTAACTAGACAACGGTCAAGGTGCTGATACAGGTTCCCACAAGTCTAAGTATAGGGCAGACCCCTAAACCCAATATCAGATAAACCTGTGTTAAAGATAAAAACCGCAAACAACTGACTTCCACCCACTTGATTCAAAGATCCCCTACTCGTTCATCTACCGTTAAAAGAGTATTAAAATCACCACCTAATACCCATGGGTTACCACCCTTCAACTGCAAGCGATCTAACTGATGCCACAAGTGTCTCCGCCGAGACCTAATAGGACTCACATATATAGCAGTACTACCCTAGCCACTTATTTTCCCATTAACAAACTCATTAGATATATGCGAAATCTCCACAAAGACGGACTCATCCCATAAGATCCATATCCCACCACTAAACCCGTGGGTTGCAACCCAGAAAGAATGTGCAAAACCCAACTTTGAAACAATACGATCCATAGTTCTACCACCAACTTCAGTCGATTTTCCACCATAAAGGATTCAAAATATCTTCATAATTTAGGGCTACCTTCACCCTAACAATTCCAAAATAAGACACTTATTAAAAAAGAATTAAATAATAGGAAACGAACCTTACTGGCCTTCCCCCCAAGACCACCCATGTGACCCTCGCCATCAGTCATGCTATCCATTTAGGATTCCTCCCATAATTCTTCATTATTCGATGATTGTATAGTTATTAGGTTGTTATGCATGTTCACTATTTGACCCTCACTCCTTGATTCCTCACGACCACCAAAGGCATCAATCCATACTTAAGTACTCTACACCCATTCGACCACCATACTTAAGTACTCTACACCCATTCGACCACCCTGGATCTCGAGACCCTAGGTCCCACTGGTTTCTTAACCTCCAACCCTTCTTCATACTTTCTTTTTTGCCTTTACCATGATCAACCTACACTTTAACTCCTTTTAATCTCACTTGTTTCGACACTTTAGCACTATCCTCAAAAATCTGCATGCTTTATGGTTTCCCGATCTAATTCTGGTGGGGTTCTGAACCTACCTCACACTGAGCCTCCATCATAGGCACGACATCCATCACCCTCGCCCCATTCTTCACAGCTTTATTTTTCTTGTTCGAATTCGAAGACATATAGACCATATTTCAAAAAAAAAAAACACGGTTAGCCACTGCCTTGTCCGCTACAGTTGTTGCTTTTGGATTAACTCTAATAGGTTGTGTTTCCTTGACCGCCTCATCTACTTTATCAGTTCCCTTATTCTCAACTGGCATATCTTTTAGAGCATTAAACTGCAACCCTTTGAGCCAACTGTACTATTCACATTAGATTGCATAACACGTTCACTACCTCTTACCTTCCTCCTGCAGTTTTCTACCAGCATCCAAGATCCATACAAACTGTTATCCATCCCTACACCACTTTTCGGAACATCCCCAACAGTTCTCTTCGAATTCTGGTCCTCCACTTGAGCCTGTGATGAAGCACAATTTTCTTTGAAGTGTCCGCTTTGATCACTCTCCCAATGAACTATGTGGTATGTCTAAATATTGCCTTGGTATAATATCTTTACGAAAGACCCATAACTTATCCTAAACAATTATATTCGATGAATGCTTCTCAGAGGTATAAAACACTCTACTCCAAGGTTTAACCGTTAAATAGCTCGCGTAGATTATTAACGGACCATTAGTAAGGACTTTCGTATAATCCCCATCTTCTATAAAATGAACCAAGAAGTAGTTTTTATCTAAATAAGTTAATTGAATCTCATCTATCGGTTTCCACATCACTTGGATTCGAGAGAAAAACATCTAATATCAAATTGTCCTTCCGAAGAATCAAACAATAATTGTGTTCCACATTTTTCGATCAATAAATCTATCAGAGAATTGAGTTGAAGGTATTGATCCGGACAGGTCCATTAGCACATCCTCCCCCTAAATAATGACTTCCTATTCAAGGAAGCTACGCTTATCACTTGCACTTGAACTCACTACATTAAAGTTTACCACTTTACTAATATAAGTGGCCCTTGTCTGTCCATCTGGTCCCGATGGGGAATGCTCACCCTTCCCATCACCATCTTGTTCACTCCCAATCCAACTATGAGGAGCTGTCACTCCTACACCATCCTCCATACCCTCGGCCTCCATATCAATTGTCTCCGACTAGATCCCCTCCTCACCTACATTCTTTACCTTTTTAATGAAACTTTGGCCTTCTAACGGTGTGGACGATGCTGGCCTTTCTAGTGCTGGTTGCACCGGTATCTGAGGAATTATGTTCGGCGGCCGTCCGCTTAAGTCCTCGTAGAGACACGACATAGAGCCTCCATTAAGGTTGACTTGAGAGAGCATTTTTTTGAAAAATGATGTTGAGTTGCTCAATCAATGGAAATGGCCAAGAGAGGGTGCATTGGCAATTAAAAAAATTGGTGAAAGCAGATTGCAAAAATAAAGAAAATTTGCACAAGAGATTTGAAGTGGTTCAACCTTCTCAACAAGGTATACATTTACTACCTTAGCTACCCACAGTAAGGATTTCATAAATTCCCTAATTTATCTTTTCTTTTAGACTAAAGGAGATAACCTCACAAAACCTAGAATTATACCCCAAAGTCTAGTAATCCCTTATCCTAAAAAATGGACACAAAAAAAGCAAACTTTGAGAATCTTTCTAAGGAGATTTTTTGCCAAAATTCAGCTCACTAAAAACCCACACTTGATGAAAATTGAATTACAAATAAGAACACTCAAGTGGGTACAAGGTATTACAATAAAAGCCCCAAAAATATTGGATATGTACTTGGATGCTTTAGAATAGTTGTCTCTTTATTGAAGAAACATTTGAGACTTTTTTTATACCCTTCATTGATTTCTAGCCATTTGGATTGTTGTGAAATTGATTAGAGCCATTGGGGAAAATTTTTCCTGCAATAAATGCAATCTGGCAATAGTGGGTATCGGTACGTGGGCTTCTGTATTGGTACCTTCTCAAAATAAAAATAGCCCTTACAAGAAAGTGGTACCGGTAAAGTGCATTTGCATATCGGTACGGAGTGATGAATTAAAATAGGGTACCGGCACGCTTCGTACCATACTAATACTGAATTTACTCACTAGATTTTTTGGAAGACTTGTAGAGAGTTATGTATCAGTACGCATACTACTATACCGGTACTTGACTATTTTTTGCTCCAAAAATTAGACAAGCCTTTGAAGTATTTAAAGCCCATATTGGTACGCCAAAGGTCGTACCGGTACTCACTTACCATTTGGTATTTATAATGATGAAAGGACGTACCAGTACATGTATAGTTGTACCAATACTCAGTTGTTATATTGAAATAAATCAGTTTCCCAGTGTTGAAAACTTGTATCGGCATGCCTATAGCCGTAATTGTACTCACTTAACAAAGTGGCTTGTTTGAGTACCACTACACTTAGAAAATATTTGTCTTTCAAAGGTATAACTTATACAAAATATTTTCTTCAAAAATAAGTTAAGTTTGTTTGAATGCTTGTATAAGATGTATAGTAGGGGCCTCATGTTGTGGAGCAACAGCTCTCTAAGGCCCTCTCTGCTCTTGATTCATGCATATGCTTCCTCCTTCATTCAAGGAACCTACCGGGCTTTCATTATCTCGACTAAAATGAGTTTCAGGCATTCTATAAGGTAGATAAAAAAAGGTTTCATTAGACAAGATCACATATATGTATATAATTAAACTCCTAAGTGGCATATGTTACAAACACAAATACAATAGGGCTCGGTTTAGTCCTAGAATCGACTAAACCCAAGCTCTGATACCAATAAATATAACATCCACTACCGGTTTAGTAGTAAACCGGGTCCATGAGTGTTACCTACAAGAATAGACTAACTTAATTAGTTGTAAGTTACTACAAAGAAAATCAAGCAAGAGCTAGGAGAGTTAGACAATTAGAATGTCAACAAACAAATAGTTCACACATTGTATACAAGCTACATTATAGACACAATATTAGGATCAAAACTATATTACACTACTCGGTTTACCCTTTTTAACCACTAGAATTTTGGTTAATCTAAGGTCAAGTTATAATTGAAATCTAATTATCATACCAATTTTTTTTTATTTATACTCCTATTAGATTTTGTTTGGCTTAAACTTTGGTGGTTATAAGCTTGTCTACTTCGACTAAAACTTTTCAATTATGCATTACAAGTGCCAGCAATACAATTTGAACTCAAGATTTTAAAGAATAACTTCCATTCAAATCGATTTATAAGATTGTTTGGTTCAATTTTAGCAAATGAAAACTACAAACAGAAAGAGAGGCTTGAATACCGAAACTAGCCTATCAAATCAATCCAAACATGTCGCACCAAATCGAGCATAAACCCTCAAATCAAATACATTTGTCTATCAAGTAGCTTAGATCGATTACAACATTTCCCTAATCAGTTCTTTTAGCACAATAGAACTTATCAAACTAATTATCCTTTAACATGCTTCAAATATCATATCAAAGGATGTGCAATCCATTTTTAATCAAACATCTTTGAGCAATCAAGCCTAAGTACTAACTCACAACAATATACACTTCAATCAACCAACCTCAAGCATATCATATCATCGATGGCAGCCACAAGCAAAACAACATAAATAGATTTATAAAGGGCTTACATACCACTTAACAGAATGCTTAACCAACTTATATACATGCAACAAAATAAGTCCAAGCTTTGAACCTCAAATTTAAAGTGTTCATCTATTTATATGCCACTTCTTAAGGAGTTTATCAAACAAAATAACTCAAGGTACTTCTTTGGCTGCTCTGTGATCTTGTCGAGTTCAAAAGAGGTTATCCAAAATAGTGATTTGACCTGAAGGATGGAAAGAACAAAGGTAAGCATAAATGCTGAGTGAGGTAACAATACAACAACTTATATAGGTTTCAATCGCAACAATCAAGAGTTTCCATCCCATTATCACAATGGTGATCTTAAATTCAATTGGAATTAATCTAGTTTTAACAATTATCTAGACATGTAAATTTTATATCACTACACAAGTCTATCATTCAAACACCATAGACAAAAACCCCACATGATCATAATATTATCAATTAAGTCATAAATCACTAGAAAATTTCATATTGAAGAAGAATACAAGGCATATTTTACATTCATAAAAAGTCTATTTTTAACCTATATACAGGATTGCTTAATTACTATAATCAAAAAGCATAATTCATATGTTAATTTAGACTTCTTATTACTATTTATACCATTATTAAGTTATTGATAGCCTTGAAATCAAGCATAGCCTAGGTACTCAAACCCTCCTACTGTCGCCAAGTGACCACAAACTTTCCTCCTATTATCTCCAACAAATGGACCGTAGTCCCCCGAAAACAAAAGAGCTCTATGGACTCTATGGCATGCCAAATATACCTAAGACCAACTTGAGGCCAAGGCTATACATTTAAGTCTTATAATATCGGATCATATTGGTTTTAACCCTTATTCAAAATATCAGAATTCATATGACCTCTCATGTCATAAATCAAACTAGCTTAACTCATGTCTTAATCAAATTATCATATCAGAATCATATGTATCATATGTTAAACATTCACATCAAAAATCCATTTTCTTAGCTAGATAAAAAAAAATAGATTCACATCACATATTAAAACATGTTTCGGCCACTTGTATATATACCATTCACTAGCATGCAGTTTCACATGTCCAATCTCATAAGACTTAACAGAAATTTTTACTCATCATTACATCCAAATTTCCATAACACATACCTTAGCTTCCAAGCTAGATCACCAAGCAATACCAACAATATAAGCAGCTATTTGACTAGATTAAAGGTATCCAGAATAGCCTTAAACTGTTCTGATTTTATAGTTACACTCATAGTTTTTATCCAGCTAATTTTGGTCTCGGATTACAATTCTCGTTTGTCCCTCTACAGCTTTTCCGTCTTTAGACTTTGTTTCCTCAATAAATTCTTGCTCTATTCATATAAACAATTTACACAGATCAAAACACTATATATAATCACTTCATCCTAACTACTTAAAAGTAATCACTTCCACAGTTTCAAAACAATATTACCAAAGACCACATTCATTTGAATTCCAAACTGCCAAATTTAATCTTCCTAACATTTGATAATTACAACGCCAAATGTCACTTTAATCCTCAATTTACAACAACAATTTCAGACTTAAAATCAGGATATAAACTGACTTTTAAAACAGTTCCCAGCAGCCATTGAATCAGCCCATTTTAAACTTCCTGTATCCCTATTTCAAGGATTTATTGAGCCTGTTTCTAACCTATTCCAATCTGCCACATTTTTCCTATTAATCCACTACCTTTATTTAATATACTTGATTCTAAGATTCTGATTTTCTAGATCAACATTACCATAACAGATTCGAACATTACAGAACAGTCCAATATGCTAATTTTAAGGTCTAAGCAATCCTTATACTATGAGTTCAAATTCTGTGTTACCAGCTTATAAATCCCAACGTATTTAGCATCAGCATATCAATTATCACATTCAAAATATTTACCAAAATTAACGAAGTTCTTAACACACACATTTTCAATCACATTCTTTTAGCTACTCAAATAGACCAACAAGTGCCACAATAAAATTCACCTAATTGAACCCATTAATTCTACTATAAATCACCTTAATCTAACATGCAAACCTTTGACAACAAAAAATCGAGTATTCTAAGCTATCAAAGGACAACAAAATCTTACCTCAATTGATACTATCCTTAAGCAAATTTCACATGCTACCATGAATTCAATTTTTCTTTCTTCAAGCTCTCTCTCTCACTCACTCTCTTCTTCTTTCTTTAATCGATAAAGTATGGGGAAGAAAGGAAATTAATTTTCCTTCACTCACCAAATATAAGTTTAACTGAGTGACCACATGGATAGCTTATCCATTAAACAAGTGTAATGGTCACTTCATTTCCTTAATCAACATGCATCCTTCCACATTTCTCCTTCTTGTAATTTGGTACTTAATAATGTGTCACAACTTTTGTTTTATGTTCAATTAAATCCTAACATACCAAGGAAGCATAATTACATTAAGGATTCAATCCACACAATTTTATTTTATGGTCACTCAATTCGACTACAAGACCACTATTCGGGGTGTTACAAAATCGGAGGGAAATCCCACGGTGAAGTCGAAGTGCTTCTCATAACAAAAAGATCTTGTGGTAAAGTTTTCTTCGTACTTTTTCTGGATCTCCTTGTCGAAAAATATTTTGAAGGGAGTCGATGAGGAAGCTATTGAAATGAGATGAAAGCTGGAGAAGGTTTGGACAAAGGAAGAAGAAGAGAAAAGATGAATCTTGGTGCTTGATAAGGAAAGAGAGAAGTGAAAAGGGTTTTTTTTTTTAAACGACTAGGGTAGGTAGAAAATAAAGAGTTCAAGTGTTTAATGGGGTGTAGTAAAGTAGCTGGATTTAATGGTGATAATGATGGAAAAGAAAAAGATTTGATTTGATAAGGGGTTAAGTGATAAGGTTATAAGTGATAGGTTTAAAGATTGGAGTGATAAGGTGTTTGAGTTGAATTTAAAATTCAAACTAATCCAATTTTGGTGGCTAGGGTTAAGAAAAAATAATCTCTCTCTTCAATGGGCCGAATTTAATCAAGCTAGGGTAAATCTTTTCTTCCAAAATTCCAAGCCACCGTATGCCAAGCTTCTGTGTTGACATTCTACTTGGCTCGCAAAATTCTCTCATTATGTCATTGTCTCATGACAAGTCCTGCCTTGGCATTATCCCTGGCACACTAAATCTGCACATACTCAAAGAAAACCTTTTAACGCAGTAAAGGAAAATCAAAAACTAAAATGAAAAGATGAAAAATAAATAAAATACTGAAAGAAAAACATATAATCCTAATATTTACAAAGAATTAAACCATGGTGATGATGTTAAGGTACCTCTGCCAAGAAGGTAACCTCTTTGACATGCTTCTATCTAAATAGTGCTTTAAACATTGTCCATTCACCTTAAAAATATCTCCCATCTTCAAATCCTTGATGTCCATAGCTCTATGGATATAGGGCTTTACAACTTCATAAGGGCCCGACCATCTCGATCTGAGTTTACTTGAAAACAAGTTTTAGCCATGAGTTAAATAACAAAAGAAGTTGGCCTACCTCAAATTATCTTGGCATTATCCTACTATCATGCCAGCATTTTGTCCTCTCTTTGTAGATTCTGGCATTCACATAGGCTTATTTTCTGAACTCTTCCAACTCGTTTAGGTCTAGTAACCTTTTTCTCCCGTAGCTCTCCATGCCATATCAAGCTTTTTGATAGCCCAATATGCATATTGCTCTATCTCCACCGATAGGTGGCATGCTTTTCAAAAATGAGTCTAAATGGTGAAGTACCCAAAAGAGTTTTAAATGTTGTCCTATAAAACCTCAAGGATTCATCTAGTCTCAAGGACCAGTCTTTCCTTGATGGGTTCACAATCTTTTTAAGAATACTCTTGATCTCCTTGTTTGAAATCTCAGCTTGCCCATTTGTTTGTGGATGGTATGTCGTGGCAAACCTCTACTGAATTCCATATCTTCACAAAGCTTTAAAGATTATATTGCATTTAAAATGGGTACCCTCATCATGAATAATCACTCTGGGGGCACAAAATTGTGTAAAGATATGTTTGTGCAAGAATTTGGCAACATCCTTGGCATTGTTCCTTGGTAGAGAACCAACCTCTACCCATTTTGATACATAGTCAACGTCCCACAAGAATATATATATTACCAAATGATGAAGGAAATGGACCCATGAAGTCTATCCCCCATACATCAAATAAATCCACTAGCATAATATTTTGGAGTGGTAGTTGGTGTCTGCCATATATGTTTCATGTCCGTTGGCATCGATCGCATGACTTGGCATAATCGTAGGCATCTTTGTATAGTGTGGGCCAAAAGAATCTTGACTGCAACACCTTGGCAGCAGTCTTCATCCCAGCAAAGTGACCTATATACGGTGCGGCATGGCATAATCGTAGTATACTCTACTGCTTATCCTCTGGCACACACCGGTAGATCACTTGATCAGCACATTATTCGAATAGAATCGGCTCATCTCAATAATATTGTTAAACGTCTCGCATGAAACGTTTCCTAGCATTGTATGCCAAATTTGGTGCCAGAATGTTGCTTACCAGGTAGTTGACTATGTCAGCGTACTATGGCATAGCGTTAAATGCAAGCAAGTGCTCGTATAGAAACTCATCTCTTATGGCAATGATCTTACCATCTTCAAAGTGATGCTCTAGGCGTGATAAGTGGTCAACTACCAAATTTTCACTACCTTTCTTGTCCCGGATCTTGAGGTTAAATTCTTGTAGTAAAGCATCCATCGAATTAGTTTGGGCTTGGCATCCTTCTTTGCCAAGAGGTACTTCAGTGTCAAATGATCTGTATACACCAAAACTTTGTTATGAACTAAATAAGATCTGAATTTATCAAAAGAAAATACAACTGCAAGAAATTCTTTCTCTGTTGTGGAGTAATTCAGCCAAATTCCATTTAGTGTCCAGCTGGCATAGTAAATGATATGAAAGAATTTGCTACACTTCTATCCCAACACTGCTCCGACGGCATAGTCGCAGGCATCACACATGAGTTCGAATAGCTCATTCCAATCTTGTGCCACGACTATAAGGGCATTAATCAATTTCTCCTTAAGTTCCTGAAATGCTCTTAAACAATAATCATCAAATGCAAAAGAAGCATTTTGTTCTAACAACAAGCATAAAGGTTTAAAAATTTTAGAAAACTCTTTGAGAAAACGTCGGTAAAAACCTGTATGTCCCAAAAAAACTTCTAATACCTTTTACACTAGTCGATGGTGGTAATTGCTTGATTACCTCGACCTTTGCTTGAAAACCTCTAATCTTCTCTTGGTTACCTTGTGCCCAAGAACAATGCCTTCCTTCACCAAAAGTGGCATTTTTCCCAATTTAACACTAGGTTTGTCTCAATTCTTCTCTTCAAGACCTACTCCAAAATCTAAAGACATTCCTCAAATGTCTTGCCAAACAATGAGAAATCATCCATGAACACTTCCAAATTATGCTCAATCATATTAGAAAAAATGGGCATCACACAATGTTGAAATGTTGTCGGGGCATTACACAACCCGAATGGCATTCTTCTAAAGGAAAACATCTTATATGGACACGTAAAGGTGGTTTTCTCTTAATCATCAGGTGTGATTGCAACCTGATTTTAACCTAAATAACCATCCAAAAAATAAAAAGCTTTACCTACTAGTTTGTCTAACATCTGATCGATGAAAGGCAATGGGAAGTGATCCTTCTTGTAGCATTGTTCAGCTTTCTGTAGTCCATACACACTCTCCATCCTATGAGAGCCTGGAGGGAATCAATTCTTCCTTTCTATTTTGCTCCACGATCATGCCATATTTCTTTGGCACATATTGCACAGAGCTGACCCATGAGCTATCAAAAATGGGATAGATTATCTAGTCATCCAGCCACTTGATAATCTCATTTTTAACAACCTCTTTCATGCTTGGGTTCAATCTTCTCTAACCCTCAACGGTCTTGCCGTGATATTCCTCTAATATTATTTTGTGTATGAAAATGATTGGGCTTATTCCTTGGATATCAGCCAAGGTCCATCCCAATGCTTGCTTGTAATTGCTTAGAATTTCCAGAAATCTTTCCTCCTGATCATGAGTGAGTTCAGCAGCAATGATCACTGACAAGGTTGAGTGCTTACCTAGATAAGCATACTTGAGATGGTCTGACAACGGTTTCAACTCCAATTCTGGTGGTTCTTTAATTGATGGCTTGGGTGCCTTAATTTCTCTGCCAGCCAACTCTAGTGGCTCAAAATAGCTCACCTTTTTCAGTCTCTAAAGGTTCTTCAAGCTCCTTACTTATCTCATCATTGTCATCCAATTCCCTGGCATCATTATCTAGGACGTGGCACAGCTGTGCCACGTCCACTTTATAAATAGACTCTGTCATTTCATCAGCTTGGCATTCCTCTAATTCATTTGCACATTTCAAAGCTTGAAACACATTAAATGTAACTTGCTGATCATTCATGCGCATTGTTAATTATCCTTTATGTACATCAATCAAAGTTCTACCAGTAGCACGAAAAGGTTTTCTAAATATAATTGGGACATTAATATCTTCCTCATAATCCAAAATGATAAAATTAGATGGGAATATAAATTTGTCTACCTTTACCAACACATCCTCAATCTTACCCTTTGGATGTGAAAAAGATCGGTATACCAACTAGAGTGTCACTGTGGTAGGCCTTTCTTCTATGCCAAGCTTTCTAAAAACAGACATTGGCATCAAATTGATGTTGGATCCCAAGTCACATAGTGCCTTACCCATAAATCTATTGCCAATGGTACAAGGAATAGTAAAACTTCTCGGATCTTTCAGCTTTGGTGGAAACCGATTGAGTATCATTGCACTGCATCCCTCGGTGAGATCTACAATTTTGAAATCACCCAACTTCCTCTTTTTGGACAAGATGTCCATGAATTTGACATAGTTGGGCATTTGTTCGAGAGCTTCCACTAATGGTAGATTGATTTGCAATTGCTTAAGGACTTTCAAAAAGTGCTTAAATTGTTGATCCTACTTGTTATTTTGTAGTCTTTGTGGAAATGGTGGAGGTGGATAAACATACGCTGGTTCCGCTAGCTTTGCCAAGGTTTTGCTAGCATCCGACTAAGGTCTGGCATTAGACTGTTGTCTAGCATCAATTTGCGGTCTGGCATCGCTTATGTCTACTTCTTTCTTCTCTAGTTCTTTTGGTTCATCTACTAGTCCATTCTCCTCCTAGAAACTATTTGGTTGCTTGATAGATTTCTCAGCCTCATATTGGTTTCCACTCCAAAGAGTTACAACTTTGCATTGTTCGTTGCAATTTTGCCTGACATCCTCTGTATCACTTGGCAAAGCTCTCTAGGGTCTTTTGTTGAAGGCACTAGCAATCTGTCCAATCTATACCTCCAAGTTTCATATAGATTCTGCTATACTCTAGATAGTTACCTCATTCCTCTCCATGTAATCTGTCAAAGTCCCCTCGTTTTCTCTTTGCCCTGTATTAAAATTATTTTGAGCCCGTTGTGGCACGGTATTCTAGTTGACCCATGGCATGGCATTGTTCTGACGCTGGGCACTGTTGTTTTGATGTTGGGCATTGTATTGATTCCTCCTTGATTTCCCTAAGCTAAATTTGGGTGTTGCCTCTATCTTGCATTGTAAGTATTAGAATTTGGATTATAATTACGATTAAAATTGCCAGCGAAATTTACTGACTTAGTGTTGGTAGGGAAATCTTATGTGTGATGATCCTCTCTATATATCGTGCAGAATGGGGCTAATGCCTTCATTTCTTGAACCTCATTGCTCTTTTGACAAAGTTCTCACCATGGTAGTAAGATTTGAAATTTCAGTGTGGATGGATGTAAGCTCATCTATTTGTAATTTCCCTCATATTTTAGTATCGGTCCCAAGTCTAGCATTAGGATATTTAAATTCATTAATTGAAATCCTCTCAAGGATGCCAACTGCCTCTGTGTAGTTTTTGTCAAGCAATGAACCATTTGCCGAAGCATCAACAATTGCTCTAGTTTTTGTATTAAGTCCATTGTAAAAGATCTCTATTTGGGTCCATTTTGGGAATCCATGCATAAGGAATCTCCTCAATAGGTCTTTATATCTCTCTCAGGCATCATATTGGGTCTCATCGTCAGTCTGCCTAAATGTGATGATCTCACCCCTCAGCTTGGCAATGAGTCTAGGTGGCTAGAACCGTAGCAAAAACTTCTGGCATAGATCTCCCCATGAGGTGATAGAACCATGTGGCAAAGAACTTAGCCATGCTTTTGCTCTATCTCTCAAGGAAAATGTAAACAACTTCAGTTTTATTGTATCCTCCGATACTTCAGGCTATTAAAATAGCTGGCAAACTTCCATGAATTGCTTCAAGTGTTTCCTCGGATCTCCAGTAAGTGCTCCATCAAATTGTCCTACATTCAAAAACATTTGTATCATTACCGGCTTAAGTTCAAAATTTGGTGTATTTACCTCAAGACCAATTAGTCCTGGCATCAAATTGTCAATGTTTGGTACCGAGTGCTCTCTAATAGGTATCTCTTCCTTCATATTAACAACTAGGGAAATAAGAGATGGTGGTATCCTATTGTTATTGGGTAGATTTTCATTATTGTTTAACACACCATTTCCTCCATTGCCTCGTTGAGCCATCTCTCGAATCTTTTTCTTTAACCTTCGCAAGGTTCTTTCAATTTTCGGTTCGTATAGCCAATCTTCCACCACATAGCGGTTTTTGGTCATGCACCAGTCAAAATAAGGAAATAAAATAAAAATAATAAAAAAGACAAGTAAAAATCTAAAAACAATAAACTTCATTGCAATCCCCGGCAACGACGCCAAAAACTTGTTCGATCGTTAGAGTGCTTGGCAAAAGGGGTAGAAAATGTATTGAAAATGTATAAAACAGTGCCAAGATTTAGTATTTTGCATGCAAGTATACATGGTCGGTAAATAATATAGTAGTAAGCTGATTATCAATCCCATAGGGATTGACCAGGAATTTGACTAATTTAATTGTTACTTGTCAAAGGAAAGATGTTGTTTGATTTGAAGTTGGTTTTGAAAATAGTTTAAAAGAAAACAAATAAAAATAAAATAGCATTGGCAAGGAGATTTTTTAAAATGAATGATGAGTGTTGCAAAGGGATGTCTGGTTTTCTTGCTATTCATGCTATGCCAGCCTTTAATAATGGAATGCCTTGGCATCATTTAACGAGCATAATCAAAATTAGCATTGCCTCTCTCGATGGTCAATGCCCTAAATTAACCATGTAAAAACTCCTATAGATGTTTTTCCATAAATCAATTTGATTAAGTCCCAACCTTTACTCCTAAGGGGTAGATTCACTTCAAAAGTAATTTCATCTACTTGAACATCTTTTTCGAAGCATCTCACCTTAGTATTTGGTAACAAATCGTTACCCCTTAAGTTTGTTAAGATATTAAGGTTCAATAAGCCAACAATGTCTCTCTCTTGGCACAGTTTTGATAAAACATTGTAGAACATTCCAAATAGGGAAAACAATGCCGAAGCATTTTCATTATTAAAAACTAAACATAAAAACAACGTTCAACGTAAACATCCCCCACCAACTATTAAATTAGTTCATGGTAATGGTATCAACCAAAAAACCTTCAACATTTTGCAAACACATCATCATTTAAAAGAAAATAAAAACAAATTAAACAAAGAGAATAGGCGAGAAAGGGTCTCTCGATGCAGCCCTTCAAGGTTCAGGCTTTTGGTCAAGCTGGTTGAACCACGTCTCCTTGGTGTATCCGGTCGTCGATCACTCCACAAAAATCTCTCCAAAATCCTCTAAAAATTTCCACCCGAATGCTTGTTTGATCATTCTTTAAATAGGCGTGCAAGAAAGACTTAAGATAAGCTCTTGAGTTTGAATGTTGAATGCTCAAGGGATAAGGGATGTGATCATCTTATCCAAAGTTTGAATGTGAGCTGATCAGGTTAGGGCTGACGTCATCTACCTCACTGCTTTGCAACCAATCTTGGCATTATTCTGTCAACCAAGCTTGGCACTATTTTTCTGCTATTTTTTCGGAGATTGATCCAATTGCTATTTTCTCGCAGCCTGATTTGGTTCTATTTTTTTAGTTCAACAGCTACTTTGCCTGGCATAAAATTCCTCTTCTCTACCAACCGGAGCTTTGTCATTATTTGGTCCATTTGTTCCAACAGTATCTCGACATTCTCTCCGCATTCCTTCCTGCGTTGCCTTGCTCTACTCTTCTCTGCTCTACCAACTGCTATGCCAAGCCTGAAATATTGCCAAGAAAACAACCCTTCACACTGGCATAGACACAAATCCTAACTTCTTATGTAAATACATGATTTTGACAACTAAATGCAGGTAAATGTACTCAAAAACAAGCAAAGGCATTGTAAAATAGTCACAAAAATAGTACTTTTGAGGAGGTAACAGTTGACAATGTGAACCATCTCAGCTGAAGATGATTTGGGCTAGGTTTGTGCGTATACCCTCAAAAAACAATAAAGCCAAAAGTCCTTACCACCGGATGGTCGGAACTACCAAGTGATAAGGAGGTAAAGGAAACACCCATGGGCTTCGAGGATTTTGATAGAGGCACCCGGGTTATGAGAGGGGAAAAAAGAGGTTTCATTATATAAACCTACATCCTTCATACCTAGGTAATCGACTAAGGTTTTAGAGTCAAGATAAATATTTTTACTCATAACATAAGACTCAAGGCCGATGGTTTCGGTTTTGTTTTCATTTAAAACACACCTAGCATTTGAATAAAAATATTCGGACAAGGGTTTTGAAAACAAGACTAGAATTTGAAGAAAATAAGTGAATTTCCAACGCCTCATCAAAGCAAGATATTTGAATTTAAATTCATCGAATCACATATAGGCATAACCAACGCCTCGCTCACTACAGATAGTAAAGTTTTGAAATTATTTAAAATTAATCAATTTGATGTGGGTTACCAGGATCATTAAAAATTTGGGCATAAATTTGGGAAAGGTTAGGCTTGGCACCGTTACTGGAACTGAAAGAGCTAGAATGATTGTTTCTAGAAAGCTTACGGGGAAGCATGGTGAAATGGTTAGGGATATAAAACCTAACAAATTTCAAACTACAAAACAATATGTATGCAACTCATCAAATTCAATCCAATAATATCAACCAATGATCAAGGTAATGTAAAAATCTATAATTTATAGTTTAAAATCATATACATATTTAAAAAAACTTATAGGTATAAAGGTTGAAATCTATAAAATATTATATACGAGTATAAAAATATATTCAAATGAAAATTTTCAGTTTTAAAAAAGATTTTGTAAAAATTTTAAAACTATAGATTTATACATCATAAAAATACTAGATTCAAACCTAAAATCTATACAAATATAAAGAAATTCAAATAAGTATAAAAATAGGGGTTTTACCTTGAATGATGGGTGAATGGACGAATGAGAAGATGATTCACACAAACTTGATGAAGAATGAGTTGGGTTTGATGTTGAAATTGAAATCCGCCATGAAATTTGATGAAAAATTAAATAATTTTGAGGGTTTTTATAAGAGGATTCAACTAGGGTTTGAGAGAAAAGGGTTAGAGTTTAAAATAGATTAGGAAAACCCTATTTATTTCCTTAAACATGCGCGTACTGGTACGAAGATACGTGTACCAAGACGCTGCATACTAGTACGGAGCTAGGCCGTATTGATCCTCAAAGTGTACCGATACTGAGTTTTTAGTATCAAAATGTTGCCCTATGAACCTGTACCAATATGAAATGCTATGTACCGGTACCCTCTACACAAAATGGACAATTTTGGCGGCAAAGGACCCAAAAATTTTGATTTTAATCAAATTGAAATTCATGTTTATCATGAATAGGCAAACAAAGATACATACACCCCATAACTATTTGAATAGATACATTAAAGGAGAAAATCACATAAACATGGATTTTAAACAAAGTAAAGCAAGGTTTAAGAACAACCAAAGGCTCTAAGGCTTGTAAGCCCTAGCTCTCTCCTAAGAGTCCAAAAATGCTCCGTATATAAAGGTTTGGTGAAAATATATACTAATTGATGCTAGTTATCTACATACTCTATAATTACATCATCTTTTAAAACATGATCTCTTATGAAATGATGTCTTATTTATATATGCTTGGTTCTAGAATGTTGGATGGGATTTTGAGTGAGACAAATAACAATTGTATTGTCACACTTAATGGGAATGATAACTACATCAATTTCATAATCTAATAGTTTTTTTTTCATCCATAGGACTTGAGTACAACAACTACCAGCTAAAATATATTCTACCTCGGTGATAGATAGCATAACGTTATTTTGCTTCTTAGACAACCATGATATAAGCATGTTACCTAGGAATTGACAAGTACCAGAGGTACTCTTTATATCTATCTTACAACCTCCATAATCCACATCCGAATAAGGATGCAAACTAAAGGATAAGTCTTTAGGATACCAAAGACCTAAACTAGGTATATCTCTAAGGTGTCTAAAGATTATCTTAACGGCTTGTAAATGTGATTCTCTAGGACTAACTTGAAATTAGACTATAAGATAACACTAAACATAATATCTGATCTAGTTGTGGTAAGAAAAAACAAAGAACATATCATAGATATATAATGCTTAAGATCGACACATTTACGTCCATCTTTGTCAAGCTTCAAAGAAGAACTCATTGGAGTGGCTTGGGGATTCACATTCTCTAAGCCAAACTTCTTGAGAATATTCTTGATGTACTTTGTTTGATTGATAAAGATTTCATCCTTTCTTTTTTTGATTTAGAATCCCAAGAAAAATGAGAGCTCCCTCGTCATGATCATTTCGATCTCACTTTATATTAACTTAGCAAACTATTGGAAAAAAGATCCATTAGTAGAACCAAAAATAATATCATCAACATATATTTGAACTATTAAAATATATTTGTCTTTTCTTTTGATAAAAAATGTAGTATCAACTTGGCCTCTGTCAAAACCTTTTTCAACTAGAAATTTTAACAACCTTTTGTACCAAGCTCTATAAGCTTGTTTCAAACCATATAAAGCTTTTGAAAGTTTGAAAACATAGTTGTGATATTTTGGATCTTCAAAACGGAGAGGTTGTTCAACATAAACTTACTTATTTATAAAACCATTTAGAAAAGCACTTTTAAAATCCATTTGAAAAAGCTTGAATTCTTGAAATCATGCAAATGCAAGCAATATCCTAATAGCTTCCATTCTAGCTATAGGTGCATAGGTTTCATCAAAATCAATTCCTTCTTCTTGAGTGTAAGCTTGAGCAATAAGTCTAGACATGTTTCTTACTATGTTATCACTTTCATCTAGTTTGTTTCTAAAAACCCATTTAGTACCTATAGTAGATTTATTACTAGGCCTATCAACTAATGTTCAAACCTAATTCCTCTCAAATTAATTCAACTCTTCTTGCATAACCATAATCCAATAATCATCATTTAATGTTTCTTTGATATTCTTAGGCTCTATGCATGACATAAATGCAATATAATTACATGTATTTTTAAGAGAGGATCTAGTGCTTACCCCTTTGGATGGATCACCCAAAATCTTACCACCTTTGACATAGTTGAAATCCCTTGGGTAAGAGGCCTCCCTTTCCTCTAGAGACATATCCTTCAAGGCTTTTAGAGGTGGATCTTTTGGTTCTTTCGATGAAACTTCATCTACATTTGATGATTGTCCTTCATCATCATTGACATTTAAAATCCCTACATCATTATCACAAGTATCATTCCTTGGAAAAAAGTTATCATAAAAAAAACATGTATAAACTCTTCAACTAATAAAGTTCTTTTATTAAATATAAGATAAACTTTACAGTTTAAAGAGTAACCAAGAAAAATACCTTCATCACTTTTTACATTAATCTTGTCTAAATTGTTTTTTCCAATGTTTAAAAAATACTTGTATCCAAAAATATGAAAAATAACTAATATTAAGTTTTTTATTTTTGAAAAGCTCATAAGGGGTTTTCTTTAAAAGTGGCCTAATTATTACTCAATTAACAATATAGCAGGTGGTATTTGTGTCTTCCGCCCAAAAATATTTTTGCAAATTATTTTCACAAAGCATGGTTCTAGCCATTTCTTCTAAAGTTCTATTTTCCTCTCTACAACCCCATTTGTTGAGGGGTGCGAGAAGCCGAAAAATTATGGCTAATTCCATTTGAGTTGCAAAACTCTTCAAAACCAAGATTTTTAAATTCAGTTTCATGGTCACTCCTAACATGTGAAATGGAGTAACCAACATCATTTTGGTTTGCTTTTGAAAATGTGCTAAATTTTCTAAAGCCTCATCTTTTTTACTTAAAAATAGAACCCAAGTAAAACTAGAGTAATCATCAACAAGCACAAAAGAATATTGTTTTCCACTCAAGCTCATAGTTCTAATAGAGCCAAAAATATCTATATGGATCAATTGTAATATCCATGTTGTTGATACATCATTAATGGATTTAAAAACACTTTTTATGTTTTGCCTTTAGCACATGTATCACAAATTTTATCAAGACAAAACTTGATTTCAGTCAAACCTCTTACTAGATCATTAGATATTAATTTTTCTAAAGACACTCATGCTAGCATGTCCTAGTTTTTTATGTCATAACTAAGAATCATGCTCATCTTTAGCAACAAAGCATGATTAATTTTTCTAAACCTCTAACTAGATCATAATAAATTAATTTTTCTAAAACACTCATGCTAGCATGTCTTGGTTTTCTATGCCACAACCAAAATCATGCTCATCTTTAGCAACAAAGCATGCATTGGAAACATGAATGTCATCTAGATCCACCATGTAAATATTTCCTATTTTATGACTTATAAACACAATTTTGTTTGATGCAATGTCAATTATTTTGCAACCATTTGAATCAAGCGTGACATTGAGTCCTTTATCACGAAGTTGGCTTATATTTAACAAATTATGTTTTAGACCATTGACATATAAAACATTTTCCATAAGTATGGAAGAATGATTACCAATGGAACCAATTCCTTCAATGTGGCCTTTAAAGTTGTCACCAAATGTCACTACTCCTCCATTTTTTGGTTTTAGCTCCAAGAACCGACTATTGTCACCGTTCATGTGTCTTGAGCATCCACTATCAAGGTATCATGATTTTGAACTTGAATTTTAGGCCTTATACTAATGCTCCACCTACAAACATATAATCAAGTCTTGATATTTAGTACCTAAATTCTTTTGGATAGTCCCAAAATCTTGGTTCCCTTGGGAATCCAAGAAACAATAAGACCAACATTATTAGAAGCTAAGATTTCCTTAGGAACCCAAACACTCCTAACAATCTTACCATTAGAGGGCCTTAGAAAGCCTTTATGTTTGTTTCATTAAAGTTCCTCTTCACATTGTTGGGTTTTGAATGATTTCATGTTTCAAAAAAGTTTGTCTCAACTTTGTTTAATGAAGCTTTAAGATCACCTAATTTCTTTTGGTGATCATCATGGACTCTTGAAAGTAATCCATGCAAATCTTGATTTTTCTTTTCAAGATCATTTATTTTTTCTTTCATTTCTTTTACTTTACTTTCAAGCTCTAAATTAGTTTTAGATATAGAGTCATTTTCATTTTTCAAATTTGAAACAACCTTTTTGTTTTTCAAAATTGACCCTTCGAATTCCAAAACTAATTCATCGTAAACCTCTTGCAATTCATCATATGATTCTTGAAGTTCATCAAATTCAAAAGTAGATGAATTAGAGGTTACCTTAGGAACCTCTTAAAGTGCCATGAGACATAGGTTGGCTACCTCTTACTCCTCTTCATCCGATGAATCTTCATCGCTCCAAGTAGCCACATGAGCCTTGAGCTTCTTCTTCCTGAAGCTCTTCTTCTTTAGTTGGGGACAATCGAACTTGATGTGCCTCGGCTTTTTGCACTCATAGAAAATGATTTGGTCCTTCTCTTCCTCCTTTTATTTGTTCTTGAAGCCCTCTCTTCATTGGAACTTTCTTCCTCGGTTGGATTTAATAACCTTGTAAATCTCTTGGCTAATATAGTAATATCTTTATCTTCTTCCTCGCTAGAATCACTCTCATCTTGTGAAGCTTTGAGGGAAATCCCAACTTTCTTATTCTCCACTTTCTTCTTCTCTTCCTTCTTCTTGTCTTCATCCTTGTTTTCTTGTCTCATTAACTCGTGAGTGAGAAGAGACCCCATTAGAGCATCAAGCTTCAAGGTCTTAAGATTCTTGACTTCGATGATGGCGATCTTCTTTGAACCTCATGAGTTAGGAAAGGAGTTATGAGCTTTCGAACAAGTTTTTCCTCTAGAATGATTTCTTCATAGCCTTTGAGCCCATTCGTAATAACAGAGAATTGATCAAACATTGTCTTGACACTTTCATCTAGTTCCATCTTGAAGTTCTCATAGCTTTGATTGAGGAGCCCAACCTTGGTCTCCTTGACTTCATTAGTTCCTTCACGAGTAACTTCGATATTGTCCCAAATCTTCTTGTCACTAGAGCAAAAAGACATATTTGCATACTCGTCGGGTCCAAGAGCACAAAACAAGATGTACATGGCTTTGGCGTTGAACTGCAATTTCTTCTAATCATCATCGGTTTATTCTTGTCTTTCCTTGAGGACGAGTCGTTCTTCTTCTCTCTTCTTAGGGATGGATGGTCCATCCATCACTACATCCTAAAAGAGGTAGTCGGTAGATTGGATGAACAACCTCATCATATTCTTCCAATATGGGTAGTTAACCTATTGAAGTACGGTGGCCTAAAAGTGGATTTTGCTTGTTCCATGAAGAAGTTACCGGAAGTAGAGGTAATGGATGACTTGAAAATTAATTGAGCAACAATTTGATCTATTAAAGAGAATGTGAAGCCTTCAAATGAGTGTAGTTATGATACCAATTGTTGAGTTGATCAATCTATGGAAATGGCCAAGAGAGGGTGAATTGACAATTAAAAAATTGGCGGAAGCAAATTACAAAAAGAAAAAATTTGCACAAGAGATTTAGATGGTTCAACCTTGTCAACAAGGTCTACATCCACTACCTTATATATCCACACAAATGATTTCACAAATTCACAATTTTTTCCTTTTAGGTTAAAGAAGATAATCTCACAAATCTTTTATCCTAAAAATTGATACAAAAAAGAAAACTTTGAGAATCCTCTTAAGGAGATTGTTTGCCAAAATTCAGTTCACTAAAAACCCCACACTTGATGAAAATTGAATTATAAATAAAAACACTCAAGTGGGTACAAGGTATTACAATAAAAGCTCTCAAAAATGTTGGATACATGCTTGGATGCTTTAGAATAGTTTTCTCTTTGTTGAATAAGCTTTGGAGACTTATTTTTATACCCCTTCATTGATTTCTTGTTGTTTGGGTTGTTGGGAAATTAAATAGAGCCGTTGGAGATAATTTTTCTTGCAATAAATGCAGTCTGATAACAATGGGTATTGGTATGCGGGCTTTCGTATCGGTACCTGCTCAAAATAGAAATAGCTGAAAGGGGTATCGATACGCATGTTTACGTATCGGTACAGAGTGATGAACTAAAACGGGGTATCGGTATTGAATTTACTTACTAGATTTTTTGGAAAACTTATAGAGAGTTGCATACTGGTACATGTATTATCGTCTTGTACTCAAATTATTCAAATATGATTCTCGCTCTAAAAAGTAGACAAGCCTTTAAAATATTTAAAGCCTATACCGGTACGCCAAAGGTCGTACCGGTCCTCAGTTATGATTTGGTATTACAATGATGAAAGGTCATACCGGTACACGTATAGTTGTATCGATACTCAATTTCCATATTGAAATAAATCATTTTCCAGTGTTGAAAAACCCGTACCGCTACGCATATAGCCTTTTCGGTACTCACTTACTAAAATAGCTTGTTTGAGCACCAAAACACTTAGAAAATATTTGTCTTTCAAAGGTATAATTTATACAAAATATTTTCTTCAAAAATAAGTTAAGTTTGTTAGAATATTTTTCCTTTAGTGAGTGATTTAAAATACTTATATCAAAATCAAAACATTGGTTTAACTAATGAGTTAGAAGACCCATTTAAAAAGTTGTTTTCACTGTTAAATAAAAGTTGGGGGATAAATAATAGCTAATTTAAAAAATGGTAAAATATTATATATGATTTAATTACTCTTTAAGTCTTATTAATTCTGAAATCAATAAACTAAGTCATAATTCTAAAATTTTTCTTATTCAATGAAACACTGAAGGGTTTCATAGGAAATAAAACCAATCTAATCAAGCAAATATACATAGCGGAAAATTTATCCTACAAAAGTTCAAAAGATCTTATGCAATCATATTAACGAATGATAGAGATAGTTATAAGATTACCTTGAATTAAGATTCTGTAATCTTATTTTGCTGAGGCACTGCATTTCTGAAAGACGATCTCCCTCTACAAGTATCCACACGTGAATGGATGACGAACGGCTATCGGAATGCTAGTTCCTCACAAATTTCGAAAAATAGAGATTTTGTGGTTTTTGGTGCCTAGTCGATAAACTCAAGTCATCATGAACCCTTAGCATACATACATACACACACACACACACACACACACACACACATATATATATATATATGACTTGATTATGGTTAGTTTAAGTTTACTATCATAATTTAATTAAAACTCTTTTAAATAAATTATAATTTAAAATAAGTTCCTTTATCTGATAAGAAATTCAAATACAACCAAATCTAGATAATGTGTTATTTAATATTATTTATTTAAAGTGAATAAATAATAGATTCTAAAATATATTCCTTATCTGATAAGGATTTAAATTCAACAATTTATTTATATTATTTTTGGAAAATAATAAAACAAATAAAATTTTCTATCATAAGAATACGAATTTAAATTTTGTAAATTCGAATAAATAATCTCTAACAATATAATTTAAAATAATCCCATTATCTTAAATTTATTTGAGAGTAGTAACCACAACCATTCTTATTCATTCTTATTGTGTGACCCTATAGGTTTAATTAACATTGGCAGTAGATAAAATCACATTTTATCGTACAAGTCATAAGTGGCCTCTTGCAAGACATTATGACTACCCAAGTTAAATTCATAATCTGAGACAACCTTAATTCAGTTTATGTTATAATCCTTTTATCTCACGATATCTTGATAGAATATAAGACATGGAAAATGTTAACCTTATGTCATTCTATCTTTAGTTTCGCAATGCCCAATTGAACTTATTAAACAAATGACATTGTTCTCTATCAACTCATTTGAGCATGGTCATGCATTTCTCAGTCTCAATCATCGAGGGGCCCAGAGATATCTCTCTTATGTTAAGAGGGATAAATTTCATCTTAATCACTCACATCTCATTGCATGATTCCTTAATATGTTCAAGCATAACCTTCATAATCGTCTAATTAAAAACGAAGTTTGAATATGTCAAAACATAATAGTCATCATGTTGAAAACAATAACAATTTCATGTCTAAGGATTTAATGTCACAACAGTTGAAGATTAATATATAATTTTAATCCATGTATTAATCTTAAGACGAGTTGGTTCTAATATTTGTTCTTAACAAATACATATTTGAATTTGATTTGAATCTCATTCACAGATTCATCTTATGAATATCTATCAAAGTTCATACCAATCTTAACAATAATAACTAATTAGGGATATTTAGAATAATTAATAATAATCCTCATACAAAAACATGCAAATTTATTATAATAATAAATTCAATAATCAAAAAAACATGTTCATACAATAAGCCCTATGGCACTATAGCTAACAAGAAAGTCATTATGTAACATCCCCCACCTGGCCTAGAAGAAAACAGGGTCGAAGAACGTTACCGATGAACAATACGGTGATCGGTGCGATAAAATTAAGTCATAATTTGATAAAGAATCAATACATGCTTGACCAACCATGCAAAGCCAGTATAGGAGGCTTGTCAATTCAATACAATGTTTGAATCTACAATTTAGGGACTAATTTTAGATTTTTATAAGTTTTAGGGATTACACTTTAATTCTTGTAATTTAAGGGTCCTTTATTCAAATTAACTATACCATGATAAAATTTAACCCATGATCAACATTCATGCAAATTTTCAGTTTAATCAGAGTTCATTTACTAGTTCAATTAGACAATGCAATGCTTAGTGATCAATTTGTAAACTCTTTAAAACTGTGTTCTTGGCCTATTAACAGAATTAACTGACACCGTATCGAAACACCTAGAGGGTGTATCGATACGGGTATGCATGATTTAGAGCTTGATTCAAAACTGTCAAGTTCTAGTTCGATATAGCTTAACTTGTATCGATACGGGTTAACAGAATTAACGAACATCATATCGATACACCCCTTAGGTATTTCGATATGGGTCGACCTGGTTTGACTTGACAATTGACCTATGTTTTGATACGCCTAGGGTCGTATCGATACAATTAAATTTACAAACCTCACTGTCCATTTTTGTATCGAAATAGCCTAAGCCCGTATCGATACGCCTTAGTTGACTTATGCTTGACCGGACCAAATATGCAAGGTGTGCCAATACAGGTTGACCCGTATCGATACGCCATGCATTGTAATGACATATTTCCTTTGTTTTTTTACTCTATTTGACCCGTTGAACGATGTCCAAGTGCAATGAATTTTTACCAACAACTTTCAAACACTAAAATCTACCAGCATGCCAAATTTCATGATCAAATGAATCCATTTACCATGTTTCACTTATTAGGCCAAACTTGCTTAATTAACCTATCTCACCAAAACACTAACATACCATAACTTGTACTTTTAACCCTTCTAACATAATGGGTCATTTATACATACAAAATAGGGCTAAACTAACTTGTCTAGACCCTACGCCACCAATCTATGAGTTCCAGGACAAGATTAACATTACATATCGATGGTGTGACTTGCTCCAAAATGCTCCTAGCTCCGGTCCTTGCTCCAACTATACTTTAACCTAAAAATACTTGGAGATGAGATGTATTAGGCTTACTTAGCCTAGTGAGGTAGCCATGAACAATAAATTGAACATTAATGGAAACAAAGGCATGTATATCAATGTAAATGCATCTCAAATCATATTTTAACAATACTTGCAATACTTATTCACATATTTCCTTGGATCGACATGTAATATGGATACGCGAATTCCCAACCAACATCGCCAACAATGAATGGTCAATATCCGCCAACATCGCTAATAAGACCCAACACAATCACATCCCGCCAATATCGCCAAATAAAAGCCTTTGCTCAAGGATCATAGTCCACTCCTTACCAATAAGCTCATGAATTCTATGGTATGCCAATTGTATCCCATGTCCATTCGTATCCAAGGATTCAATACTTGTTAATAACAATGTCAACAACAATAACAATAACCAATGCGGTAACAATAGCAATACAATGACAATGATAGTGACTCCTAACATGTTTAATATGCTCTTTTCAATGCTTTCATATTATCAATGATCATGTAAATATTCATTAGTCAACTTAGCAATAAATTAAGCTTACCAAAGCCTACCCATAGTGCCTCCAATGAGGCCTTAATGTGAACATACCTTGGCCAATGATGGTAATGTAATAAATTGACATCAATGTATTTGGGAAGGCACCTAGCCAATCCTTTGACTCCGAATACACTCAACGATGATTTTGAGGCTTTCAAGGCTCCCAAATGACAACTACCATATCCTTGGACTTGGTGGAATTGAAAAGATTTGATAACTCTTCACTTTGATTGTCTTGAGCTACACAAATTGAGATCACATGGTTTTCATTATCAATATTAGATTTGTAGCAACTCAATAGCTATGAAAACGATAATTAAACAAGCTTTAGCATCCCCAAGAAATTTCTAGGGTTTAGACCAATCCTTAAACTTGAGATTAGACATGATTAAGCTATGGAATAAATAAATTAATTGAGGGAGACTTCTTACCAAACCAATAGCTTCAATCTATGATTAAGAAACTTAAGGAATTTAAAGCTTGGTTTACTCTCCAATGGAGGTGTGTGCTTAGAGGAAGGTTATGAGGATGAAGGGTGAGGTGCTTGCTTAACAATAGTCGAGTAAGTTTCTTTTCTTTTAACTATTGATTTCCAATTGAACTTTCCTTCAACTGAAGGAACTCTAAACTATGTTTCGAAGTTTACAATATGGTCATTAACAATGTCAATGCTTGATTGGGGTTCAATAGACTAATAATATGCCACTTGATCAAAGGTTAACTCTTTAATTTTGACTTTCTGAGGTGAAATTTTCGATCACCGGAATCAAATTCCGACTAGGCCCGGTTTTGGGATGTTACAGCTCTCCCCTTTAAGAAAAATTCGCCCTCGAATTTTTACCTGAATCAAAGAGGTGTGGGTATTGATTCCTCATCTTTTCTTCAGGTTCCCATGTAGCTTCTTCAACCTTGTCTTTTCTCCACAATACTTTAACTAACGGGATGTTCTTATTTCGAAGCCTCTTGACTTTTTTTGCCAATACTTGCACAGATTCCCCTCATACGTCAGATTGGGTTAGAGTTCCACAGATTCAGGCTCTATAACATGTGATGGATCAGATCTGTACTTGTGAAGTATCGATACATAGAACACATCATGGATCTTGCTCAACTCTTGGGGCAAATGCTAGTCGGTAAGCTACAGAGGCCAATCCTTTTAGTCACCTCGAAGGGTCCAATGAATCAAGGACTCAATTTTCTTTTCTTGCCAAATCGAAGGAACTTCTTCCATGGAGAGACTTTCAAAAATACTTTCTCACCAACATTGAACTGTATATCTCTCCTCTTGAGGTCAGCATAGGCCTTTTGTTGGTCAAAGGCGGCCTTCAAACGGTCATGGATGATGGTAACATGTTCTTCGATTTCCCGAAGTAATTTAGGGCCCAACACTTTGCCTTCACCGAGTTCAGACCAACATAGTGGTGTTCTACACTTCCTGCCATACAATGCTTCATACGGTGCCATGCCAATGGATGATTGGTAGCTATTATTATAGGCAAACTCAACGAGAGGTAGGGATTTCTCCCAAGATCCCTCAAAGTCAATAATACAAGCACGAAGCATATCTTCTAATCTAAATTACCTTTCCGATTGGCCATCAGACTGAGGGCGGAAGGTTGTACTAAGATTGACTCTGGTGCCCAGAACTCCTTGCAATGACCTCCAAAATTGAGACACAAATCATGAATCCTGATCGGAGATGATAGACTGTGGCACATCGTGGAGTCAAATGACTTTCTTGATATACAAGTTAGCTAGTCTAGGAAGATCGTAATCTATTCTAATTGGTATAAAGTGAGATGACTTAGTGAAATGGTCCACAATAACCCAAATAGCATCATGCTTGGCTGGGGTTAACGGTAAACCACTGAAAAAGTTCATAGATATCTTTTCCCATTTCCACTGAGGGAGTTCGATGGGTTGCAACAATCCAGTAGGGTTACGGTGCTCGGCTTTAACTCATTGACATGTAAGACACCTTGATACAAATTCTATGATAGCTACTTTCATGCCAGGCCACCAATACAACTCCCGTAGGTCTTTGTACATCTTTATTGCTCATGGGTGAACTGAATAAGGGCTGCAATGGGCTTCCTTAAGAATTTCATCATGAAGGGGCTCATCATTGGGCACACATATTCTATTACGGAAACACAAGAGTCATTCAGAATTAATCTTGAAATTAGGGTCAGGATCATTCCGAAGCTTAGAAGTAATGGCTTGTAATTCAGGATCTTGTTCTTGTAAAGACTTGATTCACATCATAATGGTAGACTGAACTTGAAGTTCAGCTATAAAACCACAGTGCCTTTGAAGTTGGAAATGAGCATTAATAGTCTGAGAAGTGGGCATAGGCCTACGGCTGAGCGCATCTGCTACTATGTTGGCCTTGCCCGGATGGTAATCAATAATAAGGTCATAGTCTTTGAGGAGTTCCATCCACCTCCTTTAATGAGGATTAAGTTCTTTTTGTGTCAACAAATACTTAAGGCTCTTCTGGTCGTTGTATAGGTAACATTTTTCTTTGTAGAGATAATGTCTCCAGATTTTCAAAACAAAGATGATCGTAGCCAATTCAAGATCATGAGTAGGGTAGTTCATTTCATGTGGCTTAAGCTACCTTAAGGCATAAGCAACAACATTTCTTTCTTGCATCAATAAGCACCACAATCCTTGGTGTGAAGCATCACTATACACAGTGTAGTCCTTCCTAGAATCAGGTTAGATCAAGACCGCGCATGGGTCAACACTTGCTTGAGTTGGTCAAAACTTCTTTGTTGCTTCTCGGTCCATTCAAAATGAGCATCTTTCCGTAGGAGTTTAGTTAGTGGAGTTGTTATTATAGAGAATCCTTTAATGAATCTCCTATAATAGCCAGCTAGACCAAGGAAGCTATGGACCTCGCCCACGTTTTTTAGTGGTCTTTATTCAAATATAGCTTGGATCTTCTTTGGATCTACTTGAATGTATTTAGCGGAGATCAAATGGCCCAAAAATGAAACTTGGGTGAGCCAGAACTCACACTTGCTAAACTTGGCATACAATTGTTTCACCCGAAGAGTCTGAAGCACAATGTGAAGATGTTTACGATGCTCGGGTTGGTTCTTAGAATAGATCAATATATCATCTATGAATACCACCACAAATTTATCAAGATATAGTCTAAAAACCTTATTCATGAGATCCATAAAGGCATCAGGTGCATTTGTTAACCCGAAGGGCATAACCAAGAATTTGTAGTGGCCATATCTTGTGCGAAAAGCCATCTTAGGCACATCGTACTCTTTTACTTTCATCTGATACTATCCAAAAATCATGTCAATCTTAGAAAAGATTGTTGCATCTTTCAGTTGATCAAACAAGTCATCGATCCTCGACAAAGGATACTTATTCTTGATTGTAAGCTTGTTCAATTGTCGATAATCAATACAAAGACGCATTGGCCCATCTTTCTTTTTAACAAAGAGGACTGGAGCTCCCCAAGGTGAGGAACTCGATCGAATGAAACCCTTGTCCAACAAGTTTTGAATTTGCACCTTAAGCTTAGTGAGTTCTATCGATGTCATTCGATAGGGTGCAATGGACAAATTCAACCTCACGTGTAGGTGGTAAACCAAGAAGCTCATCGGGAAACACATCAAGAAACTCTTGCACGGTGTCTATATCTTGCATCTGTGGTTACTCCTTGCTTATGGTGGCATACAACAATAATCTTTTGCATTTGAAATCCATGAGACTCACACTCTCCTTCCCCAGACCTTGGAGGTACAACTTCCTCTACGAACAACCTACCCAAGCCTAATGCTCCCCAAGCCAATCAAGTCCCAAAATAACATCGAACTCATGTATAGGGAGGGTCATAAGGTTGGCCGAAAAAGGTATCCCTTGAATCACAAGGGGACAATTCTTGCATACAAGCCCAATTACAACATTATCCCCTAAAAGATTGGTCACAGTGAAGCTTGGAGGCTATAGACTTGGATGTTAGCTTAAATCTCTTAATCAATATAGTACTTATAAAGGAATAAGTGGATCCATGATCAATCAATGCATAAACAAGATGATTATATAATTCAACAGTACATGCGATGACATTAAGATCCTTATCCTCCTCTCGGATCTTTATGTGGTAAACTTGTACTGAGGCTTTAGATTCCTACCGGTTAGGAGCCCTTGTAAAGCCACCAGATCTACCGAAAGCTCCTGATATATCTTTTCTTGGTCCTTTACCCCTGAAGGATGGAGCAGGGGACGTAGGAACCATTAGTGCAGAAGATTTAGTAGTGTTTATCGGACATTCTTTAATATAGTGGCCTTGTTCCCCGCAGAAGAAACACGCTCCAAATTGCTTGTGGCACTATCTCGTAGGATGCCTCCTCTGAAAAAAGTTACAAACTGGATATTGTGACTCTCGTCCAAACCATCCAATACTTTCAATAGAGGCAATTGTTGTAGCTGATTGGGACATAGCTTGTGGTTTCGAGAGATCTCCCGATCTAAAGGATTACTGATGGTATGATTGCTTGTACCATTGATGCTTTTTCCTTCTTATATGGTTGTGGGGGTCGTGACTCATCTTGTAACCTCTTCTCGAATCGGTTGAGCCTATTAAACCGATGTGATTTCTGGGTAGCTTTAGTGGAAATTGCTTAATTCACAAGCTCCTAGAAATCTTAGATCCCCATAGCAGTAAACAAAGGTCGTATTTCATCACTCAAACCTGCAATGAACATTCTACACTTCTCTTCTTCTTTCTTGATGTATTCAGCCCCATACTTGCAGTACTTACAGAAGTTGTGGATATACTGCTCCACTAGTCTCCCACCTTGTTTTAGGTGTAAGAAGATATCTCGCCTTTTGGCTAAGTAATGCTCACTGATGTACTTCTTCTTAAAATCTCGTAGGAAGAACTCCTAGGTTACTGCTTCTTCGGGAGCGGTAAGAATCGTAGTTTCCTACCAACTTAAGGTTTCATCGGTTAACAAGGCTAGAGCATACTTGAGCTTATGCTCATCCGAGCACTATAATTGCTTGGTCAAGATTCTTATCGTGCTATCCAGCCAATGCTCTACTACTTTAGGGTCTTGTTTGGCCTTACGAGAGAAGGTAGTAGCTTAGTGCTGAGCTAGCTTGTCAATAGGGGCTTGGTTCGTGGAAGTAGCAACTATGGTAGACTGTTCAAACTATTTAGATTTAAGGGTAGCAATAAAATGTTTGAACATCTCAGTCATGTTCTTATAGCACTCGAACTGAACAACATGTAACATAAGCTCAGTGTTCACCGGTTATTACAGGCGTGCTTGTGGATTATGAGGATTCCCCCTCTTTTCTCCTCGCCATTGGTCGAGGAACCAACAATGTGCTCAACTTCTTCGTGAGCCTTATCGGAGCCAAACATCCTTACACTATTAAAGGAATAAGGATCAGATTAGTTGCAAGTCACAATATAACAAATTAAACTCATAGGTGGCGTATGCAATGCAATAAATATGTAATAGACTTTAGTTTAGTCCTAGAATCGACTAAACTCTAGCTCTGATACGACAATCGTAACATCCCCACCGCCTAGAAGAAAAAGGGGTCGGAGAACGTTACCAATGAACAATACGATGATCGATGCGATAAAATTGAGTTATAATTTGATAAATAATCAATACATGCTTGACCAATCATGCAAAGTCAGTATATGAGGCTTGCCAATTCAATACAATGCTTGAATCTATAATTTAGGGACTAATTTTATACTTTTATAAGTTTTAGGGACTAAAATTTAATTCTTGTAATTTAAGATTCCTTTATTGAGATTAACTATAACATGATGAAATTTAAACCATGATCAACATTCATGCAAATTTTTAGTTTAATTAGAGTTCATTTACTTGTTCAATTAGACCATGCAATGCTTAGTGACCAATTTGTAAACTCTTTAAAACTGTGTTCTTGGCCTATTAACAGAATTAACTGACACTGTATTGAAACACCTAGAGGGTGTATTGATACAAGTATGCAAGATTTAGGGCTTGATTTGAATCTGTCAAGTTTTATTTTGATCCAGCTTAACCTGTATCAATACGGGTTAACGGAATTAACGAACATCGTATCGGTTCACCCCTTAGTTGTTTCGATACGGGTCGACCTGGTTTGACTTGACCATTGACCTTTGTTTTGATACGCCTAGGGTCGTATCAATACAATTAAATTTACAAACCTCACTATCCATTTTCGTATCGAAACAGCCTAAGCCCGTATCGATACGCCTTAGTTGACTTATGCTTGACCGACCAAATATGCAAGGCGTGTCGATACAAGTTGACCCGTATCGATACGCCCTGCACTGTAATGACAGTTTTCCTTTTTTTACTCGATTTGACCCATTGAACGATTTCCAAATGCAATGAATTTTTACCAGCAACTTTTAAACACTAAAATCTACTAGCATGCCAAATTTCATGATCAAATGAATACATTTACCATGTTTCACTTATTAGGCCAAACTTGCTTAATTAACCTATCTCACCAAAACACTAACATACCATAACTTGTACTTTTAACCCTTCTAACATAATGGATCATTTATACATAAAAATAGGGCTAAACTAACTTGTCTAGACCCTACGCCACCAATCTAGGAGTTCAAGGACAAGATTAACATTACATATAAATAGTGTGACTTGCTCCAAAATGCTCCTAGCTCCGGTCCTTGCTCCAACTATACTTTAACCTAAAAATGCATGGAGATGAGATGCATTAGGCTTACTTAGCCTAGTGAGGTAATCATGAACAATAAATTGAAGATCAATGGAAACAAAAGCATGTATATCAATGTAAATGCATCTTAAATCATATTTTTACAATACTTGCAATACTTATTCACATATTTCCTTGGATCGACATGCAATATGGATACGCAAATTCCCAACCAACATCTCCAACAATGAACGATCAATATCCGCCAACATCACCAATAAGACCCAACACAATCACATCCCGCCAACATCGCCAAATAAGAGCCTTAGCTCAAGGACCCGTAGTCCACTCCTTACCAATGAGCTCATGAATTCTATGGCATGCCAATTGTATCTCATGTCCATTCGTATCCAAAGATTCAATACTTGTCAATAACAATGTCAACAATAATAACAATAACCAATGCGGTAACAATAGCAATACAATGCCAATGACAGTGACTCCTAACATGTTTAATATGCTCTTTTCAATGCTTTCATATTATCAATGATCATTTAAAGATTCAATAGTCAACTTAGCAATAAATTAAGCTTACCAAAGCCTACCCATAGTGCCTCCAATGAGGCCTTAATGCGAACATACCTTGGCCAATGATGGTAATGTAATAAATTGACATCAATGAGTTCCGGAAGGCACCTAGCCAATCCCTTGACTCTTACTACACTCGCTCGATGATTTTGAGGCTTTCAAGGCTCCCGGATGACAATTCCTTTGTCCTTGGACTTGGTGGAATTGAAAGGATTTGATAATTCTTCACCTTGATTATCTTGAGCTACACAAATCGAGATCACAAGGTTTTCATTATGGATATCGGATTTGTAGAAACTCAATAGCTATAAAATGATAATTAAACAAGCTTTAACATCTCCAAAAATTTCTAGGGTTTAGACTAATCCTTAAACTTGAGATTAGACATGATTGAGCTATGAATCAATAAACTAATTGAGGGAGACTTCTTATGCAACCAATAGCTTCAATCTATGATTAAGAAACTTAATGAATTCAAAGCTTGGTTTACTCTCCAATGGAGATGTGTGCTTAGAGGAAGGTGATGAGGATGAAGGGTGAGTTGCTTGCTTGACAATAGTCGGGCAAGTTTCTTTTCTTTTTACTATTGATTTCCAATTGAGCTTTCCTTCAATTGAAGGAACTCAATATCCTAATCCCACGTAAGTGGTGATTAGGCTTGGCTCAACTCTCGATTGCCTATGCTTTTGCCACTCTAACTTCCAATTCTCTTAATTTGGTCACTAAACTATGTTTCGAAGTTTACAATATGGTCCTTAACAATGTCAATGCTTGATTTGGGTTCAATAGACTAATAATATGCCACTTGATCAAAGGTCAACTCTTTAATTTTGACTTTCCAAGGTGAAATTTCCGGTCACCGGAATCAAATTCCGACTAGGCCCAGTTTTGAGATGTTACACATGTCCCGTATATTTTAGGTCTATTTCAATTTTAATATTATACGGATTAAACCTTAATCTCTATTTTTTATTTAAACACTTTCTAGGTTCGTATAGTTATAATCATGGATATTGTACCTAGGGACTAAAAGAGTAAAAAATACTTAAATTAAAATAAAAATAAATCGTAATTATAATACAGAAACAATAAAATGTAAACCAAAAATGAAAATACAAAACAAAACAAAATATGTAATCCTGGATATATGTAATAAGTCTATTTATTAAAAGGGAAAAAACCAACTAATTTACTTCATTAGTTAAAAATGATAATTATGAACAGGAGAAGAGGAAAAATTAACTTACAAATTTCAAATAGTCTCAAACTTTTGATTATAATATAAAGAAGTTTGTAAAGTATTTTCAATCTGTAATTCTTTAAGTTCTTAAAATGTGTTAAAATTAATATTTTGGGTCGGAACTTTGTCTCTCGGACTCTACTAAGAGTCATAGTAAGTTTATATGATCAAAATTGTCTCAAATGACTAACATGCCAAACCCGTCAAGAAAAACGGAGAAAATTATGGTTGGTGAGGTTAGAACTCATGTCCTAGTGCATGTAGGACATTTTTATGAGTGAATGGCACCACTCGTGTCTATTGCTCTAGAAAAAGTTTAGGAGAGAACTCGACTCGAGACAATACATATTATTATTGGAAACTTGATCGATTGTCCAACGAACGATACTTTGTGAATTTCTCCTAAAAAAATTGAAAAGTAGCTCAACATATTAACTCTAATTAGCAAGTGACATCGAATTCATCAAACCCTAAATACAAAATTATAAATCTTACTCTTTTTTAAACCATACCTTAAATTATAGACCTTGAAATATAACTATAACTTTAACCATAATATTAAATTCATAAATCTTGAAACTTCAAATTTTAAACCTTAAAAATTATTCTAAAACTATAATTTACTTGGTCAATAATTTCAAAGTCAAGGTCAAAGGCACGAGGCATCTCATTTATAATTATTTGGCGCACACGTGTGCACGCATATGCGCACATATTTTAATATAATTCATCATAATTAAACGTATTAAATTAATTTTGACCTATGATGTTGGATTTCAATATCCCTTGATTATTGGAGAAATGTTTTATTCAATCTTACCCCAAAAATTTTCAATTGTGATTCACGTTATCCCATTCCATTTTTCCATAATAAAAGAAGGGGAAAAACTTTGATACAAGATGTGTAAACTTTTAGTTTACACAAGCTTGTTAGATTTAGGGTTTAGAGTTTAGGCTTAGGGTTTAGAGTTTAGATGTTTAGGTGGTAGGATTTAGAATTTATAATTTAGGGTTAGAGTTTTGAGTTTAGGGTTAGAGTTTATGGATTTATGTTTGGTAATTTAAATTTTAAAGAAGGTTTGTGTAATATTTTGTTTACACAACTTATGTATCAAAATATAACTCATAGGAGAATCCATGTGAAACTTAAAAACGTATTGCGTGACACATAATGCATATTAAATTTAAAAAACTTCAAGAAAATTCATAAAACAAAGTTTATGAATCCAAAAAAAATCTTAAATTTTAAAATGTTATAAAGTTTTTCGAAATATTTTTGGAATTTTTTTAGAGATTTCATTATGAATTTTCTTAAAATCTTTCAAGTTTAACGCATTTTGGGTTGCGTGACAGATTCCTAAAATTCAGATGGAACTTTTGTTATGGAAAAATGAGTTGGGTACGCATCATGATTGAACTAATAATTTTTTAAATACCAAAGTGACAATGAGGTACAGCTTTAGGATTAAAATAGCCGTTATTCCTAATTAAATATGTGCTAAAGGCGTGTTTGGATATCACAATATAATTGTTTGAAAATGAAATTACTACTCTAGTAATTACACTCGTGTAATTACAAAAAATTCTAATTTTTATACATGTTTGATTGATGGTGTGTAATTATATTTTAATTTTTTTTTACAAATCTTAAAACTAATCATAATTCTACTTAAAAGTGAGGAAAAAAAAACTATAAGAAAAGGAAGAAAAGTACACTTAGTGGGTCTAAAATCTATGACCTAAAGGAATTTGAGGGAACAAATATGAGCAGATGTTTGGTGTCATAAATTACAATAACATAGTTACATAAATTTATATTGTAAATAATATTAATTATCCTCCTTCAAAAAATAAAATAATATTAATTATAAAATTAAATAATGTAATTACTTGCATAATCACACAAATGGGATAAAGCAATAAACATCTAGAGTTGAATTTTTTTTAATAGTCTAATGGCAATTACATGATAGTATTTGTTCATAGGTGATTTGAAACCGTGTCTTCTCGGATGAATTTACTTTCTCTCTTCTATGTCTTTTTTATATCATATTTAAATTATCCTTAAATCTCTCATACCCTTGAATTGAATATATTTACACTTAAACACACTCGATTTCATAACTTTTAGAAATTGTCAATCGAATTAATACTCAGACAACTTTTTTCGTCAAAATCGTCCCTCCCATTTGATACTTTTCATGTTTTGATCCTCCTCTATTAAAAAAACTAACAGAATTGCTAACATAGCATTTTTTATATTTTTATTTTCCTCATCAGCATTCTATTTCCTCATCCGCACATTATATAGTATTTTTATTATTTTAATCAACCAACCATAACACTTGTCACCTCCAAATTTTGAACAAATTAAAGAAGAAAAAATACTCAAGTGCATGTGGGCAAAATCAAACTAGGGATCCCTTGAATAAGGAGTCCAACTCTTAACCATTGAGCTATGCTTGGAATTTGGTTAAATTTTAACCAAACAAATATTTAAGTTATACTCTCTTAAACTTAAAAATAAGAAAAGTTATCTCTATGGTGATTTGAACCAGGAACACATTACACCAAAACAAGGTGTTTAACCACCAAGCTAAATAGAAAATTTAGTATAAATTCCCAAATTTTAATAATTAATTTAAAATATATTATCACCTCAAAATTAAACTAAATTACTACTAAAACCAATCTAAAATTATTTTATACATATGTTTATTTTTATACAAATGTATTAGATAAGTTTAAAAATTAATTAAATGTAAAATAATTTGTTCATATACATATCAACGAATTAAATGTTATTTAAAAATTATATTGAATCCTAAATAAATATTATAAATTTAATTTTTAGAATTTTTATATTAGTTTTATAAAATAAATAAATATTTAATTATTTTTATTTCAAAACCGTAATTTTTTTAATTAAAATAATAATTTTAAATCTAAATAATTATTTTCAAATAATTCAAAATTTATATTTAAAATTTTTATAATGATCTAATATATTTTATAAATAATAAATAATTAATTTTTTATTCTAAAAGAATTGGAAAAATAATTTTAGTAGTATTTTAACTTATTTTTTAGGTGATAATAAATTTAAATTAAATATTAGATTTTGTAGATACATAATAAACTCTTAACTTAGTGTAGTGGTTAACCATAGAGTTTTTAGTTTAAAGTGTCCTTGGTTCAAACCTCTAGAGATGTAGTTTTGTTTATTTTTTAGGTTGGTTATTTTTTAGGTTGGAAGAATATAAGTTAAATATTAGTTTGGATAAATTTTACACAAATCTTAAGCTTGACTCAGTGGTTAGGTGTTGGGCTCTAATGTAAGGGGTACTTGGTTTGATTCCATCCCCATGCACTTGAGGAGTATTTTATCTCCTTTGATTTGTTACTCCCCATGCACTTGAGGAGAATTTTATCTCCTTTGATTTGTTTGAGTTTTGGATGTAACACGTGTCACCTCCTAGTTGGTCGATTAAAATAATAAAAATACTACATAATATGCTGATGAGGAAAGAGAATGTTGAAAGGGAAAATAAAAAAATGTTATGTCAGCCATTTAGTTAGTTTTTTAACGGGGGGACTAAAATAGAAAATGTATCTAACGGGAGAGACGATTTTAAAGGAAAAAAATTAATTAGGTGACTAAAATAAAAAAGTGATAGTTTGGTGACCACCAATGTAGTTTTCCCTTAAATTATCCTTAAATCTCTCAAACTCTTGAATTGAAGATTTTTACACTTAAACACACTTCATAACTTTCAGAAACTGTCAATCAAATTAATACTCAGCCGATTTTTTTTTTAACTTTAATCCATGGTTTGGCACTAACTACATATATATACTATGGTTATCACTTAATACCTAGTTGGTAGACTTTGAAATTTCATAAAAAAATAATAAGTAGGGCTAGCTGACTACATATAACTTGCCAAATGTCCATGGCCTATTTAATACGTAGAACAGACGTTCAAGATACAACTTTGTGTAGTCACTTATTTTATCTGCCCATTTATATGCGATATAAAAGTCTAAAAAATATATAAAATATAAAACTAAAAAAATCCATGTACATTAGGCCTAATTAGGCCTCATATGCGAAAAACCCTAGTTTTTCTTGTATAATACTATTTTTATTCATATCAAGTAAATTAGGCAGGAAAATCATGTAGATACTAGGTTTTATTAGGGTTTTATTTTTCTTTTCCCCTTTATACCCTTGTAATTGGCTATAAAAAGGCCAAGCATTCACCCATTGTAAACACACAAACAGAGACAAGATTCATTCTTTGTAACACAAAACTGAAGTGCAATACAAGTGATTTCTTTGGGGTATTTTACCCAAATATTGTCTCTGTATTTTTTATATTTTATTCTTTTTGTTTTCTTGGTCATTCGGCCCCGAATAAGGAAGAAATGGGGTACGAATCCTCACTAATCGAAGCTTGCGGAGAGTTCATTATTGCCCAAAGGGAAAGTTAGCATCACCACCGGAGCAGTAGCAACCACGACGGCACACTGCTGGCACGCAGTCACCGGCATCGTGTAGCCACTAGCAGCGGTTGCGGTAACCAGCGACCAGCAGTGGAGGCACCATTCACCGTTTAGTCCGTACCCCGCGTCATTGAGTTTACGCGTTTCGATCCACTGTTTGCAATTTCTTTACCTTAATCCTTTTTAGTTTCTTGAATTCTTATGCATTTTAATTCATCACTTGATCCGTATATATTTACCATGTTCTTCAATTCATCTTCATGTATTTTAACTATGTAAAAAATTAGGGTTAGTGGATCATTTAATAATGTAACACCCTCTATTCGGTCTAGGAAATAGACCGGTTTAGAAAGTGTTACTAACGTAAAACAATCAAACAAGAATTGTCTTAGCACATCATAGCTAAGCCCGCATTCAAAATTTCAGGGTAATTTAAAACTTTCTAACATCTTTCATACCCAAGCAGGTGAATACTCATTATACAACTTTCCAATTGTTAACTTATAGCAAGTCTCCAACAAGGCATAAGGCTTATTTTGATTCAATCATATTACTAATCTTGTCTAGGTTATAAATTCCCACATCTCGATATATTTAATGACTTAACAATCTATAATTGAGGCACAAACGGGTTAACAGTGAACATGATTTAATAATCCCTGCTATCATGTAATACCACTTAGTATATAAACTTATTATCCAGAATTTCTAGCTAGGCCAAACATATACCACCACCAAACATGTGTCCTTAACAATAACCATTCAAGGTTTAAGTTTAACATAGATTCGACTATTAACATTCAATTGACATCATAATTAACTTAACTTATATATCATGAATCTAAATAGGTTTACTTGCAAGGTGATAATTACCTTCGATTACTAAAAACAACCTAGCTAGTCACATATACACTTCTCATAAGAGTTCAATCATATGATTCATTAACCTCCATTCAAAGTTTGATTTAACCTTTAAACTAATCACTCGATCAACCAGAATTACTTAAGGCTCCTAAGCTACTTGAGCAATCACTCAATCTTACCAACTAATGAATCATATAAGATAAGCAACAATCAAGAAATAATTAAGGGCCCATTACAAACCATATAAACAAATAAGGCTTATACACATTTAATCCAAATGGAAATCTAAATGCTCAATGCCCTAATATCAATCATGTGCCACTATCTGGGAGTACTGAAACAAATTCTGAGCATGCATCTAGACATAAGTGATCCCATCCAAGCTCGAAAGTAAACAGAAGCTTTGGTTCCCTAGAAAGTGATGAAAGATTAAGGTAAGGTAATGCTTAGTAAGGTAGTATTAAAAATCAAACCATTACATTAAACCTTATTAAATTTATTTCTATTCTTTCCTTCAAATAACCATAATCCAACAGATACTAAAACTATTGACAAATCACGAAATCTTGGATGCAAGGTTTCAATGTCTCTAATTTCATGGCTCTCTTACTACAAAAGGTATTATACAAAACATATCATAAACCATAACCAAATTCTCGATTAAGGAATTGGCTATCTACCTATGATTTTCAGACCAGACATACATTTCTCCCCATAGAATTTACAAACTCACACAAGAGTCAAATATTTATCATATAAGCTATTTAACCCAACACACCATATAGGTTTCATTTACTTATCAATCAGTCCAAGTCTAAAAGTACTTTGACAAGCTTTGCTATTTTCACATAGAATATTTGATAAGTTATGATACACTTTACGATTTAAACAACTCACTTCACTTATATCAATTACTCAATTCCTACATAATATCTTTAATTGACAAGTATACATTTACACATACTCAAAACATACTTATTTTCTTTCAAGCAGTCCTTTAATTATATATATAGATTCCTAAGTTCAAAATAGTCCATTAGGGACTTACTTACCATCAAAACAGTCCTTAAATTGTATAAATATACACATGAGTTTAAAATAGTCCATTAGGGACTTATTTGCCATCAAAACAGTCATTAAATTGTATAAATATACACATGAGTTTAAAACGGTCCATTAGGGACTTATTTTCCATCAAAACAATCATTAAATTGTCTAAATATACACATAATAAGTCGAATATGAGTCAATCCTTGACCCTCTATTCAAACTTAACCAATATTGCAAACTTCTGAATTAAGTTACTTCATTTCACTTATTAACATTTGGGCAATATTTACACATTACTACTTTAGCGTAGCATAATTTATTTTATGACATACTTCAATCGCTTTCTAGTATCAGTCAAACAAGAAAATCAAGGTTTGACAAACATATTATTCCAATGACCATTCTAAACACCCAAGCTTTCACAAACTTACAGTCTTACCCCTAGACATAATCAAACATTACATCCTTGCAATAGAAAATCATAGCCAAAGGCTTTCACCAAATTAAATCAATCACAAGTGCCCAAATATGATCAATGTTGGTAGACATAGAAAAAGTAGACATCCCAACCAAGCGTAATTATTCATGCAAGAGGATATTCATTAATCACTAGCTTCATATTACTTGTCATGCAAGTTATTACAATAATTCATTGGTTTAGTTATAAACTCTTATGGTTTCACCAAAGAAGGTTTAACATCAAATACAATAAGACTATTCATATGACAAGCCATTCGAAAAACATTAATGACAACATGTATATCCATATAATTCAAGACTATGCAAATCCTCAAGACAATATCATGTATATACATGCATTAGAAACAATTCTTTCAAAGAATTACACAAGTACCATTAGATGTATGATACTTATTATGCAATTTACCATATTTCTTTCTTACATAATAATTCCATTCATATTCGTTTGTTATCATAGCCTTGTGAATCGAATTCCTAGTCTAGGTACATGAGCCCCCAACCAACTGTCGTCCATAACATATCATATGGTACCGCAATACCGGTCAATCCCTCATACTATCGCCAAGTGACCACATACACTTCCCTCCTACTGTCGCCAAATAGGGACCACTGTCCCGGACCGTAGTCCACCCCGACACTAAGCTCTATCGACTCTATGGAATGTCAACTATATCTAAGAATAACTTGAGACCAAGGCTTTTATAATCATTGTCCTGTAAATCATATAATGAGCATAGCTCCATTCAATAATACCATAATCATGTTACATTACCCCTTTTCTCATTAAGGGTACAACAATATCATTAAGGGTACAACAATAGGTTCACCACATGTGAACTCCATTCTTTTTTCTTTATTCGAATGGCCACCAGCCAAATTCCACTTTATCAATTCATGTATATATGTCATTCCTTGTATTCAAGGTACAAAATCAAAATTCATTTGTCAATTCACAACATTCACTTTTATACACATGTAACATTCAAATCCTTTAAGCATCATAAATCACAGTAAACATTTCAATCATAGACAGGGCATCATACAAGCATAATTTACTATTATTCCTTTCAAGGAGGAGTATAATTTTATCCATAAGTATTTACATGTAGCTTTCAAGTATGCTATTCTTATCATTTTATCGCATCACTATTTCACAATCCAATATCAATTTGAGTAAAGCATATTCACCTCATGTGAATCAAGATTTTCATTCCATTTGTTCGATTGACATTAATACCAAAGTCATATTCAATACATTTTACACTTGACTTTAAACTCAAATAAGCATATCATAGCATATTTAACACGCAATTATACTTCCAAACTAAATTACATGTCGCAAAGAACTTACCTTGCATCCAGCTTGCTTAATTATAGCTTTAATAAACCAATTTTAGCAATTATACTAGAAAACAATGCTCGGGAGGGTTGTTAGCCCATATAGAGTCTTTAAACTACACTCACCTCTTATCCCGAACTTACGAGATACCTGAATCCTCACTCCTATGTTTCTACTTATCCAAATCCCTTTGGCTTTTCACCAACTCGATCAAATCCTTCGTTATCTATTTATAACAATATTATAACTATGCATTAGGATGTAAATTTGTTATCCCATCGTTTGTTTAACCAATCATTAGAATAATCTCCTAATAACCACTTGTTGAACTACACATGATCACACATAGTTTCACACAAATAGCCCATTGGCAAAAATATTAAAGAAAGGCAATCCAATTCACATTTACACTCAACAAAATAGTCCACTAATTTCCTTTAAGCATGCAAAACAGTTTCATTTGCTTGGATACACAAATATATACTCAAACAATCTTAATTCCACAAATACACATTTACATGCACCAAAAATAGTTCAATATGCATTAGTTTACACGTATACATATATACAAAACAATTTCTAACACTTATATATATATATATATATCAAAATAGTCCATTATGCTTATATACTCATTGTATTCATCAAAACAGCCTTTCATGAATTTATACATCACTTAACATTATGAATTCATCTTTTATCCCATTTTCATGTCAAAATCAGTCCCTATATATCTTGTAAAAATAGCACAGTTCCCACATACATCCCTTCTTCTATACATATCCACAAAACAGCTCCTTTTTAACTCATTCTTGCACAAAACAATTTATTAAACAAGTGTGTATTGTACATATTTTCATAAAACATCACTTATCATATTTTTTTGTACATAAGACAACCCACATAGTCATCAATTCAATCCTTAAAAATTAGTTATGCTCGAAATAATCTAACATTTTTCTCTTTATTTTTAACTAGTTACGATATCTATTTATGCACCTACTAAATCATAACACTTGCATACTGTTGCGACCTTTTTCCTTCCTTTTGAAAAGATAATTTGCTGCGTTAAGGGCATTTGTTTAAAAAAGAAGTCGGCTACTAATTACCCCCTAAATCACTAATGAAAATCTTTTGGAAGATTGGGGATTTCTTTTGAAAACTTTAAAATTTTGAAAACGATGAAAACTTGGAGTCGCCACCGGCCACTTGGGTAAGGTAGGCCGGACACCATAAGAAACCAGAGATTCGTCGTGAAATGGTCCGGGAGTTGGTTACGCGTGGGGAAGGATTAGCACCCCTTCACGCCCGGAACCTAGCACCAAAATGTTTGTTGCTCTTAGAAGGATGAAAATTATTGAAATTTACATTGAATTTAATTTATGGTTCGACCCCCGTACGTCACCTTTGATGTGATCATTTTGTTAATTTTTAATCCATTTACCTCGGGATGGTAAGGATTAATTCAAATGTTTGGTCAACATCCTTTAATCTTGGACTGTTACAATACGAATATTGGAATTTATAAATACCTCCCTTTTACGATTTAGTTTAATTAGGAACGCAGTCGAGATTGAAGATTATATGAAAGGCAATTAAAGCATGACAAAAAAGGCATAAGTATAAACACACAAAAGAAAGCCCAATTCACTAGAAAGCCCAATTAGCGATCTATCTATTAATTAGATGACTCTAATATTTAACCCTAAATTAATTAGCCCTGAAAACTAGAAACCCTAAATTATGGTGACTAGTTTGTAATTTATTGTGAAGTTAAACTTAAAATTAGTTTTCCCATAAAGTAATCGAGAAATGTTCAATTAATTTAATGAATTTAACATTTTCCCCAATAAGCCAAGGATAAATTTAAATCAATAATTTAATCCGAATCCAAATCTAACTAAGGTTTTAAAAAAATAAGGCTAATTTAATTCTAGGATCGTGCCCCTATAAGACGAGCACATGATCTAGATTAATTGAGTTAATTTGTCTAATTTAATCTAAAGCCCTACTTCTCTAAGGCTCACCAAAGCTAAGCTCAACAACAAAGGGCACAAAACATTTTATACATGTATTACAAAATATAATGTAAAATTAAATTATAAACTTTAAAAAACTACAAATATTATAACCCTAACAAAAAATTATGTGCATTGTACCTTCAAAACTATATATTGTATTAAAATAAAATTATATAAAAAATTCGCATTTGAAGGTAACGTATTTACAAAAGATACAAATAAACTTTTTAAAACCACAGATTACATACTAAAAGTATATTATGTATATATTTAGAAAATCATATTATGTACATATATTGAAAATTGTATATACCTTATATGTTCTATGTATATATTATATTTCAAAACCATATTATATATATGCATTTATGAAAGCTACATAAAAAACATAATATACATTATATTTTAAGAACTATCATCATATATATTAGAGGGCTATATTACATAACTAAATGCACATTGTATTACCTAATATATATATACACCTATGTATACTAAAGCCATCATATTATATACTAATATATATGCATAAAAAAGATCTAATATATACTAAAAAAATATACTCTATATGTCAAAACATTTACATATATATTATACTTTACAAGTCTCTATTTTATGCCTAAAAATATATGTTATAAGTTAAGAATATACATATATATTTTCTTTTACAAATTTCTACTTTACCCTAAAAGAAAGGAAAGGTTATACACATTACACTTTTAATTTCTATATCTTGCACTAAATTATGCACATTTATTCCCTAATGTATGACGTTCGAATTAACTTCATCCATAAAATAACGATCACAAACGAGCAACATGATCATAAAATTAAATAAAAATTGCTGGAAATAAATGTGGAATTTATACTAAAAATGCATAAAAAATAAACAAAAATTATAATTTGAATATGGAAAAAGGACCTAACCGTGAGGAAATGGAATACAACGAAAAAATTAAAAGAAATAATAAGGACGTAATTGGAAGTTTTGAAAAAATATGGAGGACCCAAGGAATAATTAAAAAAAGCGGAATGGCTTCCCTTGGTAATTATCCCACACAGGGGGACTAAAAGTGCAATTGGACCTCTAGCTCAATTAAAGAAGGGCGGAGGGATTTAAAATTTAATTATACCATTAAAAAAATTATAACATTATATATACCCTTTTATACGAAAATTAGATTTTTTGGCCATTTTTTGTTATAACATTTTCCCCACAAATGCTCTCATTTCCAGTTCATCTAGGTTCACCATGAACCCAAGTTCCATCGCCCCCCTTCCGCCGTGTTTTCCAAAAACCGGTCGGCTTCCCGCCGTGTCGGACGCCGCTTTTTCCATACTAAAAACTGACAAAAACACCCATTTTCCATACTAAACCTAGATCCAAACCCAGTTTTATCAAAATCGGTCCCTTTTCTAGTAAAAACCCAAAAGCCAAATCGAGAAAAGAAATTTAGGGCTGAAAATTCCCCACTCCAAAACCACTCTCCGGCTGTTATTCCCCACCGGTTCACCATCGGACAGTCGCAGGAGACCATGAGGCTTATCACCGGCGAGGACAACATAGCTGAATGAGGGTAAAACCTAAACTCTATTTCTTTATATATATATATATATATATATATATATTTGAACTGAAAAAAGAAGAAGATATACCTTGAAAGGCTTTTCTCTATTTATTGCTTCTGGATTTTTTTTGTTCAAATCTCTCCATTGTTACAAATGGTTCATTACATGCTTATATCTCATTCCGATTATTCATTGCCCTATTGCTTATGGCTTACATGTTTAAGCAAACATTAAATGTTATCACTATGGATGATATCGGTTCTGATTTCCTCTTTTTTATGTTTTTTTGTTGTTCATTGGTTGAGAGGGTTGGTGGTCAATGTACGGTGGCAGCGGCATTCCCGAAGACGTGGCCACACAGATGGGGAGATGAACCGGTGTCGGCGCGCGCGTGAAGAAGCTGAACGGTCTGAGCGTGGGCTGCACGTGTGAGAGTCGAATGGTCTGGCTTGATTTGGGCCGTTGGATCAGATCTGATCCGACGGCTGAGATCTCTCCTAGGATGGACGACCCATGTTACAACTACTGGTTGATATGGCAACGCTGGATGAAGACATGTGGCACACGGGAGCTGAAGGATCTCTATTCGATCTGGACCGTTCGATCAGCAGCCTTAGATCCAACGATCCAAATTTGGCTATGCATGAGAAGAACATCAAATTAGGGTATCTTTTATATAATTATCAGACTTAGGGTTGGGCTTGTTGGGCCAGATAACACATATTAATATTTTTGGGTTTTAATGGATGTGTAATTGGAACTGGACTTATATAAACATTAGGTTTTAATTATTTATTTGATCTGTGTTTTATTATTATTATTATTATTATTATTATATTTTTAATTAATCCAGTCCATGTTATAATAACTCTTATAATACAACACATATACATATAAACAATTATACTTACACATAACATACTAACATTAATACACACATAATACGTATATAATCATACATGCAATATTCATACATTCATAGTAACTGAAGTAATAATGAATACATACATACACACACGCAAGCAAGCAATACTTTCAATACACATACTCATACTCATACTCACATCTAGACATTAATAATACTAAGACAATAGAAATAGTAAACACATTAACAAACACATACATACAATTGTATATCACATGCAAGGTTGTCAAACCACACATATATGTCCATGATATATATAAACATACATAGTAAACGCGTACTTATGATACATACCTGGTACATATAATAAAACACATGAGCCAAATTTTATCATCTAATATATATAAGCCCATTATTGCAAAATAAAAAAATGGGTCAACCCCGGACAAAATTAGTGATTACAGCTGCCCCTCTTTGCTTATACTTGTGAAACAAGAATAAAGCAAAGACCATAAGCACTAATTTTGTCCTACTTTCCTATTGGATTATTTGCTCTTCCGAAATGGCAGCGAGCAAATCCAAATGAGTCTCTCCAAAATGGCAGAGAACAAACGGGTAGCACGGGCATGCCTTTCCTGAACGGCAACAAACAAACCAGTTACTAAATGACTCATTCCTTCGGAGCGGTAGCGAACGAATCCAAATATCCTTTAGATGACTCATTCTTCCGAAATGGCTTCCGAATGAATCCAAGTGACTTTGCTATCCTGAAGCGGTAGAAAGTGAACTTGGTGATGTTGGGACGTCCTTCCGAAATGGCAGCAGACGTAACCAGACAAAAATGACATGTTCCTCCAAAGCGGCAGCAAACAATTAGCAGTTCTTTAAATGAGGGTTCCATGAAGGCCTCCGCTCTTTGTGAGCATGAATGGCTAGGCTAATTTTCTTCTTCCCTTTTATGCAAGGTTCTATTATCTCGTCTCTTTAACCGGGAAGTGGTGGGTTTGAAATCTTTTGCTTGAAAGTTCCTTTCAAGTTTTCACTTTCGACATTTGTTCCCTTTTCTTTAGGTGGTACCCGATTTATCTTTCAAATACCTACAAAAGAGATGAAATGCTACAATGATATGAGTTAGCATGCCCCTAACCTAGGGATGTCTAACTAAGTGTAACTAATTTACTCAGACACTTTTTCTTCTTGGTCCCTTAATTTTGATCTTCTCTTGCTTCCCTCTTCTCTTTTTTTTACGATGGCGGTGCCCCATCTTTCACTCAGGTTCACCCTTTATGCCCCTTTTTGAACTCTTGGTCCTTTCGTTCTAGAGCGCCTTTTCAGGTTTTCACTTTAGACTTGTACTTCCCCAAAATGCCCTTTACGAGTTTTCACCTCAGAATTTTTCTTTCTTTCTCTTTTTTTTCTTTCTATTTTTTTCTTTTTTTCTTTTTTTTTTTCCTTTTTTCTTTCTTTTTCTTTTTCCTTTTTTTTATTTCCTTGGGCGCCCTTCTGGGTTTTCGCCTTTTAGCTTCTTCAATTTTAATATGTGAGGTACTCATTGTCTTTCTTTGGTAAATTTCGTCAATTTCGCCCTTGATGATCTTTTTTTGCCTCATCCTTGGCGGACTCGCCTTCTATCTTGGAACAACCTGCACTCAATAGCTTAAATCATAATAATACCAAGAAATCTTTTGCTTTTTCGTGATCTATGCCAATTCATCTGTGGGATGATTATGAGACAGACAACAGAAAAAAGAACAATATTTTATTAATACTTAGAGAAACATTAACAAAATTTCGAAAGTCATGGAAAACATTTGAGGAAAAGATATAGATAATATCAATTGTATGAATAATGAGAACCTATTGATCACAGTAGATATTTCATTCGCCACTCTTGGTTACAATTCTTGAAGACCTAAGGATTGAAGCATCATTGTTCGATGAAGCCTGCCAGTCGTTTGCCAAAATTCACGTGTGTCTGAACCATCATGTTCGGATTTTCAATTTAAATCATCTCCTTGGTTTAAAGACGCCCATTTTTGGGTTTTCGCCCTAAACCCTCTTTCTTTTTTTAATTTTTCTTTTTTTTTTTTTTTTTTTTTTTTTTTTTTTTTTTCCTTTATTTTTTCTTTTTTCAGGCATAATACTTTTTTACAGAGTCTGAGTTTACTGGGTTGCTCAACTCTTTCCCATCCATCTCGGCTAGGATTAATGCTCCTCCGAAGAAAGCCTTTTTACAACATAAGGCCCTTCCCAATTAGGCATCCACTTCCCTCGAAAGTCTTTTTGGTTAAGTAAGATCTTTTTAAGCACCAGATCCCCCTCTTAAAACTCTCTAGGGTGAACTTTTTTGTTATAGGCCTGCATCATCCTTTTTTTATACATTTGGCTATGACAAATGGCCTTCAGCCTTTTCTCTTCAATGAGGTTAAATTGATCAATCCTAGCTTGTATCCATTCGGCCTCATCTAACTTTACTTCGTTCCAAATTCGAAGTGATGGAATCTATACCTCGATGGGCAATATCGCCTCCATGTCATATACCAAAGAGTATGGCGTTGCCCCTATGGAGGTCCTCATAGAGGTTCGATAAGAAAATAGGGCAAAGGTAGCTTTTCATGCCAATCCTTGTAATTTTACGTGGTTTTTTCTATGATCTTCTTTATATTCTTATTTGTTGCTTCCACTGCTTCGTTCATCTTGGGGAAATAAACACTAGAATTATGATGTACAATTTTGAACTGTTCATACACCTCAGTCATCATTTTGTTATTCAAGTTGGAAGCGTTGTCGGTGATGATCCTTTCGGGCAAGCCATAGCGACATATAATTTCTTTCTTGAAAAACTTGCAAATTGTCATTCTTGTGATGTTGGCGTACGAGGCAGCTTTTACCCATTTGGTAAAGTAATCGATAGCTACTAAGATGAAGCGATGTCCATTAGAAGCTTTCGGGTGTATCTAACCAATAACGTCTATTCCCCAGGTAGCAAAAGGCCAAGGTGGGTTCATGACGTGAAGTGGTACCGGTAGGGAATGTATCTTATTAGCATAGATCTGGCATTTGTGGCATTTCTTTGCATAGTTGATGCAATCTCCCTCCATTGTTGACCAGAAGTACCTGTATCTCATGATTTTCCTAGCCACCGAGAATCTACTAGCATGGGTTCCGCATAAACCTCCATGGACCTCCGTTAAAATAGTTTTGGCCTCCCAGGCATTGACATATCTCAACAGTATTTGATCTTTGCTTCTTTTATACAAAACCTCTCCATCAAGGGCGTACCTCGATGCCAACCTTTTGATAGTTCTTTTTTTGTTATCGTTGGCATCTTTTGGGTAAGTTTAGTGTTTAATATATTGAAGGATGTCATGATACCATGGATTGTCGTCCTTTTCCTCTTCCAAACTATAGCAGTGGGCTGGCACCTCAAAAGTTTGCATCTCGACAGGCTTCATTTCGGTTGTCCCCTTTATTTTGAACACAACGGCCAAAGTGGCCAGAGCATCGGCCATTTGGTTATCCTCTCTCGACAAGTAAGTGAAACTAACTTCTTCAAAATTTCTAACCAAATCTTGGATCAAATCATGATACTTGATTAGCTTCAGATCTTTGGTCTCCCACTCTTTTCGATGTTGGTAGACTACTAAAGAAGAATCTTCAAAAATCTGAAGCACCTTGATCTTCTTTTCAATAACTGCTCGAAGTCCCATGACGTAAGCTTCATACTCGGCTATATTGTTGGTGCAAAAGAATTCCAGCCTACTGGTAAAAGGGTAGTGGTCCTCTTTAGGGGAAATTAATATTGCCCCTATTCCATAGCTGAGGGCATTCTACGCCCTATCGAAATAGAACCTCCATCCCTATTTCTCGACAATAGATTTCCCTTCAGTTAAACCATAGATCAAATCTTCATCTAGAAAATGGGAATCCAATGGTTCATAGTCATTCGAGGCACGACTTGCCAGAAGATCTACCATGACACTTCCTTTTACCGCTTTCTAGTTTACGTAAACGATGACAAACTCCAACAAGAGCATTTGCCAGCAAGCCATCTTCTCGGTCAATGCTGGTGCTTCCATTAGAAATTTCAGCGGATCCATCTGGGAAATTAAACAGATGGTATGATACAACATGTATTTTCATAGCCGCTTAGTAGCCCATACCAAGGCATAACACAATTTTTGGATCGGGGGTACCGGGTTTCACAATCCGTGAACTTCTTGCTCAAATAGTAGATTGCCCTTTCCTTCTTGCCTAAGTCATCATGTTGTCCAAGTACGCACCCCATAGAGTTTTCAAAGACTGTCAGGTACAGGATCAATGGTCTATCCGGCACTGGTGCTACTAGAATTGGGGGATCAGTCAAATACTTCTTGATTTTTTCTAGTGCCTCTTGACAATCTTCATCCCGGACTTCCGAGTTATTCTTTCGGAGCAGCCTGAAGACAGGGTCACACTTATTAGTCAATTGAGATATGAACTAGGAGATGTAGTTTAACCTCCCTAAAATCCTCGGACCTCCTTTTGTGTTTGCAGTGGTGAAAGATCTTGAATCGCTTTCACCTTGTCGGGGTCGATCTTGATACCCCTCTGACTCACCACAAAGCCCAAAAGCTTCCCTGATATGACTGTGAAGGTGCACTTGCCCGAGTTGAGCTTTAACTAATACTTTCTAAGCCTCCAGAAAAGTTTTCGCAAGTTTTGGATGTGCTCCTCCTCGGTCTTAGACTTGGCTATCATGTCATCCACGTACACCTCAATTTCCTTATGCATCATGTCATGAAACAAGGTTACCATGGCTCTTTGGTAAGTTGCCCCGACATTTTTCAATTTGAAGGGCATCACTTTGTAACAAAACGTGCCCCATATGGTCACAAAAGTGGTTTTCTCCATGTCCTCGAGGAGCATTTTGATTTGGTTGTACCCCGAGAATCCATCCATGAACGAGAACCAAGCATGCCCCGCAATATTATCCACTAAAGTATTAATATAGGGCAAAAAAAGTTGTCTTTGGGGCTCGCCTTATTAAAGTCTCTATAATCTGCACACATACGCACCTTCCTGTCTTTCTTTGGTACTGGCACGATATTGGCTACCCATTCTGGGTACTTAGAGACTTCCAGAAATCTGACCTCAAACTGTTTCTTCACATCTTCCCTAATTTTTAGTAACATGTCCATTCTCATTCTTTGAAGCTTTTGCTGAACGAGCTTGCATTCTGACCTAATGGGGAGCTTGTGCGTTACAATGTCTGTGTTTAAGCCCGACATATCTTGGTATGACCATACAAATACGTCTCTAAATTCTATAAGCAATTCTTTCTTTTCTTCATCAATCTTAAGTTTAAGGTCTCACATTCTCTTGGAGGAATTTTCTTCTCTTCTTTTTCTCTACCTCTGCCAAGTACATGGGTCGTTCAAAATCTACTTTAGGGTTAGGTTCCACATTATTCATACAGTTTATATTAAGAGGCCTGCACAATTTTGAAAGTGCCTATTGGGAAAAGAATGGTATAGTTTATGATGTAAATATATTATTAACTAATGAATAGATAAATAAATAAATAAATAATGAATGGAATAGAATGAATGGGATGAATGTCGTGTTTTCCATTTGAGAGAGAAAATGTAGATATAGTATATTTCATTAAAAGCAGATGAATATGACATAGTTGCCATTTTTTACAAAAGATGTCCATTACTTTCGGGCCAAAGTAACAAAATGGTTCTAGGAATTACTTTGATCTATCCCTATTGAGTGCTGGCATGACCTTGAAGGTCCAGTTGTTGAGCTCTTCTCTTAGAAGTATCCAAACCTTCTTGCTCCCATCACCAATCATGTTCACATTCATTTCTTCTAAAGATGATCAGCTCTTCTTGGATATGTCCTCCTCTAGGTTTTGAACCCCCCAGATATGAAGATACCTCTAAAATTTAAGTAGGTTACGGGAGCCCAGGGAATGTTTTCCCCTCTCAACCTGGCCTTCCTCTATTCCTGTCTCTTTTTCCACTCTTGTCTCTTTTGCAAAAAATTAGGCTTATAGCCTAGTCCAAAGTGGTCCACTTTGTGAATCACACTAACAGGATGAAGATTCCCCTGTAGATTCCTCCCTAAACCTTTATTTTTTCTCGCTCCTCTTCCCAGGGTTTCGAATACCTTCATCTTGGTGCAGTTTGACAATTTGGGGTGTCGAACTTTGCACTCTTCAGAAACAAAAGTAGCATTGATAAGTTCCAAGGCTCTAAAGGCACACTCCATCGTTTCTTCATCAGTAGGGATGTACGGTGTATCCGGAGTCATTGAAGTGATGATGTCCTCTTCTGCATTCACTGTTACTAATTTCCCATCGGTGACAAACTTTAACTTTTGATGAAGTGAGGACGGAATGGCACCGGTCGAGTGTATCCAAGGTCTTCCTAACAGGCAATTGTAAGATGACTGGATATCCATGACTACGAAATTGACCACTTATTCAGTGGGACCAATGAGCAGGGGTACTTCTATTTTCCCAACCACATCTCTTTGAGTCTTGTCGAAGGTTCGTACCGTATTATGACATGGTTTCATATGTGAGCTATCGATTTGTAGTCGTTTTAGCATGGCTAATGGCATGACATTCAATGCAGAGCCATTATCAATTAAAACTCCTGGCAACACAAAACCATTACTGTGAGTGGTGATGTTCAGGGCCTTGACAGACCCCGTGCCTTCCCTTGAAATTTCCTCACCACTGAAAGTAATATGATTGATGTCAGTTATGTGACTGATAATCTGATCCAATCTCCCAACAAAGATGTCTTTTGTAACGAATGTCTCATTCAAAACCCTTAACAATGCATCACGATCCTTTTTAGAGTTGAGTAATAGGTCAAGCACTGAAATGCGAGTTAGTTGTTTTCGGAGTTGATCGACAACATTATACTCACTATGCTTTAAAATTTTCAGAAACTCTTGTGCTTGTATTTTTGTGGAGGGCTCCTTAATCTTTGAAGGTGGGTCTTCTCGGAACAACTTCTCGGGTCCTGCTCCAACTTCCTAGAATATAGCAATGACCGCTTCTTGTTAGATGCCCTACATCACTTACTTCACTACTACTTGGTTGAGCAGGTCTCTTCTCCATCGTCCTTTTTTCCCTCTTGTGCATTGGACGATCCCAGAATTGTGACGCTCACAACGTAATTCCATGGGACCATCTTGGTGTCTTTAAAACGAAAATACTTTGGGTAGCAATTATGATTTTGGGAGCCACTTTTGGTTCACTTATCTCACTCATCATGAGATCAAGGACAAGTGGTCTCTTTGCACTGTATCTAGTTTCTTGACTCTCTGATGCACAGACTTCAAACTCTATTACTCTTTTCTCCTTCTCAAAAAACTCTATCTCCTTGTTATCCATCATAGCTTGTAGTATATGACGAAATTCCTCGTAATTTTAAATATCATGATCTCCTAATTGATGGTACTCACAGTACGGGCCACATCCTTCTTTGACCAACACCATTCCCCGATTGATGAGACGCGCCATGCATAACTGTTGAAAGACCCATCTCAAGGGAGACTAGACTTTAGACACGCTCTTTTTGGCTTTCTCGGTGCACTTGTCTTCAATGGCATTTACACCCTGTCCCCCGTGGTTCGGCAACGGATTGTTGGCCGTCTTGGTTCCTCTAACTGTAACACTCCAGTTCAAATCAGATTATGAACAAACTTTTTAAATGCTATATGGTTCTTGATTGATTGTCCTGGGACATCAGTATGATACTCGCAGTGCTCCTTAAGGTTATACCAAGCCAGGTATGGTGGGTTATAAGGGGTAACGTGGTACGGTCGGACTAGATCAGCCTTGTACAGCTGCAAGTAGAGTCCTTTATAGGTAATTGGCAAAGGCGTGAAAGACCTATCATCCATTTCCTTCTTAGGTCCCTTATCTCCTCTCTTGCTGAGGTTTCTAGAATTCCCTGCTGGGGCCTATGGCTGGGAGATGGTGAAGTTCTTTGCCTTGTCAAAAGCATTGGTGTTGTTCACTTCATAATTATTCTTCTTAAACTACTTCCGTGAATGATCTCCTCCGTCAATCCTTCCGCTCTTAATGGTCGTTTCAATGCGTTCGCCAGTCATGACCATATCTGCAAAATTACTAATAGGGTTATTGATGAACCGATCATAAAGTGCCCCTTTTAGCGTGTCCAAGAACATCAGGGAAATCTCATGAAGCAGTGGTTGAACTTAGGCTGACACATCGCGCCACCTTTGAGCATATTCCCAAAGGGTCTCATTGCGCTTTTGTTTTATGCCATGTAACAATAGTCAGTTGGGAACCATGTCGGCTACATGCTTATACTGATCAGTAAAAGCTTTCGCCAAATCTCTCCACGACTTGATTTGGGCCTTGTTCAGTTGGTTGTACCACCTCAGAGCAGACCCTACTAAGCTATCCTGAAAACAGTGAATCAAGAGTTTCCCGTTGTTGGTAAAACCAACCATCTTATGGCAAAACATCACTATGTGAGCAGACGGACAGGTGCTTCCATCAAACTTCTCAAAATCTGGAGCCTTGAACTTGTATGGGATCTCCACATCAGGAACCAGACTGAGTTCCTAGCACTTAACCCATTGGGGTCATCCTCCTCTTCCTTCACTTGAAGTTTTTCTTATAGGTCTTTCCGAGTATGCTCTAGTTGCTTAGTGAACTCCGCTTTCATTTGGTTTAGATTTTCTAATTCGTCAAAATCTAGGATGTCGTCCCCGATAATCTCGAGATTCCCGAAGGTCACCCCTGGTTGAGCTTGAGTTGCTGCACCAGCATGAGAAGTAGATGTACCTTGTGTAAGATTCAATGAAGGATCGATGAGCAGAGGGTTCTTGATAGTTTGGGCATAAAGGCGATCACTCGAGTTTGAAGAAGGGCTCTCGACGGTACCCTTGTCTCTTGACTCCTGCCTTAGCTGGGCTTGCAACAACTGAGATATTTCCTTCATCATATCTTGCTGGGACTTAAGGATGGTGTCCCTTAATTCTTGTTGGGTTCGTTCCATTTGACCACGCAGATCAGCTTCCAGTTTTCCAAGACCTTCCTCCATTCGCTTTGTTCGTAAACGGGTATGATATGGATGTGGAATGATGGTAATTTTAAAGAACCAAAACGCAATCTTTTTTGTTTCTGAAATAGAAAGCTTTTTAGTCAATTATTTGTTAACAAAACGAAGAATGCAAGTAAATGAAATATGCATGACTGCAATGAGCAACACTGAGTTTGGCAAATATCATCGTTAAATGACTTCCATTAATAGAAACATAGTCATCTGCCAAGAGCTGTATCTTCTGGGCAACTCCCTGCATCCAAACTATCCATTGCGCTAACTTTTGTTCTTGTCTCCAAATGTTGTAGGCAGCGAAATGTAGTTGCTTCAGACTCGGCATCGAGCGTACTTGAATTGCTCACCTAAAACTTGCCACATGATCCTTGAGCTGTTGAACCTCGGTTTCCAACTCTTCAATGCGAGCTTCTAAGGCTTGGTTCTCTGGCTTGCTTACTTTTAACTTGCTAGTCAAACCCTTGTCCTTGAGAAGAGACTTCTCCAGACACTTAACCTGATCCTTCAAGGCTTCATTTTGGCGATGTTCTTTCTCGAGCTGCCTAGAGTGATAAGTGTGCAAGTTCTTCATTTTTGGGTTAATGTGAGCACCTGGTCCTTATCCTTACAATACATCATTTTATAATTATCGGCTCTCGTTTTCTCCTCCTTGAGTCGGAACTCAAACCCTCCGCTTGATCCACCTTCCACAACTCTCTTGCTTTTGTTTAGCCTCTTGAGTTTCTGAATTTCTTTCTTTCTAACTTGAGCTCACGTTCCAATTCATCATTTCTCTTTTGTTGACCTTTAACCATTCTTTCAAACTACATATTCTCTAACTCAAAGTCAAAATTTTCTTGGTGAGCTTTCTCCTCGAGCTTGATATACCTCTCATGCTCCCTTTCAAGTTGTTTCCTCGTCAACTTGGCCTCGTAGGAAGCGTGGCCAACCTCTCTTCCATTGACCTCTTTCTATCGGGATTCAATTAGGGAATGTTGTCATTGACGTGGCTGAATCTTCATGCCTCATACTCGGGAGTGGTCATGTGGGTAGCACTCATGACTCTGACCCGCCTCGCACTGTTCCAAGCTAAAGAAACATCATACACCACAGCCTTGTAGCCCTTTTCCTTCTCATAATTCTTATTGAACTCATTCAAGCCCTTGGTAGCTGGAACGAATTGCCTCGAGCCATACTGTCTCAAAACCATGAGAGGAGCATAAGCAGTGTGCCCCCAAAGTCCAAGCAATGGCACCCAAGAGTATGTCCCGCACCTATAGAGGATACTCCTTGCGGAAAGTCACAGAGCCCTCAAAACTATATCTTCCTCTTTTAGGTTGCTAAGAACATCTACCCAAACTTCCTCAGACCTTCGGGTGGGCCAATCTTCCCTTCGCAGAAATTTTTCTAAAGGTGAGAACTGTCATTGTAGAGGGGCTTCGAGAAATTAGCATCCGACCACAGGTAACTATAGAACCATATTATCAAAAGTCGTGGGCAACCATGAAAACGACCCCCACCATGCTCCCGGCAAAACTGTAGAGATCAAAAAGTTTCGGCTAAAATCACAGGCACTAGATTGGTCACACCACTCAAACGGTTAAACAAGTCCAATACTGACGGATCAATTAGCCCTCATGCTCCGGTAAAGAGCACTAACCCATAACTAACAATGCGAAGAGATCCCGCTAAACTCGGCCTACCGGATGTGCAGAAGCAAGGGCTAGAATCCCATCCCATCTGAGATACTCCTTACCGTTCCAGGTAATGACCTGATGCTTGACCCATGATTCCAACATGTCCGAGAATCTCTTGAGCTTGACCCATAAGGCTTTTTTCTTACTAGGCGTCGAGTATACCCGAGTTTCGTCAATCTTCTAACAGTTTAAAAGGTCTTGATATTCTTCAATCGTAGGAGTTAAGTCGAAGTTATCGATCGTGAAACAACTGTAGGCGGGATTCCAGAACCTCACCAAGGCTTGCAGTAGTGCCTAATCTACTAGAACATCTAACAAACAAGCGATGACACCATATTCTCTGTTGAAAGTGCACCTTGTTTCCAAGTCCTAACTAGTCCATACTGTCTTCAACCTGGAAGTGTCATTGTATTATGTATTCATGAATGTCTCTGTTGCCAATATTGACCTAAACCTGGAAGGGATACTGTCTCCCTCATGCAACTGCTCCCCTTCAAACCATATTTGTACGTCAGAGTTATTTTCATCATTGCTGGGAATTGGGTCTCCCATCAATCTAGCCTTTAACTTCAGACTATTTCCATCTCAATGTGCTCTTTATGATATGAAGATAATATGCAAAACAAAAGAACAGCAATGAAAAGGAAGAAAAGAGAAGAGTTAGTCATGAGATAAAAACACGAAAGTAAGAAAAGATGAATATAAACAGTTTGCACAAAGAAAGAAACCTAACCACATGAATTCTAGTTCGCTAAGGTTATCCGCATGGCGCTAATAGGGGTGGTTTTCCTAAATTCTTACACATGGGTTTGGTTATAATTAAGGGTACCCGAACCTATCTTATTGCCTACTAAGGCAATAAGAACCCAATTCTGGCCCATTATAAGCTTGCGAATTGGTTTCGATTAGAGGGAAAACACGACCCGATGACGTGGAGGGCTGCTTACATGTCAAGAGGCGTGGATTCCGGAAGTGAATTGCCGACCCGTAGAGGGCTACTCACGTGGGTATGAGGCGTTTCACTTCAACTTAAGGGAAGGAGCTCAGGTATAGAGCTTGACGATATGATGCAACACATGTCGGTGACTCCTTAGAAATTAAATGAAAAATTAATTCGATGACCACCAATTAACAAAGCCCGTGAAATCTCAATCACATTTTTCAAAGAAGAATCATCCTGGTTAAAATCAATTAAAATCCAAATAATTTTCATTATTTAAAAGCACTAGTTTTCCTTTGGCCTAACTCTCTTTTGTTTTTTTTTAAATAGAAACGTCCCCAGCGGGGTCGCCAAGCAGTAGCAACCTTTTTCCTTCCTTTTGAAAAGAGAATTTGTTGCATTAAGGGCATTTGTTTAGAAAAATAAGTAGGCTACTAATTACCCCTTAAATCACTAATGAAAATCTTTTGGAAGATTAGGGATTTCTTTTGAAAACTTTAAATTTTTGAAAACGATGAAAACTTGGAGTCACCACCGGCCACTTGGGTAAGGTAGGTCGGACACCATAAGAAACCAGAGATTCGTCGTGAAAAGGTCCGGGAGTTGGTTACTCATGGGGAATGATTAGCACCCCCATCACGCCCAGAACCCATTACAAAAATATTTGTTGCTCTTAAAATGATGACAATTATTGAAATTTACATTGAATTTAATTCGGAGTTCTTAGATGAAAATTAACCTTGATTGCACGAGCTTTATCGAATTAGTGGACTCAAATTAACTGAACATTTAATTAGTAAGGTTAACGATATGACGGACCATAAATTAAACCGATATCGAATAAGCCCGACTGCCGTGTTAATTTATGGTTTGACCCTCGTACGTCACCTTTATGTATGATGCAAACATTTAAGTATGATGTGATGATTTTGTTAATTTTTAATCCATTTGCCTCGGGATGGTAAAGATTAATTCGAATATTAGGTCAACATCTTTTAAGCTCGGACTGTTATGACATGAATATTGGAATTTATAAATACCTCCCTTTTACGATTTAGTTTAATTAGGAACGTAGTCGAGATTGAAGATTATATGAATGGCAATTAAAGCATGTCAATCAAAGGCATAAGTAAAAGCACACAAAAGAAGGCCCGATTCACTAGAAAGCCCAATTAGTGATCTATTTATTAATTAGATGACTCTAATATTTAACCCTAAATTAATTAGCCCTAAAAACTAGAAACCCTAAATTATGGTGACTAGTTTATAGTTTAATGTGAAGTTAAACTTAAAATTAGTTTTCCCCCTAAAGTAATCAAGAAATGTTCAATTAATTTAACGAAATTAACATTTACCCCAATAAGCCAAGGATAAATTTAAATTCACTAAATTAATCTGAACTCTAATCTAACAAAGGCTTTAAAAAAACTAAGGCTAATTTAATTCTAGGATCGTGCCCCTATAAGACGAGCATACGATCTAGATTAATTGATTTAATTTGTCTAATTTAATCTAAAGCCCTACTTCCCTAAGGCCCACCAAAGCTAAGCCCAACAACAAAGGGCCCAAAACATTTTATACATGTATTACAAAATATAATGTAAAATTAAATTATAAACTTTAAAAACCTACAAATATTATAACCCTAACAAAAAATTATGTGTATTGTACCTTCAAAAACTATATATTGTATTAAAATAAAATTATATAAAAAAACTCGCATTTGAAGGTGACGTATTTACAAAATATACAAATAAACTTTTTAAAACCTCAAATTACATACTAAAGTATATTATGTATATATTTATAAAATCATATTATGTACATATATTGAAAATTGTATATACATTATATGTTTTATGTATATATTATATTTCAAAACCATATTATATATATACATTTATGAAAGCTACATAAAAAACACAATATACATTATATTTTAAGAACTATCATCATATATATTAGAGGGCTATATTACATAACTAAATGCACATTGTATTACCTAATATATATATATATATATATACACTTATGTATACCAAAGCCATCATATTATATACTAATATATATGTATAAAAAATGATCTATTATAAATAAAAAATATACCCTATATGTCAAAACATTTAGATATATATTATACTTTACAAATATCTATTTTATGCCTAAAAATATATGTTATAAGTTAAGAATATACATATATATTTTCTTTTACAAATTTCTACTTTACCCTAAAATAAAGGAAAGATTATACACATTGCACTTTTAATGTCTATATCTTGTACTAAATTATGCACATTTATTTCCTAATGTATGACGTTCGAATTAACTTCATCCATAAAATAACAATCACAAACGAGCAACATTATCATAAAATTAAATAAAAATTGTTGGAAATAAATGTGAAATTTATACTAAAAATGCATAAAAATAAACAAAAATTATAATTTGAATCTGGAAAAAGGACCTAATCGTGAGGAAATGGAATACAACGACAAAATTAAAGGAAATAATAAGGACGTAACTGGAAGTTTTGAAAAATTATGGAGGACCCAAGGAATCATTAAAAAAGGCGAAATGGTTTCCCTTGGTAATTATCCCACACGAAAGGACTAAAAGTGCAATTGGACCATGCGGAAGCCCCTCTGGCGCAATTAAAGAAGGGCGGAGGGATTCAAAATGTAATTATACCATTAAAAAATTATAACATTATATATACCCCTTTTATCCGAAAATCAAATTTTTTGGCCATTTTTTCTGTTATAACATTTTTCTCCCCCAAATGCTCTCATTTCCAGTTCATATGGGTTCATCATGAACCCAGATTCCAGAGCCACTCCCGCCGTGTTGTCCAAAAACCGGTCGGCTTCTCGCTGTGTCGGCCGCCGCTTGGCAGCGGCCGGCGAGCATAAAAACGGACAAAACACCCTTTTTCCATGCTAAACCTAGATCAGAACCCAGTTTTATCAAAATCAGTACCTTTTCCAGTAAAAAACCAAAAGCTGAATAAAAAAAAAAGAAATTTAGGGCTGAAAATTCCCCACTCTGAAACCACTCTCCGGTTGTTGTTCACCAACGGACGGTCGCAGGAGACCATGAGACTTATCACCGGCAAGGACAACATGGCGGCATGAGGGTAAACCCTAAACTCTATTTCATTTTTTATATATACATGCATATATTTATTTGAACTGAAAAAAGAATAAGATATACCTTGAAAGGCTTTTTCTCTGTTTATTGCTTCTGGATTTTTTTTGTTCGAATCTCTCCATTGTTACAAATGGTTCATTACATGTTTATATCTCTTTCCGATTATTCATTGCCCTATTGCCTATGGTTTACATGTTTAAGCAAATATTAAATGTTATCACTGTGGATGATATCGATTCTGATTTCCCCTTTTTTATGTTTTTTTGCTATTCGGTGGTTGAGAGAGTTGGTGGTCAACGTACGGTGACAGTGGCATTCCCAGAGACGTGGCCACGCGGATGGGAAGATGAACCGATGTTGGTGCGTGGACGCGTGAAGAAGTTGAACGGCCAGAGCGTGGGCTGCACGCGCGAGAGTCGAATGGTCCGGCTTGATCTAAGTTGTTGGATCAGATATGATCCGACGGTTGAGATCTCTCCTCGTATGGACGACCCAGATTGCACCTGTTGGTTGACGTGGCAACGCTGGATGATGACACGTGGTGCGCGGGGAACTGAAGGATTTCCATTCGATCAACATCCCTTGATCCAATGGTCCAGATTTGGTTGCGCATGAGAAGAACATCAAATTAGGGTTTCTTTTAGATAATTATCAGACTTAGGGTTGGGCTTGTTGGGCCAGATAACACATATTAATATTTTTGGGTTTTAATGGATGTGTAAATAGAACTGGACTTATATAAACTTTGGATTTTAATTATGTATTTGATCTGTGTTTGTTTATTATTATTATATTTTTAATTAATCCAGTCCATGTTATAATAACTCTTATAATACAACACATATACATATAAACAATTATACTTACACACAACATACTAACATAATACACACATAATACGTATATAATCATACATGCAATATTCATACATTCATAGTAATTGAAGTAATAATGAATACATACATACACACACGCAAGCAATACTTTCAATACACATACTCATACTCACATCTAGACATTAATAATACTAAGACAATAGAAATAGTAAACACATTAACAAACATATACATACAATTGTATATCACATACAAGGTTGACAAACCACACATATATGTCCATGTTTTATATAAACATACATAATAAACACATACTTATGATACATACTTGGTACGTATAATAACATACATGAGCCAAATTTTATCATCTAATATATATAAGTTCACTATTGCAAAATAAAAAAATGGGTCAACCCCAGACAAAATTAGTGATTACACATGCACATTCGTGACACATTAAAATAGTCCACTGTACCATTTTTATTCTTGAAAATCAGTGCCACCATGGAGACAGTGTGCAGAAGGAAACAACCATCGATCTACCAAAGCAAGTACACATGGGTTTGCCTCACAACCATTTGTTTGGATTGCTCACCATTTGGGAAAGCCTAGAAGCTCATGATCAAGCCATATTCTCCAAGAGATACGGAGACATAGCCCCCTTGCTTGGGGTAGAGATAGACGAGCCAATGATACTAGCAGTGGTTGAATTTTGGGATCTGACATATTGTTTCTTCATCTTTAACCAAAAGGACATGACCCCTAACATCAAGGAATACATGATCATGTTGCACCTAGAGTTAGAGAAACCTGCCAAGATATACTAGAAAGAGAAGAACTCTAACTACCAAGGGAAGTTTCCAAGCTTGTTGGTCTAGTCATGAAGGAAGTGGAAGCCCATATTGTTGAAAAGAACAAAAGCCCTTGTTTCAAGTGGGAATTTATCTATGCCCAGATTATGAAGGATGTAAAGAAAAGAAGGGTCCTCAATTTACTCTCCCTAGCCATCTATGGGTTGGTAATTTTTCCTAAAGTCCCGGGGCACGTTGAGATAGCCCTAGTTGATATGCTGGCCCAGAAGAATGTGAATGTGGTTCCAGCAATTCTTGCGGAGACTATTCGGTCCTTGAACTTTTTTTGAACTTGAGGAAGGGGTCACTTCACCGGGTGCTCTCAACTTCTTTACTTGTGGTTGTAGAGCCATTTCTTGGACAACAAGAAAATCAGTAAGTACCCTACTTTTAGAGATTTGGTCCCAATCTGAGAAGTCACTAGAAAACAGTGGCCACGAAATGGGAAACAAGAACAGTGGGTAGCCTTCTTCAAAAACCTTGTTGTTATATGGAGAGCCTGCAGATGTTTCCATTACAAGTGCGAGAGAATGGAATGAGTCCCTCTCATAGGCCTGTGAGAGAGCCACCAGTTATGCCCATTAGCTTGTACAACGTCAATATGGGTCTCAGTAGTTCATTCCTATTACCCACGGGCTGCATGAAGAAGAATTCTCTTATACAAAGGATAATTCCACAATCCAAGTCATGGAGTTGGCAAGTGAGTGGAAATGAACATACCGAGTAAAGATGGCCTTATTTTCTAGCATTGCACCCGAGTGCGCGAGTTGGAGAAAGTAAAGGATCGACAATATAAGTGTTCTAGTCTTGGAAATCTCAGCTTGGCGTCCTTTTAACCAAGCTATAGATCTAAAAACAAGATGTTGAGAGAAAAAAGGAAAAGTTGTGGGGCAGAGTCACCAAACTCAAAGACAAGCTCATTGTCGAATAGTAGCAGAGAAAAGGTTACCAGAAAAAGGTAAAGAACACATTGTCGAAGCAAGAACTCCACCTGAAAGATGTGCAAGAATTAACACAAGAGATTAATCACTAGAAAGCTCAAGGGGCACGTGCTAGCAGTTACAAAGCCTCTAAGGAAGAAAAAACACATCTCGAGGAGATGAAGAAAGAGCTAAAAGTTTGGCAACAAGAGGCTCGAAAAAAAGAGAAAGTATATCAACTTATCAAGGAAAAACATCATTTAGAGGGGAAATACTCAGAACCACTTCGTAGCCTTAGAACATGTCAGGACCAAAATCAAGAGCTTCAAGAGAAATTGAAAGAAGAAGAGGCAAAGGGTGTCGAAGCTGAACTACTTTGTTACGGTCTCGAAGACTTGAAGACATAGTTACAAGGACATAAAGACCATATATGCACCATTATTAATGACTGGTACTACAACAATATCATGTGGGCTAACTCCAAGTGAGTCGTTAACGTTGCATACCTGGGCAGAGCGTTGTACATTAACCATTTGACTCGGTAACTCCGAAAGGCGGTCTCCAAGGGTCGAGAATTAAAAACCGAGCTGAAGATTTGAGATAAAGGTTCCTCCCAACTGGGGAGGACATGTAGCATCTATTAGACTTCTTAGACGAGGAAATGGTCCAGTATCAACAGGTTATCCAGTTCTTCGACCGTGATCAGAGAGAGGTCATAACCAGTACTAAAGCGCATCAAAGGAGGAGAAAAGTCAGAATAGAAAACCATTTTCTTTATTTTTGAGAATAATGTGTGCTCAAACCTTATAATCTTTGAAGTGCACTTTTGATTTCCGAATATCAATGGTTTTGCATCATCATCATTTGCATCTTATTTATTCATTCTGAGGTTGGTGAACATGTGTTGTTATATCACGCCCGGTTAAAGCTTCAAGCTAGGTAAGCTTCATTCTCGTTTGCTCAGACCATTTATAATTACTAATATATTTTCTCATGATGCAGTGGGATTAAAAGCTTGGATTCAGACAAAATCTTCAAGCTAGGTAAGCTTCGTTCTCGTCGGTTCGAACCATTTATAGTCACTAATGCATTTTTTCATGACACAATGGAAATTAAAAGCTTGGATTCAGACAAAAGCTTCAAGGCCATGGCGAACATGAACAAATCCAAGATAGAAGGAAGTGATTCCTGAAAAAGATCTCGTTAGGGCAAAGAAAGAACATGCCATTGATGAGAATGATTGACCTGACATGGAAAAGTTATAGCTTAGTATGAGATGTTCACTCAAAACAAGATTAGCCCATCGACGATGAAACTCGAAGGGGTATCACTTTGCGGGAGGAAGATTTTTATCCTCCGCACTTTGAAACAGGTTCGTAAAAATATCTTCGCACTTTCAAACAAAGATAAAAACGTCTCTTCTTATAGTAAAACCACCGAGCATCTAGTACATGCCCCTAGCCCTATGCCCCGCTTCAAGCGCCCAACGAGGAGGAATAAACCATCCCATCTACAGTAAACTCTGTGTTAATTTTTCCCTTCTTTCTTTTGCATTTAATTTCATGTAGTTGCATTGAGTGAAATATTTTTCTCAAGTTTGGGGTATGTTTTTCCATAGTTAATAATTAGTTTTATTTTATTTGGTCTTGTAATTATTTAAGGTTGCTATGGAATTGGAAGTTAGAGTATGTTGTTTAAGTTTTTGATGATGTCCTATGATAGTGACTTATGCTTAATTAATAGCGATGTGTTAAAAGCTGTAGTGATTTGAACTTAGGGTTGATTATGGTGAAAACTATACTTGACACGCTGCATGCTTTCAAACACTTAAGAAGCCTTAGAAAATTTTAGGTCGATGTTATCGTAAAGGCTAAAAACTGAAACTCCCAGAAGAATCGAGAAAAAGAATAAAAAAGATTAATTTCAATGTAAACTTGGTGCCAAAGGCAAACTGTTAGGGGATATTCTAATATGCTTTGCTAGCTTAGTACACTAGGTGAGCTGTGTTTGCTCCATTTAACTTTTACTTGTAGGAATAGTAGTACTAGCATAAGAGTGAATGAAAGTCTTCACAGGATGACTCTGCTCGTAGGGCTCAGGGACGGGGTGTTTGCTTCACTTTATTTTTAGGCCTGAAGAGTAGTTATGATAAGTTGAAGCCCCAAGGATACAGCTTAATGAACTAACAACTAAGGGAGTAAAATAATGTGCTAAAAGGAAAGAAAATGCTAGGCAAGAATAGAGAGCAATCCTAAAAATTCTTTAAGGTCATTAAGTATTGGTTGTATGCAACACAACACACAATGCAATTACAGTGGAACTGATCCTATGAACGAATCTGTTGAGCTTTGTTATATAGCATACTCTTTGATTTTTTTGAGGATTGAAAAAACAATGCAACATGTCCAGGTTGTTGATTCCATAGTATAGTTTTTTTTTTCTTTTCTTTAGTTATGCAAGTTATTGCTTGAGGATAAACCATAGCTTGAGTTTAGGGATGTGATAACTTTGTATAAAACCTATATTTTATGCCATTTATTTGAGTTGTTGTATGAAATCAAGATCATATAGCTGCATTTAGGTTTATTTTGCATTAATTTTGGGAGTTTAACTTTGTGCTTCAACAATTTATATTTGGATTGATGAGAAAGGTATGGCATTTTAATGGTGTTTGTGCGGGAAACTATGAAGTAGTAAAGTGTCAGAATAGTGGAACAGCGCCCTCTTGTGATCACTAACTCATCATAATCATAGCACTTGTTAAATTTTAACAGAGGTCATTTTCTGAATCTACATTACTTCAAGAATGAGGGGAAAGACACCCTGCATCATTTCAAGAAGGAGAAATAGAATGACGACACCAGAATAGGGAAATTGCTCAAACCAAGAAAGCAAGATTCCCTAAGCATTAAGTACCATTTAAAGATATTCAAGGTGAAAATAAGCTTTGTTGCAAAGATTCCCATACAAGAAATTCAAAAGCGTTCATAAGAATCTTTGAAAGACTACACTACCAATATGAAGTACAAGATTATTAGATTGATCGAAGATCCATTTAAATGTTTTCTATGATGCAAAGATGTGCAGAGGCATGTGTTTCGTACCATCTGAAGAAGTGTCATTTGATTTGTTCTCCACATATTCGAACGAGTATATCACATTACTGATTCAGTGCCCGCAGGGGCGAGATTCACCCTTTTCGATTCAGTGCCCATAGAGGCGAGAGTCACCCTTTTGATTCAGTGCCCGTAGGAGCGAAAGTCGCCTTTTTCGATTCATTGCCCATAGGGGTGAGAGTCACCCTTATCGATTCATTACCCGTAGGGGAGACAGTCACCCTTATCGATTCAGTGCCCGCAGGGGAGAGAGTCACCCTTTTTGATTCAGTGCCTGCAGGGGCAAGAGTCACCCTTTTCGATTCAATGTCCGCAGGGGTAAGAGTCACCCTTATTGATTCAGTACCCGTAGGGGCAAGAGTTACCCTTTTCTATTTAGTGCCCGCAGGGGAGAGAGTCACCCTTATTGATTCTCACAGAGGTGAGAGTCACCCTTTTTGATTCAGTGCCCGCATAGACGAAAGTCACCCTTATCGATTTAGTGCCCACAGGGGCAAGAGTCACCTTTATTGATTTAGTGCCCATAGGGACAAGAGTTACCCTTTTCGATTCAGTACCATTAGGGGCGAAAGTCATCCTTATCGATTCAGTGTTTATAGATGCGAGAGTCACCCTTATCGATTCAGTGCCTACAGGGGCAAGGATCACCCTTATTGATTTACTGCCCGCAGGGGCAAGAGTCACTTTACCGTTTTTTGAAGAAGCAAATAAATTCACTGGCTTGGTGTTCACAGAGACAAGAGTCAAATTTTTGTGGCATTACCTCAAGCTAGAAGAAGTGGTGTTCAACATGCAACTCGGTCGGATAAAATTAGTGTTTTTGTTTTTCCCTTTTTCTTGTTTCACTGAAATGAACAAAGAGGGATAGTTGTAGCCACATATTTTATCCGCATATGTATATAAGATAAAAAAGTTCAAAAAATATATAAAATACAAAACTAAAAAAAATCCATGTGCTTTAGGCCCAATTAGACCCCATATGCAAAAAACCCTAGTTTTTCTTGTGCAACACTCCTTTTACTCATATCAAGCAAATTAGGTAGAAAAATCATGTAGATATTAGGGTTTTACTAGGGTTTTATTTTTCTGTTCCCCTTTATACCCTTGTAATTGGCTATAAAAAAGTCAAGCATTCACCTATTGTAAACACAGACAGAGACAAGATTCATTTTTTTTGTAACACAAAAAATGAAGAGCAATACAAGTGGTTTATTTGAGGTATTTTACCCAAATATTGTCTCCATATTTTCTTTTATATTTTATTCTCTTTGTTTTCTTGGCCATTCGGTCCCGAATAAGGAAGAAAAGAGTACGGATCTTCACTAATCGAAGTCTGCGGAGAGTTTATTACCGCCCAAAGGGATAGCCAGCATCACCACCAGAGCAGCAGCAGCCACGACGGCACACTGCTGGCATGCAGTGGCCTGCGTCGAGTAGCCACCAGCAGCAGCAGCGATAACCGGCGACCAGCAGTAGAGGCATTGTTCAGCCTGTACCCCGCATCATTGAGTTCGCGTTTCGATCCATTGTTTGCAATTTCTTTAACTTAATCATTTTTAGTTTCTTGAATTCTTATGGATTTTAATTGATCATTTGATTCCTACATATTTACCATGTTCTTCAATCCATCTTCATGCATTTTAAATCGGTAAAAGATTAGGGTAAGTAGATCATTTAATAATTAATGTCTTTTAAAGAAAAACTATCAAATAAATTAAATATGTATTCTTTAGGTTAGTTTCCTTAATTAATAGCTTAGATCGTTTCTCCTATAAAATTTAATTATGAATAATAAAATTTAATTAAATACCTAGGTTTAAATTTCTTAAATGATGTATCACCTAAATAATTTTTACCCTTAACTATAGATAATTAAATAAAACCCTTAGGTAAATTTTCTTAAAAGTTAAATAATTTATTAATTGTAACTAATGGTAAATATAAACTAACTTGGTAATTATTTAAGAAATGGGTAAATAATTCTTTAATTGTAAATAGAACTCTTTAGGAAATAGTTGGAAAAGCACATAATTCATCTTTGTGAATTGTAAATAATTAGATAGAGCCTTTTAGGATTAGTGTCTTTAAACACATGCTTTCGAAAATAATAATTAACTTTGAACATTAAAACCGCACATAAAAATTAAATAGATCATAAAACATCATTTAAAAAGAGATTATCTTTGCGCGCATTCATCCGGGTCCTAAGGAAAATATTGGTGATCAAGTAAGCACCGTTCTACGGGCGTGATGGGAATGCTAATCCTTCCCCACATGTAAATGTGCCCCCGAACCCTTGAGACTTTGTAATCTCTGGTTGGTTTTTAGGTTTTCGGTCCGTCTAATACAATAAAAATGACATGTGGCGACTCCGTTGTTACACCTTGGACTGTGAGGATTGAACCCATTTGTGATACACTAAATATCTTCTAATCATTTAACTCTAAGATATACTTAGTAATTTGACTATACGAAAGTGTACTTTTAGTAATTTCCATGCAACTTTTCTAATCAAAGAAAATAATAATAAAAACTAAATAATTAAAAAAATCACCACTATAACAAAAGTATTTCAACGCTAATGTCTTTTTCTCTCAAGAAACCTAGTGCAAACCCTAACCTGGGACGAATTTTGTCGAGAAGTTTGCAAACCCTGACCTGGAGTGGTAATATGTAGAGGGAAGTTTGCAAGGATTTTAATTCTATTGGATCTAAATAAGTCGTTATTTTCGTTCATTGAGATCGATGGGTTTGTTCAGAAACTCGAATATGCTGGTTTAAATCAAATCTATTTTGAATGTGGAATTTACGGACATACTAAGGAAGGTTGTGTTGGTTCGAAGGAGGCTACGGATACGGTTGGTCAAGTACGAGCGAGGGCCAATAATGAGGCTTTTTCTCCTCCGTTAGATGCGAAGGGGTCGGATCTTTTTAGAACGTAGATGGTTGTTGAAAATCGTTGTCGTAAGCCAAAAGGGGACTCTAAGGCCGGGACTTCTAATGGGAGATCTCGGGATGAGGCTACTACGTCAAGATTCTCGGTGATAAAGGATAGGGATGAAGTTATAGGATGTAGATGGGGTGGATGCACCTCGGCAGGATACACGAGTGCAATTGAATAACTCTTTTAAGGGGAAGTCTGTATTCCAACAAGTGAATAATACACAACAACAACTGAAAGTGGTTCGCAACGCAGCCTATATGGCCTCAAACCTGTAAAAATAAAGCTAGAGGTAGCAAAGGTAAATTGGACAGAGTTAGAGTGATTCTGCTAGTCAATGGACAGCCAACCAAGGTAATTTATCATGCTATGGGGCGTCAAGTCGAAGCCATGCTGAGGTTTCGATAATAGAGACGGTGATAAACCATCCTTTAGGGTGAAGTTAGCCAAGTCACATAGAGTGGTTAATAAATCATTTAAAGAGAACAATCGTCATGGCAACAAGATTAGCAAACCGAGTTCTATGTCTAATATGGCTCGTCCTGTTTTATAAGAGTGAGCGTAGACTGTCTCTAATAGCCTGGGAGATATGGAGAACACAATGGGTCACAGTGTTGATAGCAATGATATTGTCCTATCGGTGGATGATAGACGTGTATAGAGGTTTTCTAATGAGCAAGTTCTAGTTGACCAGAAGAATAGGAATCCAGTAGTCGAAGGTGTCCATGTGGTGGACGAGATGGCATTAGCCCAGTAAGGTTTTGTTTTACTTATTCGTATTATTTTATAATGATTATTTTTATGTATTAAAATTGTCAGGGAGCGGTGAGTGTTACGTTCCGAAGGCACTTTAAATCTTTTGTTCGTGATTTTCAACCAAAGGTGGTGGCCCTTTTGGAGCCTCGCACTAGTGGAAGACAGTCTGACAGCATTATTACGAAACTAGGGTTCCCAAGATTTTTTAGAATTGAGGCACATGGGTTTAATGGTGGCATCTGGTTGATGTGGGATGATTCGGTAGATGTTGCGATCATACATATTTTTAATCAATTTATTAACGGTCACATGCGGTCTTCATATAATAATGGATGGATACACTTTACTACTATTTATGTCGGCTCAAATGCTTCTATTCGTAAGTATTTATGGGATCAACTCCTAACGCTGGATCCTGGAGATGGAATCCCTTGGGTCTTAGGTGGGGATTGTAATGCTATAGCTCATTTTGAGGAGAGGTTTGGAGGTTCAGGTCATACTACGGAGGTGAATAGGGCATTTTCTGATCCAGAGCCTTACACCATCTCAAAGTTTGTGCAGCACTGACATTGTTGGTGTCTAATAATGCCTTTGACGCTTTTGGCAAAGATGTCTCAGGAAAAGAAGCCCCAAACGATGTAGTTGTATGGCTAAATTTATAGTATACTTAATGTTGTAAGAAGAACTTTGTAAATATAAAACAATAGACACATATGGAAGAAAATCGACATATGGCATATGATATGTAAAAAATACTAAAACATTTGTGAGCCGTTTTTGCTTACTCAAACATTAGTTGTCACAGCTATTTATAGGGAAATCTGCACTATGTGAGTTCAATAAAAAATATGAGACACATTTATTCGTTTGAAACCTGCATGTGTGGTACTTGCAAAAAAAAGAAATGATAGGTGGAACTCGCCCTCCACGCAAGGCGAGTTCAATAAAATTCACCATGCCTTCACGACGAGTTGCACCCATCATTTCCATTTTGCTTTTTCATGTACCACGCATGCAGGTTTCAGACAAATACAACCATAAACCTTTTTTTAAAACAAGTAAAGCATATTTTGAATGCGCAAATGTAGGATGGACACGCCAAACTATAGATATAAATTTCTATTCCTTTATTACAAAAATTACTACATTTCTTATATTACAGAATGGTTAGAAATAAATGTTATATACGTCTAACAATGCGATTTCACGGAACAATAATGTTGTAAGAAGAACTTCTATTACTATTGGGGCTGACAATATGATATTTGTCAGCCCCATTACGATCAACGCTCTGCTTCCTCATCTGCATCAGTTGGGGATTTACAATAAAGTTCACCTTGATCCTCTTTATTTTCCCTAACAGATAAGCCTCAGACGATACATATGCAGCTGTCTGACCCTTCATCACTTGAGAGAGTGATGTAAATTAGCATACAATATTGGTAAACAATATGACTTCTAGCTGGCCCATTATGAGCAATGCACACCCTCCTCTTTTACCTCATAATCTAGAGAGATATAGTTGGCTCTGACCGTCTACGTGCTACACATGGTAAGCTAACATGGCATATGCGGCAATCAAGGCTGAGTTGTGAGCGTGAGGCCGCATGCCATATATCTACGATGTAGGGGCTATGAGGATGATTTGTGAAGCGTAAATAATGTTGTAAGAAGAACTTCGATAATTTCAAAGATACCTTTTTGATTTTTTGTTGAAAATAATGTTGTGAGGCATGAGGCCGAGTTACGGAGCGTTTTGTGTGGTACGAAACAGAAGACTTAAGATTTGAAGAATTTTTTGTATATTTGAACATTATAGGAGATGCATAGATTCATCCGAAAGTTTTATAAAATAGGGGAGTATTTATAGGAGATACATAAATTCATCCAAAAGATGTATAATTTCAAAATGATAGGTGCAACTCGCCTTACATGAACTACGAGTTACGTTAAACTTGCCTTTCGTGTACAGCGAGTTACTCCTACCATTTCTTCCCTTCCAAATGAGTGAATGTTAGGCTTTTGAAGGCAATATTTAGAGCATTTTTCGAATGCGCAAAATAGCGGGGGCCACACTTCCTCATAGATTAACACATGTATGTTAGTGTTGCGAAAAAAATACGGGAAAAAGATCCTAACACAGTGAAAAAGTTGGCTAAAGACCCCTATAGAAGTCATCATGGTAGGCTTTTCAAGGAAAACGAGAACGCTTCGATATTCATGTTTAAGGTGAATTTATGGGGTGTTGAGGGATAATATTTTCGTACTTTTGAACTTCCACGTCATAGTATTGAAACATCTCTTGAAAATGGTGTAAAGATCAAAGCGTATAAGGCATCCTAAAGGGTGTCAAAATCGCGTTGAAAACACTATATGTGAACGTATTCGTTTGAGCATTCATGTTTGTTTATTTAATGTTTACGAACGTGTTCGTCTAAGTGTTCTTGAACGTGTTCATTTAAGTGTTCGTTAACGTATTTGTTAACGTGTTCGTCTAAGTGTTTAACACTCTGAAGATTATATTTAAATAATTGTAAGAAATAACATTTTCAATATGTTAACATTCAAAAAGATTTAATAAAAATACGTATGAATCACCCAATTACATTGGAAGAACTAGCATGTAAGAGGACCGTCGTATCTTGTTCTTTGCCACACGTTGTTCACCCTATTGATTTCTGATACATGGATCCTCCAGTTACATCCGTGGTACTTTTCGACACGTTCTGTAATATAGTTGTCCCCATTCGTTTTCTTCATCGTCGACACAACTGATCACTATATGTTGTAGTTCTTAATTGCATCATTTACGGTTTTCTTTGTCGTGAAAATCATTCCAAGTTGTAGTTCACCGTCAATATCGACTGCAGCATCGCATGACTATCTCCCGATAGATGAGAAATCGTCTGAGTTTCCAGCCATTATAGAGGGAATTAGTACGAAATTTACTAAAACAACTATAGAAGGAATTACTATGAAATCAAAGGTACGTTGTTTGAGGATGTGGAGGGGCCTATTTATAGCGGTGTAAATGAACGAAGCTGGAATGAACAAAACTATGTTAATAAATTGGAATTAATTTATTACATTTATCGTTAACAAGGTTTATAGGGAAATGTAATATATTCGTAAAATAATGTTGTTAGGACAATTTTGCGTACGTAATTCGTGTTGCATACTTTTCTGAATGTTCATCATTTGCTACATCGTTGTAAGGCAACGTACAATTAAGGTTGTTCGGGCATGGTTTCTTTTAGCCACATTTAAAATAGAATGAGATGTCGGTGCATGTACGAGAGCATCAGTGTACTGCTTCATCCCGATAAGAAGACCATGCCGAGGTTGACATTCAAATCTGTAAGCTGAGACATACTCAACATACCTAATGTCGTAAGAAGAGCTTCGTTGGTGGAACTCACAATATTGTTAGTTCTAAAGTTTCGCAACCACAATTCAATATACATGTGACCCCCCTTCCCGGCCTGGTCGAGAATCGGATCGAAGAATGCTACCAGTGAACAACATGGTAATTTAGTGCGATAATTTCAATTAAAGATTGTTATTACTACGGTAAAAAAACTACATTAAACAATATCACACTTCCAATTTGTCTTTTACAAGTCTACGATTACCCGATTAAGACCAATTTTATTCTTTTACAAGTTCTAGGGACTAAATTGTAATTTTGGTATTTTAGTGGCCCCTAACTGAAATTAATCTTACTACAGTGAAATTAGATCTATGTTTAGTGTGCATGCAAACTTTCATATCAATTAGAGACCATTTACCCTATCAATTTAGACTTACAAGATTCAGTGACTTTGTTGCAAAAACTTAAAAATTGTTCTTTGGCACTTATAACTAAATTACCTGTCATCGTATCGATACCCAGGAGACCGTATCGATACACCAAGCCTAATCCAAGGATTACATATTCAAATACAATGAACTCGTATCGATACAGTTGGGACCGTATCGATACAGGTTGACCACGTTGACTCTATATCGATACACTCCATGACCGTACCAAATTCTAGTGGCCAAAATCCGTACCGGTACGCCCTAGTCAATATTGTTACGCTTTTTTTTACTCATGTTAACCAGACTAAATATAAAGGTCGTATTGATACACCATCACTTGTATCGATATGCCATGTCTTGTAGTGGAAGATTTTAACTGATTTTTATTCGATTTAACCTATCAAATGATGTACAAATGCAATGAAACTTTACCAACAAGTTTATAACCATTTAATCTACTAACATGCCAACTTTCATGTTAATATGAATTCATTTACCAAGCTTTCACCTTTTTAAGCCAATTATGCCATTTTAACCATTTTTAACCAACATTAACATACCATTTAGGCCCTCTAAAGCCAATACAAAACATGACCAATATACACAAACCAAAATGACCATAATCAACTAGTTTAACTAATTTGCCACCATTCTAGGAGTTTATAAGGACCAAAACACATTACTTTAAGCTTGTGGTGACTTGTTGAACTTCCAACTAGCTCCATTCTCAATCCAGTACACTTTCTTAACCTGAAATATGGAAGATGAATGTATTAGACTTACATAGTCTAAGTGAGGTAGCCATAAACAATGAATGAGCATGGTATGCATTCCAACATGCTTCAATAACAAGTATAACCATGTTAACAAAAGGCATATAATTCAACATGGCATAGTTATCATGCTCAACATGTAACATGGCATCAATAATCATCATAACAATAATAATCAATAGCATATCAATAATTTCATATCAATGGTCAATAGCAATACTCAATGGTTTCCTTGGATCGATTTCACGGTATATGGATACACAAAATCTACCTCCGCACCAATTTCAATAATAGTCTAATCATATTCCCTCTATCGCACTAATTTGACCAATACACATCAACATCCCTCCACCGCACCACAATAAAGTCCGTAGCCTATACCCGTACCAATAAGCTTGTGAATTTTATGGCATGCCAATTGTATCCAATACTTTCGATCCCAAGGTTCAATAATCAATTATTCAATATCAATGTATCAATAGCAATGATTTAATAACAATGGTTCAATAGCAATAATTCATACCGATAAATCAATAGCAATGATTCGATAACAATGTTTCAATGCGGTAACTCGATAGCAATAACATATATCAATGTCTCAATGGTAATATGCAATAATCAATATTCAATATTTTATAGCTTAATATGGCAATGCTTCAATGCTTTCAATGGCAACAATAACAATGTTTCGGATACGATTCCAATGCAATACTTACCCATTCTTACCTATGTGACTTTCAATAGGGTTTTTATGCAAAAACCTTCAATACGATGGTTAACAATACAATAAGCAATAATCAATGATTCGAGATGGCACCTAGCCAACTCTCGAGACTCCGACTACACTCACTTTACTTTCGAAGCTCCTACGGCTCTTGGATGATGATCCCTTTATTCCTAGCTTGTTTTGGAGACGATGGGCTAGCTTCCTCTAATTCTTGAGCTATGAGAAATCAATAAGAAAGTGTTACAATCGATATAACAACATCGATTCTTATTTCTAAGCTTAGAATAGCCATTAGCTATTCGTTAGATTCATGGATTAAAACTTGAAGAACAATGGTTTAGCCTAGAATCATAACTTGAATTTGGACATTCAAAAGCCTATAGAATCAACAATAAATTTAGGGCTTTTACTTACCCAATCGATAGTTATGGATTTAAGCTTTTAAAGCAAAGAAGGCTTGAGTTTAAAGAGTCCAATTGGAGAGGTGTGTGCTTGAGCTTGGTGGGGAAGATGAAAATGGAGGTGTGTGCTTGATTTCTTCAAACAATGGATGGTTTGGTTACGGTGAAATCAAAACAAAAGAGAAAGCTTTTTTTATTCCCTTATTAAGGAAACTATCACCCTAATCATTCCTCACCTCACCAAAAACCAATGAGAAGCTTTCCCTTAGGCAAAGGAAAGCTTAAACTATTATTATCCATCTTTCTTATCCCTTTCTCAACTTTTTAACATTTGATGACTAATTGTCATCTTTCTCGGCCACTCTCACGTGAAGGGGCATCAAGCAAGTAGGTGAATCATCCCCTACTTCCAATTCTCTCAATTTGGTCACTAAAATAGATTTTAACAAGGACCCGTATCGATACACCTATAGCTTGTATTGATACGGCTGGCTTAAGTTTGGTAAGTTAGGAAACAGTTGAATCGTACCGATACAGATCCCACTATATCGATACGCCTAGCCAATTTTCAGAATTTAAACATTCCAATAAGGTCCTTACTGAACATTGGACTCAATTAAGGTCCATTATCGATGAAACTAATCCACATAATCAATAACAATGCAACACTTAGGCTTCTTGATGTAGGTTTTCCGATCGTTGGAACCCAATTCTGACTAGACTGGTTTTCGGGGTGTTACAATACAAGCTGCAACAGAAATGCCTATTTCGAATAGTGATGGGAACATATCACTTGAGAAATGCACAACATGACTTCTGAGTATCACAGTATGAGAAATGTAGGACCACATCTTCACTAGACCGAAATAGAATATCGGTCTTCTCATTTGCATGATACACAGAGTAAGCCAATAGGGCATATGCATCTGTCAAGGCCTAGTTGTACAAGTGTATGCTCCGGGTTGGTCCACGTAATACACTCTCAGCCTTAATAGTCACCTACTCTGTGCGCACATCATGTTGAAAGGAGAACTTCGTGCATCAAACTAAGCTTCACCAACACAAGCCACGGCCACTGTTTTGATCGAATTCATTACGATACAACAAAATTCTAACCGTTTTTTAACTTATATTTTATGCGATCACCCTTTAAGATGTTTACAAGATATTTATAGTAGGACTTTTAATTCGAAGCTCACTTTTCATATAAACCGAGTTACATACGTCATGTGTCTGAACCCTCATGCAAAAATTTTGAATAATATATAGCCTACAAAGCATGCAAAGGGGGATGACATGATAAGTGGAACTCGCAGCCCTCTGCGTGCTTTTGCAGGTAAAAGATTCGTTAAAATGCCTATAAAAACTAAGTTTTTGCCTTCACTTTTTTTTTTCAAACTGACCGTGCGGGTACTTAATTGGAGCAACGTTATTCCGGTGAGATAAACTTTTTATTTCCGTCAATTCCAAACGAACCAAGAATATTTTACGCACCATGGGTTCTGACAAGTTACACAAAGTTCTCCTTGCATCATGACGTATCGCTATTCTTTTTTTCCTCAAAGGTATTACAAAAATTCATGTTGTAAGAAGAACTTTGTGTAATGAGTCCAAATCCATAGTCTTAATTCATTTGGAATTTATGGGTTGACCAAGTATGACATGGTGGTGTATTTACGAAGACGGGCGCCCGAAATAATCTACCATCAAACCGCGACGACATTGAAATAATTGTAATGACTAAATTTTGTACAATATTTCTAAATTTTATTGTTTCTATATTTAGAATTTATGTTTTCCATATCAGTTGTATTTTTTACTTTACGCATGCGATGCTAATTCTTCTGCAATAAAATAACTCACGCGGTGCTTTTCCTTTACTATAAAACCCATGCTCCAATTGTATATATTTCACCAAAACATCCAACACTTTGCTCCTCTCATGGCTAAGTTTTTCACAACATGTTATTTTCTTAGAACCTATTTCGACTCAACAATCACCAGCAATATGCCACTTCACAATTTGTTGCAATTCATATCAAACGAGGTTGGTAAATGTATAGACAAGCAAATTTCTTACTTGGAACGTAAAATCCCAACATCGGCGGCATCTAAAATGCACTACATTGTGAGGTTTACCAATGAAAGTGACGTACGCAAAATGTATGACCAATTCAATTCTGCAGGAGCTAAATACATCCACTTAAATGTTAAGTTTGATGAGGTTGACGCCGGCGAAGGTAGTACGTCTGTGCCCAAAGAAGCTGCTTCGTCTGCACTCGCAGCGACCACTGAACAAGCTCCATCTTCACCGGATGTTGATGTAGTTGCTGATGCGTTGCAGCTTTTTATGTACAAGCGCAGGAAAGAAAAACAACAGCTGATAGAAGAACTTAACTTAAGTTCAAACATATCAACTGACTACGATGATACCGAGCCAGAATCCAATTAACCTTTCATTGCTGAAATCATCATAAAATAATGTTTTATGCATTGGCTTTTCGTCCTTTATTCATGTTCTAAGTATGTGCAACGCTGCAGTTTACCCTCATTTATTTATGTGAACGTTGTTCGGTACAAATCATCCTAAATTATCTTCTTCAGCACGTTACAGTAGAGTGATAAAATTTACCTCATTTATTCTGACAACATTGACTACCATTAACGTACATATAAATAATTTATTGACCCAAATCGAACAAAATTCCAAACAGACCCTCTTTATGTTAAATAACCCTAAAACTTAACCTAACTCGCCGTACATACACGACGAGTATCAGCATCCCCAGTCACGACGTTTGGTTGAGATGTTGGACGGAAGTTATGCCATGCAAAACTCGCCATACTCATATAGCGAGTTCGGTTTAGTATTAGCTTAATCACATTATTACGATTTAAACAGGATTATATTTTTTGAAAAAAAAAATAAAAACTCGCCTAAGTGATACGGCGAGCTTGAATAAAAAAGAATATTTTTTTGAAACTTGCCATAGTGGTGCGTCGAGTTTACTGTAAGAGTCATATGCAGAGCATTTTACGATTCCAGGTCGTGCAAAGATTAAAATAGAATTTAAAGGTCCTATTTTTGTCCTTACGCCTAAAACTCCACCTATTCATAAGCTCAGTAAATCTAGTCCTTTTTCTTTTACAATATCTTTTCTTTGAAAGCAAGAAAGAAAAGACAGCACTGATAAAAAAGATGGAAAGGATTCCGATTTGAAACTCCTTATATTTATGTCCATTTAGCCTTGGTTCTTAAGCTCTTCTTTCTTATTGGTATTTCCTTCATATCAGATACTATAAAAAGCCCTAAGAAAACTTTTGGTACTGAATTTGATAAAAAAAAAAAAAACTTTGGTACTGAAATGGGTATTTGAGACCGGTTCAAGATATGTTGATTTTAACTGGAATTTAAAATTTCAAACTTTAAAGATTTTTTTAACTAGTCGAATGGTCAAAGATATTTATTTATTTTTATTATTATTTGTGAGAATTTGAATCTCAACATTTACATAAATAATATAAATATTACTTTATTGTAAAAAGAAAATCTCAAACTTTAAATCATCAAAACTGATGATTAATATAGATATTACATAAAGAATTTAGCTTTTTATACTCCCAAAGCAAAAAAGTCTATTGAATCAAAATTGTAGTTGGATAACGATATTTGTCATAAAACAACAATAAATTATTGTTAAATTGTTATTATACAGAAAAGTAATAAAAAATAATAGACTATATAAATTAACATAACATTTATGAGGGAAGAACAAATAATTTAGAAGAATAACAAAAACTAAAATGATGAAAATTTTAAATATAAACTATATGAACAAAAATTAATAGCCTCCACTCTAACTTATCAATCCACTAATCGATAAAAAATTTGGGTTATTTAAATTTTTATTTTATAACTCAAATTTTACTTGAAATTTTATCGAGTCGAAACAAGTTTACGAAGTTATAACTCAAGTCAAAACAAATTAAGTCAAAAAATTTTATTTTTTTGAATCAATTCAAGTTTTACTACCTTAATGTAGATTTTATGAACTAAAATTATTATATCATACTAGGTCACTGCTCTCTGAAATGAAGGGAAGGGTCAGGGGCATAAACAAACAAAACTCTACCTATTCATAACCTCAGTAAATCTAGCCCTTTTGCTTTTACTTTATCTTTTCCTTGAAAGGAAGAGAGGAAAGATTGCACTGATAAAAGAGGGAAAGGATTCCAATTTGAAACTCTTTATCTTTATGTCCATTTAGCCTTAGTTCTTAAGCTCTCATTTCTTATTGGTATTTCCTTCCTATAAGATGCTATAAAAAACCTAAGTAAGCTTTTAATATTGAAATGGGTGTTTGTGACTGATTTGAGATATGCCGATTTTAATTCGAATTTAAAAGTTTAAACTTTTAAAATTTTATAATTGGTCGAATGATCAAAGATGTTTATGTGTTTTTTATTTGTGTAAAGCAGAATCTCAATATTTATCTAAAAAAATATAAATATTACTTTATTGTAAAAAGAAAAAACTCAAACTTTAAACCATCAAGAGTTAGAAGAATTAAAACTAATAAAATTATCTCAATAATTAATGGGTAAAACTTTGATATAGTAAAATTAATTTTACACAAGCCTGTGTATTTACACTATAAAAACTTAAATCCTAAATTTCTAACCCTAACCCTAAAAAACTAAACCTTAAACTCTATACACTAAATTCTAAACACTAACCTTAAATTCTAAACTCTACAACCTAAACTTTAAACCCTAAACTAAAATCTTAACCCCTAAAACTAAAAGGCACGTGTAAACTTACACGGCATGTATATAAAAAAATCATAATTAATTGGTCTAACTGAATAAGATAATAGATCGTTTAAAAAAACTAAAATTCCAATATTATTATTATAAACAAAAAAATTAATGTGTGCCTTAGGGTTAAGAGTAAATGGCAATGGGTTCAGACAATATTTATTTCAAACTATCTGTCAACAACAATAAACTTCAAATATCTAGTCGTTAGCATAGTCCAAAAGTAATCATTTTCATTGAGAAAAAAGGATCCATTTTTGAAACCAATTTAAAAATTTAAATTTTTTTGAAGATTTTTCTGTATAAATATTGCTTTCTCTCGATGAAACATTTCATACATAGCAATGGAGAACAGAGACGGTATTTTACCTCCGAGTGTGGAAGCAATGGTATCAAGAATATGCAGCGAGAAAAGCCAACCGCCACTTTCCCGCTCAACTAAGCAGGCGTTGGCCCAGATGGACGAAGAAAAATCCATACATATTCTCCGGAAAATCCAAGTGTCGGAGATCAAAACTACGTTTGATATATTCTTAATGTTTCTGATCAGGAAAGAATCAAACGATTCTCCTCAAAAACGATCAAATCCTTCACCGGTGAACTCTCCCGCGAAAACTCTCCGTTTTATGATGAACTCTCCTGGTTAGCATTTCTTCAATCTCTCACATGGTGGGTTTCTTTTCATTTCAGTACTTCTTCTGACGCCATTTTTGTTTCTGGGTTGTTGGTTTTATTAATAATTTAGGGGGAGATAATGTTCACATTGCTTCTACTTCGGCACCGGTTATTCCTACTCGAAGTTTTTCAGCAAATGCCGGTAGAGGAGAAGGGCCGAGCTCTCAATTGGTAGCTTTAGGGGAGCTGGAATTCCGTAAAGCTTTTCTAATTCTGAGCTATATTGGGCAGTAAGTTTTTGTTCTATAATTGATATGCATATCTTTTGTTGCTTTTAATAATAAGAGACTTTAGTTTTTCCATTCTTTTTACCACAGAAATAGGCTAGAAGAAGTAATCCCTGCGGATCAAATTCGAAGCTATAAGAATTTGGCAATGGATGAGTTTGAGGAAAAGGTCTGGGATTTTCTGGGAAGACAGTATGCTGCAGGTGATCGTGTTAAGGTAACATAAGTTGATAGCGGTATTGCCTGTCTTAGACTCTAGCTATATCATGTTTCTAAAGTTTGTAATTTGTGCTTTGATTACTTTCTCTTTCTTTGTGCTTTGTCTTGCAGTCACTCGAGTGGGAATCTGGCAAGGCATATGAGTATCACTGTCATGTAAATGAAAATGGAAGCTATAGGTTCAAGGTATATTGGGAATTGCAGTTCCAAGTTTTTTGCATTTCCTTGACTTTGTGCATGCATGTATGTTATCTTACCTTCATAGAACAAAAGGTTTGGGTTAAATCTATAGACGCTTGTGGAAACATGTCTCGGATGGTGGGGTGTAGACAGCTTTATGAGGTTACTCGCAGTTTAATATGATTTCTCTTTTTTATCTCTTGCATGTTCAGACTTGTTGCTTGCCTTACCGGATTTGAATCTTGATTTCATGTCCTGCCTGCAATTGATCTCGTAACATGCTTGTGATTAGTTTTTTATCATTAGGCTTAAGTCCCCCTGATCTGTTTTTTTGAAGGGGCGGGTGCACTCCAGAGTAGCATAATTGTGCATTGCTTATTAATTATTATTTTAGCATTAATTTTCTTTTGCAATACTTTTTCACTCAAGTTTATTGTATTTTCCTATGTCCTTATTCCGTTGGATGTGGTTTATCAGGGCCCTTAATTTGAAAAGACGAGAAGTCATTTACAAAGGGTTTTAGGAGATGATAATGTTCTTGCTGTTAAGTTTGATAGAGAGGGTAAAAGTTCAGTTGACAGTGATTTTGATGAGTTCAGAAAAGTTGCAAAAGATGGAATACTTGTCGGTTTGCGACGTTACAGGTTTTTTGGTGAGTCTTCTGCTCTGAATTCTTGGAATGATAAATCTACTTTTTTTATCTTATTTTCCCTTTCATGTAATTCATTATTGTTATTCCAGCATGCATAGAGTGTTCAAGCTTGCTTGTCTTGATGGCTTTAATATTTTCTTCTAGCATTTTGCTTCTCTGCATTGTGTTTTAGGCATGCATGTCGATGACCTGTTGCTAGAGTAGGGGGATGATTCATCTACCAGTTGAATTGCATCTCTTGTTCTTGTCTTATTAATGAAGGATACTTACACCATCCGTTCTGTTCTAGTAGCTTTATTCAACATTGATTCAGGTGTTTTGTTCAACTTGTATAAGAGAATTAGCACAAATGAATTGGTTTTTTGCTTTGCTACATTACCTGATATTTTCTCCATTTTAATGTTGGCTAAATTTAAGTTGCAAAAATGAAAATGTATGTGAAATGCATCAGTTGTTTTTCCAATGCCACTCATAGTTTCTGTCTTTATGATAACTAAGATGACTTATCATGGATTTCAGTCCCCATACAAATATAGGGCTACTTTGGCACTATGGCGTTGGGTGTTTGGGATTGTATATGTGCATGTAAGAAAGAATTGCTTTTACTTTTCCAGTTTGCAGTTTTGGGGGATATCATTACTGGCACATACTGTTTTCTACCTTTATCTGCCACATTATCAGTTATTTAGGACCCTTTGTTCTTTTTTTGAGAAAATATATGATGTGGAATTTTTTTAATACCCTAGTTATTAGGATTTTGGCAATGCATTGAATATTTTCTATGTAAAATTTCAGTGTTTAAGGATGGAGGCAAAGCAGCAAAAAGGAAAGACCGGACTACGTCATCCGTTAAGTGCTTATTTGTTCGATTCGAGTCTAATGCATCCGTTGACAAAGGTAAAGAATATGTTTTATCTGGGAAAACAGTTCAAGAAGCCAGAAGTGTGTTTATGCATGTCCATACCCTACCTAGCATGGCTAAGTATATGGCCAGGTCAGTGATGAAATGATGATTCAAGTATTCATGTTCAAATTCTTCTCTCTCTCTCTCTCTTTTTAAGAGTGGCTGGTTTTCCTTGGGCTGTAGATTTGCACTAATACTCTCTAAGACCATGAAATTGGAAGTTGATTTAGCCAACATAAAATTTATGGAGATAGAGGATATACACTGCAAGGTATGGTATATGGATTTAAATTTTCAATGAAAATCTACTCTTTATTATTGTTTTTAGCTTTTTCTTGTATCTTTTCTTCTAAGTTCAATTTGATATTTTAGCACAATAAATTTGTAGGATAAAGATGGAATTCCCGTACCTGATAAAGATGGAAAACATCGTATTCACACTGATGGGACTGGGTATATATCAGAGGATTTAGCTCTGAAATGCCCGAGAAATGTCTTCAAAGGAAGCATTGCCGGTGGCTCCAATGTTGAGATTGGACCAATTGTTTCGTTGATGGTATGTTAACCTGTGAAAGCATTGCATACTGGTTGCTCCAATAAATCATCATTGTGCTGTGCAGGACAAAAACCAGTGTAATATATACAAATCTCGAACAGTTTTTGCACTAAAATTTCATGCCTGTTATACCTTGGCCATTTTAAAAGGCTTAGATTCCAAGTTTTTTTTTTTCAATTTAGTTTCTAAGGTACTATTTTGGAAATTTTGTTCTGCTTTTCTTTCCTTCTATAATCTCTCATCTATTGTCGGGATGTTGAACTTGTTATCTTATCTTTTTATTGTTACCTGTTTTCCAGTTAAACAATTTTCTAAGGTTGTTAATTTATTCTCAATGAACTTTAGGGGGAGACTCCAGACATGAATTCGACAGAGTTCAACCATAGGGTACCAGTATGTACATGTAACAAATGGTGCTTTCTTTTTTAATTGTATAAATTGATTATGATTCCATTCCTTATTTTCTTTCTAGCCTTTGCTGCTCCAGATCCGGTTCTTTTACAATGGTTATGCTGTCAAGGGAACTGTACTAGTTAATAAAAAGGTAAAATTGTCCGTTCGAGGAATTATAAAAAAATGAATTTCCCGTTACAATTAGAACCATGCTCTATTTGGAAAGTATCTTCTTGACATGAGAAGCAATGGTTAGTTATTTGCATGGCAGCATGGGTATATCTTGAAGCAGACTGTACTAGTTAATTTATTGCTGAACAGAATGTTTAAAATTTTAAGGGAAAAATGGAGCAGAGCTGAGACCACCTCAATTCCATTTGAAAGAAAAATTGAGACCACCTCAAATGCCATATTTCCCTTAAAAATCAATTTGTCAATATAATCCATTAGTTGTTTGTTGTCTGGGATCAAAACTACTGCGACACATTTTTGGTGGCTAATAATTTCTCTGTGCTTTTAAAAAGTTGCATGCATGTAATAGCTTTTATTCCAAAATTCTGTAGCTTCCACCCCGAACCATTCAAGTTCGGGATTCCATGATTAAAGTTAGGCCTGATTCGAATCCATCAAATATCTGCACAAGAAATTCGCTGGAAGTAGTTACAACCAGGTACTTTCCATTGTTCCCTTCATAATTTCTGTTTAATATATTTGTATATCATCCATTTTTTAATCCCTGAGTAATAAGTACCCAATTAGATATGTTGTGTGTTAAAATAGAAGAGGGGAGTTGGGAGGTACATCGACATTATCCAAACTTAAATGTGTCTTCTAAATGGAAAATAAAAGGTAAATAAGGAAAAATATTTAACCTCTCATTTATGTTAATTCTTCATGCGCTTTGTCAAAAAATATTTGTTCATTGGATAAAATTATATGTACTAAAATACTGAGACTGCTGAAGCCTTAATGTAGCTATGTTGTTCTGACAGTATTTTTTTGAATAGATTATTATTTTTTGAATAGTGTTCTGACAGTAAGTCTAGCAACATTGGCTTCTTCTTTTACTCTGTCACCACTTTGAGCCTGGTCTTCGGAGCATCTATTGGGAATGCTTCATTGAAGTATGAACCGTAGCTTGCAGAATATGAAGCTTGCCAGCTCTTGCTTCTTTAGCACAAAGCCCCTACTCTGATGCCAATGAATTCAGTACTTTTTAAATTTTTTAACACCCCAAGGGCTTACTAGGAAATGATTCGATTGTGGTTTAGAAGTTTAGAGCATGACTGCAGAGTAATTTGCAGCCTGTTATTGTTGCTCAAATCAGTCTTTCAGCTGTAGTGAAAATTACCCACACTGTTATATGCCAATCTGCAACTGAAGATGCAGCATTTCTTTTATTTCTGGCTTAATTTTGAGGAAATTGGCTTTGATGAGATGATTTACCCCACAAGAAATATATGCCTTGGAGCAGTTATTATTTTTCTTTGCTACACTTGTGAGCGATATATTTTTTGTTATCACCTGCAGCAATCAACCAAAGAGAACTTCTCTTTCAAGGAATTTGATTCTGCTCCTTAGCTATGGAGGTGTCCCAGATTATTTTTTTATGGAAATATTGAAGAATGCTTTAGAAGAGTCGCAGGGTGCTTTCTCCAACAAAAGAGCAGCTCTTAAAGGTAGTTTTCTTAACTTCTTTGTCCAATAACTTCAGCATTTTCAAAATTTGTCATCTAATTTGTTGCTTTGAAGGTTACACTAGCTTAATGTGCATATATTATACTGTTCTAGAATACAATACCATCTATGGTAAGTTTAAGTTCTTTTATTTGTTGGCTTTGACAATCTTCCAGAATTGCTGTACACATCAGCAATAGTCTGGTCTCGTTGATGCTCCCTCTCACTGGTATAATAAACTTTTGAATCAATCTTCATAACTATCACATGCAGTTGCTCTTAACCGAGGTGGCATGGACGAACTTGGTGTGGCAAAAATGATTTTATCAGGGATTCCCCTTGATGAATCATATTTGCAATATCGGATGTCCATAATGTTGAATGAAGAAAGAAAGGGTCTCCTAGGAGGAAAGCTCCCTATAACCGACTCTTATTATTTAATGGGCACTGTTGATCCATCTGGACTCTTAGAAAGCGGTGAAGTCAGCATTATCTTGTAAGGTCCTCAGAGCAATAATTTTGTTATTATTGTTGTATTAGTAAATTCGTTGACACAGTCCCGGCTGTTTTGGCCAGAAATTCAACTTTTTTCCCCTCTTTTTTCTGCAAGATGCATCTCTCAAATCAAATATTTTCCCTGCAAATAAGATTGGATGTTATATGTGTAGGGATAATGGACAGATTTCTGGGAAAGTGCTGGTGTACAGACAACCTGGTGTACATTTTGGAGATATACATGTGCTCAATGCTAGATACGTGAAAAAGTTGGATGAATATGTAGGACATGCCAAGTATGCTATTTTCTTTTCTTGTAAAGGCCCGCGGTCCTTGGCTGATGAAATGGCTGGGGGTGATTTTGATGGTGATATGTTCTTCGTATCAAAAAATCCACAGGTTGGTTTCATTTTTAGTTTGTTTCTGGTTGACAGGTTTGTTTTCCTTTTTCTTCGCTTTCTTTTCAGTCATTACTACCCTGTTTTTAATAAACTGTTTACTGTGATCTTTTCATCTTCATTTCAACTGGATGAATCTATTAATTTCAATATGCGCTAAAAGGTGACATTTAAGTTGCTCTTCAGTTCTTACAGATGAATTTACTTGAACGCCTTTACGTTCCTACATGTTTCTGGTAGCTGCTGTCTGTAGCATTTTCATTGAGCTAGATGCCAAAAGCATTCTTGGATATCATGCATGAAAAAGATATTGATCATGCTGGGAAATCTAAACCTATATTTGACTTTAAGCATTTATGATGCAAACCGAGGACTCTCTCTCTCTCTCTTGGTATTTTTACCCACCAATGGTATTTTCTGTTATGTAGAGAATAGGGCTACTTTTGTTGCTTCAAGCTCTCATTGCTCGTATCGAACACCTGTTGTTTTGGTCACTGAATTCTAACATGAAGTTTGACTTACCCTTCAAAATAGATGAATCTTGTTTTTAACTAGGTTGTAGTTTTGATGATTTGTAGATACAGATACAACTGTGAATTACATACAGTAAAATATTCGGTTTTATTTTTATTTTGCTTTATTTTAATGTATTCTGAGACTAGGTTGTACTATCTTCAGTTATTGGATTATTTCAAAGTCAGTGAGCCCTGGGTAGAAAAATGTTCTACCCCTGAAGGGCCTAGTCCGCGACCCAGCGACCTCTCAGATGAGGAGTTGGAGCGTTATCTCTTTGATTCGTTCTTGAGAACTAGGTTCCATCCAAGGTAATAATTTTACTCTTAGATCAAGTTCGATGAATTATCTTCATCACTTCATAACAAATACATCATTATACCAAGCTGTCAAACTAGTTATCGGTTTTGGTTCTTATTTTATGGTGCATCTGGCTGCTGCTTCTTTCAGTTATGCTACGAGTGCTGCTGCTGATAACTGGTATGCAATAATGGATCGGTTTCTTACGGTACAAGATTCATCCGAGAAAGAACTCATGAAGAAAAACCTGGAATGCCTTATTAACTTATACTACGAAGCTTTGGACGCATCGAAGTCGGGAAAGAAGGTTAGTAAGTTACTTGGCCTTGAAAGACTGTTATACTTTCCAGTACATGTTGCTATCTTAGAAACTTGTATAACCTTTCCCTTGATTTCCGAATAGGTGGAAGTTCAGGAAGAGTTGAGAGTAGATGTATTTCCTCATTATATGGAACGGGATAACTCATTCAAGTCAACTTCCATATTGGGGAAGATATATGATTATGTCAAATCTTATCGAGAAGAAGTGTCAAAGAAACTAGGTAAAAATGTGTTTCCTAGTTTTATGTTCCATGCTATCATGGAATAAGTGAAAGTGAATATCTTAAACCTTTTCAGAAGTTCGAAAGCTTCCTTGCTTTGACAAAGAAGTCCTAGAAGAGTACTGCCGAGAAAAATGGACTGCACTTTACGAAAAATACAGGAAAGACATGCGTGATGCTCTAAATTTCCCGAGCAAAGAACAAACTGAAGCAGCTGCTAATGAAGTTTATGACAAGTATAAAAAGGTGATTATCATGTATACATGTAGAACCATAATTAAACCAAATAATTCTGATCGAATATATATTGCTGATGGTTTAGGAACTCTATGGAGGTTTGGAGCTGGCGGAGAGACAAAGGCCAATGGAGGAAATCCGGAGGGAGGCGGTTGCGATTTATAACATTTGCTATGATTATGCCATGAAAATGAATGATGTAGGCAAATGCACGTTTGCATGGAAAGTTGCAGGCTCCGCCCTCTTGAATCTGAATGCCTCGAAGCTGGACGAAAACTTGCTGTCGTGTGCACCTTTTGTTTTGAGAGAACTCTTTTCTTGAGCTAATGATGTTGTACTTGTATGTAATGATAGCATCTTGTTTTTACAATGATCAACTCGAAAAAGAAAAAAACCTTATTAAGATGTGTATGTGTATCTATCTGTTGTGGTCCCTTGTCTGTGATCGTGTCACTACACCATTAGTAGGAATGTTGGAAGTGAATGTTTTTTTTTTCTGATTTAATAGTCGAATAAATGTCTAATTAAATATTTTTATATGTATAAAGTATTTTTTGATCTAACTAGGTGTTTAACGTTATATTTCGTATTTATTTTAAAGTTTTTTAATCAACAGTCTTCAAAAAATTGTCAAAATTTATCATCTAATAAAAATGTAATACTTGACATTTTTTAATTTTTATTTAAAAAATAATAAAAATTTTAAACACCAAAACTTTAATATTTTTTAAAATAATCTTCAATCTCTAAATTCTCTCTATTACCGTAGGACACCACGTCTTTATCGTTAAAGTGTCTCCTCTTGTTGCATGGGTCGCAAGACTAATTTATCGTTTGTTTACTCGTCGTCATTGTTTGTCTTTTGATTGAAGATTTAACGTTTGATGTTTGTGGTTTATTTTGTCGCTTGTTTGTCGACTTTTGACAACATAAAATTAGTATTATTGGTTAGAGATGGTTTACGAAGGAAGTGATAGTTGAATTGACGGACGAAAAATAAAAATTTAAAAGTTTAAGGATTTAGAACTAGAGTTTGAGAAGTATTTTTAAAAGAATTAAAAAATTTCAGGTTTTTGTTATAAAGTTAAAGTTTTTCTTTTTCTTTTTAATTAAAAAATTACGAAAAGAGGCCACCTATCAATTTATTATTGAATATATAGAAGAAAAATAAGGCGGTGACGAGAAAATTTATGATGAAAATAGAATAAAATGTTAAATATTTTCTTGTTGAAAAATACTTAGACAACTATATGAAAAGATATGGGACATGGACATTTATTTGTGTATTAGACCATTTTTATATGTAATAATTATATCATGTACTGCGGTAGAAATATAAGCACTCTAATTTTAGGGGTTAAGAATTCAGATTAAGATTTATAATTTTAGGGTTTAGATTGATGTGTTTAGAATTTAGGATTGTAGTTTGAATTTATAGTTTAGGGTTAAAATTTAAGAGTTATAGGTAAAAACCTAAATTTTTATTATATTACTTTAAAATCTAAATTCTAACCTCTAAACACTATACTGTAACAGTAAACCCTAAATTCTAAACTCTTAAATTTAAACCTCTAAACTTTAAAATTTAAACTAAATCTCTAACCTCTAAAATTAAGGCGTTTGTAGAAACAAAATTTTTTATTATTAATACATCATATATTTTCCCATAATCTTCAATATCTTCTTTAACTGATTAATCCGAAATATTATAAATATTTATTATAAAACAAGTCTCAACTTATACTTATATTCCAACGATTGATACCATAAAAATCATGGCACCTCCATGATAATGAACTTCTGTCACCTTGTTGACAAATGGCCAAATTCTGCCAACCACCACCACCTGGCCACCACGTCACTCCTCAATCTGCCACTTAACCGCCGCTTCTTTTGTCTTCCTGTCGTATATTTATTTATTTTTTGATAAAAAAGGGGCCTTTTCTGCCTTTTCTTAGTGCATGACAATGAGGTTGATGGTTTTTCATAATTTATGTTATATTTATGTCTTAATATTACATCTAATATATGTCGGTTAAAAAGTTGAGATTTTTTATGTTATCAATTTGACTTTTTGATCCATTGAACTAGTACACTGAACACAGCTGATCCGAGTGTTCTTTCTTTTAAGTTCTGGGGATTGATTATTTACTTGTAGTATTTCCAGTTGAATCTCTTAATTACACCCAGAAGGAAAAAGAAGAAAGAAGAAATATACAGGATGGAGAGCACCATGAAGGAGATGAGAGGTGGGGAATCAGTGCTTGACTTGTCCCCCAGAGCCACCGTAGGAGGCGGCGTTGAGGATGTTTACGGTGAGGATTGCGCCACCGAGGACCAACTCGTCACCCCATGGACTTACTCTGTCGCAAGGTCACCTTTTTCTTCCCTTTTTTTCCCCATTTTTTTTAAGCTTTTTGTTTTTAAACTGTTCTTCCATGGTTGCAGTGGCTATTCATTGTTGAGGGATCCCCACCATAACAAAGGGCTTGCATTCACTGAGTCGGAGAGGGATTCTCACTACCTCCGTGGTTTACTTCCTCCTGCTGTTGTCACTCAACAGCTTTAGGTTTATAATAGTATTAAATTGCGGTTTGCGTACGTTATTTTTTTTTAAAAATAACTACGATTTTAAATGCGGACATGGTTAGCGGTGTCGCGTCGACCTCCAAAACCGTTACGATGCTTTGTGGCCGCAATTTAACACTCGAATTTTTCAACCCCTTTCTCCCCAGAATTTGAGAAGTAGTTTTGATTCATATTTTGTGTTTGTTATAATTCCTAGGAGAAAAAAATTGATGGACAATATCAGGAAATATCAAGTTCCACTGCAAAAATACATGGCCATGATGGAACTTCAGGTCTCTCTGTTCATATTCTTTACTTGGATTTGTTAGTGTTGGGAAAAAAGGGTTCTTTTTCAAATTTTTCTCATTAGTTTTCACCATTAACAGGAAAGGAATGAAAAACTGTTTTATAAGCTGCTGATTGATAATGTTGAGGAGCTGCTCCGGGTTGTATACACCCCAACTGTAGGTGAAGCTTGCCAGAAGTACGGAAGCATCTTCAGGCGTCCGCAGGGTCTTTATATAAGTTTGAAAGAGAAGTATGAAATATGAATGTTTCTTTGCCTTATGTAATTTGAATCCCCAAGTGGATTGGCTTGACTTGGTCGGATAATTACATGCAGGGGAAAAGTTCTAGATGTTTTGAAGAACTGGCCGGAACGGAGTATTCAAGTTATTGTCGTAACGGATGGTGAGCGTATTTTGGGACTTGGGGATCTTGGCTGTCAGGTACATTGTGTTTAAGTCCATTTCTTCAGATTAGAAACATTTTTTATTGGTGCTTAGTTTAAGTTTAAGTTCAGTCTTTGGATTCCCTAATGTAAATGAATAAATAACTAGTTTGGCCATGATTCTGTTGGAGATTTAGGGGATGGGAATTCCTGTTGGAAAATTGTCTTTGTACACAGCACTCGGAGGGGTTCGTCCTTCAGCAGTAAGCATTTCTAGTGTGGCAGTTTTCCTCAAGTTGTTCATTTGATGTTCTTGAGATCTAAATTTATACTAGTTCTTAAGCTGAAATCTTACGTAGATTGGAGTCGAAATGAACTTTGGATATGAACAGAAATTTTGATGATTGCATCGTAGCTCTTGTATTGATTGATTCTGCTTTTTTATAGTGTTTACCTGTGACCATAGATGTGGGCACAAATAATGAGGAACTGTTGAAGGATGAGTTCTACATTGGGCTTAGACAAAGGAGGGCAACTGGGCAGATTTGCAGATTTTAATAGCATAATAATTATGAACAAAACTTGCATTATACTGAGATTGTTTTGATTACATTTCAGGAATACGCCGACTTGCTACACGAATTCATGAGTGCTGTCAAGCAGAACTATGGGGAAAAGGTTCTTATACAGGTATCCATTCTTAGGACACTTCTGTTTTTCCGTATGCTATCGCTTTTCGCATTTCCTAATCATGTTCAATTCTTTAAATGCTCAGTTTGAAGATTTTGCAAACCATAATGCTTTCACATTGCTTGCGAAATATGGCACAACCCACCTTGTCTTCAATGATGATATACAGGTAAGTGGTTATAGCAGGCATTTTGATTGTGTACGTTTTTCTGTTAATTTTCAATTAGTTTTTGGTGCAGGGACAGCATATGTTGTTCTTGCCGGGGTTGTCGCTGTGGTACTCTAGCTGACCACAGATTCTTGTTCCTCAGTGCTGGGGAAGTAAGACACTAATCTCTGCTTTCTAATCTTTTCCCAAAAAGGGGAGGGATCAATATGCTGAAATAAATAATAGCTGATAGAAAGGAAATATGTACCTTTATGCAACATGATTTAACTTTCAATGGATCAATTCAAAATACCTTTCGATGGAGTCATTGACGGTTGCTTTTGTCATACTGTTGTAGGCTGGTACTGGTATAGCAGAGCTTATAGCTCTTGAGATGTCGAAGCAGGTAAAAAGCATAGTAGTAAAATTTTGCAGATTATTTTAGTTGATCTTAAATTTGGTTTGGAGTGATAATCGTTTTGCTCACTTTCAGACAAAAATTCCCTTGGAGGAGACACGTAAGAAGATCTGGCTTGTCGACTCGAAGGTATAGATAGGCTTGGCCTTTGATTCTTGCTTGAAACAATATACCATATGAACATCCATTTTCATCCAAGCAGCATGTGAATTATATTTCAGGGACTGATTGTTAACCCTCGTAAAGATTCGCTTCAACACTTCAAGAAACCATGGGCTCATGACCATGAACCTGTTAAGGATCTATTAGGGGCTGTCAAGGTAAGAAAAATATTGCTTACTTTCTCATTGTTTAAACTAATTTCCGGTGCTTAAAATGCTCGTATTTCTTCAGGCAATCAAACCAACAGTTTTGATTGGGTCTTCCGGAGTTGGAAGAACTTTTACGAAGGAAATTATCGAGACAATAACCTCCTTAAATGAGGTACTTTATACATTCCTCGTATCTATATGCTTTCTGGTACAATTTGCTGCCATCCAGAACCAGAAAATATTTACATTGTTGTAAATCGATTACAATGCAGAAACCTCTTATTATGGCTCTCTCCAACCCCACCTCACAATCCGAGTGCACGGCTGAAGAAGCTTATACTTGGAGTCAGGTAACATCATATCTTGTTAGTACTTTGTTAGACCTCTTATCTAAGGTGAAAAAGCTACTGAAAAGTTTCGAGTGTCGTAGTTGCTTCGAGATCTCATTCTTATTATGTTGCCGCATTGTGCAGGGCCAAGCGATTTTTGCTAGTGGAAGTCCATCTGATCCTTTTGAATACAAGGGCAAAATTTTTGTTCCCGGACAGGTTCGACCATTATTTGGTTTTCAGTATATTTTAGCAAATTCTCCCATATGCATCATCACCTATTGCTGCATTTTCTTTTTGTCATTCAGGCCAACAATGCTTACATTTTCCCAGGATTTGGTTTGGGTTTGGTCATCTCGGGAGCAATTCGCACGCATGACAACATGCTTTTAGCTGCCTGTAAGTTAGACAATAATTAACTTACGAACAACGCGACAACATATACATTCCGAAGTTTGCTGGGATTTAAGATGAACTTACTCTTTGTATTCAACAGCGGAAGCCTTGGCTAAGCAAGTTACCGAGGAAAACTATGACAAGGGCCTTATTTACCCACCGTTCACCAACATAAGGAAAATTTCTGCTAACATAGCTGCAAACGTTGCTGCTAAAGCATATGAGCTCGGTAAGCGACATTTCTAATCAAATTAAAGACATACATTGGTGTTTCGATTCATTTATGTCTGAGATTATCTTTAATTTGCTTTCTAGGTGTGGCAACTCGTCTCCCTCGTCCTGCCAATCTCGTGAAGTATGCCGAGAGTTGCATGTACTCACCTGTCTATCGAAGTTACCGGTAAATGCCCTGAAGATTCCCTCACCCATTTTCATATATAAGAGCTTCGTCTCAGAAGAAGCTCATCTATGTCATATATGTTGTCTAATAAACAAAGTTAAGTAAACAAATGAGTTGGGTTGGGAAATGTTTTAACTTTGTACCATTAAAGTGTGTTTGAAAAGTTGTATTAGTCGTTTTGAATCTGACAATGAGGGTGTGTTTTTTTTTTTTACCATTTGACAATGAGGGTGTTATGTTCATGTTTGTATAGCTCCAATAATATACATGATCATGTTTGAAGGATAGCAAGCTTGGAGAATGGTCCTTTATGGTTCATGAGCAGGGCATAGGTACCTTGCTCGAAAGTTGACATTTTTAATCGTGTTTAGCCGATGAGCTATCACAATCATGGTCCTTTCGACCATGATTCGATCCAGTGCTTCTTGAACCAGTTTTTCAGATTGGACATCAAGAGCGCTGGTTGCTTCTTGAGCCACGGTCCATTGTGATAGCTAAGGAGGGACCGATGTGGTTGTAACCCTCCTCTCAAAAAAGTAAAAAAAGAAGCAGCAGCTTTCTAGAATATATATATATATGTTTATATTATACAGGATTAGAATTTTGGATGATTGAGATTACGTTCTTTTCTTTTCCATGAATTTTTTAATTTCACTCGCTCAAATTTTATATTATTCAAAAAAAAATTAAATAAAGTTTGAGTTATAGAATAAGAGTAGTTCGATTAAATTTATTTATTTTAATTTAATTGCATCAATTTTTAAATATTTTAATTTTATCTTCTAAACTGTGATTCTAAACTATGATATTTAAGTTAGTCTTAAATTTTTGAGTATGACTTATTTTAAATAATTAAACGTTTTAATTTTTTCCTTAAATTAATTAAGCGTTCTAATTTCTTCCTTATTAGTATATATATTATGTTTTATATAAATAAAATTGTTACAAAAGTTATTAATTGTCATGAAACATATATCATAATATGATGTGATATAATAAAATATTTAAAAAGTTTAGGGATTAATTTAGAATGAGGGTTATAATCGACAATGAAACATTTAAAAGTTTGAGATTTAGTTTAGAATGAAGAACATAATTTAAGGATAAAATTAAAATATTTAAAAATTTAAAGATCAAGTTATAGTTTGAGGATATGTAATGTCATTAACTTTTTTTAATAAAGTTTAAAATTTTTAAATAATGTTTAAATGAAAATTAATTCTTAAATTATGTCTGTTTGTTTCTTTTCTAGTCTTTAAATTACTTTTTAGTAAAAAATAAGTATCTAAACTATTTTTTTAGTCATTTTAAGTTCAAAATTATTTTTTATCAAAATAAATAGCTAAACTATGTTAGTTTTTAGTCTTTAAATTATTTATTGGTTAAAATTTTTTTTATAATGTGTCATTATGTTATTGGTCGAAATAATTTTTTAACTTGAATAACTACCAGACTTAAAGTGACTAAAAATAATAGTTTAAAAACATTTTGATCAAACAATAATTTAAAAGCTAAAAGCAAATAAAAATATAATTTAGGGCTTAATTTTTCATTTAAGCCTTTAAATAACTCCAATAAATAAGTTGAGTCTCCGAGCAGTGATGGCATCAATTCGTGGACTTAATAAAATAACATACATTTTACACATAATGGAATCTGGATAGAATAGAAAAGGTGGAGATAAAACTGGTATTGGTGTCTAGCTGGAATACCATCAAACAGTTGGAATCAGAAATCCAATTACAGACTAATAGCAGGCACCATTAGTTTTTACTGATTTCTGCCATGGCCAACTGATAGAACTCCCTCCTCCAAACTCTATTTGGCCAACCATGTCAATAGAGCCTACACCAGCATAACTTTTAGTCGAATATCGAGCATATAAATTAATAAAAGGGTTCTAGATTACATGCAAGCTTCTTGCAGTTTGCCAACAAAAATAATAAAAGAAATGAATGGTCTTAACTAATGAGTTTATTCGAATTTGATTCTGTAATTGACATGCATCTTTCTCTCGAGAAAGATCATCGGCCTACTCTATCTAGAGAAAGCCTTACAAAAATGGTGATAACTTCAGAAACTAGTATTAAAATATGGCAACTCAGATACCAAGCTCAATGCATTGGACATGGAATATCATTGATGCACATCGGTTGGCTAGTTATCGATTGGAGAATCAATACCACGGCTGCTTCCAGCTAAGTGGTGAAGAAGCACACCTGCTGCAACACTGACGTTCAAGCTCTCAACTGCCAGAAAGGACCGGAACTCCTCAGCTGAGCAACCAGAATTTACTTTCGTAGTTTCTGTATCATCAACCTCTCCGGCTGCTATGTCTGTAGGAATATTTCCCGGGATCCTAACTAACTGAGTGCATGATCTCTCCACTAAAGGCCTTAAGCCAGTCCCTTCACTGCCTAAAACAAGAATGGTCGCCACACCTGGCAAAACCTCATTCAAGGGAACAGCCTTCGGAGAAACAGAACCCCCAAGAACCCGCCAACCATTTTCAGCAGAGGAAATTAAGAATTGCATCATATTCTTGCAATATCTAAGTTCCATTAATTCGAGTGAGCCAGCACTTGCCTTGCTCACGACACCACTCAACGGGGCTGAATTTTTAGCACATAGCACGACCCCTGAGGCTCCAAAGAAGTAAGCCGACCTAATTATTGCACCCAAGTTCTGAGGATCGGTAACCTCATCCAAAGCTACCCAAAGAGAACCATTCTCCTCGTTAGATAAAGGGTCTAATTCCTTTATCTTCACCATCTCAAGGGGAGAAGCATCAAGCACCAAACCTTGGTGGGGGCGATTATCGACGACCATATTCAGATCATGCTTTGAAAGTTCCTTTACATTTAACCCAAGTTTTTCAGCCATCTTAAACACTTTCTCGAACCCTTTCTTATCCTTCTTTTTCCGATTATTACTACTCAAATCTAATCCTTCTTGGACATACAACGCGTAGAATTCCCTTCTTCCAGCAGACAATGCAGCCAAAACAGGACCTACACCATAAACCCCTTCACCAACCATCTTAGGTAGAGTTGATTCAGTAGCTTCTTTCCATGTTTTTCTGCCCCAATTTTCCTGCTTATTCCATCTTCGAAACTCCGGTTTCTCGGACCCAAATTTAGTGTCGGCCATTCCTCTAAACCTTCCCTTAATCTTATCCCATCTTGGATTATCGACAACCTCATCTTCTTCTGTCATCACTTCTTTCTCCTCATCGATTCCAACCTCTCTACCTCGCCTGCCATTAAGTCCATCACGATGACCCCTTATCATATCTACTTTCCTATATCTACTCTCTTTAGTATCCATCAAGCGAGCACCTTTCTTTCCCAAAAACGATTCATTCGTTTCCTCCAACGAAGACCTATGATTCTCTTTCAACCTATCCAATGACTCCTCCCAAGAAGAACAACTACCCGTCTTCGAAACTGCCACTTTCTGAGATTTCTTCACTCCATTCACTCTCCCTGAATCCAACCAAGGCAATGCTTTTCCTGCCCCACTAAAAACCCTATCTTCACCAACTCTATTCGAATTCAAACTCGATAAACTCATAGCTCCTACCAAAGAACAACAGTCCACAGCACTTCTAATCCTAAACCCACCTAGAGTACTCCTGGGGTTCCCAAAACTGCTAACTTTCAAGGGTTTAGGGTAAAAGTGAAGAGCTTTATGAGTGCTACACATAAATGGTAAAGGTTGGATTTTTGAAGAAAACCTAATAGCAACTGGAAAAGCTTGGATCTTGGTCAAATTAGAGTACATTGTGTTCGATTATAGATAGAATTGCAAGAACCAGAACTCGGTTTACATATAAAGAGATGGAATTGGGAATTGGGAATTGAAAGAGCAGCTCAATGGCAGAACACTCTACCTGGGTTTAGAGCTGAAGCTTTTAACCTTATCCACTCCAATGGTTACACAAGCTTTTACTTTTAAACCGGCTCTGCTTCGCTCTATCCGACTCTGGAGGCAAAGGGTTTCTTTAGGTTTCTTTGTCTGCTCAAGCGTAAAACGACGCCGAAACCGCCGCTGTCATACCTCGAGCGTTTCGAATTGACTGAGATACCCCTTGTTTTCTTATACTTATAGCTGCCTCTAATTGCAGCACACCGTCCCTAAAATATGATATTTATTTTAAATTAGTCTTTAAATTTTTAAATATTTTAATTTCATCTTCAAACTATGACTCACATTTTAAATTGGTTCATAAACTTTTGAATGTTTCATTTTCATCTCTAAATTATGAGTCTCACTCTAAATTAGTCCCCTGAATTTTTGAATATTTCAACTTCATCCTCAAAGTATCGTTTATACCACATGATATTATTACATAATATAAATAAGTGTTTCATGACAATTAAAAAATTTATAATGGTTTTATTAACATAAAATATGATTAACATATACTGATAGTTTAGGGATAAAACTGAAATGTTCAAAAATTTGGGGACTAATTTAGAGTGAAGGTCATAGTTTGATGATAAAATTAAAATGTATATAAGTTTATAAATCAATTTAAAATGAATATCATAATTTGAAGACATATGGTGCGATTAATTCTAAACCTTAATCTATAAATAAAATTTTGAATACTAAAATTTCACTTTTTTAAATTTAACAATAATCCATTGATAATGTTATCAATTAGACATTAGTTTTTAAATGAAATAAAATAATCAAATTTGAACAGTGAAAAGTTCGAGTTCAATTCAAAATTTATTGTTCTAAGTTCAAGTGAAATTTGAACCAAGATTCTTTTAAGCTCAAGCATAGCTTGAAATCAGATTCTTTAGTGGGATGAAGAGAGTATTTTTTATATTTTTTACAAGTGTAAATAAAATTTGTGATTTTATTTAATAAATCAAATATCATCTAAATTATATAATATATTTATAATATTATTTTTAAATAATAAATTTTGAGGGGATATTGATAAGAGTATAAAGTAATCAAAGAATTGAGTGAAAGGAGTGTGATGGCAATTTAACTTTGGGACATTTGTGTGTATTTGGTGTATGATGAGTTAGATGCCGAGCATGAATGTGTGTAATTCAGTGACATTAAAACGATGCACTCTTTTTCCTCCAAATAAGTTTTAGAGAATTTTTTTAATGAGGCTCGATTTATTGTCAATTTTTTTAATCTATCAATAAAGTTGACTTAATCTTTCAAAAAAAAGTAGTCAAAGAATTGATGAATTTTTTTGTAAAGAGTTAATAGTAGGAGAATTAAACTGAATAAAATACAAAGTTGAAAGATTAAATTGAAAATACTTAAATGTAAAATAAGTGCTTAGAGTGTCTTATTTTTTATTTACGTGTTTAAACTATTTTTTTGATAAAATATGTGCCTAAAGTGTTAATTTTTATCAAAATAGATGCCTAAAGTTTTTTTGGTCAAACTATATGCCTAAAGTTTTAATTTTTGTCCAAATAGATGCCTACCTCTTATGTGAATTTTGATATTTTGGACACGTGTCAATTAATAATTTAGTGTTGGGTGTTTTTTTAAGTTAGGCACCTATTTCGATAAAAATAAAAAATGTTAGACACATATTTTATCCAAAAATAATTTAGACACTTAAATAGAAAAAAAAGATATTTTAGGCACTTATTTTATATTTAAACCAATTAAAAAATATAAAAGTTTATTTCAAAAAATGAAATTGAAGTTACATAGTTATTCGAGTTATTCTAAACATATTTTATTATTTAAACTTTATTTAAATTTTTTTCAAGTCAATTCATTTATAAACTAACCGAAAAATAAAAATCATATAACAAAATATTAACAATCGTTAAAGCTCCCGTCATCGTCACGATCACATGCACGTGGCACCCCTGAGAATAATTATATGAATCGATTAAATTAAATTCGATTTAGATACGCATTATTTGCAAAATCAGTGTCGAGCTACAGTTAAAGGGGAAATAATTGTGGGGGCAGGCAGTTCAGAAAGTATGCAAGGCGTGACAAAAGCAGATATGGCAATCCATTCCCTATACCTCAAGTATGGTAAATTTTTCCATTACATAAAAAAGAACAAGGTGATATGTTTGGTATAGTTTCGGAAAATCGTGATTTTATGAACCGTAAAACAGACATGAAGAAGCAAACCTCAAAGAGGGAGAGAGCATTGCCAAAGATGAAATCCACAGAGCCTTCGATGTAACAATCTTTATAGTAATGTCTACCAAAGTGATCATAGAGAGTGTCCTGAGCTCCGAGGAACCGACAACCGACGAAAGTAGCGGTATCTGCTGATATTCTAAATGCCACGGCTTGTTTCCCGACTGCTCCTGGTGATGGAACTGGTGCAGTGTTCTGAGAGCACACGCCAACACTTTGTTAACCATGAGTAATTAAGGTTTGTTTACCTTGAATGTGATGTCTTTGGCAATAAAATAAGGGGAATTGACAGCAAAAGTTGCAGAACCATAGGTTCCCAAAGGTTGTCCTTTTGGACCAGGTGTTTGAGCTGTGTCTCCCCATTGGACTATTGTCTTGTCTGCTCCTGCTCCTTGAATTTTTATGAAGGATTTCAATGGCGGAATGCTAACCTTCTCCCCGAACAAACCATTTTTTTTTATTACAGGGATAAAGACACATAAACAAACAAAACCGGGAATCACTGACGTAGGACTTTATGTTAGGGGCGAAAATAGATTTTCAATAGAAAATACGTAGAAAATTTCTAAAAAAATTCTATATCATAAGAATTTTAAAATTTTAGGAGGCAACCGTCCCCTCCAGCCCCCTCCGTCCATCCTTGCTGGGAATCACATTGTCATAGAAGTGAGTGAATATAGACAAAATCCAGAACAATTTGGCATAAAATTATAAGCACTCACGTGTAAACCCCTGCATGGATCTTGATGACCACTCTCACAAGGTTAATGAAAGGCAGGGAATCAATGGCATCCTGGATGCTGGTGAAGTCTCCGAACGCCGGATTCTTGTCTACGGTGATTTTATAAGACGGGAAGAGCTTGTTCTTCGCAGTCCGGAAAACCGAGTGTTTAAGGCTGCCGACGAATTTAACCCATTGCATGAACGGCCGTCCCGATACGCGGGTGCCAGTCGTGTTCGACTGCTTGTGGTGCTTCCCTTTCGAGCCCCCGAGCCTGATCCCCTTGGTGTGGCACAATATCTGGCCCGAATTCAAGACAAGAATCAAGATGGCAATGTAAAGAAAACGTTGCAACTTGGACATGTTTGAGAATGAAGAGGAGGCAAGTATGTGGAACATAAGAACTGACCGTGTCGAAATCATTGTTTTTATATGTGCAAGTTTGGGGTTGTTGAATTAGAGAATCAATGACAGATAAAGTGAGAGTTCACGGGTGGTTCGGCTGCCACGACAAACATGTCGAGACTTCAAATATGAGATCAAGAGAGAGAGAGAGAGAAGACAAACAATCTAGGCCACAAAGACAACATGGTTGCACTTTTTGTAATAAAAAAAAGAAAATTTTGCTTTGCTTCATGTTTGATATGTTTGACTGTTTGTAATGCCCGTGAGTGGTCTCTCCTTGCTGTTTTTGTATGATTGGTGAATCTATTCTTGAATTGAAGAGAGATAATGGGATTGGGAATGTCAATATTTACGTGTGATTCTGTGGTACAACAACCTAATTTGAGGATAAAAAATAATAAATTTTTAAATTTGTCTAAACAATATAAAATGTTATATTTTTTATAACACCAATGTAAAGTGTTATGAAAAACGTATAGTATTTTAGATTGTTTGGACAAGTTTTGAAACTTATCGACTTTTAATTTTAAACTAAATTGGTGTACTTATGACCTCCTCCTATATCTACTGAATTTCAATAGTTTAATTAATAGGGATAAACTAACTTTAGATGTCTAGACAAATTCTCTCAATTTTTATTTTTGTTTATATTAGTATTTTAACTAGTAAATTTTAAAATCTTTTCTTTTTTTGAACAAAAACATATTTTTTCTTTTTAATAATGTAACACTATGATATTATATTATGTGACAATTTGCGAAAGAATGCTATATCATCAAAACGATTAAAAATGAATAAAATGTTCGAATCCAAAGAGTAATGTAAAGTTCAGGTACCAAATTATGACCGGGAATGCCTATATCTACTAAATTTCTGTAGTTTAATCAAAAAGGACAAATAATTTTTTAGTTCTTAAACTTGGTGATATTTCTCATTTTAGTCCCAAAACTTTTTTGAAATCCACATCAGTCCTTGAACTTGATGGCTTTCCATCTTTATTTAGTCCATGAACTTGTATCGTGTGACACTTTAAGAGAATGCCAGATCATCAAAAGGACCAAAAATGAACTAAAAATCCAAATTCAAGAACAAATTTGAACCAAAATAAAGTTTAAAGATCAAATTGAGAAATATTGTCAAATTTAGGAACTAAAAATTTACTTTATCCCGAATAAATAATAATAATCTTTGTCTTGTTTGCTGGTTCTACCGATCTTCTATCATTTGACTATTAGTGATCTAAAAATAACGTTGAATATAGACAGTAAAATCATCATAAAAGATAAAGAAAAAACAATAATTTATTCTCTTCTACTTTCTTTCTATTTTTAGCCATAGAGTTATTAGGAATTCAACCAGTGTTATTTTATTCCATAGTAATAAATTTATAATATAAATCATCTGTCACTTTTATGCTCTCACATTAAAAAAAATTAGATTTAGAGTTAGAGTTAGGGTTAAGGTATAAAGTTTAGGGTTTAGAAAATTATGTGCATAATGTATTTTCAAGGTTTTGAGCTTATATTAGGGTTTAAAATTTAGGGTTGAAGCTTAAAACTTAATTTTTTTAATGTTACGACATAAAAGGGCACCGAAAAGGACATGATTTTGTCCATAAATTTATACTTAATTGTTTTGATGTAAAAAATTATACTTAATTAATGAATGAGTTAGAGAAAGAGAATAATTAATTGTTTAATTTGATTCTTTACACTCTCCCCGTGACATTGATATATATAATTGGAGATTTTATTAACTTTCTAATCATTCCTTTCACCTAGTTTTGGTATAACTTTAAACACAAATGATATTTATTTAAAAAAGATTAGGAGTAATCATATTTTAACTAGAAAACATATATTATTAGAAAGACCTTTGCAATAATTAAAAGTTAAAATGTTTATATCTAACGTTTTGGCGGATGATCAAATAAGAGTCCAATCTTAATAGTTTAAAGGTGATTATAAGGTAATATTTATTTATACATATTGTTAATCATTTGATAATACACATGCACCTTACAGACAAAGCGATTGAACCCAGATTTTCTAGGATGAACGTCATCCGTTTTTCTATTGAGACCACTTGTTGGGTTCGAATAAAGCGATTTTAAATATGTTAAAATAAGAGTTAATATAAGTTTATGTATTGCACACGCAAGTTCGAAAAGTGATTTAAGAACATAAACTGGAGGATAATAGTACTTAAATATATTTGATTTTTTATCCTCCTATCTAATATATCGATAACAATAGTAAACAAGGTAAGTTCAACATGAGTAAAACTACTTAACAAGGGTTAATTTAAAGGTTGAATTTAAGAAATCAAAATCTAGTCAACTGAGTTATAACGAGGTTAAAAATGAAGGCAATTTTAGTCGTATAAGGATTGTTAGCACCTACGAACCGCCACTACGCGAAAACTCAATTACAATCCTCTGCGAATGTACTAGCGAACCATGACCGTGCGAGCGACCAATCACAACCCTTTGCGAACTGGGCATGCGAACGCTACTCCGGACCATGTTACAATGCACGTGATCTATATCGACATTGACTCGCGGCAACTGACCAGTGCACGTGTCTCCTTCACATGAAACATGTCATCACCTCATCTAGCCCCTTATAAGGAGCCATGTGTCACGGTCCGTGAGTTAGCAACCGAGACATGCGTAGAACAGAGTGCATAAGAGAATCTTTGTAAGATCTTGGGCATACCTAGAAGACCACTTGACTTGGCCCAACAGTTGGAGGATGATGGAAAGCCCGATCACATTGAGCCTGGTAGCTTAATAGATGGCATCTTACCAGGGAATATTCTAGAGGATCAAAATATCCATCAATGTGAATACAAACTTAAGGAAAGAATACCAAGGTGATAGAGTTTCCTTAGTTAGCATAGATTTGGTATGTGACTTTCGATTTGAGTCGTTGCTGTAAAACGAGCTTGTCCGTTCATTGTAAGGGGATTCAACTATAAATAAATGCCTCCCTACCTCACATGTATTCATCCATTCACTGAGTAATACAAGACATCTACTCTAAAGAAGCTCTCTCTTGTTCTTCGCGTTCTTTCTTTAGTTCTTGATTAATTTTCTCGTTTGTTAGCTTCCGCTTAGAGCGATATTTCGTTCGAGTGCCTTGGAAAAGTTTGATCTTCCGAAGAGGGATTTCAGTCTAACTTAGTTATTTGTCGCAGGAACATCAACTAAGGTCGTACGGTTCACTAGACGGAACTCTAGCCCCATGACAATTGGTATCAGAGCAAGTGGTTCGAGTGAAGGCACTGATTGAGATGCCACAAGATGGAGAAAATATTGATGGGAAGAAGGGTGTGGAGACCCGTTCTAACAAAGCCAAGAAGACCAATTCAAAGAATTAGATAAAATCACTCAAAGGATAAGGTGGAGCGACTTGAGACTGTTGCGAAGGAGACAATAGAGTCCCTTAAAGTTGTCAACGATTGCCTCGAAGAGTTGGAGTGCAAGGTTGAAGATATGAAGGATGACGTGCAGACTACACTCAATGAGACCGTGGAAAATGTGGATTAGAAAGGAGATGCCTTTCAAGTGGAGCTTGCAGCTTTGAGGGAAAAGATGCAAGGCAAGATCAATCAGCTCGAGGTTAAATTGAACTTGTGCATGACTATCATAAACAATGGTGGTGGGACTACAAAACCCAGGATGAGGGTAGATGTCTCGAAATGAAAGGAGTTCACTGGGACGAGGTCAGCCTAGGATATAGAGAACTTTCTTTGGGGTATGGAGTAATACTTTAGAGTTGTGGGCATCGAGGATGATGCCATAAAGGTAACCACTTCTTCAATTTACTTAACTAAAGTAGCTTTACGTTGGTGGCGACGTAGGTGCTCGGATGAGAAACGTGGGAGCACGAAGGTTGAAACCTGAGAGAAGTTTCAAACTGAATTCAAGCAGCAATTATACCCGGAGCATGCTGAAAGGGATACCCAAATTAAGATGAGGCACATCAAGTATGAGGGTATTGTCCAAGAGTATGTCTGAGAGTTCACCGAACTCATGCTTGAGATTTCGGACCTAAGTGAGAATGATGCACTTCTCAACTTCATAGATGGGTTGCAACGATGGGCTAGAACTGAGTTGGAGCAGAGCAGAGAGTGACAGAACTTTTTAAAGCCCTGACCATCGCTAAGTCCCTAGTCGAAGTAGGCCAGAAGAGGTCTCACTCATCCAATCCAAAGCCAAAGTACAAGAGCAAGAGTGGTGATGAAGACAAGAGATAGACAAGTAGCGATGAAAAAACTTCGAGTGGCGTGGAGAAGCCATCACGTGGGAATGGCAAGCCCTGGTACAACCGTTAAAGGAGAGACGAAATAAGGTCACTGAAGTGCTACTTGTGCAAAGGTCCACACATAATGAGGGACTGACTGATGAAGGAGAAACTCTCTGCCATCGTTCAAGTAGAAAACGAGCCATAGAAGGAGGTGATAAGGCTTGGCATGATTACCAGTGTTAGAGCAGTCAAGCCGATGGTGGAAGAGGCACAACTCAAGTGCAATGGGCCACAAAAGTTACGAGATTGCCCGGATCAAGTCAAACCGTCTAAGGAGGTGGACAAGCCCGAGAGTAGCAAGGCTGTGAGACTTGGTTCCATGATTCTAAATTCTACCAAGGTGAGGAAGGGCTAGAAGTAGAAAGGGTTGATGTTTGTCGACATTAACATTGCGGGACGATCGAGGAGTGCTCTAGTGGAAACGGGGGAACCGATTTGTTCATGTCCAAGAAGGTTGCTAAGAAGCTTGGTCTCAAAGTTGAAGGGTCAACCGGTAAGATCAAGACTGCGAATACCATGGAAGTTTCGATTGTTGGAGTAACAAGGAAAGTTTAGCTGCAAGTTAGTGATGGAAGGCCAAGGAAGATTTTAAGGTAATCCATCTAGATGACTTTGATTTTGTTATGAGACTAAGATTCATTGACTGTATAGATGCTCTCATCGTTCTATGTGCCGATATTGTCTGCATTTTAGATCCCAAACAATAATGCAGTATGCCCATGTATCGTGACAAAGGGAGAGGAACCAAGACGCTGATTGCCATCTAGTTTGTCGAGGATGTTCCAAGCCAATGAGACATCGCTTTGGAGGCTACTGTTGGGGACACAACCTTGGAAGGGCAAGATGTGCCCAAGCCACTTGACATGGAGTTCGTTGGAGAGCCACCTTTGGGCAAGGTGAAAGGGGCATTGAACTTCGTGGAAGGGCCAGTGCGTGGGGCATCAAACATCATGGAGAAAGATGGGTTGATGCATTTTAGAGTGAATGCCACTGAGAGTGTTACGAGAAAGGTACATCTCAAACATTCTTATAGTGTTTTTCAGTTTGATTTGCCACCTTTGTTAGGTGTAGGGTGAGGAAAACATATCCCATTAGGAAGTTCAAAGACTTGGCAATGACACAAGAGGCCTTTCAGAGTTCTGCAAGATCGTCGAGTGTTCAATGTGGTGGCGCCCAAGCCATTGTCCCATGATCGATGAGGTTCAACCAAGGCAAATCACAACTAGTAAGATAGGGCTCTTACAGTTGACATGTGCGCAATGATGAGGAGCGAGATGTTGTTGCAAGACAACAATGGCCGAGGCGAGCAGTCCTTGTAGGAGGGCATTACTGCCCGATTCAGAGTTGGGAGCAAGCCGAGGCATCGAGGGAGATACAACCAAGCCAAGCTCATTCCGAGTGAGCGATGAGGGCATCGCTGGATTGGGTGGGGGAGAATGTCACGGTCCGTAAGTTAGCAACCGAGACATGCACAAAACAGAGTGCCTAAGAGGTTCTTTACAAAATCTTGGGCTTGCCTAGAAGACCACCTAACTTGGCCCGACAGTTGGAGGATGATAGAAAGCCCGATCACATTGAGCTTGATAACTTAATAGATGACATCTTACCAGAGAATATTCTAGAGGATCAGAATATCCATTAATTTGAATGTAAACTTAAGGAAAGAATACCAAGGTGATAGAGTTTCCTTAGTTAGCATATATTTGGTAGGTGGCTTTCGATCTGACCCGTTGTTGTAAATCGATCTCGTCCGTTCGTTGTAAGGGGATTCAAGTATAAATAGAGGTTTCCCCACCTCATTTGTATTCATCCATTCATTGAGTAATACAAGGCATTTACTTAAAAGAAGCTCTTTCTTGTTCATCGTGTTCTTCGCGTTCTTTCTTTAGTTCTTGGTTGTTTTTCTTGTTTGTTAGCTCTCGCTTAGAATGATCTTTCGTTCGAGTGCCTTGGAAGAGTTTGATCTTCCGAAGAGAGATTTTAAGCCAACTTAGTTGTTTGTCGCAGGAACATCAACTAAGGTCACGCGATTCGCTAGACGGAACTTTAGCCCCGTGACACATGCACTCCAAATAAAGGGCCAAGATCCTCATAACTCATGCATGAGCTCCAAAATCAAAACCCGAGCTCTTCAAGCTTCATGAGGACTCCACCATCTCTATACCTTCACCATCTCAATGACCAAAAACCACCGACTCCGATTCCTATCTATTTTGACAATCAACAATAGGTGTAGTGAGCGTGGATTGAACACATTACCTTTAGATAAGTCTGATTTCGGAGACAACATGGGGAGACTCTCGTCAGTTTGTTGAAAAGGGGGTCTGGGTTGTCATGCAGGACCACGTCACCATGATTTCACCACTCTCTCGTTGTTCCCATGTATTTCAAAGATGGAAACAAAAGCAATCAGGTACTTCAACTCATCTAATCCCAGTGGCACCTATGGCGGAATGGTTATTTTCTTTTGCCCAATTCTCCCCCTCCCCCTCCCCTGTTTCCTGTGAATCTTCCCAAAAGAAAAAGACAAACAATGAGAAACCCCCATTTCTTGAATCATCCCTTCGAAACAGGGGGAAGGAATAATAGCCATATTCAAAAAAGAAAAAAAACATCAAATTCTTAGGCCAAACCCTAGATTTTTGAATTGGAGACTCAGAAGTTGAGTACGTCAAGGATTTGGAAGATACCCATTTGCTTGACTGCTCTAAGAAAACAAGAGATGCAAGAATCTGGCTAGTGTTGTAAGTCTAACAAGAAAAGCTGAAGAAGCAAAGTTCTTGCAGCTTTACTTAATTCATTCCCTTATTAAGGTAACTAATCTGACCCAGGCTTTGGTTAACGAAGTTTTCCATTAATTTTGCTTCAGTTTTGGCTGTTCTTCTGCTGAGATTTGCATTCGAGTCACAAGGTGGATATTAAAATTTGCGGGTGGCATTTAGAAGGAGAACCTATGCTTATCTGGTTCTGAGTCAGATTAATGCCTATTATTCCAGCTCTAATTATGTCTATTATTTCATCTTCAATAAATTAGACTGACTTTGCACATAGCTGGGAGATTAACAGGTTCAATGAATGCTTGGTTTCCAAGCTCTCTAATGCTTGGTTCAAAAAGCTTGTATCTTTGCTTCACAGCCAATAACCCCATGGGTCTAAAGGCTTCCTTCACAGCATGTAAGTGTACTATCCTCAGATTGCCTATTTTGCACACCACTTGTGATTACTATATTTTATTTTTATAACCAGCGTTTATAAGAAATTTCAGATCTCCCAAGTATTGTTCAAGATATAAAGAAGCTATGAAATCTGAGCTTTTATCCATACATGTGGGTTCATGTTATGAGTATTTATAGACCAAAATAGTCCGTTGATGTTTAGCTCTCACTCAAACAAGAGGTAAACCAAGCAAAGCTGGTATGTGTTTTCCATTTTGAATCATTTAACAGAATAATTATATGCTCCCTAACTGTGCGACTTGCTGTTCTAGATTTCATACCATGTTATTCAAAGTTTTATATTTGACGTGAAATCTATGAGTTATTTTTGTTTTCTTAGCTTAAACCCTTGCATGCAGGCCCTGTATATAAACTGTTCTATTTAGCTGGGCTCTGAAGTTGGGGTTCCTATAAAAATGTGAATTAATTAAAAAAAACGAAAATGCTAATGTGCTTTTAGTCTGCTGAAGTAATGTTCAATGAGAATTGAATATATTTGATTTTCAAATTCTTTATCATTGTGCTCTATTGCTCGGAATTCTATATGGTTGGCTTTCATTTCCCCCCTTTTTAATCAATTTTAATGGCGTTTCCTCTTTAATCAGTAAGTTATTTTACTTGCCATGGAAATATTGAGAATTTGAGGTGAATGTTAATTTAGGAATAGGTGCAATATTGATCACTGGACTGTTTTGATAATGCTCCGATTCCGAAATCAAATTTTGATTAAAGGTGCTTTTACAATTAGAAGATATTAGCCAAAAGAAAAAATTGTACATATGCAGCCATGCAGGCCTAATAGAACTAAGCAAAATTGCTTTTTTACCAGTTTTATTTGAGCAGGCGTACCATTGATTTGATCCCTTTTTATGGTATATCAGGAAAAGTTGGAAAGGTGGATTTTTAGTGTTAGGCACTTGCCTTCTGCCACTACTAATTTCACAAGTAATTGGAATTTTTCTTTCGCTCAGCCATGTATTGGTGGCAGTGGAGCACTTGCGTGCTCTGCAATCTGCATATACCGCAAATGCTTCATCAGAGAAAACATGGACTATGCGTACTACCTTTTCAGAATATGTTGTTTCTCTTGCCACGATTGTTGGATCAGTTCTTTATCTATCATTGTGCTCTCTTGGACTGCGCTCTCCTCTTGAAGAACACAAAGAAGGGTTCTTCGTATATATCATCGATTATGGTCTTGCAAAAAAGGATAGAGATCTGCAGATTCATAAGCACATCCCTTACAGGTTCTATTTTCTATCCTACAGTTCAGTTTTCCATTCTGAAAATGAAGTGAACATGACTAGTGGCTATGTTATTCACATTTTGGTATGTTTTCTTACACGAAAACAGTATACATTTGGTAAGAATCACTATCTTTAGGACGTAAAATTGTTTGTTTGGCTGTTGTACTATTCAGAATACACGATTATCATTTCCAGCCTTGAGCACTTGCTTTTTGCTAATTGGATCTTGGAGAACGTTGAGTAAACTCTACTTGCTATCAAGACCCCCTAATCTGAAATTTGGACTTGCACTAATTTCAACTTTAGTTCTTAAAAGCCATTTGCAGGATGAAGCTTGGGACCAAGCATCTGTAAGTATCACTACAGTTGTTAGCAGCTCTGAATTATATAGACAATTTACTCATTTGAAAGACTTTACACTGAACTCGTTATCAAGAAACATGAAAAGTATGGCTAAAGAAAGAATTATTTCTGACTATTTTGGTTTCATTGATAGTTTTGATGACAAACCATTGACTGATTAAGCTTTGTAAGATTGATGAACATTTGTCATGTGCAGGTGCTTCCCTCAAACAGATTCAAATTCTGGGATCTTAATGAGTTGTAAGGTTACAGCATAATCTAAAATGGCCAACAAATGGGATTGGTAGTTCGAAACCAGTTTGACAAGGATGGACCCCTGCGCAGCTGAAAATTAAAAAAAAAAAAGAGAGAGTAAGTAGTAGACCATGTTTTTTCTACGTCTTTGCAAGAGCAGTCAAGCATGACTATGTTTGCCCCAATCTAGCAGTACTCAACGTTACCACTCAGGACTCAGGTATGAATCTATGCTATTTGAATATTACATAATGCTATTTTATAAGCCTTTCGATCGAGATGTGGTAACCTCTTTGTTCCTTTTTGTATGCAACCAGAGTCATCATTCTATCTAAGTATTATTTTAGCTATTGTCACTAACAATCTGAAAATTTAATCACTAAATTATCTCGTACATTCTTAGCTCGCTAAATCCATTCAAAGCTTATGGTACTTCAAATCGGAAGAGGGGTTATACAAGTTTTTATGTGCACAACATTGTTTAAATGGTATTGCCATTGCTTGCCTTAGCAAATCTGTTATTTGGATTTAGAGATGCTACTGTGGTTTCCTCTCGTCTCCCGGTAAGCTCAACTTACATCCTCTTATTCAATTACAACATTATTAACTGGTATTCCTTGTCATCAACATTCTAAATATACAATAAAACATATGCCATCGCTTGATCATGCCCTATTTATATTTCAATCAAATGCCAAATTCATGTATATTAATTCCTATGTCATACCATCATATATTACATATATATATAGAGAGAGATCATTGTATCATTCATATATTTGTGACACAAAAATATTGTGCATACTTTGTAAATAGCAGCACGAAATTGGTGTTTGAAAGATACAAGGGCCTAAATGAGCGTACTAAGTATGACGAGGAGGTCGCAAGCTGAAATCTACTCAACTGGATTCGGAGTGTGGATGGAGGTGGCTATCCAAACTTCCACTTGCCATGTAAGCAAGAACCAAAGCCTTACAATTTGAATATAAAGAAGGTAAAGGACATTGGAGTGGTGACAACACTTTCCAACATTTACATTCAACAAAGGTACCTGCTAGGAAATAAGCAGGACATTGGCGACTATTCAATCATCAGGCACTGTATGATAGCCAATCTTTACTTGATAAATATGTTGTTCGTACTGATGTTTTTCTATCCTCGGTGCAGCGTAAGTAGATATGAATAAGTTGTGCTCCATCAGCCAAGTCAGATGGTCTCAAATTGCACGACGCCAAAGGAAATAAGCAGATTCACAACCGGAAAACAACACAGGGAATCGTAGCTACTTTGTGGGCGCATCAAGAAATTTGGTGATCGAGCCTTTTGTGGTGAATTGACCAGATAGGAACATCAAAGTTGAGACAAGTCAGCGTTACCCCAGAGATTCGTAATGATTTCACATTAACAATTATTACATGCTTTTATTGATGTCATATAGGGTGAGCGCATTATCCTTTATAGATAAGTATTGCAATAACCTTATTTTACTTGGTAATGTTTAGCCAATCACAAGGCCAAGTAATGGTGAAAATACGAAAGCTCCACATGAAATCTACCTGAGAAAGGGTAGGCACTTCCTAGGCAAGTGCGCCCAGCATAAGGATGAAAAATCAAGACTCTCCTACTGCTACTCCAAGTAGCTAGCGATGAAAAATAAAAATTCTCCTAAAGCTACTCCAAGTAGCATAACAATGAAAAATAAAAATTCTTTTACGGCTAATTCAAATAGCGTAGCGATGAAAAATGAAAATTTTCCTACGGCTACTCTAAGTAGCGTAGCGATAAAAAATGAAAATTTTTCTACGATTAATTCAAATAGCGTAGCCATGAAAAATGAAAATTCTCTTACGGCTACGCCAAGTAGCGTAGCGATGAAAAATGAAAACTCTTCTACTACTACTTCAAGTAGCGTAGCGATGAAAAATTAAAATTTTAGCATAGTGATGAAAATTTTCCTCGACGATTAATTCAAATAAAAAGGTTCGCTAGTCATTTTCATAACAAGTGCGTATAGTAAAGTGAACGCAACGATAAAAATTTGCGAGAATAAAAAACAAAATTAATTTCAAGTCACACCTACCACATCATACAAAGAAAAGGCCAAGAATTTGCCATTTCCAAATAAGCACGATGAAAAAAGGAATGAAAACTCTTCAAAACTACTAAAAATTCTCAAATACAAGTAGCGTGCAAGCAAGAATGAAAAATTAAAATTTTTTTAAAATAGCATAAACTTTAGGTAAAAGAAAATATGAAAAAATGATAAAATAATATAAAATAAACTCTCCAGCGAACTATTTATAAAAAGGGACAAAAATCCATTACCTATTTATCTTACAATATGTGTCAATCCTCGAATAATAAGAAGAGATGCAAAAATAAAAAAGAAAGTTGCTACGCCACTTTTCAGTCATTTGAATGCCGCCAATCTCCTTTTTCAGAAGTGCCCAAATTGAAATAAATAAACAAGAGATCGTCCAAGCGTCCTCTATTTTTAAGAAGTGTGCATATTAAAACGTCTATTTGAGTGAGCATAAACAAAGAATGGAGCGAGGTAACCAGCCATAAAAATTTGTGAGTAAAAACAAAATAAAAATTTCAAACAATCACACCTACCACATAAATAAAAAATAAAAAGTTATCCCAAGAATTTGCCATTTCCAAATAAGCACGTGATGACTAATATATTAAGGAATGGTTCAAAATAAAACAAAAAGACTTAAAACAATATGTACAAAAAGAGGCAAACATCAAAACAAATTTCAAAATATGCAGGGACCAAAAATTCTCAACTATTTTCAAAAAAAGTAAATGTTATATGCAACAAAAACCTCATGTTTTAAAGCAAGCAATGTAAACAAAAAGTTTTTACCCTAAAAGATGAGAAACAATAAAATTTAGGCTCTCACTCCCGCAAATTATTTTTAAAATAGGGGAAAGAATCCTCCCAAACTTTAGGGAAAGAATTAGCGAACAATACTATCTTACCCGAGGGCAAGAACCCCCCAACTCAAGGGAACTATGCAAATATACAAATCCAACTCGAGAGAGTGATGTCGATTCACGAAAAACGACATAAAAAGAACTCTTCTACGAGCCACTTTTACAGTCACAAGGAGATACACACGAATATTTAATTCGAACACTAAAATTTAAACTTTATAATTTATTCACCAAATGAAAGACGATATTTTATTAAATAAAAATGAACCAATGTTTATAGTCACAAAGATATACACACGAATATTTAATTATTCATTAAAGAACCACAACTCCAAGATTGCGGGTATACAAAATTTTTCCGCAACCCACAATCTCACTTCAGTTTCCAAGTCGACGACTACCAAACTAAGCAAACTCAAGAAAAAATAAAACAAAATAAAATTTATGGGGCAAGCGTTCGTTGCTCATTTATTTTACAAAATTACGAATATCATAAGTATATATGTATTGATCACAACCTTCATTAAGAAAATTTATTAAACTAAGACAAAGGGCAAGAGTTCTTCCAAACTCAAAGAAAATATGTAAATACATATAATGTAATTCGCAATTAGTTTATCTTATAAAGTTCCAAAACAATAACAGCTTATACTTACTGCTCGACAATTATATTAGAAGAAAGAGTATAGTGTGATTACTAAAATGATAAAGCCTAACACACGACCTCCGCTTCCTCCAAAAAAAAAAAAAAAGGTTGGAATGAAACTTACCTGAACAACAATCCTATAAAATTTTGACCGCTTCAAAATAAGCGACCATTTATAAATGCTATTCACTACTCCTAAAAGCAAACATAAGGGGGCAAGTTTTCGCCAACAAACAAGCTCTTTTTAGAGAGTTATGCTACTAAATAATCCCGAGGATAAGGATAGTAATATCATTATAAGTAAAAAAAAAAGACCCTTTTTTTCAAAGCTAAATGTACTAACAATCCCGCTATAAGTTAGTAATACCGTTATAAGCAAACAAGAGGTAAATGTCCGCACCAACAAATAAACGTATACAACATACGTTAAAGTAAAAGTTCGTTTACTGAAACTATTTTTTTATAAGAGGGTAAAATATTAGCACCAACGAACAAACGTACGCAAAACTAGCTAAACAATAATCTGCATTATGTGCAAATTAGAGTATGAGAATAATTTAAAATTTATAATTTATCCAAAGGAAAGATAATGCATCATTACAATACAGAATAAAAATTATCTCAAATATTTACAACAAAATAGAAAATAAAAGACAAATTACACAAAGATTACTTTCGAAACTCTTTTTACAAGCCCAACTCGAGTTTCCAGACTTACGAAGGTCACTTTATAACCTTCCTTGTCTGGGGGTTGTTAGTACTTGCGAACCACCACTACCCGAAAACCCAATTACAACCCTCTGCGAACGTACCAACGAACCATGATCATGCGAGCGACCAATCACGACCCTTTGCAAACTGGGCATGCGAACGCTACTCCCGACCAAGTGATGATGCACGTAATCTATATCGACACTGAGTCACGACAACTCATCAGGGCACGTGTCTCCTTCACACGACACATGTCCTCACCTCATCTAGCCCCTTATAAGGAGCCATACACCCCCTAAATAAGGGCCAAGCTCCTCATAACTCATACATAAGCTCCGCAATCAAAACCCGAGCTCTTCAAGCTTCATGAGGACTCTACCATATCCATACCTCCACCATTTCAATGATTAGAAACACCGACTCCGATCCTTGTCCATTTTGACAATCAACAATGACTAATCAGATCTGAGATCCGCTAATTGGTTAATTCGTTAAAGATGATTATATTATCATATCTTGTATGAGTTTGAATCTCGACATTTACCTTGAGCTTGAGTATGTAACAACTCCTCTGCTTAATCAAAAAGATAAATCAGATTCTTAATGGACCATATTTACACATGAAAAACTTTTTGATACATATATTGTGTAAGAAAAATAACACAAGTATGTATATTTACACTTTAAATTCTAATTTCTAATCCTAAACCTTACGAACTAAACTAATAAACTCTAAACTAAATTTCTAGCCTTAATCTCTAAAATAAAAATGATTTTGTGGTCCTGCCCAACATATATATCGAATAATTATTCATCTAATCATATGCCCTTGTTGATAACCCATGCCAATTTAGTTTTGGACAGCATGGCTTGAGAAGTCGGGTAGTCCATCTTGGACCCATTAAGACATTAAGGATAAAAGATTATTTTATTATTAATTTTAAGTAGGATCAAATTCAGATTAAATTAAATATTTAAAATAATATTATTATAACCATGAATCGCAACAAAACTTTATAAATCATAAAATTCGAGATGATCAGTTTTCATTGATCGTCTAATCGTCTATTTGTATCTCATGATCATATCAAAATTTGGGATTATTGCTATTTTTTCCCAGTGTAATTACGTTTGAAGTGTGTTTGATTCCCTGGAAAATTCAGACAGAATGACAGACTAAACTTCTTCGTTCTCATTTTTCCTGGAAATCTGGTTAGCACTGTTTCCAGAAACCATCCAATCCAAACCACATAAGTTTTAAAGATCTATCCACAATTTCTTTCACGATTTAGCAAAGATAATATCATTAAAAACAAACAAACAAACAAACAAAAAGATTAAAATCGCAAATTCTACAATATTTATTCATCCAGTGAGATAACATGTTCCCATGATCTCATTCTCATCAACGTCACCGCCAAGCAAAATCAATTAGTCATGACCTCATCGGGTTCTTCAAAGTTAGGATCCTTGGAATCGAACACCTGTTTCTCGTCTCCGATCTCAGCCGGCGAAAGGCCATCTCCGGCCCAGGTGAACTTCCCACCGTGACCTCCTTTCTTCGGCGATCCATTCATTCCGGTGCCGGATTTCCGATCTTTCCTTACGACCGACGACTTCCCGGTACCCTTGGTACTCTTCCCGGTGTTCTTCATAGCTCTCTGCCACCTTCGATTATCAGTTCAGATGAAGATTTTATTGGCGTGATCGTTTATATAGAGGCGGAGGAGCAGTTGGGGACAATGACACTGTGGGCGCGATAAGTGTAATGTTGTGATTGCAGGGTGTGGTGAATGGATAAGATTGGAACTGTGTTCTGTAATAAAAAATATGGTTTTGTCGGAGATGAGACCACGTGAAGGTGAAGTTTACTATGTAACCGTTGTTCATGGAAGAATTAGGTTCTTCATTCATATCTGCCGTACGCGTGGCTAACCTGTTGGGTCCACATACACTTTTCTATCCGAATCCAAACACAAGAATCAAGATAATGTAAATAAAAAAAATCAAGATAATGAATTAATTAAAATATAAATTTATTGTATTTTTTAATAGTCATAAGATGATTGATTATAAGGTAGTATATTTTCATACATATTTTTAGCACACATCTTACAAACAAAATGATTTGAATTCGAGTCTCATACAATGAATATATCATCTTTTCCATTAAGAGTACTTGGATTATAGATTTATTAAATTTTATTTTTAGATAATAATAACGACTATCGAGAAGAGTGGAATTCTATTTTAAGTTATACCATAATCATAGTAAATAATCTATATAAACAATTAGTTGATCTAGTGTGATGAGCTATTAGATCTCTTACACAAGGTCAGGGGTTCGAATACTGACATTATGAATGAAGTAAACTAGTTTGGGAGCAGTGGAGGATCCATAAATATTTTTAAGGGTGGGCTCAGTTTGTTTATTATTTAGTCTGCTCGAGCTCGGTTCTTTTAGCTTTTACAAACATGTTTGTTTAGCGTTTGCAAATATGTTGTTTAACGTTCGCGAACATATTAATGATAGCGAACATAAGCAATTAAGTGTAAATAAGTTAACGATGCTTATGCATATGAACATATAAAAACACCAGTGTAAACAAGTTATCAATACAAACATTAGTGATTTAGAAAACAATGATGCAAATAACTTTTTCACAATGAATATATGGTGAACCCGTCATTCTAGTTAATAAACATATAATTCAAAGTTTGTTTAAAAAGCAAAAAATAATGTCTTCTGTCACAACTTATAGAGGCAAACCTATATAACATCTTCATGATATAGATAATTTTATGTAAATATTTTCTTCCCCCATATCGTGGGGATTAAGTACAAATCTTGCATAACAAAGGGGACGAACACATATCATTCATGCTAGCCATATAAACACATTAGTGAATCAAAAATCTCCAAAATGCAATTTACAAAGCAATGTGATATATAATACCTACAAGGCTACAACAAATTTGAAACAAGTCAATTTGGGTCTATTACCAATTTATATTCAATCAATAAAAAAACATGAACAAAAATGAATGTCTTTGTTAAATTGATTAAATGAAATTAGTATAAATACTCATTAATTTATAAATTCATATTTCTACTTCCACTCTCAATTAATTTAATATTTAACTCAAAACCCAAATTTTAAAAAAGAAGGTAAATATCGTACCCGCCTCTAGAATCTGCAAAGCCTCTAAAACCAACAAGCCCTCAAAATTTGCAAGCCTCAAGTGTAGCTCCTATTCTCCACACCAATCCTCTACATGTGAGGCACCATGGCCTCTGGATCTCTCATTCTCCTGACTACAGTCCATAATCAACTACCATGCCTTGACATGACAACTATTAAGTTCACTTGACCTCAAAACTCAACCTATTACTTGATAGCTGAATCGACTTTATCGGCCCATCAATTGTCATCATGATGCTAGGCCTTACACCCCATCGATCAAATTTGCAATCCCATAATAAGTATCTAATATCATTAAGACATACATAAAATGGGGCAAGAATGAGGCAAAGACAAGAGAAAACCTCCTTCTCCCATCTTTCTTTCCCTCAATCTCACTTCCCTTACTTCTCCGACCACCATATTGACCGCGATTTTTTGTCTAAATCTATCATGTTGAACCGCCAGAAACCGTCATAACCAACTTGGTCCCATCTCCACCTCATTTGTTCGGTGCCCATGAACTTTAGACATCAACAATAAACATAAATTCACTAAATATCTAATTATTATATCTATATTTGTATTGCTACAATTGTAAGAGAAAGAACAAAATGTCTAAAATTATTGTAGAACAAAATTTATGTAATAATTGAAATATATTTCTATATATTGAATAAATGAAGAATTTAAAAAATAAATATTGCATACCTTTAGTCGTGAGAGATTTGAGAGTCTTGAACTTTTAAAATGAGAATTTTGTGTTTTAGAAAGAAATAACATCACAAGTAAAAACAGGTGTCATAAAACCCAAAAAATTATTTTTTAGTGAGCTTCACTCTTCTCATATAACTGGCTATTATTTTTTAGATTTTTATGTAGGGTTGTAAATGAACCAGACTCAAATGAATATTTTGTGGATTCCAAAGAAAGAATAAAATACTAATTATGGGCATCTTTAGTCAGTTTTATTATAATTTATATGTTGGTGGGACAAATAAAATTTCAGGATGGACATAAATAAAATTTTATAAAATTTCAAGATGGACACAACCAATAAAATAGATAACTAATAAGACAAAATTCAAATTCCAGGGTGGGCTCATGCCTACCCTGGACACTATGTGCATCCGCCATTGGTTGGGAGGTCCCCTATAATGGACCTCTACAATACTCAATCCGGATTAATCAACCAATAGATTATATACTGATGGTTATACCAATAATAATAATAAATAAATCTATACAATGATGGATTAGTGAATTAAGATTAAAGGGTAAAGATAATTAACCATAAAATATAGGGTAAATTACATTAATCATCACTTAACTTTACTCTCAGACCTATTTTGTTCACTCAACTTTCAAAGCATTCAATTTGCTCACTAAACTTTAAACATTGAAGATTTTCGATCACTCATCCGTTTTCTCATTAACAACCCAATGATGCGGCTTATTTTATTAATATTTGGTTGTGACATGGAATTTTTTATTAATATTTGGTTGACATGTAGGATTTAAAATAAAAATCCTAAATTCTACCCAAACCCCAAATTTTATCGTTCCCCTTCCCAAAGCTTCACCGTCTCCCCTTTCCCAAACTCTCACCGCCCACCTTTTCCTTTCCAAACCCTCAAACAAACATCACTACCCCCGCCCTTACCCTTAGCTTCCTAAAACCCTAATCATTAGATGTTTGTGCAAATCAACATAGTAAACTAAACAAAAATTCTAAAACAACACTCATGCTTAAGGATTTTGGAAAACTAGGTATAAGAAAATAAAGCAATCTTTATATGTACCTTCTCTTTTACAAACAGGGGGTTGTGCTTCATTCGAAAAATCAACAAACCAAAATGGTGTGATCGTGCCCATTAATTTGAGTATTTATATTGATTTTAGGAAATTACATAATCAAAAAATGGAAAAAAAAAAATGAAGAACAAAAATGGATGTTTAGGGTGTTTTCTTGTTAAATGAACATTAGATTCGAGTTTAGGAGGACAAAACGTGTTTGGAGGGAAATTTTGGGAGTCATTATCCACCGTCGATAACGGCCATCGTGGTGGCGGTGGTAGTGAGTGGTGGCCAAAATCTGGGCATATGGAGAGAAAAAAAAAAAATGAACAAGATAAGAGAATGAAGAAGAAAAGAGAAAATAAAGAGAAAATGAAAAAAAAAGATTTTATAGAGATAACAAAATGATGTCGTTTTGATACAAATAAGGTTTTTTCAAAACGACGTCATTTTGGTTCCATGTGCCATGTCATAACAATATTAACTATTTAACGGTGAAGTGACCATAAACATTCAATGTTTAAATTCCAGTGAGCAAATTGAATGTTTTGAAAGTTAAGTGAACAAAATAGGTCTGAGAGCAAAGTTAAGTGATGATTTATGTAATTTACCCTAAAATATAAAAAAACAAATTTCAAATAAATTAAAAATTAGGAGTTCAAATAATAAAAATCTCATTATATTTTTATTTTTTTAAATTTGGATGCCAGTGCCCTAAGGCTTATTGTAGCTTCGTCTGTGAACCTATGTTCATGGGCTGAGCCACATGCACAATTAGGGTGTCTATTGACACCAATGTTTTTGAAAAGTATATTTTTATATAATTTGTATATAAAAATGAAAAAAATACATAATTGACACCCCTTTATAAAAAAATGACATTAATAGGTTATAATTATATACCGTCTGTTGTGATTAATTCTTTCATATTCTAATTATATTATGTGCTTAATTGTGAAAATTATGTTTGTTTTGATTTATGAGGTGAAATATGGATGAAATGGTGTAAATCAGCTCAAAAGCAAGTTTTTATCTTCCCATGTGAAAATCAAAGTCTTTTGGAAGAAAGTAGAAACGAGCAGAAGCTCATTTTCAATAAGGCGTGATAACGCCTTGTGACTGATGCGAGGCTGGTGTCTGACGTGAAGATCTAGACTTTTGGAGCCAAATCTGTGATGAAGACAACTTTTATGATTATTTATATTATTTTGGAAGCATTGGACCAAGAATCAATTCTTTTATTAATTAGGACTTTATTTATTTAGATTTACCTTTATCATATTTTTCCTTATTGGATCAAAACTCAGTTAAAAGATATTTACTTTTAGGTTTAGGGTTTTGCTCTCTATATAAAGAACTCATTAAACCCTTTGGGAATCAATCTTTTGTTGGCTCTTCTCTCTTGTATTCTCATTCCACCATGTGTGGCTAAGGTTTTTATTTCTGATTCAAGGGTGAAGTGATTCCGCTGTAATTTTGTGAAGCTGGTACCATACTAGTATTTGTCCTTTAATCCAAGTAATATTTATTTCTAGTTCTTATTTTTATGAATGTTTGATATTGATTAAGTTGACGCCTTAATTCAATATTAAATGTTCTACCGCTATTCAATATTAAATTGTAAGGTTTGGTTTGAATACTTGTTGAGGTGTTCCCTCAAGTAAACTAATCAATTATAAAAGGAGAATAATTGCTTGTTGTGGTGTTCCCCAAGTAGACTAATTTCTTGGATATGAGAAATCCATCTTTAAGTCTATCATCAAATTTATAATTGGATGAAAATCACTGTAACCCCCTTGACCCAACCTAGTCGCTAGACCGAACCGAGTAAGCTACATTAGGTTTGTTAAACCAAACTCGTAAAGATTTAACTCGAATTACATATGTTTTTATCTTATCTAGATGCAATATTATAACTTAAGGTGAGCATGCTGGCAGCAGACGAAATCTCAACCAAATCGGGCACCAAATCAACATCCAATTGTGTGTATTTGAAATTTAGGGACCAAATTGCAAATCTAGGAAATTACAATGACTTACTAGGGTTTTAGAGTTACCAATCATCAATTAGTCAGGTTACATGATGTTTGCCAGTTTTAAACTCAAAATGATCATCCAAAGACATACAATTGCAAACACAAACATCAAGGACTAAAACGGAAGAATCTCAAAACATAAATCAGTCCATAACCAACATAACGGCTTGCCGTACCGATATGGTCTCAAGGTGTATCGGTACACGGGCTACAATAACCAAAAACCATATTCCATTAGCTAAAAACTGTACCGATACAGCTCTTTGCGTATCGGTACGCCTTGCCAAAATATACTGGTTCATACCGATACGGAGCCCCGCATATAGGTACGCCTGGAGTTGTAATGTCTAAAATTGTTGCTTTTTCACTCGAACATGGGTTCAACACATGCATTAACAAGCCATAAACAAGTATATCAGTGCTTTAGGGATCAAACCATGCTAGAATATTAAGGAAACATGCTTAAACATGGCATCACACTTCAAATGAAAGTCTAGAGGCATACTTCCTAAAAACCAAGCCAATAATCATACCAAACTTAAATCCAAAACATCAACCAACCAAATAAGGCCAATTACAAACCCATAACAGCAATATAAACTTGCACAAACATGGAGTTTAGTAAAATCCCTCCCAAAACAACAATGAACCTCATTGCCTTTATTACTACTACTCTAGATTGAAACCATACTTTCAAAATGCCGAAGTCCTTAGATTTCCTTCGCTTACCTGCTGCCTTTGGTCCTTAATTCTATGCATTGATGGAAAAAAGAGTGTAAGCACACTAGGCTTAGTGAGGAGTGCTAAACAACACACCATCAATGCATTTTAAAACCCATTTTCTTTCCAAAACACATTATAATCATCATTTCAATCGTTTTACAAAACATCATGCCTTGAAAATCATGCACTTAACAATTTCAAAAACCAATATATTAAACCATATGCAACATGTATCATGGATCAACATCAAATCCTATTTGCTAACCCTCAATTTAATCATTCCAATGCATAACAATCCATATGCAAAGCTTAAAGAGTAAACATGTATAAATCAACATTATACATCAACCTCCATCAACATGATACATTAACAATTATATTGGCTTTCAAGTGATCATAAACTAAGTTCCACTTTCCAAAATATTACATCGGATACACATATTCAAAAAGTGTCCTCTAAACACTTTATGCCATCTCAACCAAAATTCAAGGTACATTCACAACCGGGTACCATCACAACTCAATCATCGGTTAGATGCATAATCCACTAACGGGAGTTTTCGGTACCATATAACCCTTCAACCGTTAGGGTACTCGTGTTGGAGTATTCGGTACACATAAACACCTCAACACCCGGGGTGACTTATTTATAGTACACTATCAATCCTATGGCCGACCAACTATATCTGATAATATTTTAAACCACATCACTTGCCAATATAATTCATTATTAACCATGTATCTCACTATTTTTATATGCAACATTCCAAAACAATTTCCAATGTATTAAACCATGCATTTACAAGTATTCATCATACTTACAAGGATTATTTTTCCAATGCATCCATCATCAATATATGATCAAAAATCAGTATAGACATACTTAAAACATGCTTAAACAATAGGTACCATGTAATTCAAAAACAAGTACATAAAATCAATATTGCCAAAATACGATTGAGGGAGAAATCTCATCATACTTACTTTTGAGTTTAAATTAGTGTTTCAAGATTAATTTAAACTCCCAAAACAACATTTAAACCATTTCAAAGCTGAAATCCACATTCTCACTCACCGACTTCACAAAACCTCGTTCGCCAATACAAATTACTCCTCCAAAGCTTCCGAATCGATTCCATAAGCTTGAGGATCAATCGCCTCTGATTTAACCACACAAAAACAGGGGATTCAATGCATCAAAATGCATTCAAGACTTAGCAACATTAATCCCCAACATCGTTATCCAAAAACCCTTCCGCAACAACCGAAAACAACATCAAACATCTTTCAAACTTAACCTAGCCAAAACCTAAATGCTTAATCCGTTAATTACCTTTAATCAACCTTCAAAAACAACCTAACATCATCCATATACCTCCAACATTCATTAAACAACCACAACACCCCAAAAACATTTAACTAACAACCTAGAAAATTAGAGATTCACCTAGCTTTGGGATTTCAATGTTAAATCCAACATATTAACATTCAAAAACATTGAAATCATGATTAAAATCAATCAGGAACTCAACAAAATAGATCCAATTCAAAAATTATATAATCTCATCAATTAAACATTGATTTAACCAACTTCTATAATTAAATAATCAAAACTCATTAGAAAACATATATAAATGATCAATAACTTGAGAATTTCAGTAAAGAACCATACATTAGAGGAGAATGATGAAGCTCACCTCTAATGTTGACTTTCCCCCTTAATTGGCTTGATTTACATGAGAAAACAAGATTAAAACAATAAGGTTTTGATAGGAAACAATTAAGAACTCATTTGAAACCAAAAGATTGATGAAATCAAGAAGTTACCTGGAGATTTTGAAGAAGAAGAGAGTGTTTGGCTGAAGAGAATTTGAGAGAAAATCTTTTAGAGAGAATGTAGTTACGTAAAGTTTGCTTAGGAAATTAATTATAGAATTAATTCCCAAATATCTATTTATATTTTCCCTTTTACAAAAGAGTAACTAAAAATAGTTTTCATTCTTTACTTTTTGGTCACTAGCCAAAATGTCACATTTCCAAATTTTATTTTTCTAAATTGGAATTACCAAAACTATCACTTTATTAAATAACGATTTTTAGATATTTTTCTCACATATTTTCTTACTCAAAAGTATTTAATCCGATTTTAATCCCGAATCTAACTTGAATCTCTAATCCCGACCCATCAAACCGTCTAATTAGCCTAAAAACCTCTAGACTCAAAACCGGAGCGTTAAAATCACATCATTGGATTAGAAGTTTGGTAAGATTGATCTTAGTTATTTTTTAAGATTTTAATTATTTTCTTTAATTTTAGTTTGATACACCAAAACTCCCAATTTTACTTTTATTGTTTTAACATTGAGATTCTAATTTTAGCTCTTTTGAGATTCGACCTGATCTCACTATTACTATAAGTTAGTTTAGTAAAACCAGCTTTTGTTTTGCAGGACTTTGACAACCCTGTTAAAATTGGCGTCGTTACCGGAGCTCTATAAACCTGTCAATGTCTCAAACATGCAACACCTTTGCAAGAGCTTCATTCGGAGGCATGCATCATTTCTCGTCTAAGATAAGGATCTTATCATCCGAGGAGATGCTAGATGGGCCAGAGTGTGTATGAGAGAAATAAAAGGGTTAGAGCCACAAACGAACGTGATCTGCACAACCACGATAGAGAAAGGACACGAGCAACAACAACAATCAAAAGTCTAACGGAAAAACTAGGGATTAAACAACAAATGAGTCATAGGCGTGAAAGATTGAATGATCCCTAGAGAGGTAAATGATCCATTGCCATCATTCGAACCTTTCAAAAAGTGAAGATGGATGGGACGAACGAGATCATTCAAATTGCGGATGATTACCCACAAGATCATCTGCTATCAATCACGAACCATCTTCCATTGAATCAACATGTTGTTGCCCCAACTCAATGTAATGATTGTCAAACTGAGACCAAAGGGATCCAACCCTAATTCAATCACGCTAGTATCTTCAACAACCACCCTAACAATCTCAAGACATTGTTTTCTCCTTGCTTCCTTCTTAATCCAGCTCAATCTTCTTCTTCCATTAGAAAAGCCACGTTTAGATTTCTCTAAATTATTAATAATGGGAGAGGAATTGGTGTAGGAGCTAGGAAAGAAAGCCAATTTTAGAGCTATTTCACTAGCGATGACTCCAAACCCTTGATCCCCCTAGTTCCCAAGACCAATTTGTATCACTCCAGATTATGTTCTTGCCCAGATCGTGACACTCTAGCTCTTCTTCTTTACAGTTCCAAACTTTCCTTAGGATGGCAATAACTGGCAAATACTTGCCCCCAATTTGAAAAGATCTTACCAACCAAAGAATGATCTTTAATGGGCGCAGTGATTTCACCATCTCCTTCAAGATCTAGAAGAGTCTATTCTCACTGCATGCACTTTTGGGCCATATAAGTGAAGAAGGCATGAGTAAAAGTGATATAAAGAGAACAAAGTAAAAAGGAAAAGAAAACTAGTAAAAGAAATTAGTAAAAGCTCAAACCATGCACTCCAGTCTTTACCACGTGAAACAAACAAAACTCCCCTTCAAGATGAAACCACCTACCGAAAGGATCAAACCAAGAAAGCATAAAAAGAGAGGTTTAGACCAGAGAGAAAAGACATAGGGTTTGAGACTTTTTTGTGCATTCTAAAACATGTTTAAAGTATACACACTCAAAAAAAATGATCACCAATCTCTTGCTCTCTCAAACAAAGAATGAAAACTCATTTGTATTCAAACCATAACAGATGAATTTGTTTTTAGCAGGTAAGGTAGAAAAATGAGTTTAGTAATGATACAAATATTATAGAATATTGTAAGAAAAATAAATAAAAATAATTCAATGAAGTATTACTTTGACAATATCAATGTGTAACAAAACACCGAACGAAATAGAAAGAAAAATTAAAATCAGAACCTAAAAATTAGATAGAGTTAAAAATTATAAGAATTGTAATACCCCTTCCCAGCCTGGTGGAGAACTAGGTCGAAAAGTGCTATCGGTGAACAATGCGGTCATCAATGCAATAATTACAAACAATGATCAACATTTTAATGTTTCCATGCTTAGCAAACAATACAAAATAATACCACATATTCAATTAAACCAATATGAAACTGTGATTATCCATTTGGGGTCAATTTTAAACTTTTACAAACTTGGGGTCTAAAACGTGGATTTTAAAAATTAAGGGTCCTTAACTGAAATTCATATTACCAATATGAAATTAAACTTACTAATTACGATCCTGTGCAATTTCATTACTAACAGAGGTCATTTACCTATCCAATTTTTGCTTTGATTATTCAGGGACTAATATGTGAAAACTGGAAACTTCATTTTTATAACCTTCAAATGCAACCGAGATAGCACCTAGCCAATCCCAAGATACAACTACACTCACCTAGCAATAGAAGGCTTCAAGGTTCTCGGATTACAATCCCATTGCCCTCGGAAGAACTTGGAATAGTTGATGGTGAAGATGACTTGTTTTCCCCCACTTCAACTAGAAAAAAAATTAGGGGATTGCATCAGAATCAAAACTAGTGATTCAAAAACGTTTTTCAATCTTACAAAGTTTGTAGACAACATCAAGACAAAGAAATAAATCTCTAAACACATGGGCTTAGCTTAGACTTTCAAGACTTTAATCTTAAAATTACACTCTAAGGATTTAATGAATCGTCAAATTATTTTATGGGAATTACTCACCAATCCACAAGCTTTCAATTTGTATATTGAATCCAAACAAATATCAAAGATTGGATTGAGGTGCTTCTTGAGCTTGAGGAAGAAGATGATAATGGTGATGCTTGAGGTGCTTAGCAAAGTTTAGTGGAAAGGGTGAAGAAAGATGATAACAATTGCAATAGGCTCTCGATTGGTCAAAATAACTTAAAAATGTTTCTAATACACTTCATTTTTCAATATGCTAACCGATGGAGATTTCCCTCCAAATAGGAAAACCTTGAAATACTATTTTCCATCCTTTTTTTGCATTAATTAAGGCTACATAATTAGCCACCAAATTCAACCAATCTCCTTCCAATTGCCATATGTAATTTATGTGGGAATGTCAAGAAACATGGTGACTTATCTTTAAAAATGGTATAATTACAAGGGTAGTCCCTCAACTTTTTAAAGTTTGCACTTTTGCCCCATAAACTTTAAATTTTCAAAATTTAGTCACTAAAATAACTTTCATTCCTTAAAAAAGGTCCGAAAAATTCAATTAAGCTCAATTAACTTTAATTACTTCAAAATTGGATACAAATATTGAGCAATTACATCACTCGGGCATTGTCGGTACAAAGTTTCTGATCGCTGGAACCTAATTTCGACTAGACCGGTTTTCGGGGTGTGACAAGAATTTTTTTGGTGCCTGCATAAACAGCTTTCTTAGGATAGATTCATCCTCTCCTCCGTGCTTGAGTAATGTTGGACGTCCATCTCCCAAGATACAACAACAAACGTTCACAACAGTAGCACACCTGCAGTGAACAATCAAACACAACCTTTTCTTTCTCTATCACCGGAAACCAAAACTATTTTTTCATGCATGTATTTTTTATATTGTGAATAATGTTGAGTTGTAGAATATATTTTGGAAATCTCTCTTTTATATAGAGGATAGAAAAATGAATGAAAAGATTAAACCATTTGATTAAAAGATTAAACCTTTTGAAGGAATATTTGTTGAAATGTTAATAGATATAAGTGAATAGACATAAAATTGAGTAGGTACAAAATTAAACCAAAAGCAGTAAATATGTTCACAAAGAGACATATCTTTTCAATAAACATGTTCACCAAGGGATAGATACTTTCAATAAAATTGTTCATTAATATGTGGAAAATGTAGAATATTTTGAACCATTTTATGAAAATTATTGCTTGGACTTTGGGCCATTTTAGTCGCATAACTATATTTTCTTGCATATATTCACAATTTTTCGTTTTGTGGGCCTTGTTTTGTGTTTTATTATTTTTGTGAGGAAATGTTGTTGTTTTTGCTTTACTTTTGCAGGATAATTTCTGGACCACTTGTTAAGAGTTGCCACGACAAGCCGAGATAAGGTCAACCTAGTCAAACTTCATCCTAACCGATTTGCTTACACCCAAATTTGAATTGGGAAGGTGCTATTAAACATGGTGTTGAATCTAGTGTCGTCATAGATTTAGAGGCATATAAACAATTTATTGAAATGTAGTTCTTAATTTATAATCCGACATAGATTTAAGAGACTCTCAATTTGGAAGTAAAAGGTGTAAAATTTGATACAACATTATTTTACTTTTCATGAATAAAAAATGAGTTTAACAAGGTTCAGACCTATAAAACACAATAGTATTTTGCTTTCATATTGTATTTGTCTAGATTGTCCGGGTTGGATCTAACCCGGACCTTAAGAATTGCAGATTCAATTTCTTAATAGATAATTGGGTAAATTACGTAAATTATCATTGAGATTTACTCTCAAATCTATTTTGATCACTGAAGTTTTAAAATGTTCAATTTACTCACTAGAGTTTAGACATTGAACATTTTTGTCTCTCTTTTAGTTAACTTTTTATGGTGTCTATTTACTAGCGAACAAAGGAACTTTTTCAAGATCCGGATTGTGGAAAGCATTATTGGCACGAGGGAAGCATACACTGAGAAACGGGCTCCATCCGATGGCAGAGGAGGGAGATCGGTAAGAGAGAAATTAAAATATTTTTGCATGATTCATGGACTTCAAAGCACTTTTCAGAGAAATAGAGGTCGAATTCAGACTCAAGGGACGAGACAAAGCAACTGGAAAAATTTGGTACCGAACAACGATGACGGTGAATGGTGGAGTGACAAAAAAACGTTCAATGTCTAAACTTCAATAAGTAAATTGACTGTTTTGAAACTTCAGTGATCAAAATAGATTTGAGAGTAAAGTTTAGTGATGATTTACGTAATTTACCCCAAAAAATTATTAATTTAAGTGTGCTTTTTAATATGCTGGTGTGATTACAATGATAGTATTTGTTCAATTTTCTTAGCTATTTAATAACACACATCATGCACACATGGTGCTCAAACCTGGATCACCTAAATTTAATATATCATCCTTTACCATTGAGACTACTCCAATTATTCTTAATTTAAGTGTGTTTAAACTTACATCCTTGCAATAATAATGATGTTTATCAAACTAAAAGTCAATAAATATTAATATAATTTTTAAATATATGATTATTTTTTTAGAAAATAATGTAGTATATACTAGACGTGGAGAAAGAAGGTTAGCCGGCTGACGTGCTATGACCCACTTAAATGGTAAAATTTCTTTTTAATCCTTTAATTTTGAAACTAAAGAAATAGTAAAATTGCCTCCTAATTTCTTTTTAATGGGTTAGTCTCCTAATTTCTTTTTAATGGGTTAGTCTCCTAATTTCTTTTAATTTTAATCCTTCAAAATTTTATAATTTAAATTTAACCTCGTAAGTAGTATTAACACCTCTTTATCTAGAAAAATTATTAGATGGATTTGATTCACCACGTCATCCATGGTCCATTCAATAACATTCCCCCATTTCAATATAACTTCTAAGTAACTACTCACTCCATAGTTACATGTAGGAAAGAGGTGAAGATTCACTTTGGAAAAAATGACATGAAAAAAATTTCATTAAATGAGACCATGGATGATGTAGATCTAATAATGTTTCCTTTTATTTATGATTCTAACATGCCCCCTCCCTACATTACTAAAGGATAAAGTTCAAGAATGATCACTAAAATATACTGAAATGGTCATTTTTGGTCACTAAATTTTCAAAAGTTACAACATGATCATTAAACTTTTGATTTGGTTATAAAATGTTCATTGAACCATTAGTTGTCATCTATTACCATCAAAGATAATGATATGGCATGCTAAATTAATGGGTAATATCTTGTTTGACCTCTCAATTAAAAGATTTTTTATTTTAAAAATATCAAAAATAAAATTTTAGTTATTATTGAAGGACCAAATGAGATTTTACCTATTAATTTAACATGTCATGTCATTATCTTTGAAGACAATAAGGAACAACTAACGGTTCAATGTCTATTTTGTAACTAAATAAAAAAATTTAATGTTCACTTTGTAACTTTTAAAATTTTGGGAAAACAAAATGATTATATTAATATAATTTAGTGATCAGTTATGAACTTTACCCTTATTAGAAAATGGTAAGCTACTTGACATAGCAAAGCAAGGATTAAGATATGGAAAAGCTATAATAATTACATAATTAATCATTCATTAATGATCACTAGGCCATTGAATTTGATCTTATTCAACCTACCATGTTAGAGAAGAAGAAATAAAACAAACCCTGTTCGAGAAACCCTTGTTCGATATCGTGGCCTTAGGGCTAAACGACTTATTATTACGGTGACCATCGAGTCCCCAACCATAGCTCTTGCATGATTTCATCTTGGCTTTGTTACAAATCGAAATCGCTTTCTTTAGAAGGTCGTCGATGCTCTTTACGTTTGCCAGAGATGTGAAAGACTGCGACTTCCCTTGGTAATGCTTCGAAAGCCCTCTCCTGCAAAATCTTATGTCAACAATAAAAAAAGATGATGTATGTTTGATGATGATAATGCTTACTTGATAGGTAGTTGAGCCATGATCTCAGATAACTAATAAAGTGGTGCGTTAAACGACGGCAACGACGGTGTTGCAACGGATTCAGCATCCTCTACTAAATCTGATGCGAAAGAGATATCAGAGTTTTCAAAGGAGGATTCATTGGATATCTTTATATTCATATGTCGAAATATTTGAGTTGCTTCTTCACCCATCTTGAAAGCCCTATATATATATGTGATCTTCTTGGGAGGAGAAGATATGTCTATATCTATATATAGAATAATTCTACAACATTCGACAAACACCGCTGAATATCACTAATGCTTAACACCACTGAAAATCATTAAATTGATTAATAAAGATTAAAAATCTCAAAGACTCAACATATAAATTTATAAAATAAAATTTTAATTAAATTATTTTCTATATATATAATATTTTTAATTTTTTTTTAAAAATAATTGGATCAAATACCAACCTTAGTCAATTTAAAAAATAAAAACCCTAAATCTAAATCCTAAACCCAAAATCATAAACCATAAACTTAAAACCCAAAACCTAAAATACTAAATCCAAAACTTGAAACTCAAAACTCAAAACATAAACTGTAAACTTAAAACCTTGAACCTTGAACACCTAAACCTAAACACTAAAGTATCACAATTTTCATTCTCCCTCCCCCACCAAAACTTTTCCTCTGCCACTAGAGGCTCTTCAATCATGCTTGGTTCCTACTTGAATCACCTTGACTTTGGCATGCTCTAGTTTCATTCCCTACGTCCGACTATTAACTGATGAACCCAATGGTTGAGGCGATTGGATGACAGTGTGGATTTTAAGTGATTCTAGAGAGGGATATATTTTAGGGTTTAGGGTTTTTTATTTTTAAAATTGACTAAAGTTGATATTTAATCCAATTATTTTAAAAAAATTAAAAAATATAATATATATGAAAAATAATTTAATTGAAATTTTACTTAAATAATTTATAATCATATGTTGAGTCATTGAGTTTTTTAATCTTTATTAATTAATTCATTTTTAATTTTTAATCATGATACTAAAAAAATTTAATGAAATTAATCGTCAATAATTTTAAAATGTGTAAATCATGTATTGAATTTTTTAGAATCTAGAGCCCATTAACATAACAAATAAATTATGAGGGCTAAATTTATTATTATGTCAACAAAAATATGTAAATTGACGGAAAGATATTGAAGTGGCGATTAAATTTTCTTAGTTGCTCACTTTCGAAAATGATGGCCCTCTTTTGGCAATTAGCACATAACTGATAGTTGATAGCGGATTATATTAGCTGATAGCTAATAGCTGATTGCATTAGCTGATTTGACTAGCGAATTGTATTAGCTGATTGTATAAAAGTGTTTGGTAAAATTAACTAATAGTTGATAGCTATTTGATTATTTAAACAAGTAAAATGACATATAAGGACATGATTATATTCAATGTTTGTTTGAATAGTTTATTAGTTATCAATATTCTGTATCTATTACCGTTCAAAAAAAATTTTATATCTATTAATATTAATTAGATTATAAAAATATTTTTTAAAAATAACAATAATAAGCATATTTGAAGGATTTATATATTACTTTATTATTTATATAATTATTTTTAATACAATTTAATTAATTATTAAATTTAAATAAAATTATAAATGTTTGAGAATAAAATAAAAAATAAAAAGTATTACTTTACAAATGTCACAATATAAATATGTGAGAGTGAAAAATTAAAATAGAGAATGTTAAATTTAGATTATTTGGAGGTTTTTGATGATTGTTAAGGGTGGAAGGGTCTTTAAACTATTATGTCAAACCGCTTAATTTCAAAAAAATTTCTATTAGCAGCTTTTTTAAAATTAAAGGTTTCACCCCAATCCGCTATTCCAATTCGTTGTTCACGAAACATCCAAAATTAGCGAATTTGACCGGTCAAACATCTAATATTAGCTCAAACCTCTAATTTTAGTTTAAACTGTTATTTACCAAATATGGTTGATATGATGAAATTACTTCTATATTTTTAAAGAATCGATTTGCTCAATTATGAAATTTAGAGAGACCTAAAAAGCATTTGTACCATCGATAAATATAAAATTCAAATCACCATATCTTAACGTATTATTTATCATATATTTAAAAATTTTATTCATTTGTTTGAAATGTTCATGTTAATTTATAGAATTATATTTTATACATTGACAATATATTATTTTATAGTCTTGATGTTCATAAAAAAATGAAATTAATGAACAAAATCTTCGATTCATCTTAATTATTCCTAAATGTGTCACTAAACTATTATTTTATGCAAAATCATCACTAATATTACGTTTTTTTTCTATTTTGGTCACTAATGCTACTTCTTTTTCCTTTTTTGGTCACCAATATATTGTTTCTTTCCTATTTTGGTCACTACTAAACTATTCCTGCTTAATTTCCTATTTTTTGTGAATTTTTTAACAGTAGGTGACAAAAAAAAAACCTGTAACATTAGTGTATATTTTGCCAAAAATAATAGCTTAGTAACCACAACAGGAAAACGGTGATGTTTACCCATAAGGGGGCGTTTGGTTCGCGGAAAAGATCATTGCTTGGGAGAATGTAAAGTTTAGCATTTAAAAATTCACAAAAATACTTTAATAGAGAGTAACGGGTATGTAAATATAGATTATATTTTTAAAAAATAATTAATATAATAATTATATTAATAATATGATAAATATATAGCTTTTGGAAATTTTAGATATTTTAATAAAAATAAGTCTATTACTTTTTGTGCGTATATTTTAAATTTAGTACTTTTGAATTAGTTTTTAATTTAATATTAAAAGTTTAACATGTTAAAAAGAAAATATAACACATGACCAATTTAGTAAATTTCACTTTCAGATAATCTTATATACCTCCAATCAAACACAACAATCTTATATTCCTACCAAATAAATCAAACTAGGTAATATAACATTCCTAGTAATATGTCAAGTTATGTTACATTCCAAGAATCTTATTCTTAGAAATAATCTTATATTTCGTGAACCAAATGTACCCTAAATGTATAATGATAATCTATTATTTATTTGTGAATTTGTTTCATTCATCATTTATGTATCAAATAATTATTTTTAATTAAATTGATGGATTTCGTTTTTATAGTTTCTTATAAAATTGATGGGCTTTTTAAATTTTTTATTTTCCTTTTAGAGGTTGGGTAGGCCAAAAGGTTTGTAAAGATATTGGAAAAGGATAAGAATGGAGATGCCCCTCATAATTTTTTGTAGGTAAGCCTCACCCTCCTTATTGTGCTCACATTCTAATCTTTTTTTAGTGCCCACAGCTTTGGAGTTTGGACTCCCCTAATCAATCCTTTCAAGTCCTATGAGTTTTTGTCCCCCAAATTTAGTACCCATAGATGTTGTTGGCTTATCTTATTCATCCAACTTTGATATCTATCAAGGAATGATAATGGAAGGGATGCTTAAAAATATTTAATTTGAATTCAAATTAAGTTAGGTCATGTCAAATTAATAAAATCAAACACCAACAAATTACTTCTTTTGCTTAGAGATTAAAACTCATTCAAGCTGTAATTTTTAATTTACAAAATTTCTAGTGTAGAGTGTTTATTCTGCCATCAAAGGTTCTAACGCATGCAACACAAATATATAGTGCTTTTCTTTGGAAGGGTAAGAATGATTCGGCAAAAGGTGCTAGAGTATTTTGGGTGGAAATTTGTTACCCAAAGTGTAAAGGGGGATTAGGTCTAAAAGATATGCTGGTTTGGAATTAGAGCTGCATGAAGAAGTGCTTGTGGCTTTTACTAGTCAGAACTGGCACTATTTGGGTAGCATGAATAAAAAATTATCTATTGAAAGAGAAGTCTATTTGGGATGTCACATTGAAAAGTAATAATAGTTAGGCATGGAAGGTATGAAAGACTCTCAGGCTTAAAAAGGAGAAGATCCCTTAGTTTAAGGTAATTTGGGGAGAGCTATCCATTCCTAGATTCTCTTTTGTGGCTTAGCTTGTGTTGCAAGATCGTGCGCCAACCAAACATTGTATGATTCGTTGGGGATGTCAGGTTGATTCTTGCTGCATTTTATGTGGAAATGAAGATGAAACGAGAGGCCATCTTTTCTGTGATTGTAATTACTCGAAGCAGATACCGGAGGTTTTGTTGTAAGATTGTCATATTCAAGTTAGTTTTGCGACAACTTTGGTTGACTGGATTCAACTCATTCAAGTGGTAGGAAAGAAAAAGTCGTTGAAAGCCACGTTGATATTAAAATTAGTGTGTTCTTTCTTCACTATATTTGGCAGGAGAGGAACAGGCGTGGGCATGGTAACTCCCCAAAGAAATCTTCTGTTATTGTTGCTAGAGTTAAACATAATGTAAGGCTGAAGCTTTTTGGATGCAGATTCACTCATGATTCTTTTGGTTTATGTACTAAGTGGGATCTTGTATAGTTTTCTTATTTTTCTGGTTTTTTGGGGTTGAGCTTATAGGTTGGGCTTGTTTTGTAATTATTTTGTGTGAAGTGCTTCTTTTTGAATGAATAAAATTAAACCATTTATCCAAAAAAATAAATATTAGTTAGGGGGTTAAAGTTCAAATTGGTTTTTGAGCTTGGCTTCTTCAATCAAATTGATACTTAAATTTAATCTTGATATACATTTTCTTTAAATTAGTACTTATGGTTTTCTAACTAATCTGATCCAAAAATCAAGTTAGATACTAATTTGAACTAAGAAATCAAGTTCAGATACAAAATTGAACCAAGAATACGAGTTCATGTATCAACTCGAACGTTAACCTTTAAAAATGTAATAAGATAATATTTTGCGGTGACTTATATGGTAGAATCTAAATTCAGGTATCTAGTTCATCTAAAAAGATTTAAGTATCAAATTAAACCTTAAAATCAAATTCAGGTACCAAAACATATATATCCTTAACTTCTGAAGTAAGGGGATTGAATGTCAAACTATACCAAAATATACAGACTTTTTATTCAATATTATTAAGATAAATATTACAATAGATAACGTAACTCTTAATCTTTGAACTAAATGTTTAAATGGTCAAAAAATTTCATAGATCAAATTGAGAAAGGTTGTTAAGTTCAATTTTGCTTTATCTCATATTATAATTATCACTTTTATATCTATTAAATTATTTTTATTGTTCATGTTAAGACTCGTTATTAATTTTTCTGTTTTAGAGTACAATGTATGGTAAAACCCTACTTTTTCTTTCTACCCTATTTTCTTTCAAAATAACCAAAACCGCCGTTATTATTTTTTTTTTTATTTTTGAGTTAGCCGGTAATCGACAATTATCTAGATGTTGGTTGTCCATTGTTGGTGTTCATTATTTTTCTTGTTTTTATTTGTTATGTTTTCACTTTTAATTTTTTTTATTTTAATAAGAATCTCTGCATTTGTAGTATGTTTTTTCTACCTTTGTGGCACATTTTTTTTTATTTTTGTGATTTCGTTTCATCTTTCGTTTTGACATGATTTCAACATATCTTAGTAGTCATTTGACGCTCATAACGGGATATTTTATGACGTTAATTTTTTATTATAATTTTGTCGGTGGTCATAGAAAGATAAATCCTCACTTAGTTTTTGTTGTTGTAATCAGTCATGGATAGCAGAGCAATCTGATATAGTTGACTCGCTCACTAGTCCTTTTCATCCCTTAATGCGTCTCCTTTTAGGTACCGACAAGTAGCAGTAAGTCCCAACAAACGTATCTCTCCGGCCCTTGGGCCTACGAGAGTTGCGCTGACACCAAAATCAGTGATCTTCACTTCCCCTTTACGGTTCACCAGTAGATTGGATGGTTTTATGTCTCTGTGTATCACACTCTTTTCATTGTGCAAATACACAAGACCCTACAGGACCTGAAACACAAAGATACAACGATCGAAAGTTTGAATAAACGAAACTTGTTTGGACTTCGTAACTATACTGGTTCAACCATTTATGTATACCTGCTTACACATGACTGCAAGATATGGTTCAATGATTGTGTTAACTTGTCGGAGCACATCGGCCAGAGATCCCCGGTCCATGTATTCCACCACGAGATATACTGCTCCGTCGAGATGAAAAGAATGGTAGCAAACCACAACATGTGAGCATTATACTGCTTGGTGTATCTTCAACTCCTGCACAATTTGCTTGCGAATCTCTTCTCTCTGCCTATTCATCTGCACGACCTGCAATTGCGCACAAGCACAATGGAAGATTTTCCTGGAATCTGATTTCTCCTCAGTTGCAATAGCCATGGAAACTTGAACAAACACCTTCAAGGAAAACGAATTCCCGCGTCATTTATGTCGAACAAGTTGTACTACAACTCCACTGCCCTTCCCAATAACTTTGACGGTCTCAAGATCTTCCAATGAGAATTCGAAATCAACCTTGAAGTCCAAGAAAGAAACTATATCTTTGAATCAATCAATCCATGGAGAAATTGATGATTCTATTCTAAAAGAAACTTACTGGAGTTTCGTTGTCCTCGCAAATGGAAGATGACCCTTTTTGATTCAGAAGCAGTTCACCGTCATCATCTGTCACATTCCTGAATTCAATGACTTTGCTACGTCGAATGCTTTGATTGATATCCCATTGCAAGGAAAGTGCTTTACGTGGTTTGGCTCAGGAAACAGATGTAGCCTTATAGATAGATATTTTGTTTCAGCGGAATGGTTTGATAGGTTTTCAAGTTTGGTAGCCTTGTCCTTACCGCGTGGTTTGTCCGATCATACTCTGCTGCTCTTGCAAAGTGATGAAATTGATGCAGGGCCAAGACCATTCCATTTCTTGAATATATGGATGGAACATAAAGGGTACAAGCAGGATGTGGAACGTGAATGGACGCGATTAGGTGATGGAAGTGCAACTAATGTGATCCAAAAGTTGCAGGGTCTGAAATGTTTTCTGAAACAGTGGAACAAGTCCACTTTTGGGCACATTGATGAACGTTTGGTGAACTTGATGAGGAAAATAGATGATCTCGATAGCTGCATGTTGAATGGGATGCAATTGGATGCGAATGCGGAGGAAAGACGTGTTCTACAATTAGAGTTGTGGAAGCTGTCACGGTTTTGAGAGTCAGTGTAGCGCCAAAATTCGAGAATTTCATGGCTCGAAGAGGGGGACCTGAACACGTATTTTTTTCATTGGGCGATTAAACGTCGTGGTATGCATAACAAGATTGCGGGATTACAGATTAATGGTAAATGGGAAACAAATCAGGGCCGGTTAAAGTTTCTATTATTTCGTGAGATTCGGAAACATTTTGCTAGACGCAAGGCGGCTGGTACATTAGATGCGGCTATGCAGTATGGTAAATTGTGTGAACAGCAAGCGGCGAGTTTGGAAGTGGCTTTTACGAAGGAGGAGGTGCGTGTTGCTTTGGGGGGTTGCGAAGGGTCGAAGGCCCCGGGACCAGATGTTTTCACTTTTGAGTTCTATAAGAGAGGTTGGTCTTTTCTAAAGCAGGATGTCATGTCTTTTTAGAACTCTTTTTTCGAATCAGGTAGATTGCCAAGGGGTATGAATGCAACTTTTGTGACTCTAATTCCTAATAGGGACAATTTGTGGTGATCAGTAATTTCCAGCCTATATGCCTGCTGAACTCTTTGTATAAAATATTGGTAAAATGCTTGGAAACGCTTACAAACAGTGCTACCATCGTTAATTAGTGATGTTCAATCAGCGTTAGTGTAGTGTTGCCAAATTTTGGATGGGATTATGTTAGCAGATGAAATTATTCACTCTATGCAAAAGACTAATTTTAGTGAAGGGGGTGTTATTCTAAAATTAAATTTTGTGAAGGCTTACGATTATTTAAAGTGGGATTGCCTTGACCAAATTATGTGTCGTATGGGTTTCGGTGCTACATGGTGCAAGTGGATATATGAATGTATTAATACAGCTCGTCTATCAATTTTGGTAAATGGAAGTCCGACTCGAAAGTTTGCGATGCAATGAGGAATCTGACAAGGGGATCCTCTTTCCCCATTATTATGTGTTATTGTTATGGAAATGCTGCATCAGTTCTTGGTTAATGCTGAGGATTTGGGGTGATAAAAGGCGTGAGGGTGGCGCCAGATTTCTTTATGTCCCACCTCTAATTTGCGGATGACACCGTACTCTTTTTTCATGGTGAGTTACGTTATGCACAGAACTTGAAAAAAGTGTTGACATGTTTTGAATATGCATCGCGCTTACAAATTAACTACGATAAATCTTGTCTTTATGGTGTTGGGATTGATGAGTCTTTGGTAGGCGAAATTGCTGCAATTTTAGGGTGTAATTGTGGTGAGCTTCTGGTTACATATCTGGGTCTGCCTCTTGGTGTGAATCCAAAGAGTTTGGCCATGTGAGAACCTTTTCTATCTCGTTTTCGGCAACAGTTACAGGGATGGAAACAAGGCTCATTATCTTTTGTTGGTCGCCTTGTCTTGGTCAATTTAGTCTTGTCGGCTCTACTTCTTTACTATATGGGGATTTTTCTTATTCTGATGAGTATAGTTCTCCAAATTGATCGTATTAGAAGAAATTTCCTATGAGGGGGTTCGGAGGAAAAACATAAGTTGAGTAGGGTAAGTTGGAAGATTGCTTGTCGACCAAAGGAGTGTGGTGGTCTAGGTGTGGTTGATATTCAAGCTCGTAATTTGGCATTACTTGCAAAGTGGAGTTGGCGATATGCTTTGAATGATAACTCCCTTAAGCGATCTTTGATTGAGGCTAAGTATGTTAGAGCTGTTTTGAGTTGGCGGGTTAATGACATAGGGAGAAGAAATATGTCTACTATTTGGCGTCAAATTGTTGATGTTCACAGTGATGAATGTGTGCATAGGTTTATGAATCAGTCGAGTTTTGCTTTTACTAGGTGATGGCGCTAAAATTTAAAGCCGTGTGTGCTACAATTTTCTTTGCGTGTTTTGGTTGCGGATCAACTGATTTGGAAGCCCTCGCCAACAAGTTCGTTCTCGGTAGGGGCACTCTATAAGCAGGTGGTATTGTTTGGTTTTGAGGGATCTGCGGATCTTTGCTCGATCTAGAAGCTGAGCATTCCACCCAAGATCCAATGCTTCCTATGGTTTGTTATGCTGGATCGTTTGCCAACTTTGGCGGTGTTGCATGCGAGGGGTGTGCCTTTGGATGATTCGATGACAGGTTGTAGATAGTGCGGTGTTGGCTTGGATGTTGTATATCATATTTTGCTACATTGTGACCATATGTGAAGTGTATGGGTGATGTTTTTTCAATGGTGTCACGTGGAAATGGTGAGTCCTCAATTGTTAAAAGATTTTTTGCTACAATGCTTCCATATCTTCTTTACGGAAGCAGTTCATACGGAGAAATTTTGTCCTCATTAAATTGCGCTCTTTGTTCTGGGTACGGGCCTTGTCTTCCCTAGGTGAGGTATGTGAGCCGACATGGTGGGAGTGTCCAAGATTTTGTGTCTCGAGTACTGGTCGGTTGGTTGCGCCCTTAGTTACGGCTTGGGAGCCGCCACCGGAAGGTATATTAAAGTTTAATGTTGCAGGCTATTTGTTACGCGTTGGTCATGTTTCATGAGTCTAGATGGTCTAGGGTAGCTTCGATTGTGATTGAGTCTGATTCCAAGGTAGCATTGGCTTGGGTTTTTAATCATGAGCGGCGATTGTTGAAATTTTGGCATTAGTTTAGACAGATCGATGTAGCTTGTGAGGTGTTGAATTGTATGTGTTTCCATCATGTATACCATGAGGCGAATAGCCTAGCGAATGCCCTTACGAAGGGGTTTGTGGATCGAACTTTATGGTTTCAATTAGTGGAGTAGGGAGTGGTTCATATTTGGCCGCAAATTGACTTTGTTGGGTGAGGATTTTGGTTTCAATATTGCACGCATAGAGGCATTGTTGGGTGGAGGTTTAGTCTCGATTGTGTATGGTTTGCAAGCTATGTATTGGCGTTTATTCCCTTTGTTATATTTTTTAGTTTTATAGGTACTCTTTTCCTCCAATTAGGTTTAGGGAGGTTTTTAATGAAACATATGATTGTGATGGCTTTGTATGATTTCTTAATAAAATCATACAATTTGCCGAGCAAAAGAAAAATAAACAACATTGAATTTTTTAATCGAAATTGATGGATTAATTGATTTTTACAAAAAATAAAATAAAAGCTTGTTTAATCTTTAAGAAAGCAAGTTAAGAGTTTAAGAAATTGTTAAAATTTTAAAATAATGAAAATAAAAATTATTAAAATATTTTTAAAAAAGTAGTTATAAAAAATAATATAACAAAAATACTACTAAAAATTCTAATTAAAAGTTAAAAATAAATTAAAATTCAATCTATCCAAAGGAAAATCCATGCTCAAGGTTGGCTCCCAGTAAGGTTAATTAAGAATGGTTTAGATATTTCTCATTTATTATTCGTTGATGACATGTTTTTGTTCTCGGAAGCTATGAGGAAACTGATGAAAACAATATGTTTTCTCAGTATATTTTTATATATCGAATTAATTACACAAGAGTTATACTACAACTAGGAGTTCTAAGTATTTACAACTCTAGTCCCTTATCTCTTAGAGTTAGGATAGGATTAATCTAATATATTTACATTTAAGTTATAGACTCCAACTCTTACATAATTTACACTGTATGATCCTAGCTTGGATATAAACTCATCAAAGTCTTGTTTAGGCAGTCTTTAGTAAGTAAGTCAACTAGCTACTCTTCAATAGGAACATAAGATAGATTTGCTACTCCACCATTCACCTTTTCATAAATGAAATGTCTATCTATTTCAACATGCTTAGTACGATCATGGTGGACTAGATTTCAAGCAATTTGAATAGCAGATTGGTTATCACTTAGAACTTCAAATTTTCCTCCTTGTTTCATCTCTAATTCTTTCAATAATCTCAGCAACCACATTCCTTCACACAACCCTAGTGCTAAAGCCTTGTATTCTTCTTCTGCACTCCTCCTAAACACCATTGTTTGCTTCTTGCTTCACCAAGTTACAAGATTTCCCCACACAAATGTGCAGTAATCAATGGTTGACTTTCTTTCAGCGAGTTCTCTTGCCCAACTAGAATATGTGTAAACTTTAACAGACTTGTCTTATGTTTTTTTAAAGAAAAAAACTGTGACTTGGAGTTCTTTTTAAATACCTCATAATCCTATGTGTTGCTTCAAGGTGTTCCTCTCTCGTGTCTGCCATGTGTTGACTAACAAGAATGACAGGATAAGCTACATCATGCATGGTTAAGGACAAATATATCAGCTTCCCTACCAACCTTTGATAAATTTCTATGTTTACGTGAGCACACATCTCGCCCTTATTAAAATTCAAGCTAGTCTCCATATGTGTGTTTGTTGGTTTACAGCCAAGCATGACAGCTACATATAATAAATCCAGTACATACTTCCTTTGATTTATCACAAGCCCTTACTAGATCTCGCAACCTCCATACCCAAGAAATACATAAGTTTTCCCAAGTCCTTTGTTTCGAATTCACTATTTAGTAAACTTTTCAACCTATTTATCTCACTGTAATCATCTCCAATAATCACTATGTCATCAACATACACAATTAAAATAACTTTTTTTTGTTCAGAAGTTACCTTAATGAAAAATGTATGATCTACTTGGCATTGTCTATAGCCATCTTGGGTGATGACCTTAGTGAACCTATCAAACCAAGCTCTTGGCGACTGTTTCAACCTATAAAGTGATTTGCCAAGTTTGCACAACTTTTGAGCTTTCGAATCACCCTCCAATCTATGAGGCATTCTCATATAGAACTCTTCTTCTAAATGACCATTCAGGAATGCATTTTTTATATCTAATTGGTGAAGTTCCCAATCTTTATTCACTTCTAAGTTGAGTAAGACCTGAACAGTATTGAGCTTAGTCACGGGTGCAAATGTCTCCTTGTAATCTATTCCATATGTTTGAGTGAAGCCCTTAGCCACAAACCTTTCTTTGTACCTTTGAATGTTGCCATCAAAGTTATATTTAATAGCAAACACCCATTTACAGCCAAATGGGTTTCTTTCCTTGTGGAAAATCTGTTACAGCCCAAGTACCATTCTTTTCCAATGCCTCAATCTCTTCTTCTACTGCCTTTCTCCATCTAGGATCATGTAAAGCTTTTTCAATGGTTGCTGAAATTTTCTGGCTATCTAAACTGGCTGTGAAAGCTTTAAATGAAGGCATTAGATGTCCATAAGCAACAATTCTCTCTAATGGGTGTTTAGTACATTGCCTCACACTCTTTCTCTTAACAATGGGCAGATCATCAATATCTAAAGTAGGTACATGAATTTAAGAAGTTTCATTACCTTCTGAAGCACATGGACTCAGTTTCAACTCTCGGCAAGTGTCAGACTGCAAAATGGCCTCCGTAATAACTTTCTTTCTACTTGTATAAACACTGAGATTTTTTGTAGGAGTTTGTGTACTTAAATGGGAGTTTTGAGGGGTTGCAGGGGATGTAATAGATGATGGAATGCATGGGAGTTTTAGGTTTGAGTGATGGCTGGTTATTAGGAGGAGTTGTAGGAATGGTATGTAAAGGTGCAGTAGAAGATATAAAGGGTGAAACCTGATTATAACTTGAAAAGTTTAAAGGCTGAAATTCATCCCAAGTCTCCCCGTGAATGACAACCTTGGTGAAGTAAGAGTCTTGTTTGTTGAGATGATCAATCAATGGAAAATTGCCGAGATGGGGGTGAATTGGCAATTAAAAAATTGTGGGGAAGAAAAAGGAATGATAAAAATGAGACACAAGGATTTTCAAGTGGTTCAAGCTTCTAACAAGCTCTATATCCACTACCTTAGCTCCCCACTAAGGATTTCAAACAATTAACTAATGAATTCGTCCCCTTTTCTAGGCTTAGGAGAAAACCGTTACAAATCGATCAAGCTTTCTACCCAAAGCTTGATCAAGATCACTATTTTACAAGAAGTTGTGGCAAATGAAAATTTAACCTCTCAATAGGTAGATGATTTGCCCAAATACAAATGTACACTCCCCAAACTTGAAATAAAGAATTACAATGAAGATTACACAAGTTAGGTACAAGGGTTTAACTCTAAAAGCTTAAAAGTGGTTAGAGATGATAAACCTAATCTATTGTTGGTGATGATAATTTGATATCCTTTTTTTATTATTTCCGCACACACGGTGGTTAGAGAGCTAGTGAAAGGATGGTGGCGGCGTGATCTCAAGCGACGAGGCCACGTGGACGGTCGATGAAGGCTCAAGCACGTGAAGGGAGTTGAACAGCGCTGGCAGTAGAGCCTACTCGCGCGTGGGGAGCCAATGAGCCATGAGTAGGCTTAATCTGGACCGTACAATCAATTCCTTGATCTAACAGTCCAATATGGGCTATGCACAAGGCAAAAAAGATATTCGGGTTTTGATCTTAATTAATTTTTAGGGTTTAATTATTTTTAGCCTATTGGGCCCATATGTATATAATATATTTGGGTTTTTAATTTTAAGTGGACTGTTATAAACTCTTTTAACGTATTTGAGCCTTTTATTTATTGAATTAATACTAGTTTGTAAACGGGTTGTATTTGGTGTTTCGGCTCAACTTGTAAATGGCCAGAGGAATATTTGTTTAGGTAATGGTTGGCATATTGTGATTGGGACATTTGATTTTAATTTGGCATGGTTTTTAAAAAAAAGGATTGAAAGGATATTGATTTTTGGGCTTTTAATTGTTTTTTTATAATTTGGGTTTAAGGCCCGAACGAAAATAGGCTATTACAAGTAGTACATCTACAGTGATCAGCGAACCATAAACTCGCCTTTTTCTATCACCAAAAACAAGTTTTGAAAATCACAGAGTAAAACAATAGAAACTTCTCTGTGTTTTTAAGTTGTGTAAAACTTAGTAGGTTTACATGGTATTTATAAGGGTTCAAATAGTGAACTATTGGGAATTTTAACCTAATGGAGCATTTATGGTTTGAGAATTAATTATCCTTTAAAGAGAAAATTTTAAATTACTGTCCAAATTAAAGGAAACTTTTAATATTTATCTTTTTAACTCCAAAACATAATTTGGTAAAGATATGCTCTATTTGAGGAAAATATTTGGGTTAAAATAACCGCAAGCCCACGGAAGGCCCGACTGGTCCGAACATTCGTGTTACCCACGTTGTGCACGTATACACATTTACGAACCAACAAATGGTTCCTTGGTTTTCCTCAACAACGTTTGGATTAATTTTTAATGTCGGTTCGTAAATTTATAGACGTACACAACATGGGTAACGCAAATGTCCGAACCGGTCGGGCCCTTCGTAGTCAAGCACCATAGGAGCTGACGAATCTTCTCAAGGAAATCGTGTTTTCACATGCCTCGACAATTTTGATGATACGGATTGTTATTTGAATACAAGCAAACAATTTCAATTTACTATTTTTAATATTCGATTTATGTTACGAATATTATTCTATTTAAATTTATGTTCTATTCGATTTATCAATAATAATTTCAGTATTTTTATATTGTTTATTATTTTCTTGGATTATTTATTAGCGTCGTTTTTAACAATCTTACGACAGATTCATCCGCTCCTATAGTTCTTGAGAAATGTTAGACGTCTATCTCCTAAGATACAATAACGGAATGAACACAGCAGTAGCACATCTACAGTGATCAGGGAACCGTAACCTTGCCTTCTTCTATCATCAAAAACTGGTTTTGAAAATCACATAGTAAAATAATAAAAAATTCTCTGTGTTTTTAAGTTGTGTAAAACCTAGTAGGTTTACATGGTAATTATAGAGGTTCACATAGTGAACTATTGGAAATTATAACCTAATGGAGCATTTATAATTTAATAGTTAATTATCCTTTAAAGAGAAATTTCCAAAATTATTGTATGAATTAAAGGAAAATTTTAATATTTATCATTTTAATTCCAAAATATAATTTGGAAAAGATATGCTCTATTTAAGGAAAATATTTAGGTTAAAATATCTGCAAGCTCACAAAGGGCCCGACCGGTCCAAATATTTACATTACCTACGTCGTGCATGTCTATACATTTACAAACCAACAAATGGTTCTACAGTTTTCCTCAACAACGTTTGGATCAATTTCTCATTCAAAGCTCCAAAAATATCATTTTTTCCAACATGTATAATTATTGATGATTGATTTATTGCAATGTTGGGATGTTTTGTGTGCTAGATGGTACACACTTTGTTGAAATTGATGGATTTTCTATTTAAATAACCTAATATCGGTAATTGTTACTAATTAGTTTAAAATCGATAGTAAACAAACCTTAATGACTTCCATAAGCTTTAGAGATTGAATAAAGCCTTGTAACATCGTATTTTTCTAAGATAGACAAACTTGTGAGAGGCGTACATATATTGTCTTCAAGCAATACATATACCTTGTTCATCTGGTATCAATACAATCTTGCTCGAAGATCTTATTAAAACATCGAAGCTTATTTTAGTATCGAGACTCTCGATACTTTTGAGGAGTATCAATACTAGGGGTCAGTATCAATACTCTCGATACTTATGAGGAGTATCAATACTAGGGGTCAATATCGATACTTAGGGAGCAGAACTAATATCGAGATTTAATTTGAAACATCTAGAAATTTTTCATTATCGGTACTCAGGTAGAGTATAGATACCGGTACCCACAGGTTAGTATCGATACTCAATGTGTAAAATGAACCATAATGTTGGCTTAAGTTGAGAGATGGCTTGCATGACTTAAAATACTGTTAATGCCTTAGTAATATTGTAATGTGGACCAATATGGCTAAATAATAAGAATGAATATTACTCTTCCATAACATGTACACAACTTGGAAATTTTAATTTAATGATATGATGATAATGATTAGCAAGAATAGAGAAATCCTTGGAATCATGTTGCTTATATGTTGATTAGGCATTTGAATGGTTGAGTCATTTGGTTATTGGGATTCGGATACATAGAGAGAGTGTTGCAACACCTTGGTAAGCTAAATGCTAGACGTACATTTTTGATATTGTGTGACATCGGATCTCATCTATGCATGTTCCACCAAATGTACGTTTTCGAGGATGTGTGACATTGAGCCTCACTCTAGGATTGTTTTGTGTGATATGTGTGTTTTTTCCTTAATGATCTGATGATATCTCGGGTATGGTTGGGACTTGTGTGCCATGTGTGATGACTCTTATGATGTGAGCATAAGTTTAGGTGACTATAGGTAGCGCCACATGCTTATTATCTTCTCCTTATAGCTCGTACTAGCTTGCATGCTTATTTTTATAAAGTACGGTAGAGTAGTTGTATACCACTAAGTTGTGTAAGCTTAGAGTTCGTAATTGTTGTTTTCATGCTTAGGTTGGTAGATCGATCATGAGCTTGAGGATCACTATCAATACAGGATTCCAGCAAGCGGTAATTACCATAGTATATTACTTGTATTTAGTGGGTTGTGTATCCGTAGGACCTTACTAGGTGAAGTTTGTAAATATTTGATATTCAAACATTTTTTATAAGTTGTTTTGAATCGAAGCCCCATGTTTTGTAAACCAAATGATAATTGTTTATTGAAATTATAATACAACATTTTATAATGGAAATGATTTTTAATATTCGGCTAAAGTATGGTTTTTAAATTATAGCGAGTCGAGTCGGTGACCCAATGTGGCACTTCGGATCATCGGGTTGGATTGGGGTGTTACACTACCTTGACCTCATTAATCTTCAAATAATAATAATGTTGTCTTCATTTTTAACTTTTATCAATTTAGTATTTAAATTCCATGAATTACATCAGTGTTACACTTTGATGATGAAACTCGTCGCTAATTGTTATGGTGCTAACGTGATCTTTAGTTATATTGACATGACGGTCCACTGTTGTTATGACAACCTTCATGTGAATGATGATGTGACATAGGAATAATATTTGAATTTTTTGACCGAGGTCGAAGGTTTAATTAATTTTCATGGTTTTAAAATAAGAATTTAAGAAATTGTTTAAAGGTTTAAAATATTAAAAATAAAAAATATTTTTTAAAAAATAATTATTAAAAGCCCTATAATAAAAAATATTAAAAATTAAGTAAAATTTATAAAACTATAAAATATTGAAAAAACAGCATTTATAAATATTTATTGTAACACCCTAAACTCAGATGTCACATTTGGACCTCAAGTTCAACCTATAACCGCAAAAATTCAACCTAGATTAGCCCAAATCCACGATCATTTTTGGAAAATATGTTAAGTTCTAATAGTTAAAGCATAGATAAGTAATTGAAAATGTTTACAAGAGATCTCAAATAAATTACAACATAAAACATTCGACTCAACATTATAAATCCAAAATATGAGTTATAATACAACGCAATAGGGTCCTACGAATACATAACCCAAATAAATTTTAGTATTGTACTCTAATGAGGCGATGCTGAAAACCTACTCTGATGGTGTTCCTTCAATGTAAGGTGTCAAACCTACTAACATGAGAACGAAAACAACGATTCCGAACGCTGAGCTTATAAAGCTTAGTGGTATACTTCTACTCTACAATGCTTCATGCAAATCATAAACATAAGCATATAGCTAGAATTGATGCAATAGAAAGGGAAAACAGTATATTGCGCTACCACTAATCGCCTAAAAATATTCTTTAACACAATGTATAGCATGGCATCAACAATCAATCAATAATAATCATATCCACAAACCTGGAGTGAGGCCCGAGTACCGAGTCACACAATATCGAGAATGTACACCCATACTCAAAATCCCCCTAAAGTATCTTCGAATAAGGCCTAGGTCACACAACATCGGAAACATACACTCTAAGTGAGGCTCAAGTCACACAACATCGGGAACGTATATTCATAATTAGAATCCCTCTCTTGAGTATCTTCGAATGAGGCCCGAGTCACACAACACCCAAAACGTACATTCAGAGTCACTTATCATCAATCAAGGTGACTCTACCAAACAAGTGCTCACAGGGCACACAACATCATCATGATATCAATTGACCCTAAGATTACTAATAATTAACAAGTCACCCATTATGGTTACCAAGTTGTTACATATTATGCTTGAATATATGAGTGAATTCCATGTTACTGAGTTATTTATGTCATCCTACATCACAAGGAGTGCATTGGTTCAAATATCATAACTTTCCAGCCCATTCAGCTCAAAGTCAACTTTCTTGGGCAGATTGCCCCGTGTGTACAGTACTCAACCTTGGATATCGGTATGGTACCTTGGGTACTGGTACCCCCATAAGCATATCGATACAAATTTGGCTTACTGAAATTTTTCCAACACCTTGGGTACTAGTACAAAGCTCCGCACACCTATACGAGCTGCCTTACAGGGGTGGTTAGGGGGTTATCGGGTACCAGTACTTGAGCTCGAGCATCGTTGCGGTACCCTTGGTTTGCTCACTAGAATCCTAACTAGCCTTCGAGTACCGATACAGGTCGACTCGTACTGATACAACTTGAATAGCATACTAGTACATGTTAAAGCCTGTACCAGTACTCCCCTCATAGTTCATCAATGTTCTTCATCCAGAACACGGGGTATAGGTACGGACACCCTGTGTACCAGTACTCGAGTCCAAAATTAGTATTCTAAGGCTCGAAAATCATCTCCAACACCCCAAAAACTTAAGGCAAGGCTCCAAAACGAACCTACAAGTTATTGGAGTTGATTTAGGTGGGTTGCTACCATTTTTACACATTATTAACAAATTTTATCAGATTTAATCATTCAAAACGATCCTTTACTATAAAACACCCAAAAACTACCAAAATCATCAAAACAAGCACACAAAGTATCATCTTTAGGATGTGAATAAAACAAGGGAGCTAGGGGTGTACTAACCTTATTCCTACAATAGCAAAAGAAGCTTTTTTCCCTCTAACCTTCAAGCCTTCTTCTTTCCTTGAGCTTTTGAGTTCTCACCCACTTCTTTCACTACACAAATGGAGTTGTAATTCATATTATAACTTGCAGGTGAGTATTGGGTAACAAAAACATAAATATAAGATTGAAAAACATGATTAGATCTTCCCTCATCCCACATTCTCCAAACCCCTCACCAAAACCCATGCTTTCACCTCCCCTCCAAAAATGTCGATTCTTACTTCGATTTGTAGATCCTTGAATGTAGATTCCAATACCTTCAACCTTAAATCCAAAAATACTACTTAAAATGAAAAAGATTTAACCTTTGTCCGATTCTTACTTCGATTTGTAGATCCTTGAATGTAGATTCCAATACCTTCAACCTTAAATCCAAAAATACTACTTAAAATGAAAAAGATTTAACCTTTGTCTTGGGGGTTATGGTAAAAATAAGAAGAGAGATATGAGGGTTGGAGGAGTTAATATAATATTAAAAGAATGTCTTGCTTTCTCCAGCAACAAATGGATCTAAGACAAAAGGCTTCAGCCCTTACTTGAAAAGAGAGCTATTTACTACTTAAATCCTCCCCATTCTTCCCCCATCACACTCTAGCCACTAACCAGGCCCAACAATACAAGCAAGGAGCCCACTAACGCTCTTAGGTACCAAATGGGCCCACTATCTCAATACCACACTCGATGCCCAAGCACAAGTAAGGCCAGTCTGTGGATGTCAAAATTCAGGTCGTTACATTTATAAAGTGCTAAAATTTTTGAACATTTTTATTTAAAAAGTCTTATATCGTCTCTCATCAGTTTGAGTCTACTCTTATTCCTCACACATATTTTAATTGGAATCAACCTTGCATTAGAGTATTAATAACTTTTAAGGTCCATTCTTATTTTTTTAAAAACGATGGGATATAATTTGCTCCAAAAATATTCAAAGGATAAACTAATTAAATTAAAAACGAAACATTGCTAATTTTAGAAACGTACAATGGAAAATTACTCTTTAGGCCTAAATTAAAAAATTTATTTACTTAGGGATTAAAGTTCAAATCGGTTCTAGAACTTGGCTTCTTGAATCAAATTGGTACTTAAATCGAATCTTGTTTTTTTTTTAACTAATAGTTATGGTTTTTAATCAATTTGATCCCAAAAACAAGTTAGGTACCACTTTGAACTAAAAGATAAAATACAAATTTGAACCAGAAAGACAGGCTCATGTATCAACTTGAACTTTAACCCTTAAAAAAATTAATAGAATTATAGTTTATGGTGACTTTTATAGTAGAATCCAGTTGTACCTAATTACACTAAAAATTTGAAGGTACCAAATTAAACCTTGAAATCAAAACATATCTATCCTTAACAAATAACTTTTGAAATATAGGATTGAATGTCGAATTATACCAAAATATACATAGACTTTTGATTCAATATTATTAAGATAAATATTTCAATAAATATAACAACACTTAATCTTTGAACTAAATGTTTAAATGGTCAAAAAATTAAGAGACCAAATTGAGAAAGGTTGCAAAGTTCAATGACTAAATATTGCTTTATCCCATGTTATAATTATCACTTTTAAAATGTTCCAAATTATTTATTTTGTTCATGTTAGAGATTCATTATTATTTTTTCTGATTTAGAGTACAATATACTATTGCACCAATTATAGGTATAATTATCATTTTGGTACATTACTAGAATTATTATTTTCATAAACACAACGGAAGGAAACAGAAGAGACTGTTAAATGACAATATGAGCTTTTATGGTGGATTGTCATGCAAGAAAAGTTGGCAAAACATGAACAAGACCAGACGCAATTGATGGCATCAAATAGTGCCGAACAGAAAATTATGCACAAAACCCTAAAAAGAAAACTGCCGAAATGGTGAAGGAAACAAAGGGAATCGAACCATCTCAACAACCATAGGTTTCAATGGAAGTAGACGCCATTTATATGTATATACCTGCGTAAACATGGCAAGATACAGTTCGACGGACCACATCGGCCAGAGAGTCCATGTCGATAAAATGAATGGTTGACCACAACATGTTCATCTGCATGACCTGCAATTGCACAAGCACAATGAAAAATATCTTTGACAGTCTCAAGATGTTCCGATGAGAATTCGAAATTAACCTTGGATTCCAAGAAACAAACAATATCTTTGAATCAATCCATGAAAATATTGATTCTGGGAAGCAAAGAAACTTACGGGAGATTCTTTAAATATTTCATGTTACGAGCTAACTGGACACCAACGAAATCTCATTGTTATCAAGTGTCTTCCTATTTTGAATTCTCATTGGGAGACCTTAAGACCGTCAAAGTTATTGGGAAGGACAGTGGAGGTGTTGTACAATAATACTTGTTCGACATAAATGGCGTAGAAATTCATTTTCCTGGAATCTGATTTCCCCTCAAAGCAAATGAACTTCCACACCATTTATGTGGAACAAGTTGTACTACACCTCCACTGCCCTTCCCAACGAGACGATCTCAAGGTCTTCCATTGAGAATTCAAAACCAACCTTGAATTCCAAGAAATAAACAATATCTTTGAACCAATTCATCGTCATGATCTGTCACATTCCAAGAAAAAAAAAACAAGAATTTGATTCAAGAACCAATTTTTACTAAATAAAAATGGAGTCTTTGATCCAAAACTTAGAGAATAAAAGAACTTACGAGATGGAAGTGATTGGATTTACTTGAGAAGGAAGGAAGAGCTTCAATGGCGGTTTCTTGCTCTTCATTTTCTTCTGTTTATAATGAATTCTTCAGAGAATCAAAAAGAGAAATTTTATTCATTTTTGTTCAAGAACCAATTGATTATACTTTCAGTTGACAAAGAGAGGGAAGGTTCGGTATAAATCCAAATGGCAATGCCGCGAAAGTAATTAAATTAAAGGCTTAAGGTGTAATTTTACCATTATAAAATTAGTAATGTTGTCATCGTTTTAAATTCGTCAATTTAGTGCTCGGATTTAATTTCCTGATTTGGTCAATTAAAACCATTGTTGAATGATGTAATTGTTGACTGTGTTTACATGGTGGTCCATTGTGCTAGCATGGCTATCCATGCGTAAATGGTGTTAAAATTTTAAAATTTTAAGAAATTGTTAAAATTTTAAAATATTGAAAATGTAAAAATTATTCAAATATTTTAAAAATAAATGTTAAAAAATACTATAATAAAACATTATTAAATTTTAAAAAAATTAAGTAAAAACTAAAAAACATAAATTATAAAAAAAACAATATTTTATTTTTATAAAATACTAAAAAAATAGAACACTTTCATTTAAAAAGTCTTCTATTATTTCTCGTCCCGAATCTAATGCTATTTTTAATAGAATCAACTTTGAATTAGAATAACAATGACTTTTGAGATTCATTCTTATTGTTTAATAACGAATGGATATATTTTTCCCCAAAGAAGTATTCATAAATCGAAATGCTTGAAGGATTTCATAGGCTAAATTGATAAAATTAGAAGTGAAGGGCAATATTTTTAGTTTTGGGCAAGTACGATAGAAAAATTACTCTTAAGGAGTAAATTTAAAAATATATATATATATATTTAGTTAAAGGGTTAAAGTTCAAATTGGTTATTCAACTTGGTTTATTGAATCAAATTGGTACTTAACAATTGAAAACCAGAGATAAGCAGGAGAAATGGTGAAGAAAACAAAGGGAATCAACCATCTCAACAACCATAGGTTTCAATGGAAGATAAGCCGACTAAAGGCCCTGCTCGGCAAGATAATCACCCAACCTCTCGACAGCCATGTTGCATTGTCCCGGAGTCACTGGCTCCTCGTATATGCCAAGCACGAGAGCTTGTCCGGTTTTCTTAATAGTGATCCCTCCTGGTCCCTGCACATACACAATTTCAACCCAATTTGATTGTGATTATGAAGATTTTCGTCACAAAAAGTAAGTTATTTGTGACGTAATTTGTTTGTGTCACTAATGAAATTAGTAATCGTGACGTACTACTCTTCTGTCACTTTTGGACAATGTTAAATTAGGTTGCAAGTAAAACATTACTATTAATGTTTTATTGTGACTGAATAAAGTTGTCATTATCAATTAAGCTTCAGCTTCGTTTTTGGGGGAAAGTGAATAGTGACAATATATCAATGAATCACTACTAATATTCATACTTGTGACGATAAAAGCATATCACCTTTTTTCCACGGATGACAGCACCGGGCTCACCCTGGATCACCATATACTTGGAGCCACCAAGGTGTAACCCCGTAGGAGCAAGGTGGCCCGGTTCATCAAAATCTTTCATTATGTCCGAGACCTCACTAGCCTTCAACTGCAAAATCAACAAAGCAAACGAATCAATAGCAAAAATCAGATCAAATGAGGGGAAAATAGGGTTTCATGATAATAAATAACCTCGGGGAACTTAGAACTCTTAGCCCAGATACTCCCATCGTGGCCAACGATCGCACCGGCGGCAAGGTGTTGGCCTTGTTGCCCATCAATTTCAGACATCAAGTGCTCATCCACGTAAGTTTGCCACGACATGTTTTTGTGTTCGGTTTACCGAGGAATGTTGGGTTTGTAGGGGAGATTTCAAGCTTGATAATGGTGAAAGGTTGACGATAGAGGGGAATATAAATAGGGGGAAGGTTTGAAAAGAAGGTGGTTTGATGAATTTTTCTTAGCCGTTCGTTTTGCAACTTTTCATGCCCGACATTCACGTCCTCCTTTATTTTAGCAACAACTTTGGATTTATAAGATGGATTAAGTTCCTTTAACGGTCCGATTGAAAATGAATTACTGCGTATGAAATGAAGTAAATATTTGATATACTAACGATATAAGAGTAATTATACAACGCACTAACGATGAAACTATTTCGTTTTCACAAGCGTCGTAATTTTAGAGGTTTATGTTCATGTTCTTAGAATTTAGGGGTTGTGGTTTAAATTTAGTGTTTAGGGTTAAAATTTAGGGGTTATAAGTAAAAACCTAAATCTCTACCATATTATCTTAAAACCTAAACTCTAACCTCTAAACCCTAACCTTAAATTATAACTACAAATTCTAAATTTTGAATCTTTAAACTAGATCTCTAACCCCTAAAATTATGGAGCTTATGAAAACAAAATGTTTCCACCGCCGGTACATCATATATTTTCCCACGATATAAACTTTTATAATGTCAATATACTTAACAAAACTCTCTAGACTATATATACTTGTATGGTATATATGTATCTCTAAAAGGTAGCAAGATAAAACAGTAAAAGCCAGCAACAACATAGATGGATACAGCCTACAAATAAATCCCATTTGGCAAGTTACTTAGTTGTGTACAGAAAACCCAAAATAAACACCTTGTATCATGATGCCACCACCATTCCACCAACACATAACCAATCCTATCGTGCCACATCAAATACAAATAATCTAACCTAGGGATATATGAACTTAAAAAATAAAATATAATAAGAAATAAAATATACAGAAGGTAATAAAATAGAATACTCGAGTTCGAGCATCTATCTTTGTAAAATGTGTGTACATTGTTAATATGTTAAAAAATATATGAATAAATATTATCATATAATTATATATTCATAGTATATTAAACAAAATTTGTATTATTCGTGATCAAGGAAACAAAGACAATATAGTGGTAAAAGCGGTTGCATGCGTGATTGTCTCCTATATTCCGGTCTCCCTCATTCGCCGTCGGGTGTAGAACTAATAAGAGATTAGAGTGGTTATGATCTCATAAAATATTGATAAAATTAATTTTTTTTCTTAAAAATATATAATTTATTGTTATCCTCTTAAATTTATAAATTTTAAAATAATTCTCTCAATAAATAATATTAAATTTCATTCTTGTTTGTGATACCTGTCACGCCTGAGAAGAGGCGGGGTCATTAATCCCACATCGAAAAGGAAAATGGAGGTCTTGGAATATAAATACGGTGGCGCTGCACATCCTATCAGACATGTCTTTTGGGAAGAGGGTAATGGCCCCGTGACAAGTGGTATCGGAGCGACCCTTTGACTGCCCGATTTCACGCCGAGTGCCCATGAGTGGGGTAGGCAGAGTGGACAACTGTGACAAGGTGGCCCATCACGAGGGCGTCACGAGGTTGAGTGGGGGAGAATGTCACGCCTGAGAAGAGGCGGGGTCATTAATCCCACATCGGAAAGGAAAAGGGAGGTCTTGGGATATAAATACGGTGGCGCTGCACATCCTATCAGACATGTCTTTTGGGAAGAGGGTAATGGCCCCGTGATATATATATATATTTAAACTCATTAATAATCTTTCATAGATGATTATATCTTTTTTTGAATATCATAGATGATTATATCTAAACTTGAATCGAATCGTATTCATTTATAATGACCAAAATTATCCTAATGTTATTTTTTATATACAAAACAACATAAACATATTAATTCTTTTAACATTTTGGTTTAATTATATAGTATCTGTTCATTAATCTTAACTCTTTGATAACGCATATCGTACAAATAAATTATTCGAAATTTAATCTTTTATGAATAACAATATATCTTTTTCCAGTCAGACCATCAAATGAGTTCGGCTAGATATATAAATCTAAGTTTTGAAGAGGTATTTCTTAACATTAATATGATTGATAAATGAAAAATTGGTTTAGTTACAATTAGAATGCTATTCTTTGTCCTTTTTACTATATTTCTTAACATTACTATATTTGGTTTAATTTCAAAACAAGTTGGAAAAGTGACGACAGGTGTCGGAATCATATCCTTATTAATTGCTAGTCCAAATCTAATCCAAGCTAACAATGGAAGGGAATGACCCAAAAAGAGTTTAATTATGATTTTAGTCCTTTTGTTGTATTAAAATTTGAGATTTAATTGATTATTTTAATTTGATAAATTCGATCTATGTGTTATTGTAACATTAGTAATAGTTCTGTTTGATAACACCATTAGTAATTATTATTAAAGTGGTGACGTGAACTTTACATATTTAGACCAAGTGGAAATATTGTTAACCTTATTCAATTAATAATTGATATACATATCGATGAAATGCTTAATATTATTTTTATAAAAAATTAATAAATGTATAAGGTAAATTACGTGTTAAATTTTAAATTTCAATATAGTATAGGGACTCAGATTAGAATTAGACCAAAAATTATAATAAATCTTGTAACGCTGCCGAAAGTGTAGCCGACAAAAAACGGCGGGGAATTGAAGATGAGGAAGCGCCGGAGAATGCCACGTCAACCACCTGATATGATAAGTGGAGTTGGACGGAATGAAGAAGACAAGACCTCTGCCACCCCCAATCCAAGTCCAGCTCAGCAAACTCTCCCACTTTTATTACAACGTGGTGACAGCCTCTTCCCAGCTGTCTTGGTCCCACATTTCCCTGACTTTTAAACACTCTACGCTGCTTTAGATTTTTAAATTTAGGGTTTAAAATTTAGAGGGTTAAATTTTAGAGTTTAAGGAAAGATTATGTACGCATTGTGTATTAAAATATAATTTTTTATTTAATCTACCAATTAATCTAATATGGTTGATTATGTTAAAAATATATAAATACCAAATCGATCCTTCTTTTTTCTTGTGTATTACCATATTTTAAGCTTTTCTAAATTAGCCAAAAAGAGCTTATATAAACAGCGGGAATTCTTTCACTGCCGCCATTGGAGCCAGCTTAGAGAATTCAATAGTTTTTTTAACAACAAAACAAAAACCGTAGATGATTCCCAAGCTCTTTACTGTCAACGACGTTCATTTCGAGTTCCCATCGTCATTTTAAACAAATACCCATCCAAACAAACCCAGACCAATACGATGGATCCATGCCCGTTCGTTCGTTTGCTAGTCGAATCATTAGCTTTGAAACTCCCGCTGCCGATGAAACCTGCCGGCGGAGCAGGCGTTTACCCGACTACGACGCCGTGTTTCTGCAAGTTGAAACTCAAGAACTTCCCGTCTCAAACGGCTTTGTTGCCCCTCAGCAAAAACGCCGGTGAATGTGATTCCCCGCCTGAATCGTCCATCTCCGCCTCCGGTTTCCACCTCGACGCGCTAACGCTTCGCCGTCTCTCCGGGAAGCCAGTGACGCTATGTGTCGAAGCCTACACTGGACGCATGGGACGACGAACCTGCGGCGTCAGCAGTGGGAAGCTGGTGGGTTCGGTTCAGGTTAGTATCGACTTGGGGGTGTCGCAAACCAGACCGGCGGTGTTCCAAGACGGGTGGATGAAACTCGGCAACGATCCGGAAAAACCCACCGCTAAGCTTCATTTAACGGTCAGAACCGAACCCGATCCCCGGTTCGTTTTCCAGTTCGGCGGAGAACCTGAATGCAGCCCGGTCGTGTTTCAAATCCAAGGCAACATTAGACAACCGGTTTTCAGTTGCAAATTCAATGCCGACCGTTCAAGATCCCGGTAAGTCACTAAGTTCCTCTGTTTCCTTTCGCAATACCAGCATGGTGCATTTTAGTGAGCTCTCTTGGAGTCTGTGCTAAAATGCGCTTCTAATAGGGTTTGTTAATTTCCATTGGGAATGGAAATCATGGATTCTTGCAATCAAATTCTTGCAACTTCCCTTGATTTAGGCACATGTCTCATGTGGTATTGTCTATTTTTCTTTAGTTTCTCTTTCATAACATGTCCAAGTTTCACTCCATTCAACTAAATTAAGAGTTTGGATCTAACAAGCCGTTCTACTGAAAAAACGGAAGATGTTTATCTTAAGAGACTTAGGTTCAAATCAATTTATCTGCAAGGTGAGTCAATACTGTATTATAATTACCATTAGATTATTTTAAAAAAACTAAATTTAGAGTCCAAATGAAATAACTCTTAGAACGAGTGTTTTAAAAGAAAAATCTATGTCAACATTTTGAGCCAAATACATAATAATGTTAATTATTTGGATTATAACTGATACTAACATTTTTAAAAGTAAAAAATTAGATTATGTGAAAATAAAGTATAAAGATATTGAATCCTGAATTTAAGTATAGTAGAGGGATTAAAATCAAAATTTGTCCATTTCATATAAATAGTTAGTGAAGCTATTGACCTTTGTGAACTTCAATTTTAATAGAAAAATTGAATCAAATTGGAGAATAAAATCTCTTATTAACTGATACTTAAATCGCATTGCAAGAATAAAGTCTCATGCTTTTGTTTTGGTCAAAATACAACCACCATGGATTCCCTTCCATGTGCTCAAAATCTTAGTGGAGGGACAAAAACCATAAATTGACCCTTTTTTATATATATGTATGTATGTATAATGTATTATTATATTGCTTTGTTTATCTCATTGTCAATGGTGAAATCAGATCTCTCCCACCAGATTTTTCCAGCAAGAATAGAGGATGGATGAGAACATTAGCAGGAGAAAAGGAAAAGCGTGGAAGGGAAAGGAAAGGATGGATGATAATGATATACGATCTGTCGGGTTCTCCCGTCGCAGCTGCCTCGATGATCACTCCATTCGTACCCTCCCCCGGGACCAACCGCGTTTCGCGATCGAACCCCGGTGCGTGGCTAATACTTCGCCCTCACGGCTTCTCAGTCAGCAGTTGGAAACCGTGGGGACGTCTTGAGGCATGGCGAGAAAGGGGTCCAATTGACGGCTTAGGCTATAAATTCGAGCTCGTTACCGAGAATGGACCGAGTAATGGCATCCCTATTGCCGAAGCTACAATGAGTGTGAAAAAGGGTGGCTTGTTTTGTATAGATAGGAAAGTCTCGAGACTGGGTTCATCGGCATTGACGAGTTTAAGGTCATCGGTTAAGGAATTCGTTATGGGTTCGACCGTAGAAGGCGAAGGCAAAGTTAGCAAGCCTATGGTACAAGTTGGGATACAACATGTTACATGCATGGCCGATGCCGCATTGTTTATCGCCCTTTCGGCCGCCATCGATCTCAGCATGGATGCTTGTCGGCTTTTCTCGAGGAAACTTAGGAAGGAGCTTTGCCACGATGAACAAGATACATCTTCTTAATAAAAATAAACCCTACAATTTTTCAATGATAATTTCACCTCTTGCTGCAGTGATTACCAGTTTGTTTAACTGTTGGTTTGAGCAGAGAGCTAGAAAAATACATTTTCCTTCTTTTTCCCCGACATGTATTTTTTCAGTTTTTCTTCCATCTTTGGGACATACTTAAAATAATTCACAGTTTTGGGGTTCTTGTAATCTTGTCGCTTTAAGTTCGAGCCATTTCATGTTATTTGTTTAGGTTCTAACCATTTCAGTGAACAATCTCTAAAGTTTTTTTACTCTCTATTGCTTGGTACAATAAAAAAATAAAAATAAAGAAAATTAAGCTTTGAAAATTATAATTTTTTTTTTAATTTTTCTAATTTAGTATAATATTTTTAATTTAATTATTTTTATTTAATTTAGTCCCTAAACGTTTGTATTTAATCTAAATCTAGCCCTTATTTGTTTCTAATTTTTATAATCTATTTTAATATTTTTAATATAATTTTATTTTTGTTCAATTTAATCCCTAATTTTATTTCTTTAATTCAAAATTGACCTATATGTATTTCTATTTTTATAATTGAGTCCAATATTTTTAATATAGTTTTATTATTGTCCAGTTTAGTCCATAAAATTTTTATTTAGATCTGAAATTAACCTATATTTATTTCTAATTTTTATAATTTAGTTTAATATTTTTATAATCTAATCTCGAGAGTTTGATTATCAATGTAACACCTAATACACAACACAAATGAATCCAACTCGAATATCAAATGCTACAAATGCCGCATTTGTGGCCTAAAACAAATTAAAAAAAAGCATATTTTATTACATGAAAGTAAACAACCAACGTGAACATAAAGGAGAAACAATTAACTAAGATGCCCGAGAAAATAAACTTTTTAAAACTTTAGAAAATAGACGATTTAACACAAAGACATTTTGGTAATTTTACAAGATTTGAACCCAAAAAACATTCAAAACTTAAATGAAAGCTTAATATAAGTAGTAACATTGTATACCTTTGTTTTGCTAAAAAAAGAAGTTCAAATCGAAACAGTTTAACTGAAACAGGTTTAGTAGACTGCAAACTTGACCCGAGACTCGAACCGATTTACTCAAACTGAGACCCCAAATCGACTTGAATCACATTAGACTCGAACTAAAATCAAAACCAAATCAAAACCGAATATATCATAATATATCAGAACCGAAATGACTCAAATGACCCGTTTGCCACCTCTAGGGTTTAGGAGCTAAAATGTAAATAATTCATAAGTTAGATTTTAAGTTAAAAACTCAATTTCAGGTCTGTTTAGAATCATTAATTTCAATTAGTCTTAATGGTAAATTCGTGTTGAAATCGAGTTTGAAATGGAGTGTTAATTGCAAAAAAATAAGTAGTTTATTGGATATTTTGAAAATATTCATAAAATACAAGGGCTAGTTTTTTAGAAAGTGAAATTAAACCTTCCTTTATGAAATAAATATCATCATTGACATATAGACCAAGTTTCTTATTAATCCGAGCTAAAACAAGTCCTTAATTGCAATAATAAAATTAGTGACTGAAATGTAAAGTTTGCTATTATAAGATAATGGATTGGATTATAAAATGGGTAAACTATATAAATGACCACTATACTATGGGTTTGGATTCGATTTGACCATTATACTTCTAATTGTAGCAATTAAACCACTGAACTATTAAATTGGACTCAATGTGACCACCGCCGTTTAGAAACTAACGGAAGGAGTGATGTGGCCAGTTAGTAAAAATTGTATAATTACACATTTGGTCCATGCTATTTACACATTTTATCAATTTGGTCTTAATTTTATTTAATAAAATAATTTGATTATTTAATTAGGTGGCGACACGTGCCGCCACCTTATTGGAAGACTTTTTATGTATTTGATTTAATAATTTTTTATTTTCCTCCTCCAATCAAGTGATGACGCGTGTTACCTAATTAGAGAAGAAAAAATGGAAGCAAAGAAAACAACCCTGCATGGAATCAAACTAAGGACCTTGGAGTGCAAGTGGGGAAAGTTTACCACTGGGCCAAGCATATTTTTGGGTTATGAATTACAACATTTAATATATGTGTTAGATAGTTTTATGCATAGAAAAAGGAAGGAAATGTGGTTTTAGGAAATTCGAACATGACATACTTATAATGTATAAAAATATCTAGCCCAATTAAATAAATTTAATAATTAAATTAAAGTTAACAATATTTTTTATATATTTTAAATTATAGTTAGTGCATGATTTAAAATCAAAAAATTAAAATTATATCGAATATAATTATATAATTTAAAATCGAATATAATTATATTGAATATAATTTAAAATCGAATTTAATTTAAAATTGAAAATAATTTTAATTTTTTGATTTTAAATCACGCACTAACTATAATTTAAAATACATAAAAAAAATATTGTTAACTTTAATTTAATTATTAAATTTATTTAATTGTGTTAGATATTTTTATGCATCATAAGTATGTCATGTTTGAATTCCCTAAAACTACATTTCTTTCATTTTTCCATGCATAAAAACTATCTAACACATATTAAATGTTGTAGTTTATAACCCAAAAATATGCTTGGCCCAGTGGTAGATTATCCCCACTTGCATTCCAAGGTCCTTGGTTTGATTCCATGTAGGGTTGTTTTCTTTTCTTCCATTAAGATAATTAAATAATCAAATTATTTTATTAAATAAAATTAGGACCAAATTGATAAAATGTGTAAATAGTAGGGACAAAATGTGTAATTATACAAATTTTTACTAACTGGCCATGTCACTCCTTCTGTTAGTTTCTAACGGCGGTGATCACATTGAGTCCAATTTAATAGTTTAGTGGTTTAATTGCTCCAATTAAAAGTATAGTGGTCAAATCGAATCCAAACCCATAGTATAGTGGTCATTTATGTAGTTTACCCTTATAAAATATAGGTCTATTATGTTAGTATATATGTTTTGATATAATAATTTGAAAATTGTTTTTGGACTTGTTTGAATATTTTGCAAACTTGTATTAAAGTCAAAACAACTTGAAAATATGTTTGAAAATGTTTCTAAGGCTTTTGGCATGTTTTAAAACGATTTTATATAGCCAAACTAGCCATTTTCTCAACCCCGTTCTGATAGGAAACAACATCGTACTGATACATTTTAGGGTTTCAGCTACAGGAAAATTTCAGTAACAAAAAATCGTACCGGTACAGGCTTAGCCGTACCGATACGGAGAGGATCTTATCAATACGTCTCAAAGCATATCGATACCCTATGCTTTAATTGCTCCAACGGCTATTTTCCAAACAGGGCCTCTATCGATACAGGTACCCGTGTACCGATACCGACTGCACCAGATTGAGAAATTTAACATGGGAATCATCCCCAACGGCTTCAATCCAATCCCAACGGTCACCAACAGCTAGAAACTCATTTGGGAAGAAAAAGGACCCTTCAAGCACCTAAAACAAAAAATGATCTACAAGCCAACATTTTATTGATTGTAAAATGTCTTAGTGCTCAAATTTTTACTTTTTGTATAGACAAATACTTGTGAGTTAAATTGTCAATGTATGCTCAAGTGTATTAGGATTGGATGAGAGCTTTAGAGTGTAAACATATTCCTTGTGAGAGGGATTTCAGTTTGCTTCAATTTCTCTTGTAAAGAGGGGTTCCCAAGGCTTTGGGTAGAAAGCTTTGGATGCTAGACTTAGTGGTTTAAGTCTAGGTTGTAAGGGTTGCCTCCTACCCTTGAGAAGGGAAATAAATTCTAGTGAATTTGGAAATCTTTAGTGAGGAAGTTAAGGTAGTGGATGTAGGCTTTGGTTAGAAAGCCAAATCACTCTAAATTCTTGTGTCTTATTTTTCTATCTTTTTGCTTCCACCACCATCACCCAAGAAACCATTTTTTCCACCTCTTGGCAAGAAAATCGGTTGAGGATATCAGGTTCTACAAATTCCAAATTAAATAAAAATTTAGGTATTAAATTTGAACAAAAATAAAATCATAGTAAAAATGTTAGATAAAATTATAAAAAAATTAGAAACAAATAGGGTTCAATTTCGGATTAAATACATATTTTAGGGGCTTAAGTGAACAAGACTATTATTATATTAATAATATTGAATTTAATAATAAAATAAAAAACAAATGAGGGTAAACTTTAGATTACATAAAAATTTTAAGGACTAAAATGAACAAAATAAAATCATAATAAAAATATTGGATGAAATCATAAAAATTAATTATAAATATGGTTAATATAAAATTTAAAAATTTTAAACATAATTTTATAATTTTTAAAACATATTATTCATAATTTCATAATCATAAAAATAATTTCTTTCTAATTTTCTCTTCCATCTCTCCTCCCTTCCACTTTTTTTACCTAACAAAGCCTAAAATAGATGGTCGAAGGGTTCTCAATTTGCACAACTTTTTTCTCTTAAGTTATGAGTTCAATACTCATTATGAGTAAATTTTTCACCTTTTTCTTTTTAAATAAAAATTTTTCAAAAAAATTAATCATTTCAGGTTCGAGTCAATTAGAGAAATTCTACCTCATTAAATCAATACCCAATGCCTTTAACTATAACATGAGTATTGGCCCAAAAAGCCTATAACATGGGCCACTATAGTTTAATTTATGGAGGTACCCATAAGTTAGGGGAAGATTAACATGGTCCAGTCCATAATCTAACATTTTGAAACTTGTAGGTTTTTATTTGTCTATCGGCTTGATATCAAAATAATTATTTAAATTATTATGTTTTTTAGATGCTAAATTTTTTTTGTTCTTTTTAAGTGCTTAATTTATCATTTTTTAAGCACCTCAAAGAGACATAATAAGTGCTTAATTTTTTCTATTTGATGCATGATATAAGAATCTCTAAATTTATCATTAAACACACATCACTTCATTGAAAGCATGGACCTTGGAGATAGGTGTGAAAAAATTCGACTCCATTCGAAGAAAATCAAAAATTTGACTCAACGTGAAAAATTTTCACTCGACTTAACTTGACTTGTACTTTTATAAACTTGACTTGAACAAATTTCAAATGAAAAAACTCAACTTCACTTGAAAAAAATAATTTTTACTCGAAGTGAAAAATATCGACTCGGCTTAACTCGAATTGTTATTTCATAAACTTGAATCAAAATCAATTTCAAATGAAGTTTGAATCAAAATCAATTTCAAATGAAGTTTGAATGATACAATGGGACACGTATAACTTGAAATTTTTAGTATTTAGGGGATTAATTTTCAAGTTTGACTCGAGTCCCTCATTTATTTGTCTGATATACGTATATCACATATAAAAAATATGAAGAAACATTATGTGAATCGTATATGGTTATAAAAATACGTTTAAATTGGAACCAATTAGTATCATAACGGTTAGATATTGACATAAATTCCAATTGATAATTAAGTTAGATTTTATTATAATTCTAGTGGCCTAAGATCTTGGTAATTAAGTTTATTTAATACTTAAATATTTAAGTATTATGAGCTAAGGTTTTTTAGTGGCCAAGTATTTAGCTCTATAAATATAAGGTTGGTCTTAATTTTAGAATTATGAGAGATAATTACTTTGGAGAGATGTAACCACTTTTAGAATCTCTACAACTATACGGGTTATGTTGTAGAGATGTTGGGGATAGTGTTTTGAATACACCGGGTTATTATTATTATATATATATTATTATTATTATATCGGGTTACATGATTACATGCGATATCATGTATTTGTATTTTTTATGTTCTCTACATTGATAGTGGATTATTTGTTTCTATGGAGGTAGGCAGGTTCGAACCACGTTAAATCCCGTCTCTCTTGCATGTCTTGTTTTATGTTATTATCACCTTGGTTATTTTTCCGCGGTATAAATATATACAATCAAGTTTGAACACACACTCAAACAACTCGACTCGGCTTGAAAAAGTTTCAAATAAAGCTTGAGTTATAAAATAAGACTCTGTCAACTCAATTTACACAATTTTTTTACTCAAGTCGATCGAACGCAGGATTTGTATTTTAATCCAAGCTAGTAGCTTTAGATTGGAATCAATACCCTACTCGACATATGATAATCAAAAGCTTAAAAGGCTTACAATTGTTGTTTAGACAATTGGTTCCACAAAAGGCAATCATTCCCTTCAGTCTTTCAGCTTTAATATAAAGAGTTTCCTCTACCAGGTTCTACCTACTTTGCTGCCTTCAAAATCTTTAGAAAGAAAGCAACTTTGAAAGATTCAAAGGAAAGTGCAAGCAAGGAATTATATAGCTCACATGCTTTTGTTTAGTGCTTTAGAATAGGGTCTCACAAGTATTAAACAAACAAAAAATAGGGATTGTTGTTTATTTTTGATTAATCTCAAAATCATAGGGACCTAAAAATAATAAACTAAAAAATTGGGGTAAAACTTAATATGTAATATAAGATGTAATAATGGGATGAACTAAGTTATAGGCAAGAAAGTATAAGAAATCAACAGGGCCTTCCTCTTTTGTAGTCTGATTCGCGAGGAAGAGGCCTTTCAATTCTTAATGATTTCTCGACCAGTGCAATGAGATGTGTCTATTTATCTATCTTTTAACTCAAAATAGGAGCATGTTTGAAAAGGATCTTAGAGTGTTTACGGTTGGGCCAAAAGTTTATCTGCCATCCGGCTTCTATTAACTCAAATACTCATTTTAGGAACGTTCAGTGCTAAGGTCACGAAAGTAAGTGGCCAATCCCTAAAACAGACTTTGGGTCCTCCCACTATTAACATGGTTTCATTCATGGTAGTAAGACAAGTTGATCTTTTAAAGGGATAATGAAGATTCAAAATTTAGAAACGGTGTTATTAGAAAGAACAGTCAACAATTTTGACCATAAATTACAAAACAAACACGATAAATACAAATAAAAACAATCTTGTTTACTTTCTTTTTTATTACTTTAGTGGATAGATTTAACCTTCTTCTCTATTTCTAGTTTTAATACAATAGGTACGTTAATTTTTTAATCCCATCCCTTGGTTTGCTAAGACTTACTCTCGGATATTAATAGAGATGGAGTTAGAGTTAGGGTTAAAATAGGGTAAAACAAAAGATAACAAAAAAAATTAATTTTACACAAGCACATATTTATACTATAAAAACTCAAATCCTAAATTCCTAACCCTAAAAAACTAAACCCCACACTCTAAACCCTAACCCTAAATTTTAAACCCTAACCTTAAATTCTAAACCCTATAAAGTTAAAGAGTTTAGGGTTAAAAAAAATAAACTATAAATAATAAAAGGTGAGAAACATAAATTTATAATTAATTTATTTTTAAAAATTTATTTTTAAAAACTTTATATAGAGAAAGAGTTTGGTGGGTGGAGGCAAGAGCCCCTCCGATGATGCAATCATGCACATGCCTCCATCCTTGATACTAATATCACAGGCTTTATAATAAATTATAACTATATCTTTTAATATTATTGTTCAAAAAAAGTTAATATTAAACTGAATTTCTTTTAGTATAAGGAGTGAGGCAGGAGTGTAGAACCATATGGAACAATATGGGGCTATTGTGAATATAGATAATATCAATGAACATAATAATTTTCTTGGTTTTCTCGGTATTTATTGGAGTAAGTCAGATGATTAATAATTCTCGTTATGTTGACTCATATTATAGGTAGATGTTGGCTACAATCTTTAAAACTACTCGAAATTCACTACAAGGATCGAACTCTCAATCACTATTAAGGTAGGAGAGATCATTACCATCTCACTTAAACTATGTTGTTAATGATCATAGGTTTTTAACATCCACAAGCATATATAGTAGAGATTAGGGATGATAATTTAGATTGCATATTTGAATATATATATATATATATATTCAATCCTTTTTTACATGTTTTGATACTGCACATTTAGATGTTAAAATTACTATTCGTTAGGATTCAGAGAAAATGTGAATAGACATCCTTGAATCTTCATTGTCTGAATCCACATTATTTATACAGATTTTGATTCAGATATATGAATCCGATTTCAAATTACAAAATAAGAATATGTTTGTTTCTAAGGTGATTCAAACTTTGATGATCCAAATAGTTAAAAAAAATTACAAATATTTGACCTATCGTCATCTGTGGTAGAGATGGATGAGACAATTTTATTATACTCAGGGAGGGACTGAGAGGGTGGAGAAGACAATCGTCCTACGTGACTATTTAAAATTCGTATATGATTTAAAAAAGTTATATTTTTATTAAAATTTATTTTCGTCCCCTAAAATTTTATAAAAAAAAAATCATAGAGGATAATGAAAAAAATTGAAAATAAAGGATCAAAACTCAAAAGTCCTTGTTTGCCATTATGGAAGGACACCAAGCAACCAACCCGAGGATCAGGAGACTTCCAAATAATCTTGCCTAACAAGAAGCAATATAGACTGTAAATGCTGTGAGTTGACTATGACATGCAATGGTGACAAATTCCCCTAAAACTATATTCAAAATTAATAATCCATGGTTTAGTCAAATTAATATTTTTTTCTCCATTTGTTTGAATAAAAATTTAATAATTTAGAGTAAGTATATTTGATCGGTTGGTCAAACTACTTATTTTTGTTCTCTCATTTTTCTTATGTCATGAGTTTTATACACACTAAAAGCACCCACTTCCTTCCTCTAAAGTCCCCCTACCCTCAAGATAAGATTAGAATTAGAATTAGATTTTTTCAAAAAAAATCAATAATTCATAAATTTGTTTATGGATTATGTTTGATACACATGTTGTGTAAAATAAATTTACGCAACCCTTCATATTTAAGCTATAAAATCTAAAACCCAAATTCTAACCCTAAAACTTAAACCTTAAACATTAAATCTAAACGCTAAATTCTAACCGTGAACCTTAAATTCTACACCATATACACTAAAAACCTAAACTCTAAACTCTAAACTCTAACTTAAAATTTAAAACCCTAAACTTAAAAGGATTGTGTAAACTGAAGTACAAAATTGTCTATCAAACCATTTTCCTTTATTTATTTACTTTTGATCTCATAAGATTTGGTATCAATAATATGTACTATTTCCCATGATTTATTAGACATTTTCTCCCAAAAGTTAGGATATAGATATTTAATATAATGTTATGATAATATCTATTTTTAACATTAGATATAATGCATACTTTATAAAATATAGATATTTAAATCTGAATAAAAAAATATCATCTGTATTCAAAAAAATAAAAAAATATATCACCTCTTTTTCTAATAAGATCACTCTTTAAATTATTTTAATTTCTTAGAATTTTTTTATTGTCTTCCTAATTTCTTAAGATTTTTTCAACTAATTTGTATCGATTAACGTCGCATATCTTTCTTTGATGAGTGAGTCTCCCAGCAAGAATTATCTGTGTACACAATATTTCAAACGCAAAATTTACTTAAGCTGATATCAAGTTACTTACTGCTTAAAATTTTTTAAAACTTTTGTTTTTTCAAATTATCTGCAAATTAAAATCCAATGATTGATTCAATTATCAATTATATTCTTAGAGCAAAAGTGAATTATTTATTCCCAATATTCAACCCCTTCACTTTCAAATCAACGTGCCCACCGGATCCTCCAAATCCTAGAAATATTGACAGCCTCTGCAGTAAAGAAAATATTATTTTGGTTTTTAAACCTTTTCTCGTTTTTCTAATCCTTAAACTTTTTATTTTTTTATTAAATTACACTCATTAATAGAAAAGTAACATATTTTAAATGCTTTTAATTTTTTACAATTTTTATTTTTTTATGTTAATAGCTTTTAGAATTTTTAATAATTTAAATATGTTTCAAATATATATTTGCAGTTTTTAAAATATTTATTAAAAGATTATTTTTTTGTGCGAAGTGCAGAAAAAAAAAAGAAAAAAATAATTAATATCACCATTGACAAAAAGCACAAAATTTAACGTTAATTTAATAAGTTTGTTATTTTTATCGATTAGTTCAAACTGACCAAAAAAACATAATACTAGGTTAAAAGGTGAAAAAAGAAATATATAATTTAAAATATTTTTAAAAGTTTAAGGGCAGAAAACTGTCTTAGACCTTTAATAAATAATTGTTCAATTTCTTCATATTGTCATTTAAATAAAGGGTATATTTGTTCCCCCCTAATTTCTTAATTACCTCGAAGTACTTCTAAAAATAAGGTATATTGATGTTTAACTCCTTAAGCATCAGTTTAAAATTAAAAATGGGACTTGGCCATATTAACATAGTATTGACAATCATGATTTATAAAACACTTATAATCTTATCGAGACGGACGCAAGATTTAATGTTTAGGGTCTAAAATTTTAGAAAGCTATATTAGAAATTTAAAGGATATGAAATTTAATCATCAATAGAAAAATACCTAAACTATATGAGAATTTAAAGTTTTTATAGATGTCACCTCCCTAACAGTGACGAACCTATGTAGGGGTTGGGAGAGGCTGTTGCCCTCCCAATTTTTATTTTTTTGATATAATAGTATTTTAATTCATGTATAATTTAAATATTAGTCAATTAAGGTCTTTGTGCCCTTCTAATATCTGATTCTAGCTCTTTCCCTACACCCTAACAATCTCTCGGTCCATTCCTACTTATCGGAAATTGTCCGGTCTATGTCACGGCAACATACATGCATGTATCGGGTCTCTCCGACGTGATTCGATAGCATGATTTGAGTGCAAAAAAACAAAGCACGACTTCGTTGTCAAGAAAACAAAAAAGATTTTCATGTGCAATGACCGTGACCATACGGTAACCCTAAAACATCACGAGAAAAATAAAACACCAACCAATGCATGTATTTGGTTAGGGTTTCATTACCCATCTTTGTTTAGTCACATGAAAATATGAATAAATTCAATGTTTCCATACATTTAATTATTTATCATAATTATCAATAGGCTCACCCTCCATGTCACGTAGATTCATGCATTCTTTCCCGGGTTTGGACTTTATAATAATCCCCTCTCTTATCACATGATGAGAGTTGGTACATGTTTAATCACTTAAGGTAAGGAAAGCAATAGTTTGATTATTTATCCAAGGACTCGGATTAAGCGTATTAAAAATCGAAATAAATTCGAATATGATATGCATACGGTGAAACTCGAAAATTTAATAAATCCTTTAATCAACTTATGTCGTAATTTGAGATGTTTTAAGAGGCATTGTTAAAAGAGTAAATCCACTGTAAAAAATTTAACTGTCTGATATTCGAATTCAATTACAATTTAGTTAAAAATGATAATTATACTTGTAGTATATTTCTTTTATTTTTGCATTAATTAAAAAGTAGAAAATTTAAATTTGTACTTGACTCAGTGGTAAAGGTATGTCATTTATACCGGCCATACCTGGGATCAAATCCCATCCAGATTAGTTTAGAGGTTGACAGCTTGGACCCTCTTGGATTGTTGCAAGACGGTTCAGCTTGCCGGGGTTCTGGTTCATTGATTTGTCATATCAACGATGTGCGGCACCGTGAATGGCATAATCGTGTTCAACATTGTATTACCGCATGACCACGGATTTAAATAACGTTTTCGGTCGCGTCGCGTTTATTGCAGTTGCGGACATAACGGATGTTATTGCGGATATCGCGGTCGTGATTTTTTTTAAATTCACACAACTTATTGTAAAATATAATAAATATAAGTGTAAATATAAAAAAGTCACTTTTGATTATTTTTAGAATGTTTTGTAATGTTTATTAACTTGTATTAGTATGATAACACAATTTTTACAATCTTTAATTATTATTATTATATTTATTTACAAATTTCCCAAAAAAATTTGTATTAACTATAACAAAAATAAAATAAGAAATATTAAACATTCAACTTATTTAATAACTTTGAATCTTTTATAAATAAAATAATTAAAAATCCATATATGAGACTTGAGATAGGTTTTCAATGTTTCCTGAAAAATATATGGTCAAATTATTCGTTTTCATTGTTATTATTTGTAAAATTCACACAAATTATTATAAAACATAATAATAACAATTATAATTATAAAAAGTTACTTTTTATGATTTTTAGATGGTTTTCCAACACTTATAAAAGGATTTAACTGAAAGAAAACAAGACTTAGTGGCTCAATTGGAAGTTTCATTATGGATTTAAGGACTTAATTGGAATAAAACAAAACATCCTAATTAAACTAAAAATCTAAAAGGACTAAACTGTAAGCGGAGTAAAACTTTTAAGTTTCTTCAAAAATCACTAAAACTTGAACCCTCCATCCGTAGTTTGCTCTTTTTTATTTTTCATCTTCTCCTCCCGCTCGCGAGCTCTGCAACTTTTTCCTTTTCATTTTTATCTCCGACCACAAAGCGGTGCCGCGATTGTTCTGATAACGGGGATAGCGTCCCGTTATCGTCGCGGCAACCGCAATCGCGTTATTTCGCGTCCGCGACAGGTCCCAACAGTCGTGATTTTATTGTCCACCGCGAATTCCACCAAATGCGGTTTTGGACGAAAACGCGACCGCAATTTTGCGGCTGCAATCACGTTAGCGGTCCGCGATTTAAAACCTTGGGCACGACAACAAGGTTGCAGACATGATGACAAAGCTTGTGATGGTCGAAGACTTTGATGTACTTTGGTTTGCTGCACATGAGGATGTGGACTGTTGATTTGGTTTAGTGCATGTTATGTTTTTGACGTTCTCTTCTAAGTTTTTTGTAATTATTTTTATATGTATTATTTTCTTCCGATTAAAATTAATTGTTTTTAATAAAATACGTGATAATAATTTTTTATTCGCCAAAAAAAATTAGTATATAGACTAGGGTAAGATGTCAACTTGGTTTTGTAAATCACTTATAATTCCCTTTATTTGACATTAGTGAAATCTTTTCTCTTCTTACTGATTTTTCTGAAATAGTTTTTTGTAGTATTTATTTTATTCCACGATCACTATTTGTTATGGGTAAAACTTTGATACACAGGCTGTGTAAAATTAATTTTACACAAGTCTTTGTATTTACTCTATAAAAACTCAAATCCTAAATTTCTAACCTTAACCCTAAAAAATTAACTCTAAACCTTAAACCCTATACACTAAATTCTAAACACTAACCTTAAATTTTAAACCCTACAACCTAAACCCCTAAACCTTAAACCCTAAACTAAAACCCTAACCCCTAAAACTAAAAGGCACGTGTAAACGTTTACACGGCCTGTGTATCAAAGTTTTTTTCATTTGTTATTATCTTATTAAAAAACAAAATATCAACTCAAAATAGATTGAACGGAAATTTTAAAATCAAATCAATTTTCTTTACACCGGTAGTTGAAAATGCAATATATGCCACCTCACAGAAGAAATTGTCGGTTCATGGCTTAAAACGACATTCCAATTTGCTCTCATCTTCCTATTAATATTGCCCTCATTTATTACCATTCATCAACAACCTCAAAACAATCTCCACCTAAATTCGAAATCATTTGAACAAATAACTCAAAATAACCTATAACGTAAGGGATTAAAACCCTAAAATTCCTAATTTGTAATGGCTAAGGGAACGCAATTTGTTTTTTAATCAATCCAAATTAACCGATCATAATCTATAATGATCGATCCGAATAATTTTATACCATAAATCCAGATCGACTTAAATATATTATATATAATATTTTAAAATAATTATTTAATGTACCGCTAATAAAAAATTCTTTTTCACAAACAAACTTCTAATAGTTACTTGTTACGAAAAAAAATCGAATTTTAAATTAAAGAATATTTAAATATAAAATAGGTGCAATAAAAACCGAATCTCGAGGCCAAAAAGAGAAGACAAGAGGATGAAGCCACGATTCACAGATGTGGGGGAGTTCGTTTAGTTCCCAGTCCCCGAGAAGGACAGCCCCAGGCCACGCGTACGGTCAAACTAAAGCTACCAAAACAAAAGTAGACACGTTGAGGTCGTGTCCGTACATTAATATATTATATAACTCGAACATACAGTTTATACAACGTTAATATTATCCATATATCTTCCCTTTTATAAATTATGGACTGATTCAAGTGAAAAAGAGGTGTTTATCATAAAAGATTTAAATTTAAACAATTTTATTCGTGAGATATATATATTATAAATAATTAAGAAAAAATATAAATATATATTACATCGTTAGTTACTTTAAAATTATTCAAAAAAATTATTGAACATGAAATATTTTTAATCGTTAATTATGAAGGTTGAATGTTTTTAATTAATATTTAAATAAATAATTGAAAATTGTAAACTATATTACAGAAATAAATATATAAAAACGGCCCAAGACAAAAAAAAAATTGAACAATTTTTATCTAAGGAACGAGAAATTACTCTTAAATTCTAATTTAAGGCCGAAAGAAAAAGATTAGATATCATAAAATCTTTAATCATTTATTTTAAATTATGTTGAAAGCCCGAGACAATATTTAAACATTAATAATATAAATAATAGATTAAATACTAACTCATATATATATATATATATATATATATATATATACATTCGTATACCTATTAATTTGTTGTTACTTTAGGACATTGTTTAGCCTGTTTCTGATTCTTATTGCCGATTGACTATATTTTCCACTCCCGACAAATGGTGTTTTAAAATTATTTAACAATCTGACATTTTAATATAATTTTAATTAAATAATCAAAATATTTGTGAAAATGAAAATATGGCTTGATAGTATAACAATTATGGTACTGTAAATTTATACATTATATCAATTTGGTATTAAATATTTTGACTTTTTATATTTAAACTTTTTAACACTTGTCGTACTTTATACTATTGTCTAACAACTCAATAATCGAAAGATTGGATAGTCCCACAATCACTTCATCACTTGACACACAACTAGCGAACTAATGAAAAAACATTATGACTCCAACAACACTTATTAATAAACGCAATCACTTCACTAATAGAATTTTTAAATATAAATAATTAAATTTATAAACTTTTTAAAATTATGGTCAAATTAATAGAATATATAAGTTTTATAGACTAGAACTATTATTACATCAAACCAATTAAACATTCGTTTTAATTCTAACGACGAAGTGAATGTTTATAACAAAACTTTAATTTAACGGTAATATTGTAATTTTTTTAAAAATAATATGTATAATAAAAATTTCACTAACATGCATTATTTGTTAAAGTTAGCAAGTCCTAGTACTCGAAGACATCTCCCCTTTTAGAAACTAGATTCCATAATTAGTTTATATAAGATAATGCACCAATTATTGTAGTTAGTCACGGTTATTTTTACTATGAAATTAGATTGACTTGTACGTGTGGAGATTTCTACTTTAGTTTTTGTTCATCGAAACAAGACATAAAGTAAAAAAATATACTAAAATGTTTGATTGAATATTTATTTTAACATGTTGAGTGGGTCAATCGAATCGAATTTGACCAAGAAGGGGTGAATTGGCTTTTTAAAGTGGAAGGGAGCAAATTGAAAAATGGAAAATTGAGGACAAGACAATTTATAGTGGTTCAAGCTTCTAACAAGCTCTACATCCACTACCTTAGCTCCCACTGAGGATTTTCAACCAATATCCACTAGATATTCTTCCCATTTTCTAGGCTAAGGAGATAACCTTTACAAACCAGTTAATCTTTCTATCCAAAGATTAACCAAAAACTCTCTCTTTACAAAGAAGAATTGGCAAACTTAAAATATCTCTCACAAGATAAATTTGTTGCCCAAATGATACACAAATTCTCCCCAAACTTGAAAGAAATGTTTACAATAAGAATTACAACAAGTGGGGTAAAATGATTTGACTCTATGAAGCATAACGATTTGAATATATGTTTGGATGTTGCAAATAGGTTTAAATAGTTGTTGCTGAGGCTTTTGTGGCTTGCTTTTATACTCTTGCATTGATTTATAGCCGTTTGGGTGGTTGAGATCATCATTGTAGCCGTTGGGCTGCATTTTTCGCGCAACAAATGCTCTTCATCAACCAACCGCATCGGTACACGAAGGCCCGTATCGATACCTGTTTATAAGAAGAAAGAGCCGTTGTGTACAAATAAGTAGAGGCGTATCGATACGAGGGAAGGCGTATCGGTGCGGTTCAAGTGTAAAATAAGGGGTGTATCGATACGCTATGATCGTATCTATACGGATTTTGCTCACTGGAATCTTGAGAAAAAGTTTGGCAAAAACAGTACCGATACGCTATGGAGCGTATCGATACAGTTCAACGACCGTTTAAAATTTGCTGATTCCCATAACTGACATTCAACGACTATTTTATTAAATGCAAAGATACACTGAATCAAACCAAACCGTATCGATACGGGGTTACCGTATCTGTACGCTATGCCTTTGAAATAAATTTATTTAAAAACCATATCGTTACGGGGTTAACTGCATCGGTACACTTTAGGCGATTAAAATTCCAATAACGTAAAACCGTATCGATACGGCTAGAGTGTATCAATACGCCTTAGCGTAACTTTCAGATTAAGTGTTACCATACGCTGATTATAATTATATATTAGAAAATGGTTAGTCTATAGATTTCGTGCGGGAAAGTAACAAGAGTTGTTTCAGTAAAATCCTCGTGGATTTTAAAATCCTGAAAAACACGATAATTTGGATAAAAATTATCAAATCGTGAGGTTTTTACGTAACAATTAAGATATTAATCTTTAAAAATATTTTCCAAACTCACTTTTCTAGATTCAAAGTTGTGCTCTAATCCTTCGTTAATATAGAGGAGTGTTTGGAGTGTGAAAGGTCTTCTTCTTTCTGGTTTACAGTGGAGAGTTGGGACTAGTTTATCGATATCAATTTGGGAGGATTTCTAGCTACCAGGAGAAAGAATCAGAAAAGTAGACACTCCACGTAATGGTTTAGTGTTAACTGTCAAAGATCTTATGCTACATGACTCCAACTCATGGAATATTAACCTCATTAATGATATGTTTCTTGCTAGCGATCGAGATGCTATCCTATCCATCCCTTTGCCAACTCATCTCCAGCCTGATAGACGAGTATGGGGTGGAGAGAAAAATGGTATTTACTCTATTCTAAGCGGATACAGACTTCTATAGTGTTTCTTCAATCGATCAAAATTCAAGGCTTTTCTAAAAGCAAGTATGGAATCTTAAATGTCCTGAAAAGGTGCGCATTCAAGTATGGAGATTCAGTCTTAATTTTATCCCTACTTTTCAAAATTTGCAAATAAAGCGTATTCGTATAGATATCAGTTGCCCTAGATGTTTCAGAGAACCAGAAACTATCTTACACATTAGCCGTGACTGTCCTTTTGCTGTCTCAGTTTGGCTACAAGTGATCATCACTTGGCCTCATGGGGTTCATCATTATGGGTTTCTAGATTGGCTAATGTGGCTCTTTAATAACATCCAAAATTCATCAAGGGAAGCTATTGCATACACTTTATGAGCTTTATGGTTTGCGAGAAATAAACTTATTCATGAAAGTGTTGTACAGAGAGAGGATGAATTGGTTTCCTTTGTGAAGGGTTACGAGTACGAGTTCAAATTAGTGGCTCAAACCCTTTCTCATCCAAGCCCGGTGTCCATAATCCGTTGGTTCATCCCACCCCGTGACGGGGTGGTTATTAGGGATGACCGGGGTTTTATTTTGGGCTCTTGTTACCAAATCATTCACCACTTCTCCTCTGCCTTCATGGCTGAAGCTGTGGCGATCATTCATGGGCTCGATTTTTCTCTTGACCTGGGTTTCAGTAAGGTTATCTTAGAGAGTGATTCTCGCACAGTAATTCACAAGCTTCTCACAACAGATGAGGACCTTTCCGAAATTAGACCCTTTACCTGGGAAATCAAGGCCCTCTAGTCTTCTTTCACCGAGTGTAAATTTATCTTTGTTCCTCGCTCCGGTAATCTCCCAGCTCATGCAATGGCGTAAGCGGCACGCGGTACGAGTGTAGACCGGTTCTGGGTAGAGGATGCTCCGTCGAGAGTCATGGATCTTGTAAACTCTAACTACCGTTTCGTTGATCCACCTTGATCGATTCATCGTTGGATGCTCTCTTCTTTAGAGTTTTTCGGGGGTTCTTCATTATCAGCTTCAAACTCCATCCCTTCATCTTCTCCACCATGGTGTCTATAGTCTTAATCTATGTTTTTTGTGGGGAGATAATTGGTTGTCTGATCGTGTTTTGTCTTTTCTTGCCTTTGGTTTTCTTGTTTTGTCTTTTGATTTTTTGCATATGTTTGGACTTTTTTACCCTCTTCGTTTTTTTATCATTAATATTCACTGGCCGGTATTACTTTCAAAAAAATTAAATAAAGAAATTAAATTTATTATTACCCTTGGATATGACTTAATGATCGATTTACATTGGAACAAATTCTCCAATGTTAAAGCAGATTAGTGCGAAAATCATGTTTTTTTTTTCTTGGTTAAAACTTAAGGTCATATTGGAAATGGGAAAAATTATTATCCATAGGTGATTTAAATTCGAATAATTTTATCTGCATAGATAGAAGATAATAGAGACTTGTGGGGCTATAACCCCAAAATTATACCCTTAAGTTTTTTAAATAATTTAATTTGACCCCACAATTTTTTTAGAAATTTAGATTAAATTTCAAAATTTTTAAATGTTCTTGATTAAATCTCTACATAATCTCTAAAAGTTATCATTATGACACTCAAATATTTTAATTAAACATTACATATTTTTTTTAAAAATGTAAATCGAACCATTTAAAATTTTGAAAAGTTTAATTTAAATCTCTATTTTTTAATTTTTAATTTGGCGCCCTACTTTCTACCACCAAGTTCCGCTACTATTTGTTTGTATGGTGTATATGTCTCGTTAAAAGATTAAAATTAACTAACATATATTATAATCACACTATACAATTAAAAAATAAAAAAGTTAAAAGGTGGGATTTTGTTTTTTATATTTTCAATTTCTTAACGATGCAAAAATATGACAAGATGACATCACTAAAAAGGTAAAATATTTAAATCATCGCTTAATTTTATTTTATAACTTATTTTAGTCATTAAACTTTTAAAACGCTTAATTTACTTATTAAATTTTATTTTTGACATATTTTGCTCATTTTAAATTATTTTATTAATATTTTAGTATGACGTATCATATTTTATTATTATTAAATATAAAAATAATTTAAAATAAAAATAAATTATTTTTATTAATATTTAATTATAAAAAATATTTTTCCCGTCAATTTCATCTATCTTTATACCCTATTCTCCTTCTATCGCCTTCTACCGTCATCGCCTCCTCCTCATCGACGTTCTGACGCATTAATTTTTCTACCGTCAACAAAACCCCCCTTATTTTCTGCCTCTCAAAACTTTATCTTCAACAGATTCTCAAATATCTTTGCTAAAACCTTCACCTTTTAAAGCCTTAAACTTCACAAGGAAGCCATGGAAAGGCTTCTCTACTCCTCTTCTCCAACCCCTTTGGAGATCTCTAGAAAGCTCTCTCCTTTTCTCTCTCGACTTGGTAGATTCGACTCTTTTAAACTCAGTTTCGTCCCTCCACTCACTCGGCCACAACTCAGGCGAACCATCTCAGTTTCATGCAAGGCTAAGAATAACCCATCTCAGTTTCATGAAGAGAAGATGATGACAGTGGAAGACGACGAAAAGAGAGTGGGATAGCAGGGATGAGATGTTGGCAAGAAAGTATATTTTTATAATTAAATATTAATAAAAAATTTATTTTTATATTTAATAATAATAAAATATGTCACATTATATCAAAATATTAATAAAATAATTCGAAATTATCAAAATAAATCAGAAAGTAAAATTCAATAAGTATTAGGGTTAGTAATGATTAAAATTTATTTTATTGTAGAAATTTAAATTTAAATCAATCAAAATTTGAATATAATTAAAATAAATAATATAAAATAATTTAATTTAAAATATTCAAAATATATAATATCTAAAACTTGAACTTTAAATTTAAATTCAAAATAAATCGATTAAAAACAATTAAAATTGAATTAAACCGAATGATACCAAAATATTAAAATTGGAATATATAGCATGCAGGTCCACCCAACTCATCAAGTTCATCTGCGTAGAGTGGTTTTAAATGTGAATAATATTGTACACATTATTTCCAAATTTAAGGAATTCAAAGGATGGGGCTTTGTTTAATTTATTTTTCCTTTTTCCTGTCAGAAATTAATCAATATGTTCAGTTGTACTATAATTGTACTATTCTTTTCACTTTATTAAAAAGTAAAAAAAAAGTAATTTTCTTCATCTCTATCCTTTTGAAACAGTAAAATTATATAACGTTAAAAAACAGTAAAAATATATTTATAATATTTTGTTCAACAAAAATTATAGACAGAGTAATAAATAATTTATTTATAAATTTATTAATTTTGTGTTCTAATTTTATATAATTATTTTATTTAAATATATAAAATACCCTTTGTGTGGAATATTTTATAAAGCCTATTTGTTTTATTCTTTTACTACTAAATTTACTAAAATGGTGTTTGATTAATTCGTTGCAGGGATATATATATATATATATATATATATATATATATATAGGTAGGGATATAATTTGGTTACACAATATAAAAGTTTTTAAGTTTTATACGTTTTTTGGATTGTTAGAAGGGTAAAACGGATTGTTGAGATTAACATTAAAATATGTAAGGGGAAAAAGTAAGGAGTTAATCTCAGTCATCCATTTTTTTCATCCAACGATCCAAAATACGTGTAAAACTTAAAGATTTTTACACAGTGTAAGTGGATCCTAACATATATATATATATATATATATAGAGGAAAATTTTACAACGCCCAACGAGCACCGTTGAGCACCACTAACGATAAACACCGCTGAGCACCATTAAATTAATTAATAAAGATTAAAAATCTCAATGACTAAACATATAATTATAAATTATTTAAAATAAAATATTAATTAAATTATGTTCTATATATATAATTTTTAATTTTTTTTAGAAATAATTAGATCAAATATTAAACCCTAAACTCAAAAACCCTAAACCCTAAACATGAAACCCTCATCCTAAAACCATAAACTCAAAACACTAAACATGAAGCCTTAAACTATAAACTCAAAACCTAAAACTCTAAACTCAAAACTCTAAATTCTAAATTCAATATTTAAATTTAGGATTTATAGTTTAAGGTTTCGAGTTTAGGGTTTAGAGTTCTAAGTTTCGGGTTTTTATTTTTTAAATTGACTAAGGTTTATATTTCATCTAATTATTTTAAAAAATTAATATATATATATAGAAAATAATTTAATTAATATTTTATTTTAAATAATTTATAATTATATGTTTAAATAATTTATAATTATACGTTAAATCTTTTAGATTTTTAATCTTTATATTTAATTTAATGGTGTTCAGCGATGCTCACCATTAGTGGTATACAACGGTGTTCGTCGAGCGTAGTAGACTCATCTATATATATATATTAGTTATCAACAATTAATTGGTCAAATGAGACGAGACATTAGATCTTTAAGTGTGATAGACGTTGTGCATAAAGTAGATTGGTTTGAAAGAGTTGCCAAGGTTATAACCATATGCAATATTAGTTAATGAGTAGGAGTGGGCAAAACTCGATTCCAACTGAAAAATTGAATTATTCGACTAGATGTGAAAATAATCGAGTTGTTTTGATTCGACTCGTAATTTCATAAACTTACCTCGGCTCGAATTTTTTTTAAAATAAAATTTGAGTTATAAAATAAAATTTTGAATAATTCAAAATTTTTAGTAATTAGTTGATTAACTTTACTTCGAGTCAAGTCTCTTAATTATCTGTATTGTATATGATTATAAAAAACTATTTAAATTAAAACTAATTACTATATAATAATATAAATATTTACATTTAAATTTAAATAGAATTTCGAACTCAACTAACTTAAATTTTTTAACTAGATTGAATGCTCGGAGTAAAAAAGTATATAATAGTTGCTAGATTTTTAAACAACCACGGTTACTATAAAACTAACCACGGTTAAACAGTCTTACTTTCCACTCCCAGCCTCAGCTTATAAGCATCCAAATCCTGCCGGTATTTCTGTATGCAAATCTCTCAATCCCAGCTGAAAGAAAAATAATGATGCTTGGAGCAACTCATCGTCCCAATCCAACCGTCCACGTACCCCCCTGGCCTGATCCCGACGAAGATCTGACGGACGTCGTTTACTCTCCCATCAATTATAATACACCAGACAACAACCTCAACAGTAACGGCAGCCCTTTTTACCTCCAGGAAGCGTTTTCAGCGTTGCAACGTTACTTGCCATCGAACGAACCCGACGTCTCGTTGGATTCCGAGTTCCCGGGTCTGTATAGTCCGGATTCTCCGGTGGATGCTTACTCCTGCGATCATTTCAGGATGTTTGAGTTCAAGGTCCGGAGGTGCGCTCGTGGCCGGTCGCATGACTGGACGGAGTGTCCATACGCCCATCCCGGTGAGAAAGCCCGCCGGCGTGACCCGAGGAAGTATCATTACTCGGGTACGGCTTGCCCCGATTTCCGAAAAGGGAGCTGTCGAAAGGGGGACTCTTGCGAGTTCGCTCACGGCGTTTTCGAGTGTTGGCTCCACCCTGCTCGTTACCGGACTCAGCCGTGTAAAGATGGGTCGGGTTGTAGGCGTCGGGTTTGTTTCTTCGCTCACACCCCAGATCAGCTCCGGGTCGTGAGCTCCGGCTCCGCTGATTCTTACGATGTTTCTTCACCTTCCTGTGCCAAAACGCTGACGTTTTGGTCCTCCCCTCGTTCCGGTTCACCTCCGGTTAGTCCCCGTGCCGAGTCGTCGCCTCCGGTTTCGCCGATGGCTCAGTCGCTGAGCCGTTCACTCGGCTCGGCTTCCATCAACGAGATGGTGACTTCTTTGAGGAATCTGCAGCTCGGTAAAGTCAAGTCATTACAAGTAGGCTGTGGCTCATCCAGAGCGGCAGTGATTCGGCCCGGTTTCTGCAGCCTACCCAGTACCCCGACCCGGAACCTGACCCGTCCTGGGATAGGGTACTTGGATTCATGGGATAAAGTGTGTGAAGAAGAGCCGGTGATGGAACGGGTTGAATCCGGACGTGATTTACGTGCAAAGATGTTTGAGAAGCTGAGTAAAGAGAATTCATTGGAGCGGGTTAACCCGGGGCAATCTTCCGGGGCTCCGGATTTGGATTGGGTTTCTGATCTGGTAAACTAAAAAACAAAAACGGAAATATAATTTATTTTCAATCAATATTTTGAGATTTCTTCACTGTGAATGAGAACTAGAAGAAATCTTTGTGTATAGGGGTAGCGAGGCAATGGGTTATTATTATTATTACTCTAATGCTTGGTATTATGCTTTTTTAAGTACTTAATTATATGATAATCCAAGCCTCTAATTTTTATTTTGTACTAGTAAAGCAAGTTTAATGCCATGTATATTTTCTCTATCAGACTATCCATTTGCAGTCTTTTATATATATATATTTTTTAGTATTTAATCTATTAATTCACTAATTCAGATCTAATATTATAGAGACTCATCTCACTAGAGCAACGGATTATCGATATTTAAATTTTGTGATATTTTAAATATTTTTTACGAGATTTACTAATTGGCGTAACAATAAAAAATGTTCATACTAACTCATTCTCTATAGATTAAAATTTTGACATTTTGCTTAAAAGATGTAATATATCTCAGTTTAACAAAAGAAATATTATTTTTACAAGTGTTTGATTTCATTTGGGAATGATGCAATTACCATAGACTTTGTTATTTTGGAGTATAATAGAAGGAAACCCCATTGAAAGCTATTTTCCCCACAAAAAACTTCCATGATTGATGATGTTTGATTAATACTTATAGCTTAATACAAAGTCAAAAACACTCAAAATCCTTAAATGAAGTTTTTTTTTTTTGGGAGGGTGGGTTGAGATAAAAAGAAATCAATTAAAGCATTTACAAATTTGACTTTATTTTATATTTTTTCCGATTCATAGTCAATGGTGGGTTAGATAGGATTTTTTTATATAATTATTAATATATAATTTATTGGTCGATTAATTTAAATCCAATATCGTAAAGATTTATTATATAAACAATTCTTCAAATTTAATTTATTTTATTTAAAATAATTTTTAATCACTTTTTTCACTTTTTCCATTTGCTATGTGGTACTTACAAGAAATTTTTTAAAATTTCCTTTTTATTGTATTTCTTCTTTACCGACAACGGCCTTTGGCCATTTTATTGATTTTGTACATAAATAAAATTAATCTTTGCTCATGAATATTTTATTTTTAAGTTTTTTTTTGTTTTTTTAATCTTCTCACATTTTTTACATATGCTTTTATGGCAGTCCTTTTGTCTACTTTTATAGCAGTTATAGTCTGTCTTTGTGACAATTGTCTGTCTTTTGATAGTTTAGCGTTAGGTTGACGAGCATCAACGAGTTTTTTTTCCAGCAAAGGAGGCAGAATTGTATATGCTTATGATTCCCTTTTGTGGTTGTGCTGATATGCCAAGAACAAGTAGCGGAAGAATTGCTTTTTTCATAGAGCACTCTGGTCAAAGTAGTTATTTGCTGAATTTCATTCGGAAGATTATTTAAGTTATTTTGTAAGTGATAGGTTTTGTATTTTAATGTCTTTCACACCCTTATAATTTTATTGTATTTATTTTTTCGTATTGAATTTTTAATGTTTGCGGTGTGATATCTTTGTAATCTTATCAGTTGAATATAATATAATTTATTTCAAAAAATATTTACTTTATTCATAACGTTAAGATTCAAATATATAACGCTATTTAAGGATTTATCAAGTATAGATGGAAACCATCTCTTGTTTTCTTTGCACTTAACACTTGGTTCAAGAAGGGATGATTAAGGGCGTGCAAAACTAGACAAGATTATGTTTTCAGTCGTTTGATGTGCTTTGTTTTGGACTAATTATGAAATTCAACTTTTGATTTAGACATTTTGGTGATTTGGTTTGAGTGTAGTTAAAATTATTTGGTTTAAGGGTAAACATCACCACTGGTTATTAAATTTTTTTTATTTTTTTATTTTGGTCACTAAACTATTATTTTGTACAAAATCATCACTAATATTACATTTTTCCTATTTTGATAACTAATGTTACTTTCTTATTTCATGTTTTGGTCATCAATCTAGTGCTTCATGAAATAATTTATAAAAAATATTATATAGAAAATAAAGGCGATGTGAGTTTATTTAATTGGATAGGACCACGGTTGAGATTGTGAGAAAGATTCATAAAATAATTTCTTCTAATTTATTTTGAAATAGAATTAATTGCATGTCGAGACTTTGAGATTTTTAATAATTATTTAAAAATCATTAAAAAAATAATGGTGTTCAATAGTGTATCGCGTTAGTAGTGTTCAGCGGTGTACGTCGCCCGTTCTATAGTTTTCCTTTGAAAAATAATATTGGGTCGACTATATTTTGAGAAATAATTGAGTAAAAATCCATGATATTTACTCATGGTAAACTTTTAAGCTTAATAGATAAGTCTTGAGTGCGGTTAGATGCGTCTATTTTTATTACCCAAAGTAAATGCCCAACCTTTACTCTTAGGTTTCACTATTAATGTTTTTTTTTTTTTGGTAAACTACATAAATGATTTTTGAAGTATGAGTTTGTCAAAAAAAAAAGTATGAGTATTTTTTTTAATACTGAAGTTTTAAAAGTAATGAAATGGTCACTAACACTATCGTTTTATTAGCCATAACAACAGTGTTTCAAGCTCTTTGAAACAATTGCAACTTTTTTGGGATGGGTTTTGAACCAAAGATTGAATTTTGAGCATATGGTATATGAGAAGAAGGCTCGAGGGGTAAATTATAGTTAAAAAATTCTTAACTGATCATATTGTACTATTAGTTATAATTTAGGGACTAAATTGGATATTAACATTTTCATTAACATGTCACGTCACCACTTTAATATAAGTTGATAATCTAGTGATTGATTTGTTATAAAACGATAATTTTAGTGACCATATCTTTACTTTTGAAACTTCAATGCAAAAAAGAGAAATTTACTCATACTTAGATCATCTATGTAGTTTATCCTTTGTTTTTCTATAGTGAAATAAAATGTAATATATTCTATTCTTAAAATAAATAGTTTGAGATCGAACTCGAGATCTAATATCAATTAAAATTAAAAATAATATCACTTATTACATTAACTTGCAGGTTAAGCAACGAAATTAGACTTAGGCCGTAGATGAGTAATCTTGATGAAGTTGATCGCATTACATTTACAGATGGACAGAAGGGTGTTAGGGATAGTCATATCTGTCGAAAAATTTCAAATTCACATATATTTTAGATATTGTCACTTGAATTTCGTATTGTTCCGGTCTGAAAAGTTTACTGGGCGATATGCGCGTCCAGTTTGTACACAACTATACTTCTTTTTACTAAATTTTGGTTCAAAATAAAAAAAAATTAGTATGAGTACATTTCTTGCCTAGAGTCGATTATTGAGAAGCAAAAGGGTTTAAGAAAGAAGACACCATCATCTGCCTATTATTATTGAGTTTAAACTGTAATGGGTAGTGGTAGGTCTGGTTCCCGCTGCATCAATTTAAAGACAGTTGACGATAATGGTGTCCCTTCAACCGACGACCAGCTTTTAAGTAAATGCAATCACATAACACATGTAGTGCTTTGTCTTATTTTTATAATAAATCTATGCCCCACCCTATAATCTAATCTTTTTGGATTCACTGAATTCATCTCTTTGTAACACTTGTACATTTGTTGATAAAGGGTTTTAAGATTTAGGACCAAAACATAAAATTTAAAAAGTGGGAAGGACAAATTTATAATTAATTCAATTTTTTTTTTAAAAAAATATCTACAAAGACCGAGTGTAAAAGATTGAAGACAATTCACCTCAAGAGTAAGGCTGGTTCAGTAATGATTTTTCAACGGGTGTTAGAACGCCAAACGGAGAAATAACGTCGAACATGCTTCCCGTGCATGCTGAACTGGTGTTTCTCCGTCAGATTTAGCGCCCAAACGAACATTCCGCCATAAATGGATTAAGGATTGACTCGATTAAGATTTATGTAAATGGATTATCAGATCAGAAGAAGCAAGTTTGAATTTCCTTTTTCCTCATTGTTCAATTTATAAGTTTGTAAAGTATTTTGATCAATTTCGTCCCTAATGTTGACAAATGCAATGATGTGATCTTTAACATAGTCCAAACGAAAAAGACAGTTCAAACAAATAGTATTGTAAGATAAATGAAGAAATCAGTCCTAAGATGTGATTATGATGACTTTGCCGGTTTCTTGCACAAAGTCTTCAAACATGATTCTTAAATGTCAATGCAAAATCTTAATCATGGTCATGATCACTATAGATCAAAATCTTGATATATTATTATTATATGTATAATTCAAATAAAATAATTGAAGCACGGGCCCCCTTTTTAATTTATGTAAATCATTAAAATCATTTAAAAGATAATTAAAGGGGAAATAGAAATAACGAGGTTGGTTAAAGTTGTAAGCAACATGATATCGCTTAAGAAAGTTTCGAGTTCGATGTTTTGTGTATTCATAAAATCTTCGTTCAGAGACTCACCCACCAAAGCTCAAAGTGTGATGCAGGTTGGTTCTAACTAGTCAGAACAAAAAAAAGAGAGAAAATAGTAAGATGAAAAGATAGTGATATGGTAGTATAATTTTTTTTGAACAATGGCATCTAGATTTATTAATCACCATGAAATATATTACAAATACAATGCATCAAAAAGAGAGAAAAAATAGATTAATCCACTATAATTCTCATACAAAGGTACAAAGAAAAACAAACCCATATATGAAGATTAGCATACCATTAAAACCCATAAACCTTCATGATTCTCCTTGTCTCTAACCAAACGAGACGCTTTACGGGATGAAAAAGGAGTGGTGAGTGAACCATACTATCAGGCAGATTGCTCCGCTACACAGTTATGATTACATCGACTAACAAACCATCAAACGAGTGGGGATCAATCTTTTCTGACTACCGAGAAAATCAAATCAGAAAGCTAGCGCCGTGAAGATCTCAATATGAGTACCAAACGACCGCTACAGTATGCTGAAGTCGTGCCAAACAACAGATGAAACAAACTACAAAAATCAATGAAAATCGTGTCACAAAGGCAGAGGAAACACGTGCCACAAGATCAAAGATTTTTATTAAAATTAAAAAAATAAAACATAAAAGAACAAGAAAAATAATGAACATCAGTGGTCGACAACCAATACTAAAACTAGTTGCCGCCACCGGTTAAACAAAAAGAGATAAAAAGAAGCTTTCGGCAGCTATGGATAAAAAACTAGGTTTTTAAAGATTTTTTTTGAATATAAACTGAATTTTAGAGAAAAATTAAGTGGACTAAGCCGAAGAGATGTATATTACATCGATCATATTATGTAATAAAATACGTCAAGAATATGTTATTGATTAATTTCCTTTTCTTTTACTCATGATACGAGAGAAAAATTATCTTATTTTCTTTGAACAAAGACTGAAAAATTATATTATGTAAAAATATATTTATAAAGATTTATTAATTAAATGATTATAAGTGGAGTTTGAAGTGATAAAGATATTTTATATAAAATACACTAATATCGTATTTGATCTTTTAGTAGTTTTTAGTTGTATAAACACTATACTATATTAGAATGATATAAAAAAAGGATAAAACACTATTGTAAACTTTTTTTAATCCACATTAGTATCAGAAATAGACAAAATTTTTATTTTAGTCACTGAACTTAAATTTTTGGTCATTTTAATGTAGCACTATAAGATTATACAATGCCATCACATGAGTTTTTTTAAATATTTTTTTTGTGATAGCGTGACATAATCACAAAGTGCAACATCATCAAAGGACTAAAAATCTAAGTTTAAAGACAAAGTTAGGAAAAAGAATTACCAATTATCAGTTGGTCTAGCGAGATAAGAAATTAAATTCCCTAAACAATGTTCATATTGAATCTAGCGTTGCAAATGAACAAAGCTAAGTTAAGAGGGTCGTCCTAATAATTAATCTATGTTGTTCGTGATCTGGACTGATCGATCTATGGATCGAATACCGATTGTTATATGAAAAATGATACATGCAAAAAAGCTTAAGCACCTAAATAAACTAAGTTGGGAAAGTTGTCAAGTTCCACAACTGATACAAAAAAACAAGTATCAAAATGCATCAAATTATAAAAATACAGGGACCAAAATTTACATTAACCCTAAACCCCAAAAGTTTATAAAATATTATAAACCCTAAGCCAAAATCATAAAGAAATGATGTAGTGTGATTAGCCAGCAAATCAAAGTTGCCGCCAAAACAAGTGAAATAAAAATTTGGAGTGCTCGTCGCTTTCATGTGTTGGACATTATCTTCGTTCAATTAATCTCAAAACAGTGTTTTTATAGAAAAAAAAATAATTAAAAGGCTGTTTGTGGGACCTTTGATGGAAACAACTAGACATTATCTTTGGACCTTTTCTGAAGTAGGTAATTATGATATTATATAATTCTGAAAGAGGAGCTATGATCATGCATGATATTGATTTGGGGACGATTTCCTTATATATATAAATAAAATATTAATTTTTTTAAATAATATTAAGATTTTAGATTTTTGGAATTTTGAATAAAATAAATTAGTTTGAAAAAAAATATACTTATAATAAACTTATACAATAACCAAATAAAATTAATCAACAAATTAATTGTATGCCGGTAGTTATACTATTAATATGCGATAAGATTTATATTTAATGTACTAATAATATATTATTTTTAATATTTATTAGTAAAGATGAAATTAGAATGAAATATTAAGTTTAAATTGTTTAATTTTAAAAAACAATAACGATCTAAAAATATGAAAACAAGAGTTTTTTTTTATTTTAACTCCATTTTAATTTTGGTTGGAATCCTTCTAATGTCATTTTTCAAAATTTTGATTTATTTACTCATATTTTATTTATTTATTTATTATTATTATTATTATATTTTCTAACTATATTTTATTTTAATTATTAGTAATTATTTTTTTATTTCTATTTTAAGAAGCTAGATACCAAACACATTCATTATTTTTCTTTTTGAAAACAAGTTTCTATTCCTATTAACCAAGCATGACTTGTTTTCTAATTTTTAGAAATCTAAAAATATTTAGAAAAACTAATAAAAAATAAAAATATTTTCTAAAACTAAATGGATCCTAATATTTTATGAGGTACACAATTAGATCACCACTAAAAAATATTTAAAATATACAAAATTTAAAATTTTTAAGAGTGTAACTACTCCTCAGCACCGCTCAATCTATTATTGAAGATAATTTAGAATTTATTAAAATGATAATACACTATAAAAATAAAAGAAAAATTCAAAGTTCCATAATTTTTAAATCTGATAGAGACATAAAGACTAATAATAAAATTCAAAAAGTATATTTTTACTAAAGTCAAAAAGTTTCGAAAGATATTATATAACGGAGAATTATGATGCATATTATTATTTTAATAATATTATTTTACTCAAATTTTCTATTAAAATTGCTTTTATTATTGTTTTTTTTTAATTTAACTTTGATTCCATATTATTTAAATTTATTATTAATAAATATAATATATATTTTAAAACGGTCGAATATGTGTGCTAATATTTTTTGAATTAGCTCAAAATATATGTCCTCGGCATGGAGCAGATGGCAGCCCAATTAATAAGAGTCCAAAGGCTATTGAGTTTTCATCTTGTTAAGATGACTGAAGTCCACTTAAAATAGAATTTGATTTCCAGATGGACCATCATAAATTTATACACCATCAATGCATACAATTCAAATAGCCAATAAATAAACACTAAACCTAAGCCACAAATATTCAATAGAATAAACTTCGGTTCGAGCGGTGAACTCGGTTTTAACCGAACAATGAAACCCCTGGCCCCTGCCCATAGTAGAAAAACTCACCTAATAGAATGAATGCTTATTGGAGTAAGTAAAAAAAAAGCATGAAAAGAGGAAGCAAAGTACTTCCTCTTTTCATTATCATGCCTTGAACACACAAATTTCTAGACAAGTTTCAATAGTACAAATATGGCATCTCTTTCGTGTTTTGCAACATGACAACACCCGTAGTCGTCCAAGCAAAAAAAGAAGGCAACAAAATGAAATAAGAACGAATTACCTTAAAGTGCCATCTCAGCCTGCAATGCAGCAAGTTCATCTTCCTCAGCTGTGCGCTTTTGAGGAATAGGACGAGCTGGTTGCCTGCCAGCAGGCACCTGCACTGGTGCTGCAGGAGCCGTTGTTGCAGGTTGGAGAAGCTCTTCTTCCAACTCAGCACCTTCGAGTTCTTCCAGTTCTGCCTCCAATTCATCCTACACCATCAACAATTCCGACTCATTGTTAGATATGTATAAATGATAGACCTGGATAAAAAGCAGAAGACACAAGAAGACTAGTGGCTGCGACTAAATGCAATAAATAACCTCATCAAAATCAGCTGCAGCTGCAATAGGGGTTGACAGTGCTTCTTGAATCTGTTTCATGTTTTCGGTTTGTTCATTGATCTCGTCCATTGTTTTGTCAACATCATCTATGTTCCTGTAAAGAACGATATTTTCAGTAAAAAATAGTGCCACTGTCTATGATTGATGCTTCATGAAGATCCAAGAATTAAGTACTAACAGCTAAATACATAGCACAAATTGAAAGTTAATACATTTCAGCATTATGGTGTAAGAAGAAGCAGAGGGTAAGAAACAATGACGAAACCCTAAAGAAAATTCTTAGCTAACAATACAGATAAATATATGTTACATACGTTGCTTTCTGCATTGCCTTCATTGCAGCTGCTCCAGTTCTCAATGCATCTACGGTTTCGGTTGTGGCTTTAGCACCTTCTAACATTATCATCTGTAGAGGTTGATACGAGCAAACAATTATAGCATCACTAGCAACAGAAAAATTTGGAAAAAAAAAAATATAATCTTAGGACTTGGTTAAAGCACTAAAACAACCAAAGCTCACTTGATCATGAACACGAAGCTGGAAGTTCCCAAGCTGCTCTATCTGCTGCTCATATAGTCTCTTCCTCTTCAAGCACTGTATAGCCGCTGCATAAAAGTAGTATCAATGAATACCAAGTGTAAACAATATAAACTTTGAATAAATGTAACCAGCATTAATTTAATTAAGTCAGAGATACGAAGATAAATGATAAAAACTAAACTATTAATCATTGTTTCACATGAGGACAAGATCTTTGAACATGTTCACATGACATGAGCATATTGCACATCAGAAATTCAGAATCATATCTTAGGCTTAGCATGTTAATGTTAATGTTAATCTGGCATTAGAACATGACTCAATGTCCAATGAACATTAAGAACTCACATCATTGGAAAACAAAAGACACCAAAACTTGCAACGATGTTAAAGCATTTGTCTCTTTTATTCTTTATTTTGGGGCATCTTCAGTCTAATATGTCCTGTCGTTTCTTCAGGGAATTAGAATGAAAAGAAATATTCGATGCCCCAAACGGGTATAATGGAAAAGGTCCATAAAAAATCTATAAAAACACTACAGAAATATGAATAATTTAACAAAATGCTTATAGCAGAAATTACAGGTTTATACATGATTTGATCCTGCGAAAGAAAGAGCATAAAATCCTCTATAAGAAATCAATCATGAAAACTACCATATTTACTACATCAGAAGTCAGCAAGTTCCGAAACTTGATATGTACTTCTTCAACAGAGAAAATCGTGCAACACCGGGAAAACAAACAATATTAGTGCATAACATAGGCATTGAAACCATACCTCTCTTGTTTCTCGATTTGGCGAATTCCTTGGCCTTCTCGACCTCCGCCGCAGCCTTTTTCAGAAGTACTTTCTCCTTTTTCTCTAGCATTTCAAGCGTCTGCATGATGGAAATGAATACATGGTTCCGATTATAAGCATAGTGTAGAAGAGAAACAATGTAATTTAATCAGAGGAAAACAAATACAGAATTTGCAATTTGCCGCACACGCAGATCCGTAATTCTCAACCAGTATTAACTATTACGATACAAATTCTAGTGAGATCAGCCAAGGAATTTTCATGCACAATGAAAGATAGAGATTCTTTTTCTTTAATCCAGAATTTAATCATACAACTTCAAGCAAATCCATCATCCAGCAATATCACATCAAATTATTGACTGATAAATCAAATTACAACAAATCCAGCAATATAATTAACTGAACTTTAGAGAAAAGCAAATGAATTCCACATTAAAAAAGAAAAAATTGAAGAAAATACCTCATTTAATTTGTCTAAGGTGGTTAAAGTATTAGCTGCTTCCTGCCTGGGTTTTCCAAAAAACCGGTTCAACATGGTTGAAATCTCCGATTAAACCTCCGATCTTAGGTTTCCGCCTTTCCTCGCCGACGTTGAACTTTTCAGCCTTCGGCTTTTCACGTGGCGTTCACTCGATTGGTTTTTATAGAGATCGGACCCCTGGTATTTGTTATTTGGGTAAAATAAATAAATAAATGTGTATTTAAAAAAAAAATAATTTAGTCATTTAACTGAAATTTTGTTACAAACAAGCTATTATGTGTTAAGATTGAAAGCATGGTTTCGTATATAAGAGTGAACATTTGATCGAGTCGAGTCAAAAAATTTTGAGTTATTCCAGTTGACGTGTCATATTTTACAATTCAAATTTTATTTGATTTTTTTTTAATTAGAGTCGAATTTATGAAATTTCAGTCGAGTTCGAGTCAAGTCGAATTTTCAAGTTCCTATACAAATTTAATTGCAACAATTTATCATGTTATAGAACATCTTGATTCTAATTTAAACGATTTTCTCTAATTATATAATATATGCATATATATATATATTTCATCATTTTTTCATATGTGACATATATTTCATCATATTTTTTTATATTGGTGTATATATATATCAGGAAAAATTGAGGAACTTGACTCGAACTCAAAAATCAATCCACTAATTACTAAAAATTTCGAGTTATTCGAATTTTCATTTTACAACTCAAACTTTATTTAAAATTTTTTTCGAGTCGAGTCGAAAATTTCGATTTTTTTGATTCGAGTTGAATTTTGCTCACCCGTCGTATTATAATAATTTTAGTCTCAAAACTAATACATTCTATTAATTTGGTCATAATTTAAAACAATTCAATAAATTTAACTATTTATATTTAAAATTTTCATTAGTGGAGATATTGTGTCTAGTAACTAGTAAGGACGTTGAGGTCATAATGAGTCTGTCTCATTAGTTTGTCAGTTGTTCAATAGTAAAGTAATTGTGTATATTGAACTATCACATCTGTCGGTTATCAAGTTGATAGAAAATAGCGTAGAGTGCTACAACTGGTCAAAGGGTGTGTTAAAAGGGTACAAAATCGAAATTTTAAAAATAAAATATTAAATTTATTGAATTATTTTTGAATTAATATCAAATTGATAATATTTATTAGTTTTATAGACTAAAATTATTATTATATTATATTTTAATTTTAACAAAAAAATTATATATTTATAATAAAATTTTAATTAAATAATTAAATTGTTACTTTTAGAACGTTATTACTAAGTGGCATGTGATGTATTTTTCCCTTGTTAGAGGAAACTCATAAATGGTTTAAGTATGCCTAAAGTCATTGCACTAATTCATAATAATTTTACGATATTGATTTTTTATATTATTATTTTTAAAATATTAGCCTCCTCTAAATTCCATTCAATTTTACATTTGTTGTTGAATAGGTGGTTATAAAAAAAAGGAAAAAAACTTTTTAAAGCCTTCATGTTTGCATTTTTTTTTGAAATTGACTTTTTAAACCATAAAATAGATTATTAAAAATAATTATTTTTAAATATTAAGAGTCAGATTGATTAAAAAATAGGGGACAACACATTATTTTGCCTGTTTTTAGCTTCTAATTAACGGTAAAATTGAATAGAAGTTTCAACTTTCAAGAGGACTAAGATTTTCAAATAAAAATAGTATATGGATTTACTTTTACAAAAATAAAGTATAAAGACTAAACTTTTAATTCTAAAATAGTACAAGGATTCCTAATATATTTAATCCAAAATAAATAAATAAATAAATAAAACACATACAAATTGGCTCACATGCCCCACTAATACGGTTCGAGTTAATTCGAGTTTTAACTTTTTTTCTATCACTTTGGTTTTAGTCTCTGTTATCTCATGTTCAAACTGTCTTGGATTAAGATAATTCAAGTTTGAAGCTCGAGTTTTATGTGTCTGACCCTGTCGAGTTCTGATCATTTTGAGTTATATATCACATATTAAAAAAATACGAAGAAACATATATGTGTATTGTATATAGATATAAAAAACAATTAAATTAGAATTAATTTGTATTATAATATTGTAAATAAGGGTAAACTTTGATACACAGGCTGTGTAAAATTAATTTTATAAAAGCCTGTATATTTATATTATAAAAACTAAAATTCTAAATTCATAATCTAACCCTAAAAAACTAAACACCATACACCCTAAATTTTAAACACTAACCTTAAATTCTAAATCCTACAACTCAAACCCTTAAACTTTAAACCCTAAACTAAAACCCTAAAAAATTAAAAGAACCGTCTGTGTATCAAAATTTTTCCCTGTAAATAATTACAATTACATTTGTACATAAAATCGAAAACTCGACTCGACTAGACTAGAATTTTATAAACACGACTTGAATCGAAAAAATTTCAAATCAAGTTTAAGATGTAAAATACAACTTGTAAACTCGATTAATTTAATTTTTTTTTACTCAACTCGACTCTATCGAACGCTCACCCCTAACCATAGTGTTTAATGCTCTTCGGCCTGTTCCATAAGGCAAGTATAGTTGTCAAAAAGGAACATTAATTGAGACGGCCCATAATTAAGAAAAGACGCTACATGTTTTATACCCCATGACCGGGTAATAGATTAACATTGCCATTATCTTTCAAGAATTCTCTTACAAAGCACACAGCTTATTAGTCCATGGAAGTCAACGGTTTGTCCAAGACAAGTGTTCCTAGCAGTTTATGGAAAACAATGAAACAGGTTTTCATATGTTTCAATCCGTTGAGATCGTCGAGTTCGAGAAGAAAGCGGAATGTCGTCTCAGCAACGAGTATAAACATGAACAATGTATATTGTAGTTGATAAAAAAAAAAACATTTCTACACTAATACGGAAAGAATCTTATGTTCATTGTCGATTCTGTCTGATTGAATTGAAGTGTGCGGTTAAGATATCAATATCGGGAAGCTTTGGATGAACGTGACTAGCATTCTGCTTGGATTGGCCCTCGCCAAATGAAGATTGAGTAGTCAAACTTTTGGCACTAGATGATGTTATAATCTTCGGAACGGAAGCGGATGATTGTTCCTTTTCCAATGACTTGAAAGTTCTATCAGATGAAGCTCTTTTGATCTCTGAGACCAGCCTTGAAGTTGCTTGTGATGACAACTGGTGATGCTGAGAACTTCCCAAGTGATTCGAGTTCTTTTTCTGAGACCGAGCCTTTGGTAGAGACTTGTCTGCATTTGAATTCCTCGAGGAGGAATTCTTCTCCTCACCATAGTCGGAACCTATGCTTGGCTCAGAAGAAACAGTAGCTTTAAGATTAGAGCTTCTCTGAGAATTTGAAGGAGAGGCTTTCATCCTTCGAGAAAAACTGGTGTTGGAAGAAGCATTTAAATTTGTTTTAGGAAGGTCTTCATCAGAACCACTATTTCCCGAACCAAAATATGGGATTGCCACCCTTAAGCTAGATTTTTATTTTCTTCAAAGCTTGGTGTTTTGTTGTATTGGTCTTGAGCGCTACTAAAAGTCGGTTTCGGTCGCTCCTCAGAGTCATCGTCACTCGAATCAACAGGAGTACCCGATGCTCTCATTCTGAATTTTCTATTCACTTCATCACTCCCTTTACCACTGTAATGAGAAACTACTTTTGGCTCAGAAGCAGCAGTGGCTTTAAGGTTGGAGCTTCTCTGTGAATTAGGAGACACTTTCGTCCTTCGAGAAAACCCGGTGTTGGAAGGAGCCTTTTTTTCAGGAAGATCTTCATCAGAATCATTATTTCCTGAACCAAAATGTGGGACAGCGCCCCTTAAGCTAGATCGTTGATTTTCTTCGATGCTTGGTGTTTTCTTATACCGGTCTTGAGTGCCACTAGAAGTCTGTTTTGGTCTCTCCTCCTCAGAATCATCGTCACTAGGATCAACATGAGCACTCGACGCTCTCATGTTGAGTTTTCTATTCACTTCATCACTCCTTTTCCTATCGTACGACTCTTGATTGTAAGATACCGAACCAACTGAAGCCTCCACTGCTGCAGGCGGGGAAGACTGCTGAATTCTAGTAGATGCATTGTTGCCTCGTGGACTATTTGTAAATGGTCGAAGCCTATAACCCTTATGTCGAAGGCCACCCGTCAAGTTTCCAAAGTTCAATTTCATACCTTCTTCCGGACTCGAATCATCAGAGAGTTCAGTATCTCCCATGACTTCAACAAATTGTGGATTGAGAGCACTGTTTTCAGCTTGGTGTGAATCCACACTCTTTCCATTACTACCTATACTAGGCTTGGTGCTCCTAGCAATCTTAGTTTTGTCCATCTCTTTGTCACTTTCCGAACTAGGGCCATAATCATCAAAAGTTGCAGGCATGTCTGGTGGAGCTGCAAAGCTAGTTGAACTTTCAAAGAAGACAGGAAATGCCGTCTGCTCCGAGAAAATATGTGATTCTGAAAAGGACTTTCCACGTGACTCAACATTCTTCTCAGTGCTCCAAGATTTTGTTTTTGTAAATGGACCAGTGGGTGATCTTTGACCAGGAGATGATAAGCTCATACTGGACTTGTACACCTCGTGCTCTTCCTCAAAATCAAAACGATCTTCATTATTATCGGATCCATAATCGTCAAAAACGGCTGCAGCATTGTTGAAAGAATATGTTGCTTCTTTTGTGCTTCTTTGAAGGCTTCCTTTATTATTCCCGGAGTTCTGACGGTTTAAATTTGATACAACACCATGATCATCGGAAAAAGTACTTGAACGAGAATGAGACGAAGAACGACTTGATTGCTTCTGGATCCTCACTTCCTGATAATCAGCAAAATCAGAATTATATGTATCATGCAGCTCATTCACAAATGGAGTTCGGCTTTCCCTGAGGTTCTCTTACCATTTTCTGACTTCAGCCAGTTAAAATTAGAGACAACATCATTATCATCAGTAAAACTTTTTGACTGAGAATGAGAATAAGAGTAGCTTGATTGTTCCCTGCCCCTGACATTCTGGTGATCACCGTTTTCGCCTGATTTTCTCGTCAAATTTGCTTCAGCGGAATGGTCTAACTGGACTTGTAGAAATGAGTGTCTTTCAGAATATGCATCTGTGGTTCTGTTATTCACTGATGATTCGTTTTGAGATGCTGAGCCAGTATACTTTCGTGGTTCCTCATCCCTCATATGATGAAGAGGCAACGTTGGCGACTCCATAAAATACTGCCGAGTGGTATTTCCACGGCTCGAAAGCTCAGCAGCAGCTCGGGCAGCCATACTCGCTAGCTCTGCAGATTCTGCAGCAACCTGAGCAGCAGTAGTAGCATCCTTGAAGTCCATATTCCAATGTTGCCTTGGTGAAGAGTAGGAACTCTCGTTTCCTGAATACGAATGCCTAAACCCTTGATTTCCAGTTCCTGCAAAACCGAGCACCCAAATATATACTATAAGTAACAGAGAAAGAATATACTAAGATAAAAATCATCATGTTTAAATCTAATAATTAACGTACCAGGAGGTTTTGAATTTGGAGAATAGGTTCCAGAGGACATCAAATTATCGGCACCGGTGTTGGAATAAGTAAAATCCTTAGGATTAGGAGATGATCTAGAGCTGTATTCGGAGAAGCTTGTAGGCATATCATTTTTCTCCACATGTTTCGGAACTTGAACACTAGGAGGTCTCTGCTCATAAGGACCAGATGGAGGTTGGATATTAGAAGGATATGCCGAAACTTTGGCAGCCTCAGTAAAAGTATTTGGCCCTTTCTGCAGAATCGAATGTTTCTCTAAGGAGGACACTCGGCACGATTTTATGTCGGAGAATCGAACAAAAATTAACCTATTTTGAGCTATACTAGTCTTACCAGCATGTCATCATAAACCTTTGATTCTTTTGCTCCAAATGATGCAGGATCCCACTCGATATTGTGTTCCTCAGCAATCGCAGTCAAGATTCTGAGCTTGGTCGGACCATCAGGTGCCTTGGCCAATAACTTCTCAGCCAACTAAAGGAAACAGCATATGGATCAGTTAATACTATCACCTATCAAACACGTCAGCTACATTTCAACCATTCCATACAAACTCACCATACGACCAACACCACAGTTAGGACGCAGGTCGAGTGCGGCAGAAGTAAATTCTTTCCCGTATTTTGCTGTAAACTGTTTGCAGGCATCCTTGAGCTCCGGTATATCTTCACACCTTGCAGATGCATATATTACACTGGCAATCGCTTCCTTCAAGTCGATAGGGCAGTCCCTGAATAATTCAGATCAGTTAAACACAACCTGAAGCTATTAAATTCGATAGAAACACACAAACATAATCCGACTAAAACACGAAAAACACTAAAAATATCATCCTCTCTATGAACTAACCACAAACCATTTATCCATGTCTCTCTTACCAGAAATCAGTATCTCCCCGCAGATTGTCCAATCGGTACACAGGATCCCGAAAAGGGAACACTAGCAATCCAATTCAGGAAGACAACTTACTGAATTGGAAGTAATTTTTCATACTAAAGGAAGTAATTTTACATACTTTTGAGATTCAACCATCGGCATACGCGCAACGATAAGCTCACAGTATATTTCAAGAAGATTATAAGCTTCCACAGTCTTTTCTTCCCTAACCACATGCTCCACCTACCAATACCAAAACTCAGAATCAGCACACACAACAATCACAAAAACAAATTCATGATTAATTCAGGGGTTTAAATAACGGTCCGCATCGACAATAGCATCTGCTGTATAGGCACTGTCGAAACTGCAGTATCAGAAACTGTTACGTCCGCAACTGCATAAACACTGCACAACCAAAAACGCAGGTGCAACCGCAATTTAAATATTTGATTCGAAACCAAACACCCGAATTCTAGCCGTCTGATCCTGCCCCGCCACCAGTAACTGAGCCAATTCTCTCTTCAACTGCTTAGCTTGAGCTTCCCTTTTGTTCCTCATCAGCTTTATTCGTGGAATCGCCATCCTTAAAGCTGTCTTGCTGCAACAAACCAAAACCCAAAATTCAAAAAAGAAGAAGCAAACGATCAGTTCCTGTTCGATTCAAAAACAGAAAAAGAAGAGAACAAAAAAATACCATTTGGTTGACTTGAAGCTCTTGTGAAGCAGTTTCTGCATTTCGGGAGGTGAAAAGTGGCCGATGATTTCGATGACAAGTGGATTGGAAAAGATGAAAAGGTTCTTCTTTTCCAAACTAAATATATAAACAATTTCTTGGAAATGGAAAACTGGAAAAGCGACTTTGATTTGATCCATAATTTATTCACGAAAAATGGTATTTTAATGTTATGCGAATCCATTGGACTTTCCCGGAAAATTATTACTTGTTTTCTTCTTCTTGTTCTTTTTCCTTTCATTTTTATAAGAAAAAAACAAAAAGGAAATTTTCTCCCTATAGGGTCAACCTTTACAATGTAGTCCATTGTTTTTTGTGATTTTCCGATATTGGTCAAATTTTATAAAGTTCCCTATGTTAAGTGTTTTTTTTTTTTTATAGATTTAGTCCCTTTACTATATTTTTTGACACTATTTGGTAAACTGAAATTCAAGTGTCGAAAAATTAAGCATTAAATTTAAATTATGAAATCAGTTTGTTGTTTTATTTAAAATTCAGTGTCAAATATAATTAAGATTGTTTGATGAAAATAAATAATAAAATTCGTATGTTCTTTTTTGCGTTATTTTATATGTCATGATGCTAATTATTTTATGTCACATGTAATATTAATACAATATAAGCAATCAATAAAACGATAGAAAAAGTGAAAAAAGCCACCCATGATTTTCTCCTTTCCTCCGTAAAGCTTGGGTGTCAACCAAGTTAACCCCCTACTGCGATCAAATACCCGAATGGACGGCCACCGGATGACGGGGCTCTTGATTCCTTTGCGCTGTTTGTTGCGGTCGTTCATGGCTCGCTCACCCCTCTGGTTGTTTCTCACGATCATGTTGTTATTTCCAATACTATGGTACCCTTGGAGAGGCCAGGTTCCCCCGTCTCCTTGGATGTCCATCCGTTGACCAAGAAAAGGATGGGCCATGAGAACTTTGAGATGATGATCCAATCTTCTAATACGATAGCTAATGTTTCTATGATGGAGGCTGGTGATATTGCTGCTCCCTCTGCTGCTCGGGAGTAAAACAGTGAGGGGCATACTGTTCCGCACAGCGTGAAGCCTTCCTTTCGATATATCATGGCTGGCGCTGCCACGATCTCCCCTGTCCCTCCTTCTTTGAGAAATTGGACGTTGAAGTCCTGGATGACGATGTTCGGCTTTTGACTGAAGATGCTATTACTGAGATTCGTTTTTCAAAAAAGGTGCACTGTTCCATTGATAAGAAATTGGAACAATCGGTTGTGGCTCACCTTTTAGGGAAGTCAATTAGATTTAAGGCTTTATTGAATCGTATAGCGACGCTATGGAAACCGATGGGGGAGATGCGTGTAATCGATTTGGATAACGACTATTACTTAGTCCGTTTTGCCCAGAAAAAAGATCTGGAGAAGGTCATGGCATGCGGTCCTTGGGTAATTTATGGGTCCTATCTTATTGTGCAATCGTGGAGTTGTAAATTCTCAACGGAAGTGGATCACCCGTCGAGGGTTATGGTATGGGTAAGACTTCCAGGTTTACCTTATAGATATTATACAAAAAGTTTGTTCTGCCATACTGCAGATGCTCTCGGACAGGTAGTTCGGATTGATTACAACACTAGTGAGGCCAATAGAGGTTGTTTTGCTCGCCTCACGGTGATCGTGGATTTGGAGAAGCCACTGAAGTCGGGTCTAATCATTAATGGTCGACTCCAACCTATCGAATATGAAGGTCTTTCCAACATCTTTTATGCTTGTAGGAAGTACGACCATTCAAAGGAAATCTGTAGCATTAAAGTTTCTAAGCCTACAGAGGTGGTGCAGCCGGTGAATGAAGCGGGGGAGAAAGAGCTATATGGCCCTTGGATGCAAGTAAACACCAAACAAATGAAACCTCAAAACCAACGGCAGGTTATAGGCAAAGGGCCTTCTACTTCAGATTTAAAGGGCGCTAAGCCTGGCTCTCGACTTATGCTGTTAGTGGATGATGATGTTACACAAGAGGATAACACCCCTGTACGTCTGGAGTCTGCTACACCTGTTGACAGAATTACAATGGGTCGAGGCACAACACTTTCTGGTGGTAAAGATTATACAAAAGAGACTACTGAAACCAGCAAACAAGGTTCGAAACAAGCAGCCCGCAAGGGGGTTCAGAATGATTCTATTTTACTGTATGAGGAGAGTTTTGAGGGTGCAAACATGTATCAAAACCAGTTTTGTCTACGGGTTCCAGATCAGTTGCTTCTTTGAAGCGGGTGGAGCATGTTGAATCATCACTGAACAAGGAGAATCACACTGTAGTTAAACTAGTCGAGGCTCCTACCGGCTGGAACTAAAAGAGAGAAATGGTAGAGTCCTTTCCTCGTCACTCGCACATACTACTTCGAAAAATCATACTAAGTCAATGGTTGCTCTCAAAGGGGTTTCCCGTAAAGGGGTTAAATCAAAAAAGAAAGATGGAACTAGCTCTTCTAAACCACCATTAGCGGAACTTGTTGAGGTCCTTTCTTCGGAACTTGATAAATTAAAGGCGAGTTTAGTTGATAAAGCTAATTCAGGTGTAGTTGCGAAGGGTGCAACCCCTCAGGTTTAAACAGAGACCAGTGTGGGTGAGGTTCAGTGGCGTGACAATACAGTTTTTGATTCGACAGGGGGACCGATATGCAGGCTTGATTTTCCAACCCCGTTCCTTATCTAAATTTTATTACGGTTAGATTAATTTCATGGAATTCTCAAGGTGCTCTTGGCATTGACTTCAACCGTTATTTTAAGCTCTTTGTTAGATTAAAGAAGCCGAATATATTTATTGTTATGGAGCCACGTATAAGTGGTGCAAAGGTTGATTCATTTATCTGACGGTCTGGTTTTTGCTTTTCTTATTGGGTTGAGGCTATAGAATTCTCTGGTGGTATTTGGGTCTTGTGGCGTAACTCGCTGTCTATTGATGTGGTTGCGGTTTCAAACCAGTTTGTGCATGGCTTCATTTCTGTGCCGGATGCAAAACACAATTTTTTCTTCACATTTGTCTATGCAAGCCCCGATCAAGGTCGGGGAAAGGGTTTATGGGACCAACTATTAGCTCTACGGCCAGGTGAAGAGTGGTGATGGGTGTTAAGAGGTGACTTAAACGTCATTGGCAGCAACTCGGAACGTGATGTGGGCTCTCAACGTCACTGTGGGGTTTGTCATTTATTCACAGATTTCATGTTTAACTCAGGTCTTTTGGATATGGGATTTTACGGCCCATCTTTTACTTGGAAGAGAGGCGATTTATCACAAAGGTTGGACCATTATCTGTGTGATAGTGAATGGTATAATTTGTTTTCGAATTCAGAGGTGCTACATTTGCAGCGTTTAGGATCTGACCAATGCCTAATCTTGCTTGATATTAATCTATACGGTCATATTCCTTCTTCTCGTCCCTTTCGTTATTTGGCCACTTAAAACTCTCATATGCAATTTCAATCATTTCTTGAAGATTTGTAGAAAGAGGGGCATACTATGCAGGAGAATATCATTAATTTTCAGCATGAAGCTCACGGTGTGGAATGATACTATTTTCGAACATATTGGTAAAAGGAAAACACATCTCTTGGCCCGTATCTGTGGTGTGGAAAGGGCTTTAGAAAACTCAGATTCTATGTTTCTTTCGAAACTTGAGGTGGAATTAAAACAAGAGTTGAACCTTGCTCTTGAACAGGAAGAAAGCATGTAGCAACAGAAATCGCGGGCTGAGTGGATTGTAGATGGCGACCGAAACACCACATTTTTCCACAAGAGTACCATAATTCGTAGGCATCGAAACAATGTCCGTATGTTACAGATGGATGATGGATCCTGGTGTAATGCTTCGAGAACTTTGAAAGATCACGCATGTGCCTTTTTCCAAGTACTGTTCACTATTGAGTCTCAACAGAGAGCATCTCACACAACAATTGGTAAGTTTTATCAATTTTGCGATGCTGATTTCTGATCTTTGACATTACCAGTCTCGGCCAATGAAGTAAAGAATATTTTATTTGGAATGGCGCCACTAAAGGCTCCGGGTTGGGACGACTTATCGGCTTGTTTCTATCAGAAAAATTAGTCAGTTGTGGGCGAATATATTTGCCGAATGGTTCAACGCGTTTTTGAGAAGGTGTAATAGAGGATTGGGTCAATAAAACTTTGTTGGTTCTTATTCCCAAAGTAAGTAACCCAACTATGATCACTCAATTCTGGCTAATAAGCCTATGCAACATCTGTTACAAGATTATTACAAAGATAATTGTTGATCGTTTGAAGCCGTATCTACTGAGTTGGATTGATCCTACACATGCTAGTTTCGTTCCAGGAAGAAACATAACGGATAACATAATCTTGACACAGGAAGTAATCCATTCGATGTCTCATAAAAAAGACGAAAGGGGTGGATGTCATTTAAGGTAGACCTCGAGAAGGCTTACTATAGGATCGAATAGGATTTTATAGAGGAGACACTATTTCTTACTGGTATGCCTCAAAATTTTATTTCTATTATCATGACTTGCGTGCGCACAGTCTCGACCCAAGTTGTGTGGAACGAGGATTTGGGCTGTGGAAATCGATTCACTTATCAAAACAGGGACCTGACTTATCACCCCTCTTTTTTGCTAATGATTTTGTGCTTTTTACCAAGGCCTCTTGGGATCAGATGACGGTTATGAAAAACGTATTGGATGAGTTCTGCAGTATTTTTGTTCATCGTGTGAGTACGCTAAAAACTCAAGTTTATTTTTCAAAGAATGTGGATACTACTATAAAACTGGGGGTATGACTAATATTGGGATTTGGGGTGGTTGAGGATATAGGCAAGTATTTGAGTGTTTCCCTTTTACGCTCTAGAGTTGATAGAGCGACTTATTCCTATTTACTTGATAACATACGACAACATCTTCCTGGTTGGACTGCGCAGTCCTTATCTCTAGTCGAGAGGATAACATACGCAAAATATGTTCTATTGGCTATCTTTGTATATGGACATATGCCATGTGTCACGAACAGGCCCCCTTTGCTCGGTTGGCAAGCCGTGCAGCACTTGAAATGGGTGTTACCCAGACAAGTCAGCCTTTCTCATGCCTCATTGTCCAAGGAGTTATCTCGGTCTAGCCTTCTCAGGGTCACAATGCGCTAAGGCTTTAGAGTTTCGAATCTCGCAGGGCCTAGCGATAGCTGCACTCCAACCTCGTACTTCAGCCACGAGTGCGATATGGGGCCCTATGGCCCCAAACCGTCCCTAGGTATTTCTCCCGGGGAGACAGTGCGCCAACCACTAGGCCCTACTGCCCGCACACCTAGGCCCCACATGGGCCTAGGAGTAGGTCGCTTACACCAAGGAAGCTCGGCCGCTAGCCCAGGCGAAGGGGATGGTGGAGACCCGACACCATATCACTTCCCCCTAAAGAGCTAAATAAACTTACCAGGAATGCCGTGAGTAGACGTTGCTTCGTCCCAAATGAGGACACTTTCTGGATAAGGCCTTCATCGTCTTCCTAAAGCTTCTCAACTTGCATCCTTGACTTGGTAGCTCCTTAGGGACTGCTCATATCATCACTCGGTCCACCATTGCTCGGTCATGAATGGGCTTGTCAAGGCAGGGTCGCAATATAATAAGGGATGGCCTTGACATTTCTCCCCCACTTACTCTATCGATGGCCTCATCGATGTAGCCCCAGAAGGGATGGTTCTGACATTCTCCCCCACTTCCTCTACCGATGCTCTCATCGATGTAGTCCAAGAAAGGATGGTTCTCATTGATATTGACACCAGTTCTTCATCACCTGTTGAGCCGATACAGACCTCTGTGGCAGCACATCTTCGATTCGTACTCGATTTAGTATGTTTTTCTTGTCCCGCCATTTGATCATTCAAGCAACTAATTCAAGCCTCGATCCTGGGTTCTTTCTATCTCCTTTTTGACTATGTTGCACATCCGTAACCATCTAGACTGACCACAGACTCATTATGACCCAATTCCACTTCTATCATGTTGAGTTTTAGATTCATGCTCCCCCACTTTTACTCCGATTGTGGCTCGGGCAAAAGACAAGTAACAAACCATCGATCCACTCGAACAAGTGCCTTGTAGTTTCTTTGTGCTCCACGATCTGCCCATTAACCTACACAAATACAAAAGTAACATACCTGGCCATGAGCAGACGTGTTATGACTCGTCACTCAATGGCTTGCTCCTCGACGTTAAGCATCTTCGCCAACTTTGCCTCATCTTGTACCGAGACCTCCAAAATATTGAATGCGTCACCATACATATATTATCAACATTAACCTAAGTTTGCCAGCACATGCTCGCGTTGCACCTGGTTGCTCAATAATGCAAAGATGATCTCTAGTTGCCAACACTGTATCACATTGTACTTGCCTTTTTTTCCCTCAATACATCCTGTATTATAAGATATACAAGCAATTTTATCAATGAAAACATATCCACACAAGTCTCGTATGATTACCTGGTTGGCACACATTGCCTTATGCTACCACCAATCATGGTATGCCTTTGTATGTGTACCTCAGGTGTTTTGACTATTTGAGAACGCAGTCTCTACGACAAGCTAATATCATCCACTCGTGAGGTTTTCTTCTTACTCAATTATACCTGCACCATTTGCCAAGTGAATGCACACCAATATTCTCTCGAACAACCTTGCCCTTGTTCCAGTAGCAAAATAGATGGTCATATGTCCTCGCTAGAACTTTTTAATGGTCTCCTATGGCCCTTGTAATAGCCAATCAAGTTGCCCCCTTATTTCGTCTCCTTCACTCCTTTTGTAACAGACAGAACTGTTGATAAGCACAGAAGTACATATTTGATCTCTTGACACACATGGCCTATACTCCATAGGTAAGTTAGTTCCCCACATCTACTGATGTCTTCCCCATTATCCACTTACTAGAAAAGTTCATCTTGTTATCACGCCAACAAAGGATTAACCGCAGGTTGTGGCACAACTGCATACATACCCGCCACTACAGCTTGAAACACTCAGCAATGGCCTGAATCAACGGTGTCATGTCCCCCGCAGTATGACCTTTGGCTCCTGGAGGTCCAGCACCTCCTGCACCAACTCTCACTCTGACTCCATCACCACCCGGAGGTGGAGGAGGCAGTATATCCTCATTATGCTATTCTTCCACCATATTACGCACATTCATCATTTGCTCTCATCTCGGTCCCATATGAAAACAGAATAAATCTCTAGCATGTAAAATGCAACATTAAAAATAGTTAGGCCAACAAGAAGCAAGGGTCCAAATCTCTCAAATCTTTTTAAAACAATTCTCTTTACACTAATAGTAATAGTGCCAATGGATACCCCGACGTCTACTCCCAAATCATCACATAACATATAAGATAACCATGCTATCAAACACCGTGCATAACAAACATTGAGAATTCAACAAACTTACCTCCCAATTTTTTCTAAACCTAGCTCCGATACCAAAAAAATTTAACCCTCTTGACTCGGTCTAATCGCAAGACCGAATTGAGCGAGTCACACATGGAATATTGGAGTAAAACCCAAAAGTTTCACTATAATAAACAACCCTTTTTATTTTTTTTTATCTTTTCTAGATGCAATATAGTTAACCTAAGCGTGAGAGAAAGCATCAGACAAAATCTCAACTCGATCGGGCGTCAAATCGACATCTGATTACCCCAAATAGCGTTTAAGGACCATTTTGTAAAACTATCATTAAACATGGACTTAACTCGAAATTGAAGTTACCATTTTTTAATTATTCAAGTTTCGATACACTGCATAAATTTTCAACTCGTTTCAACCATCCAAACTCATTGAATTGCACATACAAAATAATCAAGGACTACAACGCAAAGATTCAGAACTTCAGAAGATGCCAATTAACCACTTTAACTAACAAAGTATCGATACGCCCAAGCACAGTATCGATACGGTCCTTTTTAATTTCAAAACCCAAATTCCAGTAGCTCAAAACCGTATCGATATGGTCCTGATATCGATACGCTTAGCCAATTTCTTCTTTCACCATATCGATACGGTTCATACTATATTGACACGCCTAGCCTTTTTTAGCTTAACCGTATCGATATGGTAGCCCACGTGTCGATACGCCTGGGCACAAAATGTCACTTTTTGCTTGATGGACGATCCGTAAATCAATTATAAACCCCTAGGCATGCTTCTAACACACAAGCAACATATTTAGGGATCGATCCTCAGCCATTAACAACAGAAACATCACCATACCATGATCACATGCTCAAAAGGGAAATCTATAGGCATGCTTCCTAAAAACACATCAATCCAAAGACCACAAATCATAACAAAGCATAAACCAAACATAATAGGCTATTTACAATCTCAATAAGGCAAAACAAACTTGCCAAACTAGGGAGTTCATCAAACATACACTCCCAAAACATCAAGGTATCCACCAATTGCCAATCCCATTACTATTGCAATGATAAAACCATACTTGAACTTAGATCATTGAATGAACCACTTTTCTTGCTTCCTTGCAGCCCGAGCAACTACTTTTTTGCATTGTTAAGAAAAAAGAGCGTAAGCTATATGCTTAGTGAGGGATGCTCAAAACAAAACCATAACAATGCACTATTGAAAACTATTTTCTTATCAAACCATTTTACCATCATGCTCTTAACAAATCTCATGCTTTAAAACTCATTAAAGCAAAACCATTAAACTCTTTACACATGTATCATGAAATTTCATGCTTAAAACCAAAGCAAATCTCCATGCAAGCTTCATATGCTTAGGCATTCAAAATATCTCAAGATATAATCTCATGTCACTACAAAAAAAATTTCAATTTATGACGAAATTTCTATATGACGTTGCGTATAACGTCACAAAATATACTAAAATCGTGACGTTTTTTTTGTTTTCGTCACTGTTAGTGCATAATGATACTTTTTTTGACAATTCTAAAAAACGTCATTGATTTTCGTCACTGTATGTTTGGCGCCACAAAAGAATTTTGGAGGGAAATCTTTTAATGACATTTCAAAAAAATGGTGACGTTGTGAAATCATCACCAATGAAATGAAAGTATTAGTGACATTATTATTATTATAAAAATGTAATGTTAATTAGTGACGTTACAAATTCGTTACGAATAAGATTTATTTGTGACAATTTTATTCATCATAATTTAAAAGACATAAAAGGTGACGTTTTATATGTGTCACAAAAAATGTTTCATATTTCAAAAAACCTCTTTTTATCACTAGTTGTATATCTCTTACATTTTATATAACAATTTTAAAAAACATCATATGATTTTGTCACTTAATGCTTAACACCAATAATTAATAAAAAAGATTGGTTTAAAAATTATTAGTAATGAATTTTTTAACATCTTAATTGTATAAACTAATAAACGTCACAAGCAAAGCAATTTAAAGAGCTTTTCTAGTGCTTTCTATTCTACTTACATTATGATTTCATACTAGAATACCACTCATTCGTAGATTTTGTTTTTAAAAAACATAAAAACGTAAATGAAAAATGATTAAGTAATTTTTGTTTTACTAATATACTTCTACAATTTTCATGAAATTGCATCGATGTAGTTAGGAAAAAAATGCTTATACCTAATCTTATAAATACCAATAAAGCTTCAACATATTTAGATACATATAACATCAACAATTTTGAAACACAAAATATTATCCATTTAATAAAAACAAAACCAAAGTAGAAATTGATACTATGAAAAAAAAATATGGAATACAAAAAGTTATGTTAAAAAATTATTAAAATAAAATAAAATTACAACTCAAACAGTTTCAACATTCGCATGTTTCATATTGTAAGAATATAGCTATAAAGCATGTTCTATATCAGTATCATATTCATCACATTCAATTTCACCCCCTTCGCCGCCATCCTCATTTTCTTGATCAAAGTCCACCAAAATATTCACATTATCTACAATGTCACAGTTAATAACATTTGCAGCAATGCCATCCCTATCCAAGGATATATTTTCTAAAACTTGCATTTCTGTGTTGCGGTCATAAATTTCAAAATCTTCATCTACATCAAAGACTTCATCATTCTCAACAGCTTACATCTCTGGAACATCAAATAAATGTCTATGATGAAACTTCTACACTACTCTCCAATCTTTCCCTAACTTGGTGTCATCTAAATAAAAAACTTGCTTTGCTTGCACTGACAAATAAAAGGGTCACTCTCATACCAACATTTGCTGATATTGATACTTAGTAAATGACCGTCTTTCTGAATTCTTCTCTTTTTATTGCCCAAGTCAAACCACTTGCACTTGAACAAAATAACTTTATAATCTTTGATATAATTTAACTGAATAATATCAGTAAGAGTACCATAAAAGTTGATTTGATCCTCCTCATGATTGCCTTCAACCGTCACTCCACTATTTTGACTTGTCAAATGTTCATCGCGAGCTTTCGTGTAGAATCTAACCCAGTTAACAATGCAGCATGTGTACTTTTGAGCTCGTCTGTCAGGACCATAAGCCAAAGAGAGTAATTCACTAGATACTTCTTTTGAACCTTGATTGGTGACCTATCAATTAAAAGAAGGTATAAATTATAATTAATATTATGCACAATGCAATTTTTTTTTTTTATAAAAACATTTACTTACATGATTTTTAAACCATAAGGGAAATTGCGCCCTATGTCTATCTTCAATAGATGATGAACTTTGTAACTGAATCTCCATTCTATGCTTCCTATTTCAATAAACATATATAAGTTAAACCACATTAATAGTAAATATTAGTTTAATAATTATATAATAAGATAAATACTTACTCCATATATGGTTCAACTTCATCACAATTTGTCAATATATACCGTTGCATCATTTCAATCTCTTTGTCAGACAACAACTCATATTTTTTAGTTCCTAAAGGGCAAAAATTTCCTGAAAAAATAAGGAGACTCGCATCATGGAATTCTTTCATACCATCACCATCATCATTTCGATCTGCTCGATTAAATTTTGTCTAAATCCCAGACAAATACATTGAGCAAAAGGTTAAACATTCGATGGAAATATATGCCTCTGCTATACATCCTTCTAGACGAGCTTTATTTCGTGTATATGTCTTCAGTTTACCTAAAAACCTATTACATACAAAAAACCTATTATGTAAAACAAATTTAAGACATTATTTTAATTTAATTCAAAAATAAAAAAGGATAGAAGTACCTCTCAATAGGATACATCCATCGATAGTGCACAGGTCCCCCAAGCATGACTTCATGAAGCAAGTGTACAACCAAATGCACCATCACATCAAAAAAAACTTGGAGGAAAAATTTTCTCCAACTTGCACAAAATGATGACACTATCTTTTTGTAAGTCTTCTACTTCATTCTTCTTTAATGTCTTAGAGTATAATCTTAAAAAAAATTCCCAAGATCATCCAATGCTTGAAACACATCTTTTGGTACAAAATCTCTAACAGCAAATGGAATCAATCTTTGCAAAAGGGTATGACAATCATGACTCTTCAATCCCGAAATCTTACCATCGATTATATTAACACATCGTGAGATGTTTGATGCATATCTGTCGGGAAATTTGACTGACTTCAGAAAACAACAAAATTTCTTCCTTTCCTCTTTTGATAGGGTGTAGTATGCGCGAGGCATCAAGTAAGAACCATCATCCATTTTTTTCAATTTTAGCTCTTTCTTAATTTTCATGTCCTCAAGATCTAATCTTGCACTTACAATATCTTTTGTTTTCCCTTCAATGTTCAGCATTGTTCCTAAAATGTTATCACAAATGTTTTTCTCGATATGCATGGCATCTCAGTTGTGTCGTAGCTTCGATGTTTTCCAATAAGGTAACTCAAAGAATATGCTTTTCTTAGTCCAATTCAACTCTTCAGGGGTACGCTTTCTCTTCATTTTGTTCGGATGTTTTCCAAATTCGTTCTCTCTAAGACCATTTGATTGTTGCAACAAGTCAATCCCAAATAAATCCTTCGGCTTTGATCTATTTTCTACATTACCATCAAACATTCTACTTTTTCTCCAAACATGATCATGAGGCAGAAAGCAACGGTGAAACATGTAACATATTTTATTTCGTAGCTTTCGTGATGGAGCATCCTCGTTGCAAATGGGACATGCTAAATATCATTTTGTACTCCAACCTGATAAATCGCCATAAGAAGGAAAATCATTTATAGTCCAAAGAATAGTTGCATGCATTTGAAAATGCTCATTCTTATAAACATCATAAGTCCATACTCCAGTTTCCCAAAGTTCTTTCAGTTCATCTATCAATGGTCTTAAATAGACATCGATGTCCTTTCCTGGAGAGTTTCGTCCAGGGATAAGTAATGACATCATCATGAAAGGATCTATCATACATTTTCAAGGTGGAAGATTATACGGCATAATAATAACTGGCCATATACTATACGTAGAGCTCATGATCCCAAATGGATTGAAGCCATCAATTGCTAGGCCAAGCCTAACATTTCGCGGATCACTTGCAAACCAATCATTCTTCTTGTTGAAATCTTTCCAAGCATCTCCATCCGCTGGATGCCTTAATGTATCATCATCAACATGTTTTTCTGCATGCCATCGCATATCTTGTGTTGTTCCTTTTTTCATAAACAGCCTTTGGAGCCTTGTTTTTAGTGGAAAATAATGTAAAACTTTCCATGGTATTTTCTTCTCAACAATCTTCCACCGGGATGTTCCGCATGTTGGACAACTTTGTCTATCTTTAAACTCCCCCCAAAACAGAACACAATCATATCTACATACATGAATTGGTATGTAACTAAGACCTATATCTCTCAGAGTTTTGACTGCCTCATAATATGATGCTGGAATTGTACTGTTAGGAAAAGCCTCTCTCAATAGTCCCAAAATCATATTTATTGCTTTGTTGCTCATTTGACAATAAGCTTTGATGTGCAACAATTTAACAATAAAAGTCAATTTGGACATGCTTGAATACCACGATAATAACGCGCATTGTGCATCAGTCAACAATTTGCTAAATCTTTTGGCTTCTTCTTCACCTTTACCAAAATTAAAACCATGATTTGTTGAATTTTCATCTAGTATGAGGAATATATCTCCTAATAAATCATTTAATCCACCATATAAGAATTCAGCATTATGAGCTACCTCTTCATAAGAAGTACCACTCCCAATAGTGAAATCAAATTGTTCACCATGATAAACCCATTTGGTATAACTTTCTGCCATACCATGTAAAAGTAAATGATCCTCCACCTCACTCTGAGATCTAGAACATACATTTACGTACCCGGCAAGGACATCGAATTTTACATTCTGATCCCATGTTGCTTTTCACAAATTCCAAGCAAGAAAAAACACCTATAACATAGTTCTCATAATATTTGGACTCTGACATCCAACTTTTTTCCATGGTGTTAATTTATCCTAATACAAAATAAAAATATGAAAGAGGTTAAAATTCAAACCAAATACTTAAATTAAAAAAACACATGTTCAATTCAAGTTTAAAACATCATGAGCATGGGTACTATATTCCAAAAAATACAAAGGTCACAATCAATTTCCTTACATTTAAATATTTTACCAAAAAATTCCTATATTAAATTATTTTTGGTTTATGATTTAGCAAGTTTAATAAAAAAACTACAACATGACACAATACAACTTATATAGCTGTTGATTTCTAACATTTTACACTATTTTTAGCATGATAAACAAGTAGAAAAATGTTAAAATAGTGCAACACCAACACCCTTTATTTTCATTAGATCAACCTCATATAACATTTAGCATCAATTCATTATCAATCTTAAATCTTCAATCTAAAACATAAATTTTCAGCATTTTGAAAGCCTATTTAACTAAAATTTTACTTACCTCTTTAAGTCTTCAAAATCCAGTTGCCTTTAGCTTTTCTTTACCGATCAAAACTACACATCCCACCCCTTGATTAGTCCTCTCGATCAGCTCATGTAACTTAGTATGGTATAATAGGTAAGCAATTCAAAACCACTGTTGATTGGTTTGCACTCTTTTTATTCAACTAATAAAACCATTCATAATGAATAACTAACTATACTTTTTAGGGTGGAAATTATATAATCAAACATAACACCTATGAAAACCAATAACAGAGGTTTTTAATTAATACAAGACTTGATTTAGTTCTAACCATATTTAATGACTAGATACAATAGTTTGCCAGTATCATAGTTGTACCAGATTGTAAAGAGAAAAGAAGTGATCAAGAATAATAAATTATAACATTAATAAAATATATTCTTAAAATAGAAGATTAACCACGTCGTTTACGAGCATATTCTTAAAACGCATACAATTGCAAGCACCATAAATAAAAAACATTAGAAGAAAGGTGAAACAAACTTAAAGGAAATAAGAACTCTATAAAACGAAATATCAAAATAAAGGTGACTCAATAGAGTCTATTGAGAAAGAATATGTTCTAGCCAATCCTCATTCCACACCAATGAAAACTTTCTCTTACCTTGAGTCTGAGACATCCCTGCAAGATCATTCAACTTTGAAATGCCTAGCAAAGAAGAGTGACAAGGAATCGGCAGTTTCTTTAAAAACAGAGACTATTGAGAGTTTTGTCGATTCTGCAAGAATTCCACAATTTCAAGGATTAGATCAGCGAACATCATCATCATCCGAATCAACTATATTAAGGGAAGTACATAGACTTAACATACTACATCCTCAACTAGACTGCAGTTATTGCATCAATATGCACATGTTATTGTGGAACTAGCTCAAGAAAAATGTGATTTTTTACTATTTTCTACAAATTAAGATGCAATGTCTATCTTGTAGATTGAAAATTGCATGACCTAAAACTTCACGGATGCTTTATTTTTAATGGCAGAATCTTATACCTTGTAGAAGAAAAGTGAAGAAGTTCGTTTGTCCCCATTTATATCCCCCTGTATCTGTATGGGGGCATTAGATGCTATGGTATTATGGATATTTAACTTGCTGCTCAATTTTCAGACCTCTCTTTTTTTGTGACCAACATTTAAATGCTTTAACCTTTTAGAAACATTGGTAGCAAGATATAGCATTTATTGATGCATGTGCACTGTAATCACAATCAGATGTGGACAAATAGTGTTGTGTTCATTGTTGAGTGAAAAGCCTGCTAGTTTTTCAGAAGAAAGGTTACAACAGAAGCAAGGTGAAAATCAATCAAGCACAAAGGAATGCACAAACCAGACCCGCCAATTAAACGAGATTGCAGAAGCAAGGTGAATATTAATCAAGCTTGTTAAATTTCTCATTGGATTAAATATAATAAGTTTAACAAATATCAAAAACTAAACAAGAAATCCCTAAATTTCCAAACCAAACTAAATAAAAAAAGTACCAAAGCACCATAAATCTTACCTCTTTAAGCCGCACACAAACATGTGAATGGAAGCAACCTAAACTTTTAAATCAGAATTTTTGAATTAGAAAAGAAAAACTCTGGAATCAAAATTTTGTATTTGACGCACAAGTTGAAGAATGTTAGGGCTAAGAGAACAGACTTGATAATTATAAAAAAACGGTAAATTTTAATTTTTAAAAATATAAATTATAAATAAGTCAAATAGTAAGGTAATTGAAACGACGTCATTTGATTTAGAAAGTAGTATTTGTTAAATGGTCAATATTTTTTTTGATTAAATAGTGATGTTTTATATTGGATTTAAACGCATATAAGATGGGGCAAGATGAGCATCCTTAGCCACTAGGTTAATATTTTTAAAAGTAAGAGATTTTTTTTCTAATATAGGATAAATTATTTGTTAAAAAATATGTTTAGACCATACGATATAGTATAATTGATAAATTAATATAAATTATGATGTGTGCATTCAAAATGGGTGAAAAATCTTCCCATTCCAACTATAATTAATTAGGGGTGAGTGTTCGATCGAGTCAAGTCGAGTCAAAAAATTTTGAGTTATCCAAATTTTTATTTTACAACTCAAATTTTATTTGAATTTTTTTCGAGTAGAATCGAATTTATGAAATTTCGAGTCGAGTCAAGATGAATCGAGTTTTTTTGCCTCAAGTCGAAATATTCGATTTTTTCGCATCGAGTTATGCTCACTCCTACCTATAATTGAGAAATAAAGCATTTCTTATATTGATTAAGTATAAAGCGGTGGATGTTCATACGTTAGAAATTTTAGAATTTGACTGATTAGGTATAAGATTAGTCAAGCTTGATCGGAAATCAGGTACACTGATAGATTTTAGGTCGGGTCAAGTCAGGTCGAGTTCGAATTGTGCCGGATCAAGTCAATGGTTCAACTCGAGTCGACAGGTCGGATTCGGTCCAAATCAACTCGGCCTGATCCTAACTCAAAATCGATTTGAGTTCTAATTTGATCAATACACGTTTTCTAAAAAAATGAATGCAAATTAAAACTGTAGATATACCAACATGGCGAGTCGATGATCCACTGAAGTTTATGCAGCCGTTGAGTTATATATATATATATATATATATATAATAAAGAGTGTCGAAATATGCCGAGGCAAGCATAACTTGCCAGGAAATTAGGCCAGAAAGTAGTATTAATTTTAACGAAGAATCATGATGTTTTGATATATCTTTAAGTCCATACATAGGCTTTCACTTTTCTAAATTATATAGTGCGTGGAAATAGCTCTATTACATCAAATTGGAGATGGTTCATCAACCGGGATCTACCAAATTTGTGTGATTTAGGATGAGTTCACATATTGCACATGTATGTGTTTATGTTTATTATATTATGCTTCCATATTTTCAATGTTTTGATATATTATCAATCGTTTTATCTATGTTCATGATGGCACCCGGCAAAAAATTCAAGAAAAGGGCTCGAACACAATCAACTGGTAACCCCGTTTCAACACAAAAAAATAGACAAACAGTTCAGGAACTAGCCTGTGATGATCCGAATCAAACCCAAGAACTTGAACCTCAACAATTTACTGATGCTCCAGATCAAACGTATGAGGAAATCGATCTTGATACAACCAATGAAAATCCAGGTAAACATTATTTCCATTTACTTAATAAATAAATAGGAATGGAAGATTGAGGACTGGAAATGGCATAACAATAATAATAATAATAATAATAATAATATTAATAATATTAATAATAAATTATAATTTTTTTATTATTATTCTGAAACTATTATTTGTATTCTATAGAATCAACCAACTTATCACGTAAAAGGGTACGAGGACCAAGTCGAGGTAAAGGACTAGAAAACCTCATCAAAGGTAATAATAAGTTGTTAGTAGAGATAGCAGACGGAAAAGGGTCGACCTACATATGTAGTTCAATCAGTATCTTCTGAAATCGGAATTATTTCTCGACAATTCTCCTCGATACCAACAAAACGGAAAGATATAACGGATAATAAGAAAATTCATGCCCTGGAGAGACTTAAAGTAAGTTTAATAACTTTATAATTTCTTTCATTTTAGTGTTATATGTATTTAATTTATCTAATTATGTGTTCTTTTATGTTTTAGTCCAAGTTCGAGATGAAATTGGATGATGAATATGTGAAGAACTCTGTCATGTCAATTATGTCGAAATTGTCAAGGAATCATCGACATCAAGTTCATTTGCAATTTAAAACATTCCCAAATGCTACTGTTGCACGTCAAAACAAACCAACAAAATATAACTTGACACAAGAAAATTGGGAGAAACTCTGTGATTTGTTTAGTGATCCTAAATATCAGGTACGATTTCTATATTTTGATTTTTATGATAGGTAAAAAAAATTTATTTATGTAATAAATTATAAATTATGTTTATAATTGAAGAGGAGGTGTGAAACAAATGCAAGAGTAAGAAGAAATGTTAAGTTAACTCCTAACCAAGGATCTCGAGCTTTTGTCGCTAGTCGATATGCTATGGTAAGTTGCACATTTTGTAGATTTATTTAAATGTTTATTATTTTATTTTTAAACCTAATTGTTATTTTAAATCATGTAGCACAAGGATGATCATGAACCAAATAGGATCGATTTCTTCAAGGCAACTCATTATTCAAATGGCAAAGGATGGACAACATCTGAGGCACAAACAACCTATGTAAGACCTTGCAAAATAGTGTTAAATTGTATTTTTAATATAAAATTTATTTTACTTGTGGATGATTTTATTTTTATTTTTAGGAGAAAATGGTAGAGTTACAATCAACTCTAGTTGAAGAAGGAATCGAACCTAAGATTGTTGATGATATAGCGGATGAGGTGCTTGGTACGCGATCGGGATACATTCCAGGGCTTGGGTATGGACCCAAGCCTAACAAAAAAAATCAAGTGCAGATATAATCGACTTAGAAAAACGTTTGAAAAAGAATAAGATGAACTTAATAACTACAAGTCAAATTTTGAAGTGCCACAAACTCAAATGGAGGCTATAGATTTGCTTTGATAGCTGTCGGAATTCAAGTACCCTCACTTCAATCTTAAGGTAAACAATATACGTAGTCAATAAAATAAAAATAATTAGATAATTTTAATTATAATAATTAATATAGTAATTATTTGTGCAGCTTCAAATGATACCACGAACTCATCATCAACAGAATCACAACCGACACAAGGTTTGGATTGAGATTCTCGCAAAAGTTATTCCACAAGTCATATTTTAGCCATATTATTTTTATTTCCATTAAATAAGTGTTTTATATTTATGAAAACGGAATTGTTATGTTTTTAGTGAAATGTTTGTTTAACTTTTATTATTTTTCAATAAATTAATTATGTTACTTTTTCTGATTAGATTAGTATAAATAAAAATCATTTTATTATTCTTTGAATATTTAGCACAAAATATTAATTATAAGATGACATTTATAATTTACAATTTTATGTGATGATATTTTACATCATTAACTATGCGACGATATTTGTTTTGTCATTATAAGAGGAAAAATTATTAATAACAAAATATTACATAATTCAGTGACATAACTAATTGTCATGGAATATAAAATATAAAGTGAAGTTGTGTATAATCGTCATTCATAAGACTATTAGGTAACGTTTTATCACGTCATTAACAATGTGACAATATTTGTTTCGTCACATATGAGTTGATTTTAATATATTATTCGTGACGATATGAATTATCAATGAAGAAATCTTATATAATTTGGTGACTTAACTAATTGTCATCGAATATAAATTATAAAGTGACGTTATGTATTATTGTCATTCATCCTACTATTAGATGGCGATATATTACGTCACTAAAAATGTGACGATATCTTTTTTGTCACATATAAGTAGAAGTTAACGCATTATTTGTGACGATAACAATTATCTATAACTATATCTTATATAATTCGATGACAAAACTAGTTGTCATTGAATACCAATTATAAAATGACATTATGTATTAACGTCATGGATACTAATATTAGGTGACGATATACTACGTCACTAACAATGTGACGTCCTTTTCTTTTGTCACTTATACAATGAATTTATTGTATTATTAGTGACGATATGAATTATCAATGACAAAATTTTATATCATTTGGTGACGAAACTAGTTGTCACTGAATAAAATATATAAGGTGACGTTATACAAAGACGTCACTATATGCTCGACAATACGTGACGAAAACCAGTACATCGTCATGCTTGACATTTAGTGACACACCTAGCGTGACGAACGCCGTGACGTCAAATTTTACGTCACAGAATAGAAATAGTGACGTAAATGTAAGTTTTAACGACGAAAACAATACGTGACGTCATTGATTTAGCTTGCTGCTCTCTCCATAAGGCGGATCTCATGGTGCTTGCTGCACTCACCATGACTTAGATCCTGTGGTGCTTGTTGCTCTCACCACAATACACTTCGGCTACCCTCAACACAATAGTTGCTACGCTAATGTGGAGCCGAAAGACACACGCACATGCAAATTTTGCTACATTTTTATTGTGCACTCTCATCCTATTGGTCGACCAATTATATCCAATTATAATAAACATCATCACTTGCAAATATATACTTTAAAACCATGTTAACCCACTGTTTTCCAATGCATCAATATAAACCATAGCATATCCCACTTTAAATTATAAATCAATGCATAGCATTTTCTCATCAAGATGCAACCTCTTTAAAACCATAAATCAATCTCATGGGATAACATGAATCATTTCTCAGTTCATAAAAAAAACATGCTTTACAGTAGGTAACAAATCCAACTTCAAATCATGAGCATGAGCAATTAAAAATCATGGGAAAAGCCGAGAATTGAGATCGAAACATTTCATACTTACTTTCAAGCTTAAATTAGCATTTCAAGCTTAATTTAAACCACCAAAGTATTCCTTTCAAACCTTTGAAAAACTGTAAACTAGTGTCACTCACCAACTACACCTTGCTTGGCTTGCCGAGGCGAAATCAAGCTTTCGGATCCTCCGCAACACCTTCCAAAGCTATCGGATCATTATCCCCTGCTTTTAACCAAAGCAAAATAGAGGATTAATGTGTTCCTTTGCATCAAAATCCCTAGCAACACACAACAACATTTTCCTCTCTTAACAACCAAGCTTTCGCCCAACAAAAACAACTGAAAACATCAGCGAAACCTTTCTAATAAATCTCCAGCTATTACCCAACGAGATTTACACTTAAACAACATCAATTTACATAAAAAAACATCTCCTTAACATTAAAGCATCACCAGCAATCAATTATCCCCATAAACAAGCCACCAACCCAAAGATATCAACAACCAAACCTAACAATTTACCTAGTTCTGAGATTTTATTATCAAAATCACTTAAATCAACATCTCAAATCATCATACTATCTCATTATAAACCCAACGAAACCAATCGAAAGCAAAGATCCATTTATTTAGGCAAGTAAACCTCAATTAAACCAATTTTTAATAAACATATTACCAAAACCCATTAGAAAACCATCATAAGAGACCAAGAACTTGAGAATTTCAATAAAGAACATATCATTAGAGGAGAAGAACGAAACCTTACCTCTAAAGCTGACTTTTCCTTCAATTGCAAAGATTTACATGATAAACCAAGGTTTAAAAAACAAGGTTTTGTTAAGAAAACATTAAAGAATCCTTTAGGATCAAAAAGACAAATCAAATCTGATATTTACCTTAAATATTTGAAGAGAAAATGGTTGTTTGGCTGGAGAGAATTTGAGAGAAAATAAATGAGAAAAGAAAGTAGTTACGTGAAATGTATTTTGAGAAAACAAATTGGTTAATTAATTCCCTCCAATTATTTATTTATTAAAACCATTTAAAACCAACCAATAAAAAAGAAATGTCTTAATTAGACTCTTAGTCAAAGCTCCCTAAAGATTCTAAGCCTCGATCTCTTACAATTTTGTCACTAAAAAATGTTTTACGTATTTTACATTTTGGTCACTAGTTCCAAAATGTCAACCTTCCAAAATATATTTTCCAAAATTGATTCCACTACAATCACTTATATAATAAATAAGAATTTTATAACACTTTCTCATATTTAATTTTACTCAAAAACTATTTATACTAAATTAATCCCGAAACTAGCCTAAATTGTCGAAATCAGCTCAACGAGCCATCTAGCCTAACCCACCTAACTTCAAGGCCCAAAATCAAGGTGCTACACGAGTCATCTTGTGAAAATGACACTCAGGCAAATCAACAAATAGATTGTGTGCACAACATTTCCTCACAAAATATTGATAAGAAAAGTACCAAATAGATAACCAGAATGATCTGAAAAACACTACAACTCATAGAACACAAAGATCTAATGAGACTCAGATTAAGACCATAGAAACACAAAATGATCACTAGTTTGCTCTTTCTCCAATGAGTCATTACGAGAAAAATATCCTGACGACCGAAAAATAGTGTTTCTAATCTATATAAGATCTTGAATATGAAGCAAAATCAATCAAGAGATTCAAAGATTACGCTGAAGTCATAGCACAACCACTATCTATCTAGTTAGAATTCTTGCGATTTAGGTAGAAACAACAACAAACCTCTGAATTCAAGAAGATAATGCAAAAGCAGTGTTACAAAACAGAAAATGAAACCTAAAATGAAGCACAAAACCTCTGAAGAGAAGAGCTCTAAGCACGAAAACGAAGCAATCAGTGAAAACGAAGCATAGCTTGGATCCTTTTGGTGAATAATACCATGTTAGAATCTTAGGAAGAGAGAATTTTAGAGAAAGAGAGACAATACTCTCTAAAGTTTTATTGATTAAAATAACGTAATATCTTCATAGAATACCAGCTCATTTATACAAGAGGATGAGCTGTCAAGTTAGTTAAGAAATGAACTAACAATCTTCTAACCACCTCTTTACCAATCTTAACGGCTCTAATCACCAGTGGTGCAGAACATAAACCTACCTACATTCATTGAAAACACACACCCGACTAATTACAAACCACTCATTTGTTAAACAATATTATATAATATATTGAACATAGGATGAGTCTGCCACGCTCGATGTTGAGGCTGTGAAAGCCCAGATGTGGGTCCCTCTAGTTGAATCAGTTTTATTCCAACTGATTTAGTTTTATTCCAATTGATTTTTGTTGCAACCTGTTAAGGATAATTGTTGTGGTTTAACTAATACCCATCAATTATTACTTGTTGGGTAATATAAATACAAGTCTAATGACTCAGGCCTATTATTAAGAATATTGAGGCCTACATCTATTTAGTCTAGTAAAAAAGGTTCCCAAATTAATTGTTTGTTTTCTTTTCGCTTCAGTTTGTTTTTCTAGGGTTTCTTAGTTCAACATGGTATCATTTGTTGTTCGTTCTTGAGGAAAAGTGTTGTTGTGGTTTCTCTTCTCCGATCATCTCTCAATTCTGTCTGTTTTTTTGAAGATGCTGAAATCTGTCCGAGTCTCGATCCGAAGATGCTGCTGGTTTTCTTGGCTCTGTTTCCTCGTCTCACACCACAAAGGTGTTCACCAACAAAAAGGTGAATATCCAACTTGATAAATCTAATTTCCTTATCTGGAAACAACAAGTTCTGCATACGGTACGTAGTCATAGGCTCGAAAAGTTTCTTAAAGGGACGGTTACTGCTCCATCTACTACAGTTAGTTCCTATGATGGTACTATTGTTGAAAATGAAACATATGAAGAGTTTGTTGCGCAGGATAGCGCTCTTGCGTCTTGGCTTTTGTCGACGATGAGTCCACACTTGCTTACTCATTTTTTGGGTGCTGAGACATCGGCTGAAGTATGGACTCAAAGGTGAAGGAGATTTGTGATGCTCTTGCATCCTGCAGAAATCCTGTCTCGACAACATAAAAAATAGCGTCCATTCTGAATGGACTCCCTGCTGAGTACAAACCTTTCATTATGGTCATCACGGCTAGCTGTGAACCATTCACCTTGGATGGGGTTCAGGCAATTCTTATTGATGCCGAAGCACAACAAACACTATTTGCTCATGAGCATCATGTGTCCATAATTGCTCACTCGATTTAGTTTTCTCAAGATGGCCGTAGTCCTAATGAAAGGTCTGAGTCGGATCAGAGGCCGTATCAGTAGCAAGCTAGATCTAGTAATTGAGGGCGCATCCTGAACCGATATCAATGCAGTTGTGTAGCAAAATGGGCCACCTTGTGGATTGATGCTACAAACGTTTTGATCAAAATTTCCCGGGAGTTACTGCGTCTGCAACCTCTAAGTCTCATAGGAATGAAGGTTCATCCTCTGCTCACCTTTGCTCTTTTGGTTCCAACGGTACCTCTTTCGTATGTCATGCAGGAGTAAGTACGTCCACTCCCAGCTGTGCTTTACACACTCAAGCTCACGAGCCTTCTACCTCAAGTGAGGATCAGTGGTTCATGGACACTGGTGTGACTCATCATGTCACCCCAACCTCCAGTGGTGTTCAACATTCTTCAGACTATTCTGGTCCAGGTAAACTCCATATTGGAGATGGTAAGGGCCTTAATATCTCTCATATTGGTCATGCTACTTTAAACTCTAAGTCAAGAATGTTACATTTGTGTGATTTGTTGGTTGTTCCTCAAGTAACGAAAAACTTGCTTTCGGTGTCCAAGTTTGCTAGGGACAACCATGTTTTTGTTCAGTTTCATGCCACTCATTGCATTGTTCGTGATGAAAGCTCAGGTGAAGAACTTCTGCGGGGAACTAAAGACGGAGGCCTCTATGTTTTCAATAAAAATAATGTGTTCAATAAAGATGGTGTTTCTTCTCTTGCTATTGAAACCCTTGTAACTCAGTTTCGTTGTTCTCCTTATGAACTTTGGCACCGTAGATTAGGGCACCCTGCTCATTCAACTTTGTTTACTGTTCTAAAAGATTGTAATATTCAATTTTCTGGTGATAGTAATAAAATGCAAGTGTGCTCTGCCTGCCAACTTGGCAAGAGTCACAAATTGCCTTTCTCTGATTCTGTCACTATTTATAATACACCTTTTGAATTGGTTTTTATGGATTTGTGGGGTCTTGCACATGTTTCATCTGGTGGTTTTTATCATTACATGTCCTTTGTTGATGTTTGTTCTAGGCATATATGGGTGTATCTGCTCAGAGCTAAGTCTCAAGATGTACATGTCTTCGATCTATTCTCTAAGCTGGTACACACGCAGTTTGGAGCCACAATAAAGGAAGTACAAAGTGACTGAGGTGGTGAGTTTCGTAGTTTATCTCCGGTTTTAGCAGCAGCTGGTATTGGTCATCGTATCTCTTGTCCACACACTTTCGAGCAAAATAGAGTCGTGGAAAGGAAGCATCGACATGTGAAAGAACTTGTATTGACTCTTCTTGCCCAAGCTTCTTTGCCTCTACGGTTATGGTCCTATGCAGTCGTCACATCCGTTTATCTTATTAACCGTCTTCCTACAGGTGTTCTTGATGGCAAATCACCTGTTGAAAAGCTTACTGGGCACAAACCTGATTACAAGTTTATGAGAGTTTTTGGGTGCGAGTGTTATCCACACTTACGTCATTTTTAGAGTCATAAACTTGAGTTTCGTTCACAATTACGCACCTTCTTGGGCTATAGTCCTCAACACAAGGGATATTCGTGCTTTATTCCTCAAGGTAAAATAATAATGTCTAAACATGTGGTGTTTAATGAGGATGTGTTTCCCTTTGCAGGCAAGGATGACTCAACGGTAGATTTTGGTGTGTTTGAGTCACCATCTTTGAGAGTGGAAGTCTACGTCACCTGCAATAGTAGACACTGCACCTTCGTCTACTCCCTCGTCTCGTCCAGCTGGTTCTTGTGCAACACCTCAAGTAGTTGATCTAGAGGTTATTGTTCCCTATGTGCAATGGATCAGGGTGATATGTATGGCACAAGGTCTCTGCCTGTAGCTACGACTGTTCCCTTATGTACGGAAGTCAGTTTACCAATGCAGAACAGCCCTAGCTCTTTGAGTGTGCAGTCCTCGTCTGCAGCTAGGACTGGTCAGCGCAACAGTCAATCTGCGTTTATTGGTGGCAATTTATCGTGTGAAGATACTACGCATGCCCCAGCACAGTCAGAAGTAACTGCCACTGAATCGGGTCCCTCTAATACTCAGTCTGACGCAGCTGTCATTGCATTAATTCCTACTAATATGCATTCGATGGTCACAAGAAGCAAAGTGGGTGTTTTTAAACCCATGGTGTTTTCTGTTGTTATTCTGGCTGATAAGAAGATTTCAGACACAATTGGTTCGTTTACCTGAATAGAGAAAAGCAGTAGGATGCAAATGGATATTTCGTATTAAACGAAATCCTGATGGCTCGGTTGCAAGGTATAAAGCATGATTTGTGGCGAAAGGGTTCTCTCAAATCCCCAGGCAAGATTTTAAAGATACCTTCAGCCCCGTTGTGCGGTTTTCCACTCTGAATGTTTTGTTGTCTTTGGCTGTTACTAACAAGTGCAAATTACGTCAAATAGATGTAAGCAACGCATTTCTTAATAGAGAATTGGGTGAGGAAGTCTATATGCAACAACCGCTGGGATTCAAACACTTGGCTGGTGATGGTACATCGTTCGTGTGCAGCCTAAAAAAGGCATTATACGGTATTCGTCAAGCCCCACGAAACTGGCATAATAAGCTTCATTCTCATCTTTTTAATACTGGTTTTAGGGAGTCAGGGGTTGATGCTTCTCTTTTTATTCATGACAAAAATGGTGTTATCTCATACTTGTTAGTGTACGTAGATGACATAATTGTCACCGGCCATTCTGAAACTGATGTTGAGAGTGTGATAATCAGTTTAAGTACAATGTTTGCTCTAAAAGATCTTGGAGAGCTTCAATTCTTTCTTGGAATAGAAGTGAGAAGAACTGCAGATTCAATACACCTTAGTCAAAGAAAGTTTGTGTTTGAGTTGTTGCAAAAGACAAAGATGGATAAAGCAAAGCCTTCTCCTACACCCATGTTGTCTTCGAATAAGCTGGGACAAGAAGCTGGTAGTCCTTTAATCGATCCACAATAGTATCGAAACATTGTCGGAGCTCTTCTTTATGTGTGTCATACTCGACCAGATATTGCGTTTAACGTAAACAAAGTGGCTCAGTTTATGCATAAGCCGTGTGAAGGGCATTTGGAAGCTGTGAAACAAATCTTAGGATTGGCATGAGAGGCTCCATTTCACCTTGTTTGCCTGTCGAACATCCGTGAGAACTTCTACCGGGGCAACGCCGTATTCCTTAGTATACGACATCGAAGTAGTACTACCCGTCAAAGTGGAAATCCTATCACTTCGAATTTTGAACGAAGTAAAGTTGGATGAAGCCGAATGGATGCAAGCCAGGTTTGATCATCTGAACCTCATTGACGAGAAAAGGTTGAAAGCTATTTCCCATAATCAAATGTATCAGAAGCGAATGATGCGAGCTTATAACAAGAAAGTTCGCTCGAGGGAGTTTCATGAGGGAGATCTTGTGCTAAAAAAATCTTGTTGAATTAAAGAGGCTTTCAGGGAAAATGGATGCCAAATTGGGAGGGGCCATATGTCGTGAAAAAGACTTTCTCTAGAGAAGCATTAATTCTAATAGAGGTGGATGGGGAAGAATTGAGCAACCCAATAACTCAGACTCAATCAAGAAGTATTACGCGTAAGAAGAAAAGAAAAAAAAAAAATTAGGGTTTAAGGTGAAAACCCGAAAATGGATGCCTTAAGACCAAAGGAGGGTCTGGATTAAAAATCCGAAAAGGACGGTTCAAATATATTTGAATTTCGGCATCCAACTGACGGGCCTCATTTTAGTTGAGGGTTTACGCTTCGGTCTTCATATCATCACGGGAAAAGGACCAAGGTGGCCAGCGAGAAATCTGCCAAGGTTGATGTGTTCTCATCATTCATGCAGTCGATATTATCTACACCTTTTTTCTTTTTTTTCATTTTCTCATGTTTGCCAAGACTTTCAAATTTATCCTAATATTTCTTCAAATTTCAATAAAGTAGTATTTTAGTCCCTATTGTCTATTTCACAGATAGATTGACATAGAATGAAAAGAGCAAAAGGCTTCTTGGCATTACTATGATCTAACCTATTAAGTGCAAGTTTATTCCCAAATAGGAAAGGAGTTCACCAAAATCACGACAAGAGGACATCAGAGGTAAAGTTGATAAGATCTATTGCAGAAAGACATCGGACGCTGTTCATGTTGAAGTCTGAGGGACTAGAGGCGAAAACCTGCAAAGGAACCCAAGGAAGAAAAAAAGGAAAAGAAAAAAAAAAAAAAGTAAAGAAAAAAAAGAAAAGAAAAATGCTATAAAGTGAAAACCTAAAAAGATACTTTAGAATAAAAGGTTCAAGAACTCAAAAAGGGGGCATGAAGGGTGAACCCGAGTGAGGGAAGTAGCATCGCCATTACAAAGAAGAAAAAACGAAGGACGCGAGTGGAAAAGGGCAAGAAGAGAGATTGCCCGAGAAAGTTTAAAATTGTTATCATACATGCATCAAGTCTAGTTAGGCATCCCTAGGTTAGGAGCATGCTAACTCATATCATCACAATTTTTCATGACTTCTCACAGACATCCAAAGGAAGATCGGAAACCCTTTAAGAATAGCAGTCGGCGATGAAGTAAGATCTGAATAGGGTTTTAGGCGAAGGACTTCAAAATTCGCTACATCAAGATTTTAGTGCGAAAGAGGCTCAGACGGTAAACTTAGGAAGCTCATACATTCATACCCGAGAAGAATGAAACCTTTCTTTGAAGGACTGCTATATGGTCTGTTTAGTACCACCTTGGAGGAACACATCTATCTGTTCACTACCGCTTCTGAGGAATGCATCTATCTGTTCACTGCCGCATTGGAGAGTCCTATCGTCCTTATCTAATCTTGTTTCTGCCACTTCGGGAAATAAGTTCATCTACCATTTGGATTCATTCACTGCCATTTCGAAAGAATGAGTCGTTTGAAGGTTAGTTGGCTCGTCTGCTGCCATTTTGGAAGGACAAGCCAGCACCACCCTGTTTGTTTTCTGCCGTTTTGAGAAAGCAAAGTCATTTGGATTCGTTCGCTACCGCTTCGTAGGAATGAGTCATTTGCAAACTGGTCTGTTCGTTGAAGCTTCAGAAGGATATACCAGTGTTACTCAGTTTGTTTTTGCCGTTTCAGAAAAACAAGATATTTGGATTTTTTTGTGCCACTTCGGAGGAACAAATCGTCTAACATGGAAGTCGGATAAAATTAGTGCTTATGGTATTTGCTTTATCCTTGTCCCATAAGGATAAGCAAAAAGGATCAGTTGTAATTGCTAATTTTATCCGGGGTGATGACCCGTTTTACATTTTACAATAAGGGGGCTGATATATATGTTGCTACTATCAAATTGTGGGCTTTATCCATTTTCAATTTTAATCAAAACATATAACAAAATAGTCTAATATCATACTTAAATATAGTTTTTATTATCATAATATTATATATTATTATTACCCATTTGAAAAGAAAGAAAACTTAAACACTATAGTATATCATTGCTATCTTATTATTATCATATGTTATTAGTAGTATTTATTATGGCCCGATTCTCTATCATTCGGTGTTTCTCTTTCTTTGTTTTTGCTTATGTGTATTAAGCATGCATTGTTCAAATCAGAAGCCCAAGGTATACATATGCATCAGCCCTCAAAAATATATTTGTAGAAATAAAAGCCCAGATTATTAATAAAGAGTCCATTACATTTGATCTAACAGTCCAGATGTAGCCCAGGAACCTTCCAGATTCCGCACGCACTCCATGCATAGGCTTTACAGCTCCCCCACGCACGCGTACATGTTACACCTCGCGATTGCGCCCGTTCACCTCCAGTACGCGCCTACGTGCCGTTTGAGCCCATTTATCTTCCACGTTGGCCTTTTATCTCTGGTGCCACATCACCGACGTACCTCCACGCCAACAGCCATGCCAGCAACCAGGGCTGGTCCCCTCCTCTCTCGCCACGTGCAAACAAATGAGAGAATGTCAGAATAGGAGCGGTATATCCTAACAATATTTCAGAGATTTTAGATGAATACAAACAAATAATAGCAGCAACCAATAGTAATTTTCATTTTGATTTTCATGTAAATACGAAATAAATGTAATATTCGGACACTATATAACTGAAAGAAAAATAAATGTAAACCCTAGACGGTATTTGAAAGCAATAGAGCAGAAAATAAACCAAGAGCCTCAAGCTTTTTGGAGGTATACTCATTCTTCTTCTTTCATTTTTACATCTTCACACATGAGCATAAGCTCATAATGGGGTTTTTGAGATCTTTTACCTCTATTTTTGGGTCTCTTCAGTGTCAGTTTGCCTTCGCTGTGCCCGGTTAATGCCCTTCTCCTTCGATAACAAGCCTTTCGGCCTTCCTTATGATTGTGCATGGTGAATCGTAGAAAATGGATGACCAAAAAAGGTGGTTTCGGTCATGGTTTTCAAAGAAATGGAGGTTTTCGAATTGTTTTTGGGGCTTTTTAAAAAGGAAAATGACCCGATTTCAAAAAAACAAAGGGAAGATATGGTTTTATAAAAGGAAAGAGAGTCGAACTCAAGTGGTTTTGGGGTCGCCGGCCACCGCGAAACCCCATCGATTTCTAAAAATTTGGCCAGGATCTGGGTTTGAGGATGAACACGCGGTGCTGTTCATCCCCGTGTTGGGAGAAAGAAGAGAATTGGGAGAGAGTTTAAGTTTTAAACTTTTTATCGTTTTAAAAAATTGTGTTTTATATCCGGGCCGTTTTAAAAAATGGAATATTATCGTTTTAAAACCCTTAGCCTTAACCTAATTATGCTCGCAATCCTTCTGCATGGGAAAATCACCATATTAGTCCCTCCGTGTGGGATAATCACGAGCCCAAGCCATTCTGCCTTCCTAATTCACCCTCCAGGTCCTTGTGATTTTCCAAACCTTTGCAATTCCATCCCCGTTTTCTTTTAAAATTTGGCCTTTCAATTCCGTTTCTTCTCAGTTCGGTCCTTTTTCTAGAACTCAAATCCTATTTTATCAAGCATATTTATTTTTCTTGTTTTGCATCCGCATTTTCTTTTTTTTCCAGCTTTTTTTTTCATGTTGATATTGTTGTTTGCTTTATTTAGATATGGATATGTTGTTTTATGCTTAATTTTGGGTGTTTAATATATAAGTATTACTTAATATATAGTTTTTATTTAGCATATAATATATAGTCTTTTTTAAAACATATGTATAATATGTAGGTTTTTTGATACATCTAATATATAGTTTTTTCTTATAATAGATATATAACATAGAATTTTTCTTAATATATATATTCCATACATAATTTCCATATGATATATGATACATGTTTTATATAATATATATTTCTTATAATATATGCTTTTCTATAAAATGTACGTTATAAAATATAATATATAGCTTCTTTTAGATAATATATTATATTACATAGTTACATAATATATAGTGTTTTAAAAAAGGGGTATATAGTATATGTTAGTACATAGTATATAATATATAATTAAAGTATATTTTCTTAAAAGGTATATACATGTGGTTTTTCCTGTAGGTTTAGTTTAGATGTTTGGGCCTTTTCGTATTTTGGGCTTAGGATTAGTTTTAGCTTAGTGGGCCTTGGGACTAGTTTAGATGGGCTTTGTGTTAGTTAAGGCCTTTGGATTAGTTTAGGAATTAATTTAATTAATTTAAGCCGTGTGCTCGTCTCATAGGGGCATTGTTTTAAATTAATTAGATTAATTTAGGATTAGTTTTAGAGACGTAGTTAGTCTTAAGGTTCGAATCAGTGAATTTAAATTTACCCTTAGCTTATTGGGGTAAATGTTAAATTCATTAAATTGATTGAACAACACTTAATTATCTTTTAAGATAAAGTTGACATGGAAATTAGATTGAAATTTTAATTAAAAGCTATGATTAATTAACTTGATTTATTTTAAATAGTATTCTGGGCTTATTGGAATACTAGTTTAAAATCAATCGAATTAATTATCATATCACAAGATAACTCATAATTTGTTAGGGTTTTCTAGCCTCTTAGGGTTAAACTAGAATCACCTAATTAACAACTAGATCACTAATTGGATCGTTCATAACTTGGGTATTTTAGATTAGGGCCTTTTTTTGTGTGTTTGATTTCCAAGATTTTCTTTTCATCCATATTAATTGTCATTCATATGACCTCTAACATTTTAATTGCATGTTAATTAATCTAAATCATGAAAACTGAGATATCTATTAATTCTGATATTTGTGTCGTAACAGTTCGAGCTTAAAGGATGTTGACAAAATATTTGAATTAATTCTTACCGACTCAAGGTAAAACTAAAACTTGACAAAACCATTACATTACATATTAATTGCTTGCATCATGCATAAAGGTGGCGTACGGGATTCGAACCATAAACTAACACAGCAGTCAGGCTTATATGATGTCGGTTTAGTCTATGGTCTGGTGTATCACCAAACTTATTAGTTAAATGTCCAATTAATTCGAACCCACCAACTTGATAAAGCCCGTGTAATTAAGGTCAAATTTTCAATTAAGTACGCCGAGTTAATTTCAATTTAAATTCCAACAAATTCCATCAATTTGAAAGCAACAAATATTCGGGTACCGATTCCCAGGCATGATGCGGGTGCTAATCCTTCCCCACGCATAACCAACTCCCCGACCCTTTTATAATGAATCTCTGGTTTTCTTATGGTGTCTGGCCTACCTTACCCAAGTGACCGGTGGTGACTCCAAAATTTTTATCATTTTCAAAAGAATGAAGATTTTCAAAAGTGATCCCCTTTAAAACTAACTTTCAAAGAATGAATTTGGGGATAACCCGTAGCACCGAACTTGTGAAACTCTTATAGTTTTAAAAGATATAAAAGGTCGCTACACTTTGTATGGACTTAAACAAGCGCCAAAGCAATGACATGAGAAGTTTGATAGTGTCATGATGAAAAATGGCTTCAAGATTAACAAGTGTGACAAATGTGTATATGTTAAAACTACCAACATTGGGTACATTATTCTATATTTGCATGTTGATGACATACTCATTGTTGGAAGTAACAATGAAATGGTAAAACGTACCAAAGACATGTTAAATTCAAGATTTGACATGAAAGTTATGGGACTGGCGGATACGATTTTGGGCATACAAATAAAAAAGGTCACCTAAAGGTCTCATATTGACCCAGTCACACTATGTGAACAAGATTCTTGAGAAATTTTATAAGGATGATTTTGGTATAGCCATGACTCCTATGGATTCTTGTTAACATGTTTTTTAAAATCAAGGTTAAGGTGTTCACCAAATGGAATATGCAAGAGTCATAGGCAGTCTAATGTACCTCATGAGCTGCGCTAGACCAGATATTGCTTTTACTATGAGCAGTTTAAGTAGATTCACAATCAATCTAGGTGAATATCACAGGAAAACGATTGTAAGGGTACTGAGATATCTTCGATATACTTAGAATTATGGATTGCGTTATTCTATAGATCTTACTGTCCTAGAAGGATACTCTAATGCTAGTTGGATATATGACATTCAAGATACCGAAGGCACAAGTGGATATTTTTTCACTTTGGGAGAAGGAGTTGTGTCATGGAAATCCTCAAGACAGATTATTATAACTAGATCCACAATAGAATCTGAGTTTGTAGCTCTAGACAAGTCTGGAGAGGAAGCAGAATGGCTTTGAAATTTTTTAGAGGATATTCCTGAATGGTCGAAGCATGTGCTAACAATATACATATACTGTGACAATCAAGCAACAATTGCTAGAGCATAGAACTTCATGTATAATGGCAAGTCGAGACATATGCATCATCAACATAATATCTGAGACAATTGATCTCAAATGGAGTTATCTCTATCGACTTTGTAAGATCAAAGGATAATATGATAGTCTCGCTAACAAAAAGGTTAAATCGAGATGCGGTTGAGAAAACATCGAAAGGAATTAGATTAACGCCTATGGAAATTTGAGACACTATGTTAAGGAAAATTCTACCTAGTTGACTGGAGATCCCAAGATCTAGGTTCAAAGGGACAACCTAATTGCATAGACCTGTGGGAGCTATTATCCCCAAGTCTGTTCCTATGATGTAAACAATGATCAAACCGGTTTAGGCTAAGCAAGGCTTTTAATGACCATTGCGTGCTACGACAAGCCGCGATTCGAGCAATATAAGTCACCTATGTAAGAGTAAAGTGGGGCCGCTTTAAGGAGACTATTGGGCAAAGTTCTCTCAAACTCTTGCAGAACCAGGCAATGTCCATGGCTTAGGGGCATACCCATAAAAACTAAAATCCTTGTTAGAGGAATAGTTGTGTGAGGCATATCATCATTTACACAAATGGCAGAACAGTTCAAGGATATCATATCTATTGGTCAGCCAGTAAAGTAAATATACTTTCACAAGGTAAGGTTCAAGGGTGGACACCTACCTATGCTATGCTTCTATTAATCATAGAATATATCACCACATCGAGTCAAAATGTTTTGATAAAATCATCAATTTCATTCATGTAGAGGATTGTTGAAAAAACATGATAAATTGGAAACTTTAAGGTATATTTTCTATATGTAAAGATGGAGATTCAAGTGATGAATCTATGGACTCATATTCTACTCCATGAGATCTTTACAACGATATCTCATATGCTCAAAATGGTTGAGCGATGAATGAGAAATTGATGCTCAAAGTAGGATACTTGTGAATTATGTAAGGAAAAATAAAGAACCCATATCTCACATTGGTAGGATATGAAGTATGGGATGTGTTTATATACACTAACCCACTTGCTTATCATTGAATGACTTGAGTTTAAATTGTGCCTTGCGCGGGGGGAGGGTGCAAATCAAAGCTCATTAAACCCATTTGGGTTGGAGGCGCACTCGAACGACTTGGGCGACGCAAATGTCTGGACCGGTCGAGCCTTTCGAGGGCCTGCAGAACTGTGAATTAAATTTTTCCTTAAATGTGGCATATATTTTTGAATATACAATATTAATGAGCAATGTATTCGAAATTTATTATTTCCAATATTATCCTATGTGAAACTCCTATAAATACCTAGTTAACCTACTAGGTTAAACACAACTTGGAAAAGAAATTTCTTCTCCTCAAATTTTTGGTGATAGACGAAGGCAAGGGTATAGTTCGTGATCTCTGCAGCAGTGCAACTATAGCTAATCGTCTCGTTGTTATATCCTGGGAGACAGACAACCAAAGATCTCAAGCACCTGAGAGTGGTCGAAAAACTATCTTGAGGAAACTGCGTAATTGCAGGCCTCAACCGATTCCAGTCGTTTTCTATCAAATTTCAAGTATTTATTTCTATACTGTATTTCTTTTTGTTCACTTAATAAGGTTCTTTTTAATTTTCTTTTGTCTCGGATTGTTATACTTGTACCAGTAGTTTTCTCACAGTGGTGCATAGTTAGATTTATTTGTGGCAACACTTTTTATGTTAATTATTCTTTGTTTTTGAATTGTGATTTTAAGCTAAATAATAATTATTTCATCTACTTAGAATTAGTTAGGTTAGCACCGTTGCTATTGCAACATCCTGAAAATTGTGGATTCAAGCGTGTTTAAAGTTGCAATGTCTTTTGATTTAAAAGTTAGACCAATCAAAATTGAGGTATCAATCGAGCTAAGACTCAGTTGGCCTTAAATGACGCATTTAAGGCCACTAATTGTTTAGTGGAAGTGGGAGGCAAGTAAGCATTAGACAATAAGCTAATATGAAAGAAATGGGTGAGTTCAGGAAAAGAGAACCGAGGGAGAGTAATTGGGAGAGCTCTAGCCAAATCATTGTATTCGTCTCAAATCTTCCTCCACGTCCTCACTGGCAAGGGTTGTGGTTCGCGTTTACTCGACATGGAGAGGTTAACGATGTGTTTATTCTGGTGAAGAGAAGTAGAACGAGTACTAGATTTGGCTTCGTCCGATTCACAAATAGGGAAGACGTTGAAAGGGCAATTTCTCGTATGAATGGAAGCGTGCTGTATGGGAATTGTTTATTTGCTAGCTTGGCTAGATTCTCTGATAGTTTGGAGGATCGAAAGAGGAAGCAGTTGAAGATTAATGTATCCAAAAACGGCGATTCAAGTAAGAACATAAGTCACCCTCCTCATAGAGATACTGTTGTTGATGGAATTGTTGACGGGGGTGGTTGAAAAGTTGAAAGCGTGTGTAATAGGGACCACGATCAATATCTTCCGTGCTGAAAACTTAATAGAGAAGCTAGAAAGACATGGTTTACGAGATTTCAATGTGAGACAGTTAGATGGAAATCAATTTTTAATTGATTTTGATCTAGATGAGCTGGTTTCATAAGTTTTGAATTGGGAGAGGGAGTGGCTGCCTGAAATATTTTTCAGATATTGATAGGTGGAAAGAAAGTTATTGTCCTCATAGCTGGGTTACTTAGGTTGCCATCCATAGAGTGCCTATCTTTGCTTGGAATAATTATACATTCAACAACATATTGAATGAATAGGGAGCCATTTTATTCTTAAATGATGAAAATCTCCTTGAAGGGACTTCACAGTGAAAACCCTTTTATAATAAGAAGTTGGGGAGTCTTGTGATTCTACGCTTAATGGAGGTATGGGAAATGATGATGTATTCGGCTCCTCAAAGTCTTTATTACATACAAATTGCATGGGCGGCATTGCATTAAATAAAGATGGTGTTAACGAGGTGGAATCATTGATGAGTAGGGAGAAGATTATTGGTTTGAGGCATTCTCTTATTTCCCATGCAGAATATCCATTAAATATGGAGAAGGTTATTGTTGCATCCGACAATTCTATATCAGGTTCGGTCGGTTGCCACGTGGGGCTTACCAAGGTGTTAAACGAGGCTGTTAATTGTGCACCCTCCCAACACGGGTTTGATGCTGCTCAGTGTATTGGGGGAGATGTTTCTTCTCCTAGTATTGACTGTACTAGAGTGTTGGAGCATCAGGATGATTCTTTGGTTGTTGATTCCATTCAATCGGATACATTTGTTAGTAATACTGTCGAAAAAGTTGATTATGGAGAATATGTGATTGATCGAGCTTTGGACAATGTCAGGGCGATGGGATTTTCTAACGAAGATCTCAAAGTAGAATGCGAGATGGCTCATTGCTCGAACAGAGCGATCTCATGGGAAGCTAGTGTTGATTTAGCTAATGGTAATAAGGAGGCTGGTGATAGAGGACGGGTTTGCGTGGAGGAGCAGTAGTCGTTTTTCCCTGAATTTCAGGACCACCATTTCAGAAGAAAATTTATCTCCCTAGCCGAAGTGCAAGATAAATATCTCTTTGCTAAGGAAAAAAAAGGGATAGGGCCTTAAAAAGATGTAAGAAGCATAGTCAAATTGCTACAGATAGGTCTACAGAGGTGCATATATCTACGGATTCGGATATTACAAGAAATCAAGTCATTACAAAATCAGTTAAAGAAAATCTTGAGTGAAGGAAATACGATAAGAAATCCAGTGATAAGGCGTTGTATCTTGAGGCGAGAATAGCTCTTGATCTAGGTGAAAGATTGGGGTACAAATTGTTGGTAATGAAGATAAAGTCGTGGAAGAAATGGTTAGGCTTGACTTAATGAAAAATTAATAGTTTTTAGAGGTGGGATTTTTTTTTGACCGGGAGGATTTATACAACTCTTTTTATTGTCTTCTTAAAATTGAAGTTATTTTTTGGGTGGACTGATCGTTTTGAGGGGTTAGTTTGTAGATTGGTTCGAACTATGCTTCTTTTGCTTTGGATTGATTTCCAATTGGTAATTTTGTATTTGCTTGGGGAGAATTGTTTGTGCATTCGGTTTAAGATTACTTGCTTGAAGTATGGTGGCATTAAGGGATGTTTTCTATTGGTGTTCAGGGTGTTTTGTTCATAGTAATCGGCTAATTATTTTTGGTGATTGGTTTGGTATTGGGTGGATTTTTGGCGCTTGAGGTTTGTTGTGATATTGTGTAAGTTTGGTCGTGTTGTGACTTTCGTGGGGGTGGGTGTTTCGTTCAGCTAAATCACACGGTTCTTATTGTCTTGATCTTGCTGTGTGCATTAAGAAATCATTACCTTGAAGGTCTAAAGAGTAGTTGTTATGCTTTGCTTGAATTGTGAAGGAATCTTGTCGGTTTCGTAGGTGTAATGGAGTCTTCTTCACTCAGTGGTTGTACTTTTCTTTGTTAGGTTTATTAATTATGTTTTATGGGGGAGATGGGCAAGGGTTATAAGGGATGATATTATATAACCCGTAGCTGGACTAGGTGATGTTTGTAATTTTTAGTGGTGATGTTTCGATTGTAGTGTGTACTCTTTTCTTCTAATTTAAGTTTAGGGTGATTTTTAATGAAACATGTTACGTTACATATAATTTTATTAATTATTAATAAAATATTTTTGTTGAGCAAAAAAAATAAGCTATAGAACCTTAAAACAAAGCAGACAAAAAGAGTTCAATAGATTGTGTATGAAAAGAAAATCATCAAAACTTTTCAAAAGATAGGGAAAGTGACAATGAAAAACTTCCTCGACTATCTATGTGATCAAATTCTTCCGACATGTTATGCAGTGGAAGAAAATCGAGAAAGAGGACATGCTAACGACATGTATTCCTCGCAATTACAGTTCGCGGTATATCTTAAAAGCTCGGTCTTGTCGGCAGCCTTTGATCGAGAAGCTTTGAATCCTTTCCACCATTTTTGTCCGTTTCCACCGTCCGTTTCCAATCACCTTTTTTACTTTTTTTTTGGTCCCTCAAAGCTTTTCCCTGAGCAAATAAAATAATAATCAAACCAAAAGGCACATGAAAAATTTCAATCCGCTGTGGGATTTCAATAAGTACCATGTTCAATCGAAATTGGTTGTCGTCGTCGTCATCATCAGCCTGTTCCTCGAATTTTTTGTTCATCAGCAGTGACGGATCCAAAAACATATTTGAGAATAAGTACAAGTAATAAAAATTTAAAAAAATTAAGGACTAATTTATAAAAATTTTAAAATTTAAAATTAAATTTGTGAACTTTAAAAAGTTCAAGGTCGACACATGTCCACCAAACCTTATATATAGATACGCCATTGTTCATCAGCTCTTCCCTCGAATACATTTGCATGCTCGGTGCTCCTAGTTAGCAGCTTTGGCAAACGTATTTGCTACTTTTTTTTTAGCACAAATGATTATGTCTTCTCAAATACAAATCTAAGTTATTCACGTGAAGGCATAAAAATTTTTTTTGCTCACTGATTAAAAATTTTATTTATTAACGTTTATAGCCCGTGCTAGGTGTCTCATTAAAAAAAATTTAAAACCTAAATAGAAAAAAGAGTACACCCTAACAAAGCTTGAATACAAAATAGCAACCATCATCCCTAATACAAGCACCTTCACAATGCATACGCACTCCTGGGAACAATCCACCCAGCATAATAACATAAAAGCCTTTAGTCCCACCAAGCTTTAAATAGCTAGTTCGATACAAGCCTTGTTTCGCAATACAAGCCTTGTTTCACAATTATATTACAGTAACACAATAATATGTGAGTGACGAATTACAAAACGAGCGATAATACGTAATTGTGCATCGTATTGCAATATCTATGCGACAAATCACAATTCGAACAAAGTGCAAAAGTATGCAGCTTATTACAGTATTAGTGCGACGAATCGCAATACAAACAGCAATACAAAATTATACATCGTATTACAGAAACAAACAAATGCGGCGAAGCGCAAACGGACAATACTCCCCCTCGATCGACACCACAATCCTCTTGCATTGTGCAATATGACACAAACCAACTTTCAGAACAAAACAGACGTGTGAGACTTTTTACAATATAGAACAGTATATGGATGAGTCGAGAGTTCAGAACATCTAGTCTTACATAACAGTCTCATATATTAAAATATTATACACACTTGTTCCTAAATAGTAACACTTCGATCGTACAAATTATTCAATAACACAGACGAATCATATGCACAAATTATGAGTAAAGTTCATCAGATTAGGAAACCCGGGACTACCAGCTTTAAAACAAATACAATCTATTGAAAAGGACTCTTAATGCATTAACCAGATAATATTCAGATGAAGAAAGTTTCAAAACCAACAGCAAACGAATGCATAAAACCTGAAACTACCAGCCCGTGCCCAACTTTTAGCAATATTCCCATTATAACTATACCCTCTGTTGGCCAAACTTATATGCAAAATCAAATACAATCAAGTGAAAAGACTCTTAATGCAGTAGCCATGGCTGAATCTTTAAAAAAAAAAGAGCCAATGAATCAGATAATATTCGGATGAAGAAAGTTTGAAAACCTTGTTTGTTTACCTGTTTTCGGCTGGCATTTCAATGACGCCATTGCTTCCACATTAAATCACGAAAGAAAACATTCAAAGAAAACCAGGGAAGAAGAGAAACTCGTTTTTATAACCTTTGAGACTATTTTAACTACATGGTATCGATCGGCGCAAGTGCCGTTTTACAAGCTATTTGCGTTCGCGGATAGATTGGACATGTTCTTGACAACGGCGGAAGCCATTGCTGCCATGGGAATGGGATGGTGCAGCCACCCATGACTCTCGTTTCCGGCGAAACGATAGATTCTCCGGCGCCGATCAATCCCATGTCGTTAAAATAGTGTCAAAGATTGTATAAAAACAACCTGCTTTCTTTTCTTTCTTGGCTCTCTTTGGTTGTACTTTCATTGGAACCACCGATGATTTACCTGATGCTTGAAAATTGTATGTGAAAGCTAATGGACTGCAATCTACATATACAGATTGGAACTCTTGAAGATTAGGGTTTTATATTTATTCACATGCATGCTCAACTTTATATCTTCATGCAAATTCCATCATTTCATTAAAGGTGTCCATGGGCTGGATCCATCTATAATATTAATTATATCTAGTCTCAAACACGAGTCTTAGATTTTGACTAAATTTATTTATATTTGTAAATGCTTAATCCAACTTCATTCCACTTATTTTTAAGAAAAAAATGTCACTTCATTTTAGAACTCAATTTTTAACTTTATTTATATAAATAGATGTTCAACTGCTTGGGGCCCATGCAATATTCTTCATTATTAATACCGTTGCAATAATGGAAGAATATTGCATAAATACATGTTCAACTGCTTGGGGCCCGATCAATGATGTTTTAGGTGGTGTTCCATTTAATTATATGACGTTGCTAATACTAATGAATGTACACTCTTGAGATGTACCTGTCTATAAGCGGGGACCATAATATCTTTGAGTTATAGCTATTGGATGGATATGAAGGTTCGATTAATCACTCAAGATCGCGAACATTGTGAAGTTTTGGATGTACTCCTATTTGGAATTTAATTACAGAATTACCCCTAAGAGCTAAAATAACCAGTTAAAGGGTAGTAGATAAGAATTTAAAATGAACCATAATTGGAACCTGTTGTTACCCAGAACACCATGATAGTTTTATGCTCTACTATATATCCGCTTTACCTTGTACATGCATGTGCTTACAACATCATTTAGTAGTTTTGTATTACTGAGCTTTCCCAAGCTCATGTTGTTTTTACCATCATAGGTTAGAAGAAATCTACCATGATATAGTGATCGACATCAATTTTAGAGTTATCTCGACATTTGCTTTCGGAGTACGGTACTGGTACAGCTAGTGGGCATGTATGTAGTGTCTTATGTAATGTTTTAGTTTGTAATATGTTTTCTAATTTTATGTTTATTGTGTAAATGATTTTCTGGAATGATGATTAAGTAAATTTCACTTTACGATTTTAAATGAATTAGAAAAAAAATTATTTGGGATTTTTAATGTGTGTCGCTCTGGTGACTCTAATGTGACCTCCTAGATTTAATAGTAACACATAGGCGGGTCTAAAGGGTTACATTTAGTAGTATCAGAGCTTAGAGTTACGTCTTTCTAGGTAGATTGGCCGATCGTCTGTCATAGGGTGTCTAGTATGTGCATGCCCCTAGATCATATACGTACTCCTCCGAGCCGAAACTCCGATGTCGAATCCTTTTTTCCTGAAATAAATGAATCCAAGTATTGTGTCCATTATAGCCTGATCTGAACTGGCAATGAATGCTTGTAAAGATCGTCTAAGATTTGAATTAACCTGATGGTTATGAATATGGATAAAGAACCTGAGATGGTTAATACATGTGAAATTAAAGATTTGAATCAGATTGAGAATAAATGTTTGATTATGCGAGGTAACCGATAGAAGATTTTATGTAAGGTTAGTCAGTAGTGATGATTATATTTGAGAATATTCTGGTAAGAATCTGATAGAAGAATTGTGAAATTGAAAAGAAAAATGTTTGTAGATGTGGCGAAAGTGTAAATTCTATGATGACTCTATTATACATTAGGGAAACAGTTATTTGAATGTCACGTTGTAGGCAAACAAGTTATATCTTCCTAAAACTTCAGTTATGATGGATGCATAATTCTTGAGTTAAACAATGAATATATGTATGCTAATCATGTCATGTATATGTTGATACTTGGGACTGACCATTTTGCTTTATATATATATATGAGGATGAATAAGCTTTTTAAAAATTATTCGTGAATGTTTAGGCGAGATTCTGATAAATAAGTCTTATGTTAATCTGAAAGTTTCTGACATTGAGTTCAACATTGGAATTTGGTAATATTCAAGTATAGGTATGGAAAAATTTTGAGATTGGGATGTGTGAACAAGTGGAGCTTCAAATTCCAGAGTTATACAGAGAGATGGGCAAATGCTTACAGCTTGAGTTGTGTCGTGAACATTTTTTAACCGGGTGTAAAAATAGTCCGACAATTAATTTTGAAAAATTAGGGGTTTTGTCTATTTTTAATTTGATCTTGAAAATTTAGGTTTTTTATGTTAAATTGGGTTTTCCTTTTATTTTATCTTGAAAAAAATATTTTGGAGTGGCCACCGATCACTTCGAGGTAGACCGTACAACGTAAAAACAACCATAGATTCATTTTCTTAAAATTTGGGCTTAGGAGTCGGTTACGTGTAGAGAAGGATTAGTACCCCATGTACGCCTGTCATCGGTACCTTTAATTTTACGTGACATTTTGGCATTTCAAATAATAATTTTAATTTAATTTAATCATAATTATTTATTGGATTTAAATTCCAAATAGAGATATCCTTTTATAAGGAAATATATTTTGAACGAATACGAGATTAGAAGCGTCCAGTTACTTTAGGACACCTCGATTCGTATTCAAAAATATATCCCAACATAAAAGGCTTAAATGCATGACCATTTATTGTCTTGTTGTTTTTAAGGTCTAACTTAAAAGGCTCTAATTAATTAAATTGTTTAAAGGCTATGAATATTATTAAATTTAGGGTGTTTATGAAATAACACACAATTGCTTGAGCACTATTCATATTAAAACCCTAAATTGAACAATATTCCTAATTTGATTAGTGAATCTAATTAATTAAGTATTAGTCATATTTAAAGCTTTAATTTAATTAGCTAGGTTAATTTCATATTCTAAGTTAAAATTGGTATCAAATGTTCTACTTAAAAGCCCTTTGAATAACATCTCATTGCAATGAGACATTATTCAAATTAGAACTTCAAAGTTTTCGTTTTAATACTCGTTTATTTTTATAATTGTCTTTCCTATTTAATTATTTGATCATAATTAAAGAACCTAAATATTAAGGCTCTAAACAATTCATACTAAAGACTAAATGATTTAATTATCTATCAAATATACTATATGCTAATTTTTAAAATATGCAACATACATATTATTAAACAATTAAAAATAAATTAAACAATTAACTTCAAGGGACTAAATTAAAAAGAATTAAAAAATAGTAAAGCTTGATTTTATTACTAATAGGGGACTAAATTGAAAGATTACAAAACCTGAGGACAAAACCAAATGGGATCTGAATACAAAACAAGCGGGTCACAACCTGACCCACTCAGGCACGCGCAGGTCCTCCCAACCCGGCCCCCCTAAACAACGTCGTACTGCCATGGCTATATAAAGCCCCTTTAATCCCAAAAATTCTCTCTTTCCTTTCATTTTTCTGAAATCCCCTCTCTCTCTCTAAGCTTAAATCTTCTCAATTCTCTCTTTAACAAACACTCTATTACCCAAATTTTTCATCCATAAAGATCAAACCCCCTTTGTTCTTTGATGTTCATCTTGTGTTCATCAAGAACACGATGAACTCGATGAACACCGGTTAACAACCATCGTATGCTGATCCTTTGATCCTTAGACACCGTACTTCGACCAGGCTCCGATGTTAGCCGACCATCGTCCTTGAACTCCAACCACCGCCTACCTCCGGCCGCCGTGAGGCAATTTTCAACCGTCGATCAAAACTCAAAAAATGTTCAAAAACTCAATTTTTTGATCCTAAACCTTCAAATCTGCCTGATCCGATAGGATCACCCAATTTCACCCCTTAAAACTAACTACCTGAAGCCCTAACCCTCTCATTTTCAACTCTGCCTTTAACTTTTGAATATACCCTAGCCACGATTCTAGATAAGCACTAACCGAAACTCATTTTTATACTTTATGTTTCTGTTTTCTCTTTTTTGTTTTGATCTAATGCTTTTCGTAATTTTTTTGTAGAAAAAATGAAATGGAGAGAAAGTTACCTTCACGACAGTGTAATCACGATGGTGACTGCACTTCCTAACGACTCTCTGACCACCTCAAACGGTTCAGCTTCCACAATAGCAGGTGAAATTCCCTCACTGCCCTTTCTTTCTCCTCAATTTATTACTATATTTATTATTATTATTATCAATTTTAATCATAGCTAATTAATGTCTTACATATTCTTTCTCTTGGGTATTTATAGTATGGTGGAGTATGATGCAAAGACTGATGTCACAGAGCTGATGTTAGCGGAGAAGAAAACCATTATCCATGTGAATGTCTCTAGACCAATAGGATGCCACCACGTTTCCCTTGAATCTCAAATTTGGGTGGGAAACTTGAAATTCTGATGGTTTTGTGTTTGTTTGGGCTATCAACTATTGGATATAGTTGTAAAAAAATGAGGATTTGAGCCTTACACTTTTAACTTGAGCTTTGGGATATTATATGTAACTTGGACATTATGTAATGGATTTTTGGGATTTTTGAACTATTTTCATTTATTTAATATTGCACTTATTTATTTATGGGTTTTATTATATTTATTTATTTATTTACTAAGAGAATATAGTATATACCCATACCCAGGTAAAATTAGGGTATTACAGCTGCCCCTTTTGCTTATTGCTGTGGAACGAGAATTGGGCAAAGACATGAATTTTACCCGAACCATCTGACCTTTGCACTTCCACTCTTCTTCCTCTCTAGAAATCTTGAACAAGTTCTTCCCAACCGCAAGGTATGAAGTAGTTCTTCTCATTAGGAACACATTCATTCCTCTTGGTCATTATGATCTACCTCTTTGTCTCTCTGCAAAGATGTCAAACAAGCGAGCTCTTCTCATTAAGAACTTATCGCTCTTCTTGAAAACACAATCTACCTCTCTGTAAAGACGTTAAATAAGCAAGCTCTTCTCATTTGGAATTTCTCATTCTTCAAAAGGTAAACTCTTCTCATTATGAGTTCTTTATTCTTTTTAAAATGTTAATCCACTTCTCTGTGAAGGTGCTGAACAAGCAAGCTCTTCTCATTAGGAATTCCTCATCCACCATTAGAAATGCTGATCCAACTCTCTATAAATGTGTCAAACAAATGAGCTCTTCTCATTAGGAACTCTTTTTTTTCTTAGAAACATCAATCCACCTCTATGACCTATCTACAAAGGCATCGAACAAGCAAGTTCTTCTTATTAGGAACTTTTCATTCTTCTTTGAAAACATCAATCCACCTCTTTGTAAAGGTGTCGAACAAGTAAGTTATTCTCATTCTTCTTTGAAATCATCAATCCACCTCTCTACAAAGGTGCTGAACAAGCGAGCTCTTCTCATTAAGAACTCCTCATCCACCGTTGGAAATGTTGATCCACCTCTTTGTAAAGGCGTCGAACAAACGAACTCTTCTCATTAGGAACTCTTTGTTCTTCTTGGAAACATCAATCCATCTCTCTATAAAGGTGTCGAACAAGTAAGTTCTTCTCATTAGGAACTTCTCGTTCTTCGAAGGGTGAACTCTTCTCATTAGGAGTTCTTCATTCTTTGCTGGGCGAGTTCTTCTCATTAGGAACTCTGTATTCTTTACTGGGGGAGCTCTTCTTATTAGGAACTCTGTATTCTTTGCTTGGAAAACTCTTCTCATTAGGAGTTCTAGGTGAGTTCTTCTCATTAGGAACTATATATTCTTTGCTTGGCGAACTATTCTCATAGAAGCTCTTCATTCTTTGTTAGGAATGTCAATTCACCTCCCCCTATAGGGAAAAACTGAACCTGCAAAAAGAAATATCATCAATTAATACGAATTCAAATTGAAGTGTTATGGAATATCCTCAGTTTTCAGCTTGAAGCATTGAGATTTTTATAGTCACTACTTTTCTGTCTATGGTGTCTTGATCTTTCAGTCTGAAACTCACATCATATCTCTTGTTTCTTTCCTTTCGTTGATCAATCTCTTTCTATGCTTGAAACATATATGTGACCAATTAAACTGTGAATCTTTCTCATTTGTACCCGATGTTGATCTATCTTGTTTTTCAACCTAGTAACCCAAACTTTCTTCTTTAACTAATGGGCCAAAAGGCCCTCACTCTCTTACTGCGACGACACTCAACGAATTCTCATCATTTCCAAATGTGTCTACCCGAAGAACTTAACATCGTGTCTAAATGACTTACTGATGACCCGAAGTCTTTAGGATTATGATTCACTTTCTATCTTATGTGAAAAATTAGGAAATCTTTGTTGAGATTTGTCTCTTCAAATGGGTTGATATCTTTTCTTCAGGAAAATATGATTGAAATCTTTGATAGTCTTTTCCGGATCTACTTCTCCATTCTCGAAGTTGTAGATTGAAATCTTTATCTATTCTTTGTTGATTCTTGCAAATTCCACTTGGATGGGCTCTAATCTTCTTTGCTTCTTCATTAAGTTTTATGCTTCTGTTGTAATGGTACCTCATCTCTTAAGATTGTTCTTATCAAATTTTGCTTTGCTTGATCTTCTTGAGCTCGATCTGAAACTCTTGTTGTCTTCATGCCCCGACAAAACTTTCCCCAAAATCTTATTGTTGAGCTCTTATTCTTCTAGAGCAAATCTTGACTTCTTCAGTGATCAAATTCTTTTTAAGCTCTACATTCTTCCTTTTCTATTCTGACATGCACTCTTATGCACAATGATGCCCCTCTAATCTCTTTATTTCTGGCTCTGGCACCTAGAATTTTCCCCTTATTTCATCATCTAGGGTGAGCAAATGCTTCAGGTCCCTGAACTTTCTCGAAGTCTCTGTTCCTTTTTTAGGTTCATTCTTTAGATTCATTCAAAAACCCAAGATAAAAACTTACTTCAGGTCCCCAAGCTTTCGATATATGCATTCATTTCCTTGATACGTTGATGAAGACTAGAGCAGTTACGTGCTTCTCTCTTCTTTAATGTTAACCTAACCCTCTATAAAGATATTTGAGCAATCGAGTTCTTCTCATTAAGAAATTGAACGAACTCTTCTTATTAGGAGCTCTGCAACCTCTGGGAGAAGACTAAATCTCCAAAAAGAAATATCAAAAGTTAATAAGCATTTTTCCTATAAAATATCTTCAATTTTCCATTTGATGCACTGAGATCTTTAGAGTCACGACTCATTCTGCCTAAAGTATCTCGATCTTTCAGTTGAAACTCGTATTAGGTCTTTTGTTTCTCTTCCTTTGTTTCCATTGGCACGACATTCAACTCAACCTTCACTTTATACACTCCTTCCTCAATAACCTAGAGTGCTAAAGTTCATCTACATCTTCTAAAACATATTAATACCAAGAAATCATTTGTTTTTAGTACATTATACTAGTTATTTGCATGATGCTTTAGAAATGAAAGAAAGCTCAGAAGAGAATTCATGAATTTATTGAGGCTTATAAGCAAAGTACAATGAAGTTTGAAAAAGTCATGGCAAACTGAAACAACAAAATCAAAAAAAAAGTTTAGCAACTCACCAACCGAATATAGTCCTAAGCTCGAGCCATTATCCAACAGACTTCAAATGTTGTCAAGATATTTACAGATATAAAATCCCTCCCAAAATACTAGGTATCCGAGAGGTTTTCTAATTGTCGGATGCCATATCTCAACACATCTGAGCCACCCTTTGCGAGTTTTCAACCCAGATCTTCATTTGGTTTCAATATGCTATTTGTGAGTCTTCATCTTGAACCCCATTTTTCATTTCTCTTTTTTTTAATATCAATGGCACCCTTTTTGGATTTTCACCATAGATATTTTCATTTTGCGAAGCACCTTTTCTGGGCTTTCACTCTGCTTTTTCTTTATTTTTCCTTTTTTCAATCTCTTTTTACTCTTTAAACATAATATTTTTTGATTGGATCAGAGTTCACTGGTTTATGTAACTCATTATCGTCCATCTCAATTAGAATCAATGCTCCTCTAGAGAAAGCCTTTTTAACAACATAAGGCCCCTCCCAGTTAGGCATCCATTTTCCTCGGGTATCTCGGTGTATTCACAAGATCATTTTTTAGCACAAGATCTCCATCTCGGAACTCTCTAGGCTAAACTTTCTTGTCATAAGCCTGCATCATTCTCTTCTGGTACATTTGGCTGTGACATATAGCCTTCAGCCTCTTTTCCTCGATAAGATTTAACTGATCAAATCGAGCTCGTACCCACTCTGCTTCATCTAATTTTACATCAGATAAACCTCGAAGAGACGAAATTTTAACTTCAATTGGAAGTACAACTTTTGTACCATAGACCAAAGAGTAAGGAGTTGCTCTTGTAAAAGTCTGTATTGAAGTCTATATGCGAACAAAGAAAATGGTAGTTTATTGTGCCAATCTTTGTATGTCACTGTCATCTTCAATATAATTTTCTTGATGTTCTTGTTTGCTACCTCCACTGCCCCATTCATATTAGGGCGGTAAGCTATAGAATTGTGGTGCATAATTTTGAATTGCTCACATGCTTCTACTATTACCTTGTTGTTGAAGTTGTAGCATTATCAATGATAATTCTTTCATGGCAATCCATATTGACAAATAATCTCATTTTTCAAGAATTTACAGACCGTTGATCTGGTAATATTGGCATATGAAGTTGCTTCCACCTATTTGGTGAAGTAATCGATGACCACAAGGATGAAGCGGTGTCCATTAAAAGTTTTAGGGTGAATCTGGCCGATAACACCATGCCCCATACAACAAATGGCCACGGTGAATTCATTGTGTGGAGAGGTACTAGTGGAGAATTAATCTTGTCAGCATATATCTAGCACTTGTGACATTTCTTAGCATGTTCAATGTAGTCTCCCTTTATAGTTGACCAATAATATCCATATCTCATAATCTTTCTAGCCATTGCAAAGCCATTAGCATGTGTTCAATAAATCCCAATATATACCTCGAATAAGATGTCTCTAGCCTCTCGGGAATTGATGCATCTTAACAAGATCTTATTTTTGCCCATTTATAGGATTTCTCCATCAAGAACATACCATGAAGCCATCCTTCTGATAGTCCTCTTGTCATTATCATTTGCCTCTCTAGGATAAGTCTGAAACTTAATATATTGCAGAATATCAAAGTACCATAGATTTTCATCTACCTATTCCTCTATGTTGTAACAGTGAGCATATGTCTCGTAACTTTGCATTTAGATTGGCATCATGTTCTCCGATTTATTTTCTAGGAATACCGAAGCTAGTGTAGCTAAGTCATCAGCCATTTCATTATCTTCCCTAAGGATGTATTTAAAAGTTTGTAATCACTAATTTTGTCCGAGTTGACCCATTTTTATTTTTGCAATAATAGGTTATATATGTATAAACATTACTAAGTGATGTGTGTTATTGTATGTGTGCCCCTAGTATATGATTATCATATATATGGTTATTATCCATGTCTTTTTATGTTTGTATCAATGTATGTGTATCACATGTAATGCATGATAGTATATTGTATGTGTTTACTATTGTTTTAATGTGAGTGTGTATAGGTACTATGTGCATCTATGTATGTATTCGTTATTTCAATGTCATTAATACTTAACTATAAATGTATATTGCATGTGTAATTGTATGTATGTATTATGTGTGTATTAATGTTTGTATGTTATGTATGTATATGTGTTATATAAGTTTATTATTAGAATTACTATAATATGGAGGGATAATTAATTAAATATATATATAAAATAGATTAAATAAATGTCATCAAATACAAGCCTAAGTTTATTAAAGTCCAATTATATTTTTAAAAGCCAAAAAACTATTATTATAACTACATTTGGCCCGATTAGGGCCCAATTTTACATCAACCCTAATCTATTCTATCATATGCGCAGCCAAATTTGGACCGTTGGATCAAGGGTTGCTGATCAAACAGTACAGATCGAATGGAGATCCTTCAGCTCCCCCGCGCCACGTGTCCTCATCTAGTGCTTCCATGTTGACCATCAGATGCAATCTGGACCGTCCATCCTAGGAGAGATCTCAGCCGTTGGATCAGATTTAATCCAACGACCCAGATCAAGCCGGATCGTTCGACTCTCGCTCGTGCAGCCCATGCCCCGACCGTTCAGCTTCTTCATACTCTCATGCGCTGGCACCAGTTCATCTTCCCATCCACGTGGCCACATTTTCGAAATGCCGCTGCCACCGTACGTCAACCACCAACCCTCTCAACCACCGAACAACAAAAACACATAAAAATGGGAAATCAGAATTGGTATCATCCACAGTGATAACATTTAATGTTTGCTTAAACATGTAAACCATAGGCAATAGGGCAATAAGTAACCGAAAGAGATATAAGCATGTAATCAACCACATGTAACCCCTAAGTTCGAACATGGGAAAAATCCAGAAGCAATACAAAAAAGACCATTAAAGGTATTTTCTTTTCAGATTCAAACATGCATGTATATATAGATATAAATAAAAAGAAATGATGCACAAGATTAGGGTTTACCCTCTTGCCGTTGTAGCTCTGCCGTTGATAAGCTCCGGCTTTCTCAAGGCCGAATGAGTGAAATGGTGTGAATGCATGAAGGCCAAAATCTTATTTTTGCTTTATTTTTTGGGGGTTTCACTGGAAAATGGGTGTTTTGTGAGCGGTTTAGGTTCGATGGCCACCTTCTAGAAACATGGCGGAGAACCGCTGGAATCTGGGTTCATGATGAACCCATATGAACTTGAAGAACAAGTCAGAGCATTTTGGGGGTGTGTTATAACAGAAAAAATAGCCAAAATGTCTTATTTTCGGATAAAAGAGGGTATTTATAGTGTTATAAATTTTAAAAATGGTATAATCACATTTTTAATCCTTCCCTCCTTTAATTGTGCCTGAGGGGCTTATGCATGGTCCAATTGCTCAATTAGTCCCTCCGTGTGGGATAATTACGGGTGAAGCCATTTCGCCTATTTTAATTATTCCCCGGGTCCTTTATATTTCCTCACAATTAGGTCACTTTCCAGTTTTAAATTAAGTTATTTTATTTATCATTTTTATGCATTTTTAGTTTAGATTTTCCATATTTATTTCTAGCAATTGCAATTTAATTTTCATGATATTATTGCTCGTTTGTGATCGTGATTTTATAGATAAAATTAATCCGAATGGTATGTATATTAGGGATTTAATACGCACATAGATTTAGCACAAAATGGAAATGTGACGTATAATTTTATGTTTAATACGCATTTGTAAGTAAGATAGAAATTGGTAAAATAAAACATATTCCTCGACCTATAATATGTTTTAATATAAAATAGAAATTTGTAAAAATGTAATATGTATGAATGTTTTCTTTAATATATAGTTTATATCATTTTTCATTATATAATATAATTTTTTTTAAAATGCCATATAAACTTTTTGACATATATAATGTATAGTTTTCAAAGGTTAGGATGGAATTTTAGTACAATGTAATACATATATTTATGACCTATAATATATATTTCTCAAAGTATATAGTATAATCTTATAACATAAAACATATAGGTTTTTTTGACATAATATATAGTTATTAAGGTATATAGTATAACTTTGAAGAATGTAATATATATTTTGGTACATAAAATATATAGTTTTTGAAGTATATAATAATGTTATGTGAAAATGAAATTGGTAAAATAAAAATATTCCTCGACCTATAATATGTTTTAATATAAAATAGAAATTTGTAAAAATGTAATATGTATGAATGTTTTCTTTAATATATAGTGTATATCATTTTTCATTATATAATATAATTTTTTTAAAATGCCATATAAACTTTTGACATATTTAATGTATAGTTTTCAAAGGTTAGGATGGAATTTTAGTAAAATGTAATACATATATTTATGACCTATAATATATATTTCTTAAAGTATATAGTATAATCTTATAACATAATACATATAGGTTTTTTTTTGACATAATATATAGTTTTTAAGGTATATAGTATAACTTTGAAGAATGTAATATATATTTTGGTACATAAAATATATTGTTTTTGAAGTATTTAATAATGTTATGTGAAAATAAAATATATATATATATATATATGTGGTGTATAATATGGTATAAAGTATATAGAAGAATTTTTGCAACATAAATAAAGCATATTTTTAAATAATAGGTTTTATATATATTATATAATTTTAATACATAATGTATTTTAATTTATATTTCTAAATAATAGGTTTTATATATATTATATAATTTTAATACATAATGTATTTTAATTCTAAATAATAGTTATATTTTTAAATATAATTTTAATACATTGTTTTTAATATTTTTTAAATTTTTTGTTATATTATTTTAATACATAATGTATCGTATTTTTTGGGCCCTTATTATATAATAATTTGGGCCTTAGGCCTAGCTTTATATTCTAGGACTCAATTTTAGGTTGTTTGGGCCTTAGGCCTTGTTTTGGGCTTTTGTCTAAATTAAGTGAATTAACTCAATTAATCTAGATCGTGTGCTCGTCTTATAGGGGCACGATCCTATAATTAAATTAGTCATAGGTTTTTTAGAGCCTTAGTTAGATTAGAGTTCGAATTAATTTAGTGAATTTAATTTTATCCTTGGCTTATTGGGGTAAATGTTAAATTCATTAACTTAATTGAACATTTCTTAATTACTTTAAGGGAAAAATCAATTTTAAGTTTAACTTAATATTAAATTACAAATTAGTCACTATAATTTAGGGTTTCTAGTTTTCAGAGCTAATTAATTTAGGGTTAAATATAAGAGTCATCTAATTAATAAATAAATCACTAATTGGGCTTTCTAGTGAATCGGGCCTTCTTTTGTGTGCTTATACATGTGCCTTTGATTGTCATGCCTTAATTGCCATTCATATAATCCTTAATCTTAATTGCATTCTAAATTAATCTAAATCGTAAAAGGCAGGTACGTATTAATTCTAATATTTGTGTCATAACAGTCCGAGCTTAAAGGATGTTGACCAAATATTCGAATTAATCCTTACCATCCCGAGGTAAATAGATTAAAAATTAACAAGAATCATCACATCATACTTAAATGTTTGCATCATGCATAAAAGTGACGTACAGTAGTCGAACCATGAATTAACACGACAGTCAGGCTTATTCGATGTCGATTTAATCTGTAGTCTGATGTATCGTCAACCTTATTAATTAAATGTCCAATTAATTTGAATCCGCCAATTCGATAAAGCCCGTACAATCAAGGTTAATTTTCATCTAAGAACTCCGAATTAAATTCGATAAAGCCCGTGCACGAGGGATAATTGATCCAGCTATGTTAGACATGTTTGACCGTTTGAGTGGTGGGACCAATCCGGTGCCTGTGATTCTAGCCGAAACTTTCCAATTTTTGAGGTTTTTTTGGGAGCACGGCGGGGGTCGTTTCCATGGTTGCCCATAGCTTTTGACAGTATGGTTCTATAGCCACCTGTGGTCAGATGCTAATTTCTCGAAGCCTCTTTACAATGGCAGTTTCTCACCTTTAGTAGAATTTCTGCAAAAGGAAGATTGGCCCACCCGAAGGTCTGAGAAAGTTTGGGTAGATGTTCTTAGCAACCTAAAAGAAGAAGATATAGTTTGAAGGGCTCTGTTGCTTTTCGCGAGGAGTATCCTCTATAGGTGTGGGATACATTCTTGGGTGCCATTGCTTGGACTTTGGGGGCATACTGCTTATGCTCCTCTTATGGTTTTGAGACAGTATGGCTCGAAGCAATTCGTACCGGCTACCAAGGGCTTGAATGAGTTCAATATGAATTATGAGAAGGGAAAAGGCTACAAGGCAGTGGTGTATGATGTTTCTTCAGCTTGGAACAACGTGAGACGGGTCAAAGTCATGAATGCTACCCACGTGACCACCCCCGAGTACGAGGCGTGGAGATTCAGTCATGTCAATGACAACATTCCCTAATTGGATCCCGATAGAAAGAGGACAATGGAAGAGAGGTTGGCCACACTTCCTACCAAAGCCGAGTTGATGAGAAAACAACTTGAAGAGGAGCAGGAGAGGTATCTCAAGCTTGAGGAGAAAGCTCGCCAAGAAAAATTTGACTTTGAGTTGGAGAATATACAGTTTGAAGGGATGGTTAAAGGTCTAAAAAAGAGAAAGGATGAATTGGAACTCGAGCTTAAGTTAAAAAAGAAAGAGATTCAGAAACTCAAGAGGATAAACAAAAGCAAAAGAGTTTTGGAAGGTGGATCAAGCGAAGGGATAGAGCTCCGACTCAAGGAGGAAAAAGCGAGAGCAGAGAATTATAAAAGAATGTATTGTGAGAACAAGGACTAGGTGCTCACTTTAACACAAGAAATGAAGAACTTGCACACTTCTCACTCTAGGCAGCTCAAGAAAGAACATCGCCAAAATGAAGCCTTAAAGGATCAAGTTAAGTGTCTAGATAAGTCTCTTTTCAAGCACAATGGTTCGACTAGAAAGTTAAAAGTACGTAAGTCAGAGAACAAGCCTTAGAAGCTCGTATTGAAGAGTTGGAGACTGAGGCTCAACGACTCAAGGATCATGTGGCAAGATTTAGGGGAGCCATTCAAGTATGCTCAATGCCGGGTTTGGAGCAACTACATTTCGCTGCCTACACCATTTGGAGACAAGAACTGGAGTTAGTGCAAGGAATGGTCCGGATGCGAGGAGTTGCCCAGAAGACACAGCTCTTGGCAGAAGACGCTACTGAACTTCATGATTGTATCGACGATGACTCTAAAGAAGGAGAGGGGGTTGTTTGGATTTTGAGAGAGATCATTAACCTCGATACTACCCTAAAGTCCTATGTTTAGTCGGTTTTCTTTGGTTATTGTACCAAGCCTATGTTTCTATTAATGGAAGTCGTTTAATGATGATATTTGCCAAACTCAATGTTGCTCATTGCATTCATGCATAATTTATTTGCATTCTTTGTTTTGTTAACAAATAATTGACTAAAAAGCTTTATGTTTCATAAACAAAAAAGATTGCATTTTGGTTTTTAAAAATACCATCATTCCACATCCATATCATACTTGTTTATGAACAAAGCGAATGGAGGAAGGTTTTGTGAAGCTGGAAGCCGATCTACGTAGTCAAATGGAACGAACCCAACAGGAATTAGGGGATACCATCCTCAAGTCACAACAGGACATGATGAAGGAAATATCTCAGCTGTTGCAAGCCCAACTAAGGCAGGAGTCAAAAGACAAGGGTACTATCGAGAGCCCTGCCCAAAACTCAGGGGATTGCCTTTATGCCCAAACCGTCACGAATCCTTTGCTCATCGATCCTACATCGAATCCTACACAAGGTGCATCTGTTTCTCATACTAGTGTAGCAGCTCAAACTCAACCAGGGGTGACATTCGGGAATCTTGAGATTATCGGGGACGGCATCCCAGATTTTGATAAATTAGAAAAACTAAACCAAATGAAAGTGGAGTTCACTAAGCTAGGGAACTCAGTCTGGCTCCTGATGTGGAGATCCCATATAAGTTCAAGGCTCCCGAATTTGAGAAGTTTGACGGAATCACCTGTCCGTCTGCTCATATAGTGATGTTTTGCCAGAAGATGGCTGGTTTTACCAACAACGAGAAGGTCTTGATTCACTGTTTTCAGGACATCTTAGTAGGATCTGCTCTGAGGTGGTACAACCAACTAACCAAGGCTCAAATCAAGTCGTAGAGAGATCTAGAAAAAGCTTTTACTGATCAGTATAAGCATTAACTAACATGGTTCCCAACCGACTGCTGCTACAAGGCATGGAACAAAAGCGCAACGAGACCCTTCGTGAATATGCTCAAAAGTGACGCAATGTGGCAGCCCAAGTCCAACCACCGCTTCATGAGATTTTCTATGATGTTCATGGACACGCTAAAATGGGCACTTTATGATCAATTGATCAGTAACCCTATTAGTAACTTTGCAGAAATGGTCATGACTGGCGAACGCATTGAAGCATCCATCAAGAGCGGAAGGATCGATGGAGGGGATCATTCACGAAAGTAGTTTAAGAAGAAGGATCATGAAGTAAACAACACCAACGTTTTTTAGAAGACCAAGAACTTTACCATCTCCCAACACTAGGCTCCAGCAGGGAATTCCAGAACTTCAACAAGAGAGAAGATAAGGGATCTAAGAAAAAAATGGATGATAGGTCTTTCACGCCTTTACCGATTACCTATAGAGAACTCTACTCACAGTTATACAAGGTCGATCTAGTCCTAGCGTACCACGTTACTCCCTACAACCCACCGTACCTATCTTGGTATAACCCTAAGAAACACTGCGAGTATCATGTCGATGTCTCAGGACACTCAATTGAGAATTGTATAGCTTTCAAAAAGTTCATTCAGAATTTGACTCGAACTGGGGTTTTACAGTTGGGGGAGCCCAGTACGGCCAACAATCTATTGTCAAATCACGGGGGACAGGGTGTAAATGCCATTGAAAACGAGTGCACCGAGAAAGCCAAAAAGAACGTGTCCAAAGTTCAGTCTCCCTTAAGATGGGTATTTTAGCAGTTATGCATGGCGCGTCTCATCAATCAGGGGATGGTGTTGGTCAAAAAAGGATGTGGCATGTACTGTGAGTACCACCAATTAGGATATCATGATATTCAACATTGCGAGGAATTCCGTCATTTACTCCAAGCTATGATGGATGACAAGGAGATTGAGTTTTTTGAAAAGGAGAAAAGAGTAAAAGAGTTTAAAGTCTGTGCATCAAAGAGTCAAGAAACCAGATACAGTGCGAAGATGCCACTTGTCCTCGGTCTCAGGACGAGTGAGGCAAGTGAACCAAAAGTGGCTCCCAAAATCATAATTACTACCCCAAAGTCTTTTCCTTTCAAAGACACAAAGATGGTCCCGTGGAATTATGCCACGAGCATCACGATTCTGGGATTGTCCAGTGTACAAGAGGAAAAAAGGACGATGGAGATAGAACCTGCTCAACCAGGTAGCGGTGAAGTAAACAATGTGGGACATCTGACAAGAAGTGGTCGATGCTACATTCTAGAAAACCTAAGGGATCCAAAGGAGAAAGGCCAAGAAATTGGAGTAGGACCCAAGAAGTTGTTTGGAGAAGACCCACCTTTAAAAATCAAGGAGCTGGTCACGGAAACGCAAGCGCAAGAGTTTCTGAAATTTTTGAAGCACGGTGAGTATAGTGTTATCGATCAACTCCAAAAACAACCAGCTCGTAATTCAATACTTGATCTGTTACTAAACTCAAAAAAGCATCGTGATGCATTGCTGAAGGTTTTGAATGAGACATTCATTACAAAAGACATCTCTGTTGGGAGATTAGATCAGATTATCAGTCACATCACCGACGTCAATCATATTACTTTCAATGATGATGAAATTTCGGGGGAAGGCACGGGGTCCATCAAGGCCCTGAACATCACCACTCACTGTAAGGGTTATGTGCCACCGAGCGTTTTAATTGATAATGGCTATGCATTGAATTTTATGCCATTAGCCATGCTACAACGACTACCAATCGACAGCTCGCATATGAAACCATGCCATAATACAGTGCGAGCCTTCGACGGGACTCAAAGAGATGTGGTTGGGAAAATAGAAGTACCCTTACTCATTGGACCCACTGAATATGTGGTCGATTTCGTGGTCATGGATATCCAGCCATCTTACAATTGCCTGTTAGGAAGACCTTGGATACACTCGGCCAGCGCCGTTTCGTCCTCACTCCATCAAAAGTTAAAATTTGTCACCGATGGGAAGTTATTAACGGTGAATGCAGAAGAGGACATCATCTCTTAAGTGACTCCGAATACACCATACATCCCTACTAATGGAGAAGCGATGGAGTGCGCCTTCAGAGCCTTGGAACTTACCAATGCTACTTTTTTTGCTGAAGGGAGCAAAGTTCCACGCCCCAAATTGTTAAACTGCACTAAGATAATGGTATTCGAAACCCTGGGAAGAGGAGCAAGAAATAACAAAGGTTTGGGGAGGAATCTACAAGGGCATCTTCGTCCTGTTAGTGTGATTCATAAGGTGGACCGCTTCGGACTTGGCTATAAGCCTAATTTTCTACAAAAGAGACAAGAGTGGAAAAAGAGACAATAATGGAGGAAGGCCATGTTGATAGGGGAATACATTCCCTGGGATCCTATAACCCACTCAAACTTTAGAGGTATCTTCATATCTGGGGGGATCCAAAACCTGAAGGAGGACATCCAAAAGGGAAACCAAGAAGGTGAAATGTGCCTTCAAGAATAGATGATCAGTGAAGCTTTAGAAGAAATGAATGTAAACGTGATTGATGACGTAAGCAAGCCTAATCAGTTTCTAGCCAGAATTCGCCCGTGCCTCCCTGGAGAAGAGTTCAACAACTGGACCTTCAGGGTCGTGCCAACATTCAGTAGGGACAAATCAAAGTAATGACTAGAACCACTCTGTTACTTTGGCTTGAAAGTAACAGACATTTTTTTGTAAAAAGGGCAACTATGTCATATTCATCTGCTTTGAATGAAATATACTATATCCACCATTCTTTTTCTCAAATGACAAACATAGCATTCATTTCATTTCATTCATTATTCATTATTTATTTACCTACTTATTTATTTATTAGTTAATAGTTTATTTACATCATAAACTACACATTTCTTTTCCCAATACACACTTTTAAAATTGTGCAGACCCTTTAATATAAACTGTATGAACGATGTAGAACCTAATCCTAAAGTAGATTTTGAACGACCTATGTACTTGGCAGAGGTAGAGGAAGAAAATGATGAGATTCTCGACGAGCTGCTAAGAATGATGGCGGAGGAGGAAAAGCAAATCCTTCCACACCAAGAGAAGGTAGAGATCCTAAATTTGGGGACAGACGAAGAAAGGAAAGAAGTAAAGATCGGAGGTACCCTATCATCAGAAGTCAGGCAGGGGTTATTGGAATTTCTTATAGAATTTAGAGACGTGTTCTCATGGTCATACCAAGATATGTCAGGCCTAAACACGGACATTGTAATGCACAAGCTTCCCATCAGGCCGGAAATGCAAGCTCGTCCAGCAAAAACATCAAAGAATGAGAACTGACATGTTACTAAAAATTAGAGAAGAGGTGAAGAAACGGCTCGAAGCCAGATTTTTGGAAGTCTCCAAGTACCCAGAATGGGTAGCCAATATCGTGTTGGTACCAAAGAAGGATGGAAAGGTGCTTATGTGTGTAGATTATAGAGACCTTAATAGGGCGAGCCCCAAAGACAACTTTTCTTTGCCCCATATTGATACTTTAGTGGAAAATACCGCGGGGCATGCTTAGTTCTCATTCATGGGTGGCTTTTCAGGGTACAACCGGATCAAAATGCATCCCAAAGACATAGGGAAAACCACCTTTATGACCATGTGGAGCACATTTTGTTAGAAGGTGATTCCCTTTGGGTTAAAAAACACTGGGGCAACTTACCAAAGAGCCATGGTAACCTTGTTTCATGACATGATGCATAAGGAAATCGACGTGTACGTGGATGACATGATAGCCAAATCTAGGACCGAGGAGCAGCACATCCAGAACTTGCGGAAACTCTTTTGAAGGTTAAGAAAGTATCAGTTAAAGCTTAACCCGGCCAAATGCACCTTCGCAGTTACATCAGAAAAGCTTTTGGGCTTTGTGGTAAGTCAGAAGGGCATCGAGATCGACCCCGACAAGGTGAAAGCAATTCAAGATCTTCCTCTACCGCGAACACAAAATGAGGTCCGAGGATTTTTAGGGAGGCTAACCTACATTTCCCAGTTTATATCTCAATTGACTAATAAGTGTGACTCTGTCTTCAGACTACTTCGAAAGAATAACCCAGGGGTCAGGGATAAAGATTGTCAAGAGGCACTAGAAAAGATCAAGAAGTATTTGACTGATCCCCCAATTCTAGTAGCACCGATGCCGAATAAACCATTGATCATGTACCTGTTAGTCTTTAAAAATTATATGGGGTATGTACTTGGACAACATGATGACTCAGGCAAGAAGGAAAGGGCAATCTACTATTTGAACAAGAAGTTCACTAACTGTGAAACGAGGTACTTGCCAATTCAAAAATTATGTTGTGCCTTAGTATGGGCTACTAAGCGGCTACGACAATACATGTTGTATCATACCACCTGTCTAATTTCCTAGATGGATCCGCTGAAGTTTCTAATGGAAGCACCAGTATTGACCGGGAAGATAGCCCGTTGGCAAATGCTCATGTCGGATTTTGATATCATTTACGTGAACCAGAAAGCGATAAAAGGAAGTGTTGTGGTAGACCTTTTGGCAAGTTGTGCCTCAAATGACTATGAACCGTTGGATTTCCATTTTCCAGGCGAAGATTTGATCGATGGTTTAACTGAAGGGAGATATGTTGCTGAGAAAGAGGGACGAAGGCTCTATTTTGACAGGGCGTCGAATGCCCTAGGCCATGGAATAGGGGCAGTATTAATTTCCCCTTAAGAGGGCCACTACCCTTTCACAAGTAGGCTGGAATTCTTCTGCACCAAAAATATAGCCGAGTATAAAGCTTGCGTCATGGGATTTCGATCAGCCATCGAAAAGAAGATCAAGGTGCTCCAGGTTTTTGAAGATTCTTCCTTGGTGATCTACCAACTTTAAAATAAAATGGGAGACCAGAGATCCAAAGCTAATCAAGTATCATGATTTGATCCAAGATTTGGTTAGAAATTTTGAAGAAGTCAGTTTCACCTACTTGTAGAGGGAAGATAACCAAATGGCCGATGCTCTGGCCACTTTGGCCGCTATGTTTAAAGTAAATGGGACAGCCGAAATGAAGCCTGACGAGATGCAAACTTTTGAGGTGCCAACCCACTGTTATAGCTTGGAAGAGGAAAAAGATGGCAATCTATGTTATTATGACATCCTTCAATATATCAAGTACCAAACTTAGCCAAAAGACGCCAATGATAACGAAAAAAGAACTATCAGAAGGTTGGCATCGGGGTACGTCCTTGATGGAGAGGTTCTATATAAAAGAAGCAAAGATCAAATACTGTTCAGATGTGTCGATGCCCGGGAGGCTGAAACTATTTTGGCAGAGGTCCATAGAGGTTTATGTGGAACCCACGCTAGCGGATTCTCGATGGCTAGGAAAATCATGAGATACGGCTACTTCTGGTCAACAATGGAGGGAGATTGCATCAATTATGAAAAGAAATGCCATAAGTGCCAAATCTACGCCAATAAGATACATTCCCCGCTAGTGCCACTTCACGTCATAAACTCACCTTGGCCTTTTGCTGCCTAGGGAATAGACGTTATTTGTCAGATACACCCGAAAGCTTCTAATGGGCATCGCTTCATCTTAGTAGCCATCGATTACTTCACCAAATGGGTAGAAGCTGCCTCATATGCCAACATCACAAGAGCGACAGTTTGCAAGTTCCTCAAGAAAGAAATTATATGTCGCTATGGTCTGCCCGAAAGGATTATCACCGAAAATGCTTCCAACTTGAGTAACAAAATGATAACTGATATGTGTGAATAGTTCAAGATTGTACATCATAATTCTACTGTTTATCACCCCAAGAGGCGGTAAATAAGAATATAAAGAAGATCATAGCAAAAACCACATAAAATTATAAAGATTGGCATGAGAAGCTACCTTTTGCTCTATTTTCTTATCAAACCTCTGTGAGGACCTCCACTGGGGCAACGCCGTACTCTTTGGTATATAGCACGGGGGCAGTATTACTCATCGAAGTAGAGATTCCATCACTTCGAATTTTGAACAAAGTAAAGTTGGATGAGGCCGAATGGATACAAGCTAGGATTGATCAATTGAACCTCATTGAAGAAAAACGGTTGAAGGCTATCTGTTATAGCCAAATGTATCAGAAAAGGATGATGCGAGCCTATAACAAAAAGGTTCCCCCTATAGAGTTTCAAGAGGGGGATATAGTACTTAAAAAGATCTTACTTAACCAAAAGGACTTTCGCGGGAAGTGGATGCCTAATTGGGAAGGGCCTTACGTTGTAAAGAAGGTTTTCTCTAGAGGAGCATTAATCATAGCCGAGAAGGATGGGAAAGAGTTGAGCAACCCAGTAAACTTAGACTCTGTAAAAAAGTATTATGCCTAAAAATAAGAAAAAGAAGAAAAGAAAAAGAAGAAAAAGAGAAGAAAAAAAGAAAAAAAGGAAAATAGAAAAAGAAAGAGGGTTTAGGGCGAAAACCCAAAAATAGGCATCTTTAAACCAAAGGGGTGATCTGAATTGAAAATCTGAACAGGGCGGTTCAGACACACATGAATTTTGGCAAACGACTGGCGGACTTCATCGAAGAACGATGCTTCAATCCTTAGGTCATCAAAAATTGTAACCCAAGATGGCGAGTGAAATATCTACTATGGTCGATGGGTTCTCATTATTCATACAACAATATTATTCATATCTTTTCTTTCTCATGTTTGCCATGACTTTCAAAATTTTATTAATGTTTCTCTGAGTATTAATAAAATATTATTCTCATTTCTGTTGTCTGTCGCATAATCATCTCGCAGATGAATTGGCATATATCACAAAAAGAAAAGGATTTCTTGGTATTACTATGATTTAACCTATTGAGTGTAGATTGTTCCAAGATAGAAGGCGAATCTGCCAAGGTTAAGGCAAAAAGATCATCGGGGGCAAAATTGACAAGATTTACCAAAGAAAGATAATGAGAACCTTACATATTGAAATTGAATGAGCTAAAAGTGAAAACCCAGAAGGGCGCTGTTGCGCGTAATAAGTGCTACGCAATTGTGAAAGTATACACGTTGCAAGTTATAGTATAAAAGATATCGTCTCCACAGGGATTGGTGCCACTTCAAGAATCTAGTCTCTTGCACTGTAAAAAGTAAAAAAACAAATAAAGGATTATAGGGGTTTAACTAATAACTAAACTAGAAGGCAATAAAGTAAAAGAATAAATGAGATCAAATGAGAGAGATAGGACAGGTTATCGTGAGTTGAGGTGTGATAGCCGATTGGATCGTCTTGGTAAAAGAGTGCACGAGCAACTCAGTTGCCGTGGTAACTTGCACAACGGGGTTGCCTTGGCAACTAATCGATGGTTTCCTGGGCGACTAGTTGGGCAACTACTTGGGCGTTTGGGCAGCAACCTTCAAGGTTCGGCATAGCGTTCTTCAATGGTTTCTTCTTATCCCTAAGTCGAAACTCTAGCTACTTGTGCATGCCTTGATAATACATCCCTGCGTGAATCAAGGCTTAACAACAACCAATCTTGCGCTCCTCTTAGCCGTTGAAATCCTTTACTTATTCGTAAGCCAGATTAATCTTCACCATCAATAGATTGAATAAAGATCATATTCATTTATTTCTTGAATCTAACTCTCCCGATATTAGATAAATAGATGAAGTTACGAGATCCTCTCTCAATTCACTCGCAAACAAGAATAAGAACCAAGAATGAATAAACCTTGAATAGAAAAGTGCAAACTCTTATTACCTAAACAAAATCCAATAGTTTCTCACAACCACAAAACACAATAACCATAGCCAAATAGATTTAGTTCATGGCTAGGTTCCAAAGAAACACAAGATAAAGAATCCCTAGCATGAACCTAATTGAACAAGAAAGAAAAAGATGAAGAATTGAAGCTTGTCGAAATCCCCTTGCCCAAGATGCTTGTCAAAAATTCTCTCCTCTTGCTCTCCCTGGAGTTGTCGAAATTCCTCTCCCTTCGCTCCCCCCCTAAGTTGACGATATGGCCTCTAATTTATAGGGCTAGGTCAAAGTCCTTCTTTGAGGAGGAAGTTAATTTGGAATTAAATTATCTTTAAAGAATATAATTCTTTATTATAATTATATTCCTACTAGAACTTCTCCTATCTTCTTGGAATTTAATTCTTCTTTAATCTCTTCACGGAAATCAAATTCCTTTGGGATTTGGCTTTGCTCCACGTCATCTTGGGCTTGTCTAGTCATTAATTTCGACTACCTTATCACCTTGTTCTTTGTCGACAATTGCCCTGGCAACTGGCTCGGCGTCTCCTTCATGCATTGCCCTGGCAACTAGCTCGGCATCTCCTTCATGCATTGCCCTGGCAACTAGTTCTAGCCTTGCTTTGGCAAGTGATCCTACACATACACACAAAACACACCAAAGCAGCATCTTTTCCCACAAATACTACCAAGTTACGTAATCAAGCTCAACGATGGAAGGAAACATGGATTAATGCATGAATGGCTAATTATGCAACTAATATGAGCTTAAGTCTAATAATAATATGAGTAAAAAGGGTAAGAAAAATAGTACTTTTGAACACTTATCACAAACTCGAACTATTGCTTGTCCTCAAGCAATGCAAACTAATAATTACCTGCCAAGACTTTAATTTTCACAAACTTAGCTTTGAACTTGATTTCAATTCTCAGAACCGAGGCACAAAGTATGATTGGCTTTTCATTTTTCGGAAAACTTAGAGTTACTCGGAATCAAACTATAATGCTTGTGAGTGTGTGCAAGTTGATTTTTCGGATTCTATGCAAACAAGAGGTTTTCAAATTACTTCATTGGGTTCTTTTTAACATGTTTTAACTAGAGCCAGTTTTGGGCACCTCTAGTGTTTTGTTTTTAGTTTTATTTGACTAGAGCCGGTTTTGGGCACCTCTAGCGATCAAAAAAATTTTTTTTAGCACATACTAGAGCCAGTTTCGTGCACCTCTAGTGATCAATTTTTTTAGCACATACTATAGCCAATTTCGGGCACCTCTAGCATTCATCTAATTTTTATTCTAATCCCCCAATTTGTTAATTATCAACCTAAGTTCACTAGAATTCCTTAAATCAATCAAACCACAACAGTGTTTCATCAAATTTAGCATCATAGTAAAATTCTAAGTTTTTCCATGGTTATCCTAGAATAAAAATTCTATCAATTAAGTGCATTGGCAAAGTCATCATCGGATATTCATCAAATCTAAGCAATTCTTGTTCCAACTAAAGGCATGGCAAGCAATTTATGTATCCTAAATGTAATACATAAGATGAATGTAACTAAACATGGTAACTACTAATAACAATCCCCCACAAACTCAAGTGAGGCACTGTCCTCAATGCATGCATTAAAGAAAAATAAAAATAACGAAAAATAAAATGCATACGAGGACTTACTCCGAGAGTTTGTCATCGTGGATAATTAGTTTCCTTTTGGTCGGTGTCTTGATTCTCTTTCTTGAACGCGATGGTTGTTTCTTTGTTGCCGGTGGTGGAATCGATCCTCGTACGGGGTTGTCCTCATCGTCCTCTTCATCAATGTCATTGGCTTTTTTCTTGGAGGATTCAATTAGTGCGTTCTTTGTTGGTGCAATGGAGGACTCGTCCGAATCTGAAAAATCAGACAATAATTCCGTAGGAGTTGATTCAGGCATAGGTACTTTACCTTTGGCTTTTGAAGTGGTTGTCGGGATGTCTTTAGCTTTGGTTGCCATGGCATCTTCAGGGTTGGTTGCCGGGGCATCCTCTGTTGTGATTACCGTGGCAAGTAGTCGGTAGTGAATTTTCTTAGCATAGTGGTTGTGAGTCCTGTTGTGGAAAAGAAAACAAAGAAAACCTGGAAACTAAAGATAATGAATAAAAATAAAATATCTCCTAAAAATAAAAATGAAAATAAAAAGAAAAAGAAAATATTGAAAGGGGAGCATGCTCATGCATCTCCTAAAGTGACCACTTCTTTGTTACGTTCCACATGGGCACCATTGTAGTGTTTCAATCTTTGTCCATTAACATTGAATTCATGTTTGTCAGTGATGGACTTGATTATCACGGCACCATGGGAGAATGATTTGACAACTTCGAATGGTCCCGACCATCTTGATTTCAGCTTTCCCGGGAAAAGTTTTAGCCGAGAATTGAATAGGAGAACTAGTTGCCCTGGCGTAAATTGACGTGGCAATAGTTTCTTGTCATGCCATTGCTTTGTTTTCTCCTTGTAGATTCGTGCATTGTTATAGACGAGTGCACGGAATTATTCTATCTCGTTGAGGTCCAACAAACGCTTTTGTCCGGCACTTTCCCAATCCATATTCACGGTATTGATTGCCCAGTATGCCTTATGTTCGATTTCCACCGGTAGATGGCATGTTTTGCCATAGACAAGTCGGAAGGGGGACATACCTAAGGGTGTTTTAAATGCAGTGCGATATGCCCAAAGCGCGTCATCTAGTCTTAATGACCAATCATTCCTAGAGGGATTTACAACTTTCTCGAGTATACCCTTCAATTTCCGGTTGAAAATTTTTGCTTGCCCATTGGTTTGTGGGTGATATGCCGTGGCAATCTTGTGTGATACGCCGAAGCGTTGCAACATCTTGGCAATAAGTCTATTGTCAAAATGTTTCCCTTCGTCACTAATAATTGCTCTCGGCATCCCAAACCGTGTAAATATGTTTTTCTGCAAGAATCGTTGCACGGTCTTGGAATCGTTGTTGGGAACTGCAGCTGCCTCCACCCATTTAGGCACGTAGTCGACGGCAAGTAGAATGTAGAGGTTACCAAATGAAGATGAGAAAGGTCCTATAAAATCGATCCCCCATGCATCGAACAATTCTACCTCGATAATGTTCTAAAGCGGCATCTCATGTCGTCTAGAGATATTGCCCGTACTCTGGCAACGATCACATTGCTTGTAAAAGTCTTGGGCCTCTTTGTACAATGTTGGCCAATACAAACCGGATTGCAAAACTTTGGCCGCGGTACGAGTTCCTTCAAAATGTCCTCCATAGGGTGAAGAATGGCATTGCCGGAGTACATTGTGTTGCTCTTCTTTATGGACACATCGGCGTATAACCTGATCTGCACATTGTTTAAACAAAAGAGGCTCGTCCCAAAAGTAATTTTTAGCATCATGGCGGAACCGCTTCTTCCCTTGGTGAGTAATGCCATAAGGTAAAATACCACAAACAAGGAAATTAACTAAATCCGCATACCAGGGTATTGCCGAGGCATGTGCTGCCGTGGTGACTGCTCCCAAAATTGCCGAGGCTGGCGCGTCAAAGGCTGTTGCGGCGTCGAGAGTTGCCGAGGCGTGCGCGTCTATAGTTGCCGAGGCGTGCGCATCCATAGTTACCGAGGCATCGAGGGTTGCCGAGGCATGCGCGTCCATGGTTACCGAGGAAACTAAAATTTGTTCATCCGGGAATGCATCGCATATCTCTAAATCTGCGTCCTCCTCCCTATTGCGTTCTAAATGTGACAAGTGATTGGCCACTTGATTTTCTGTTCCTTTCATGTCCTTAATTTCAATATCAAATTCTTGTAAAAGTAATATCCCACGTATCAAATGAGGTTTGACATCCTTTTTAGCAAATAGATATTTGATTGTCAAATGGTCCATATGAACAATTACCTTTGTACCAATCAAATAGGATCGGAACTTGTCAAATGCGAAAACTACAGCTAGTAACTCTTTCTCCGTTGTTGTGTAATTCACTTGAGCACTATTAAGAGTTTTACTAGCGTAGTATATCACATGGAAGGTCTTACCTGTGCATTGGCCTAGGACTGCTCCTACCGCAAAATCACTTGCATCACACATGAGCTCAAAAGGTAGTGTCCAATCTGGTGGAACGACAATGGGTGCCGAGGCAAGCTTTTCCTTTAGGGTTTAGAATGCTTGGGTGCAAGAATCATCAAAATTGAAGACTTTATCCTGTTCAAGCAAATTGCACAAAGGGTTTAGTGATTTTAGAAAAATTATGAATGAACCTCCTATAAAAACCTGCATGTCCAAGAAAACTTCGAATCCTTTTAACCGAACTTGGTGGGGGTAATCTCTCGATCACGTCCACCTTGGCCTTGTCTACTTCAATTCCCTTGGATGAAATCTTGTGGCCGAGCACTATTCCTTCATCTACCATAAAATGGCATTTCTCCCAATTGAGGACTAAATCAGTTTCTTCACATCTTGCCAACACCCTCTCTAAATTACCGAGACAGCTGTCGAAGTCATTACCAAAAACAGAAAAATCATCCATGAAGATCTCAAGAAAGTCTTCGACCATGTCTGAAAAGAGTGCCATCATGCATCTTTGGAAAGTTGCCGGGGCGTTACACAATCCGAACGGCATCCTTCGGAAAGCATAAGTACCGTATGGGCATGTGAAGGTTGTCTTTTCTTGATCTTTTGGTGCTATGGCAATTTGATTGTAACCTGAATAACCATCAAGAAAATAATAAAAGGGTTTACCTGCAAGACGGTCAAGCATTTGATCAATAAAGGGTAATGGGAAGTGATCTTTCCTAGTGGCTTTGTTTAGCTTTCGATAATCCAGACAAACCCTCCAACCGGTCACAGTCCTAGTTGGAATGAGTTCATTATTTTCATTACTTACCACCGTTATACCTCCCTGTTTCGGGACACATTATACCGGACTTACCCATGTACTATCAGAGATAGGGTATATAATGTCGGCGTCAAGCCACTTGATGATTTCTTTCATTACAACCCCTTTCATGGCATGATTCAGTCTCCTCTGGGCCTCAATTGAAGGTTTGTGATCATCTTCCAACAAAATCTTGTGCATGCACACTGCCGGGCTAATTCCCTTCAAGTCGGCAATTGTCCACCCTATTGCCTTTTTGTGTAGCTTCAACATTTTAATCAGCTTCTTTTCCTGCTCAGGCTGTAACTTAGAAGAAATAATTACAGGCAATGTATTATCGGTTCCTATGTATGCATATTTTAGTTGCTCTGGCAATTGTTTCAACTCAAGAATCGGTGGTTGTTCAATAGAGGTTTTTCGAGCTTACCTTCCTTACCCGAGTAATCCAAAGGTTCAAAGTATGTACCTGGTCGATTGACTAGCCAATTTGCCTCTTCTTGTTGTTCCTCATCGACCGGTTCTTCATACTCCTCAGGTTCCTCTTGATCGACAATGTAGTTGCCGAGGTAACTAAATTCCTCGTCGAAGTTAAACTCTGCCGTGGCATGAAGAAGTTGGCATTCTTCTAGATCGTCGGCATGCCTTAGTGTTTGGAACACATTTAGTTTAACTTGCTGGTCATTCACCCTCATTGTGAGTTCTCCTTTTCAACATCGATCAAGGTTCTCCTGTTTGCTAGGAATGGTCTCCCGAGAATGATAGGTGCATGCTCATCTGCTTCACAATCCAAAATAATAAAGTCAGCGGGAAAAATAAATTTATCAACTTTTACCAGTATGTCCTCGATTTTTCCCTCTGGATGCACATAGGATCTGCCGGCTAGCTGTAGCATAACTGTTGTAGGTATTGCCTTCCCGATTCTTATTTTCTGAAAAACTGATTTAGGCATCAAGTTTATGCTAGCCCCAAGGTCGCATAATGCTTTCCCGACATAGTGGTTTCCAATGGAACAGGGTATTGTGAAACTTTCGGGATCCTTCAACTTAGGTGGCATACGATTGTGCAACATTGCCATGCATCCCTCTGTTGCAGCAACTTTTTCAAACTCTCCTAGCCTTGTTCTCTTGGACACAATGTCTTTAAGAAACTTGGCATAGTTTGGCATTTGTTCAATTGCTTCCACCAATGGCAAGTTGATGTGGACTTGCTTTAGGATATCAAGAAACCTCTTGAATTGGTATTCTTGCTTTTGTCGCTTCAACCTTTGTGGGAATGGTGGTGGAAGTCGGATATCTTCGATCCTTTCATTGGTTTGGAACCTGATTGACGGCATTGCCGGGACAACTAGAGTTGCCGAGGCATTATCAACTGGGGTTGCCGAGGCATGCTTATCACAAGTTGCCAAAGCATCATTATCGTCGGTTGCCGAGGCATGCTTATTACCGGTTGCCGCAATAATTCCTGGTTCAGCATCTGAGGCTTTGCCGCTAGGTTCGTCTTGATCTTTTTGTGGAGTTTTGTTTGATGAGCGGGTTTGAGCCTCTCTAAGTTGTTGGCCACTTCTAGTGGTGATTGCCTTACATTGCTCATGGCGATTCCTCTTGCGACTTCATATCGCTAGGTAAACCTCCTTGCGGTCTAGTATTGAGTTTTGAGCAAACTGTCCGACTTGATTTTCTAATGATTTGATTGCCGCCTCTTGGTTTTGCAATCTCATCTCGGTCCTGTTAATAAAAGCATCAGTTCTTTTTATGAAGTTGCTATTCTCAGCCATATAAGATTGATTTTCATCATAAAAGCATTTAGAGAAATTTCCAAAGAACTAGATGTTGTCGGTTGTTGCTTGCGAAACCATTGCGATGGCATATTCTGTTGGAATCCGATGCTTGTGCATTCTGATTGTTCTGGTTTAGAGCATTTTGGGATTACTCCATGAAAAATTCGGTACTTCTTCCAAGCTGGATTGTATGTATTGGACATCACGTTGTTGTTTCGATTGTAATTCCCCACAGAAAGCGGATTTGGATTCTGCATACATTCGAGAAGAATCATGGTTATCACCACATAACTCACAAAAAGAATCCATTACCTTGACCCCATGTGTGTTGTTTGGTTTTTGCATGTTCGGACCATCTTGGTTAAAGTGGCCAATTGTGCCGAAATTGAATCTGACGATCCTAGTTCATGTATTGTGGCTTGGCGTCTAACTCCTCTTCTTCTCGTAGAGGGGAATTGATAATCATTCTTGGCTAGCCTGTTTAGAATTTGCATTACTTCTTCCGGTGATTTATCTAGGAGTATACCGTTTGCCGAGGCATCTAGCATCATCTTTGTTGGTGTATTCACGGCGTTGTAAAACATTATTACTTGAGTCCACACCGGGAATCCGTGTAGGGGGCATTTGTGTAGAAGTTCTCTATATCGCTCCCAAGCCTCGTACATGGATTCATCATCTGCCTGCCGAAAAGAAGTAATGTCGTTACGAAGCTTATCATTCAAATTTGTAGGATTAAACCGAGCAAGGAAATCACGACAAAGATCGGTAGAATAATCTTAAACCGAGCAAGGAATGCTATTCAACCATGCTTTCGCCCTATCCCTCAGTGAATAGTGGAATAATCTCAATCGTAAGACATCGGGGTGACTCCGTGTATTTTGAACGAGTTGCAAATCTCGAGGAAAGATTTCAGATGTTGTCGTGCATCTTCAGTTGCCGAGCCGCCAAATTGACCAATTGTGTTCATCATATTAAACATTACTGGTTTTAACTCAAAGTGGTCGACTTCAATTTTAGGTGCGACAACTCCTGGATTAAGTCCATCAAGATCTTCTTCAAGATAGTCCCGAATAGTTCTGTTTCATGCAAGAATCACTCCTCCTCCTGCTGGAACATCTTGATTCATATTGCCGTCTTGATTAGCCATTGCTACTCTTATCCTTCGTCTAAGTCTTTGTAAGGTTCGTTCGATTTCTGGATCAAAGGGATATTCTGGTGTAGTCAGTCTCGCCCTGGTCATATACCAATGCAAAACCAAAGTTTGTTAGCCCTTTGAATCTTAAACAAGAAAAGTAAAAAGAAAGTGCAAGAAAATAAAAACAAAGTCGTTATTGCCAATCCCCGACAACGGCGCCAAAAACTTGTTGCGCGTAATAAGTGCTACGCAATTGTGCAAGTATACACGTTGCAAGTTATAGTATAAAAGATATCGTCTCCACAGGGATTGGTGCCACTTCAAGAATCTAGTCTCTTGCACTGTAAAAAGTAAAAACACAAATAAAGGATTATAGGAGTTTAACTAATAACTAAACTAGAAGGCAATAAAGTAAAAGAATAAATGAGATCAAATGAGAGAGATAGGCCAAGTTATCGTGAGTTGAGGTGTGATAGCCGATTGGATCATCTTGGTAAAAGAGTGCACGGGCAACTCAGTTGCCGTGGCAACTTGCACAATGGGGTTTCCTTGGCAACTAATCGATGGTTGCCTGGGCGACTAGTTGGGCAACTACTTGGGTGTCTGGGCAGCAACCTTCAAGGTTCGGCAGAGCGTTCTTCAATGGTTTCTTCTTATCCCTAAGTCGAAACTCTAGCTACTTGTGCATGCCTTGATAATACATCCCTGCGTGAATCAAGGCTGAACAACAACCAATCTTGCGCTCCTCTTAGCCGTTGAAATCCTTGACTTATGCCTAAGTCGGATTAATCTTCACCATCAATAGATTGAATAAAGATCATATTCATTTGTTTCTTGAATCTAACTCTCCCGATATTAGATAAATAGATGAAGTTATGAGATCCTCTCCCAATTCACTCGCAAACAAGAATAAGAACCAAGAATGAATAAACCTTGAATAGAAAAGTGCAAACTCTTATTACCTAAACAAAATCCAATAGTTTCTCACAACCACAAAACACAATAACCATAGCCAAATAGATTTAGTTCATGGCTAGGTTCCAAAGAAACACAAGATAAAGAATCCCTAGCATGAACCTAATTGAACAAGAAAGAAAAAGATGAAGAATTGAAGCTTGTCGAAATCCCCTTGCCCTAGATGCTTGTCGAAATTCCTCTCCCTTTGCTCCCCCCTAAGTTGACGATATGGCCTCTAATTTATAGGGCTAGGTCAAAGTCCTTCTTTGAGGAGGAAGTTAAGTTGGAATTAAATTATCTTTAAAGAATATAATTCTTTATTATAATTATATTCCTACTAGAACTTCTCCTATCTTCTTGGAATTTAATTCTTCTTTAATCTCTTCATGGAAATCAAATTCTTTTGGGATTTGGCTTTGCTCCACGTCATCTTGGGCTTGTCTAGTCATCAATTTCGACTACCATATCACCTTTTTCTTTATCGACAATTGCCCTGGCAACTGGCTCGGCGTCTCCTTCATGCATTGCCCTGGCAACTAGCTCAGCATCTTCTTCATGCATTGCCCTGGCAACTAGCTCTAGCCTTGCTTTGGCAAGTGATCCTGCACATACACACAAAACACACCAAAGCAACATCTTTTCCCACAAAACTACCAAGTTATGTAATCAAGCTCAACGATGGAAGGAAACATGGATTAATGCATGAATGGCTAATTATGCAACTAATATGAGCTTAAGTCTAACAATAATATGAGTAAAAAGGGTAAGAAAAATAGTACTTTTGAACACTTACCAGGCGCCCAAAAGAAAAAAAGAAAAGAAAAAATAAAAAAAAGAAGAAAAAGAAAAAGAAAAAGAGAAAGAGAAAGAAAAAAGAAAAATCCAGAAAAAAAGAAAGAAAAAAAAAGAGAAAGAGAAAGAGAAAAAGAAAGAAGAAAAAAGAAGAGAAAGAGAAACCCTGAAGTGAAACCCGTAAAAGGCGCTTTGGGGAAGTACAAGTCTAAAATGAAAACCTGAAAAGACACTTTAGAACAAAAATCAAGAGTTCAAAAAGGGGTATAAAGGTTGAACCCGAGTGACAGATGAGGCACTACCGTTACCAAGAAGAGAGGAAGAAAGCAAAAGAAGATCAAAATCAAAGAACCGAGAAGAAAAAGTGTCCGAGTAAACTAGTGTCATTCATGCATCACACTTAGTTAGACATCCCTAGGATAGGGGCATGCTAACTCATATCATCGTAGCATTTCATCTCTTTTGTAGGTATGCGGGAGATAAAGAGGAGACCTCCTAAGAAGAGAAATAGACGTCAAAGCAGAAACTTGAAGTGAATTTCCAAGCAAAGGATTTCAAACACACCACTTCCCAGTGAAAGAGACGAGGTAATAGAACCTTGCATGAAAGGGAAGAAGAAAATTAGCCTATCTATTTAGACTCACAAAGAGCAGAGGCCTTCATGGAACCCTCATTTGAAAAACTACTATTTGTTCAATGCCACTTTGGAGGAACATGTCATCTTTATCTAGTTACGTTTCCTGCCATTTCTAAAAGACGTCCCAACATCACCAAGTTTGCTTTCCGCCGCTTCGAGATAGCAAAGTTACTCGGATTCATTCAAAGCCGTTTTGGAAGAATGATTCGTTTATAGGCTAGTTGACTTGTCCGTTGTCGTTTCGGAATGACATCCCAACGCCACCCGTTTGTTTTATGCCGTTTCAGGAAAATAGGTTATTCGAATTCATTTGCTGCCGATTCGAAGGAATGAATTGTTTAATTACTGGTTTGTTCATTGCCGTTTAAAAAACAATGTCAGTGCTATCTGGTCATTTTTTCCGCTTCGGGAAATCGATTTATTTAGATTTGCTCGCTGCCATTCCGGAAGAGTAAATTGTCCGACAGGAAAGTAGGACAAAATTAGTGCTTATGGTCTTTGCTTTATCCTTGTTCCATAAGTATAAGCAAAAGAGGGGCAGCTGTAATCACTAATTTTGTCCGGGTTGACCCGTTTTTGTTTTTGCAATAATGGGCTTATATATGTATAACATTACTACGTGATGTATGTTATTGTATGTGTACCACTAGTATATGATTATCTTATATATGGTTATTATCCATGTCTTTTTATGTTTGTATCAATGTATGTGTATCACATGTAATGCATGATAGTATATTGTATGTATTTACTATTGTTTTAATGTGAGTATGTATAGGTACTATGTGCATGTATGTATGTATGTATTATTTATTTCAATGTCATTAATACTTAGCTATGAATGTATATTGCATGTGTAATTGTATGTACGTATTATGTGTGTATTAATGTTTGTATGTTATGTATGTATATGTGTTATATAAGTTTATTATTAGAATTACTATAATATGGGCTGATAATTAATTATATATATATATATAAACAAATTAAATAAATGTCATCAAATACAAGCCCAAGTTTATTAAAGTCCAATTACATTTTTACATCAACCCTAATATATTTTATCCTCTGCGCAGCCAAATTTGGACCGTTGGATCAAGGGCTACTGATCGAACGATCCAGATCGAATGGAGATCCTTTAGTTCCCCGCGCACCACGTGTCCTCATCTAGTGCTGCAACATTGACCATCAGATCTAATATGGACAATCCATCCCAGGAAAGATCTCAGCCATTGGATCAGATTTGAATCCAACGACCCAAGTCAAACTGGATCGTTCGACTCTCGCGCGTACAGCCCACGCCCCAATCGTCCAGCTTCTTCACGCGCTCACGCGCCAGTACCGGTTCATCTCCCCATCCGCGTGCCCACATCTCCAAAAATACCGCTACCACCGTACGTTGAACACCAACCCTCTCAACCATCGAACAACAAAAAATATAAAAAAGGGGAAATCAGAACCGGTATCATCCACAGTGATAACATTTAATGTTTGCTTAAACATGTAAACCATAGGCAATAGGGCAATGAGTAATCGGAATGAGATATAAGCATGTAATCAACCACATGTAGCCCCTAAGTTCGAACAGGGGAAAATCCATAAGCAATACAAAAAAGGCCATCCAAGGCAATAGGACACGGCAGCGAGCCGGTCAGTTTCTGGAAAACATGGCAGAGGGCCACCGAAATCTGGATTCATGATGAACCCATATGAACTTGAAGAACAGTTAGAGCATTTTGGGGGGATATGTTATAACAGAAAAAATAGCCAAAATGTCTGATTTTTGGATAAAAGAGGGCATTTATAGTGTTATAAATTTTAAAAATGGTATAATCACATTTTTAATCCTTCCGCCCTTCTTTAATTGTGCCTGAGAGGCTTCTGCATAGTCCAATTGCACAATTAGTCCCTCTATGTGGGATAATTACGGGGGGAAGCCATTCCGCCTATTTTAATTATTCCCTGGGTCCTTCATAGTTTTTCAAAATTTTCAATTACGTCCCCCGTTATTTCTTTTAATTTTGTCTCTATATTTTATTTCCTCACAATTAGGTCCCTTTTCCAGTTTTAAATTAAGTTATTTTATTTATCATTTTTCATGCATTTTAGTTTAGATTTTCCATATTTATTTCTAGCAATTGCAATTTAATTTTCATGATATTATTGCTCGTTTGTGATCGTGATTTTATGGATAAAATTAGTTCGAATGGTATGTATATTAGGGATTTAATACGCACATAGATTTAGCACAAAATGGAAATGTAACGTATAATTTTATGTTTAATAGGCATTTGTAAGTAAGATAGAAATTGGTAAAATAAAACATATTCCTTGACCTATAATATGTTTTAATATAAAATAGAAATTTGTAAAAATGTAATATGTATGAATGTTTTCTTTAATATATAGTGTATATCATTTTTCATTATATAATATAATTTTTTTTTAAAAATGCCATATAAACTTTTGACATATATAATGTATAGTTTTCAAAGGTTAGGATGGAATTTTAGTAAAATGTAATATATATATTTTTATGACCTATAATATATATTTCTCAAAGTATATAGTATAATCTTATAACATAATACATATAGGTTTTTTTGACATAATATATAGTTTTTAAGGTATATAGTATAACTTTGAAGAATGTAATATGTATTTTGGTACATAAAATATATAGTTTTTGAAGTATATAATAATGTTATGTGAAAATGAAATATATATATATATGTGTGTGTGTGGTGTATAATATGGTATAAAGTATATAGAAGAATTTTTGCAACATAAATAATGCATATTTTTAAATAATAGGTTTTATATATATTATATAATTTTAGTACATAATGTATTTTAATGTATATTTCTAAATAATAGGTTATATATATATTATATAATTTTAATACATAATGTATTTTAATTCTAAATAATAGGCTTTATATATATTATATAATTTTAATACATAATGTATTTTAATGTATATTTCTAAATAATAGGTTATATATATATATATTATAATTTTAATACATAATGTATTTTAATTCTAAATAATAGGTTTTATATATATTATATAATTTTAATACATAATGTATTTTAATGTATATTTTTAAATAATAGGTTTTTTGTTATATCATTTTAATACATAATGTATCTTATTTTTTGGGGCCTTATTATATAATAATTTGGGCCTTAGGCCTACCTTTATATTCTAGGGATCGGTTTTAGGTTGTTTGGGCCTTAGGCCTTGTTTTGGGCTTTTGTCTAAATTAAAAGAATTAACTCAATTAATCTAGATCGTGTGCTCGTCTTATAGGGGCACGATCCTAGAATTAAATTAGCCCTAGGTTTTTTAGAGCCTTAGTTAGATTAGAGTTCGAATTAATTTAGTGAATTTAAATTTATCCTTGTCTTATTAGGGTAAATGTTAAATTCATTAAATTAATTGAACATTTCTTAATTTCTTTAAGGGAAAATCAATTTTAAGTTTAACTTTACATTAAATTACAAATTAGTCACCATAATTTAGGGATTCTAGTTTTTAGGCTAATTATTTTAGGGTTAAATATAAGAGTCATCTAATTAATAAATAGATCACTAATTGGGTTTTCTAGTGAATTGTGCCTTCTTTTGTGTGCTTATACTTGTGTCTTTGATTGTCATGCCTTAATTGTCATTCATATAATCCTTAATCTTAATCGCATTCTAAATTAATCTAATCGTAAAAAGGGAGGTACGTATTAATTCCAATATTTGTGTCATAACAGTCCAAGCTTAAAGGATGTTGACCAAATATTCGAATTAATCCTTACCATCCCGAGGTAAATAGATTAAAAATTAACAAGAATCATCACATCATACTTAAATGTTTGCATGATGTATAAAGGTGACGTACGGAAGTCGAACGATGAATTAACACGGCAGTCGGGCTTATTCGATGTTAGTTTAATCTGTGGTCTGATGTATCGTCAACCTTATTAATTAAATGTCCAATTAATTTGAATCTGCCAATTCGATAAAGCTCGTGCAATCAAGGTTAATTTTCATCTAAGAACTCCAAATTAAATTCAATTGGATCTCAATGAATTTCATCCTTTTAAAAGCAACAAATATTTTGGTACCGATCTCTAGGCGTGATGGGAGTGTTAATCCTTCCCCACACATAACCAACTCCCGGACCCTTTCACAACAAATCTCTGATTTTTTATGGTGTCTGGCCTACCTAATCCAAGTGGCCGGTGGCGACTCCAAGTTTTTATCAATTTCAAAATTTTAAGGTTTTCAAAAGAAATCCCCAATCTTCCAAAATATTTTCATTAATAATTTAGGGGATAATTAGTAGCCGACATCTTTTCTAAACAAACACCCCTTAACACCAATTCTTTTTTTCAAAAGGAAGAAAAAAGGTCGCTACAAAGTGATTTTTTAAAATTCTATTATCAACTCAAGGATCAGCTTTCGATACTCAATCAACTTTGCATCATTTGTTTCTCATTCTCCACGTAGCTGATAGATGACTAATGTTGAATTCCCATATACTTTCAGGACTTCTACCTTTCTTTCAATGGCCACTCGTAAGCCCATGACACAAGCTTCATATTCTGCCATGTTATTGGTACAAAGAAATTTCAATTTGCTTATTGAAGGATAATGTATATTGCTTGGGGAAATAAACAATGCTCCAATTCCACGTCCCAGGGTGTTGCTGCCCCATCTAAGTACAATTTCCAGGTTTCGTTCTCTAAGATTCCATTTCCTTTTGTAAAGATACTCATCACATATTCATCTGGGAAATCAAAGTTTAGGGACTCATAATCTTCTAAAGCACGGCTAGCCAAGAAATCTTCTATGGCACTTCCTTTTATTGCTTTCTAACTTATATACACTATGTCAAATTCTGACAACAACATTTTCCAACGTGCCAACCTTCTAGTCAACGCCGGTGCTTCCATTAAAAATTTTAGTGGATCAAGACTAGATATCAACCAAGTAGTGTGGTATAGCATATACTGTCTGAGTCTACGGGTTACCCAAATAAAAACACAACATAATTTTTGAATTGGAGGGTATCGTACTTCACACTCTGTGAACATTTTGCTCAAGTAATAAATGGATCTTTCTTTCATTCCTGTGTCATCATGTTTCCCAAGTACGCACCTCATTGAATTTTTATAGACAGTCATGTAAAGGATGAGTGGTCTATTTGGAACCGGTGCTACTAAAATTGGAGAATTGGTCAGATATTTCTTGATCTTGTCGAGCATCTCTTGGTATTCTTTGTCCTATTCTCCTGGATTATTCTTTCAAAGCAGCCTAAAAATTGGATCACATTTGTCGGTCAATTGAGAAATAAACCAGAAAATATAATTCAATCTCCCAAAAATCTTCATACTTTTTTTTGTGAACGAGATGGTGGAAGATTTTGGATTACTTTCACCTTGTCTGGATTAATTTTGGTTTCTTTTCTGCTAACTATGAAGCCCAAGAGTTTTTTCGGATGTAACTCTAAAAGTGCACTTGTTGGGATTAAGCTTCAATTGGTATTTTTTCAATCTTTGAAACAACTTCCTCGGGTTCTGAATATGTTCCTCTTTAGTCTGGAACTTGGCGATCATTTCATCCATGTACAACTCAATCTCTTTGTGTATCATGTCGTGGAAAAGCGTTACCATAGCTCGCTGATATGTTGCCCCTGTATTCTTTAATCCAAAAGGCATCACCTTGTAACAATACGTGCCCCACAAGGTTATGAATGTTTTCTTTTTCATATCCTCTAGATTCATCTTTATCTGATTGTACCCCGAGAAACCATCCATGAATGTCCTGAATGTCCTAATGTGTTGTCGACCAAAATATCAATATAGGGTAAAAGAAAGTTATCCTTCGAACTCGCTCTATTCAAATCTTTATAGTTCATACACATGTGTACTTTTCCATCTTTCTTCGGCACTGGAACTATGTTGGCTACCCAATCTGGATATCTTGCCACCTGAAGGAATCCTGCCTCAATCTGCTTTTATACCTCTTCTTTGATCTTCAATACAATTTCCAGTTTCAATCTTCTGAGCTTCTATTGAACCGGCTTGCATTGGGGTTTTATGGGTAGTTTGTGTACTACTATATTTGTATCCAATCCTAGAATATCTTGACAGGTCCAAGCGAAGACATCTTTGAACTCTTGCAATAGATCAACCAACTATTGACTAGTTTTTGGCAAGAAAACAGTACCAATCTTCACCTCTCTTCTGATTTCATCTGTTCCCAAATTCAAAATTTCTATCTCTTCTTTGTAGGGTAATATTTGCTTGTCTTCTTTTTCTACCAACCTTATTAATTCATCGGGATTTCATATTCTATCTCATCTTCGACCTTATTGACTTCTATTAGACACACTAGTCGCTCAAGATCTAATTCAGAATTAGGACCATAATCATTCATGCAATTAATAATTGAAGACTTGCAAGGAAAATAATAATATGTATTTGGAATGGATGCGAAAAAAAAAAAAAACATGTTTGCCATTTGAGAATCAAAACGAATGCATCTTTATTGAAATGAACTTACATTGTAGCCCTTTACAAATAATCCATTGTACTCATGGGCAAAAGTTCAAGGTGGTTCTTGGCATTACTCTATTTTTGTCTTAAAAACTAAGGAAAGATCCTTTTGTTGTCAAATTATTGAGTGCTTCACTAGGAAAGCATGGACGGACTCCTTCCAAAAACTTGCCAGGCTGGGATCCCTCAAAATATACCGTTGACATTCAATCCTTCCATGATCTTGCTGAAGATCTCTTTCTCTTGAAGTTTCACAGTCTCTTGATTATCTTTCTTAAGTTGTTTCTTCATATTTTCATACCCATAAGAGTTGAAGATAATGGTTAAGTCAGACAATGTCATGGGCTCAAAAGAAGTCTTAGTTCCAAAAAATCAGGCTCTCCTTTGGTTCTCTCTCTTCTTTAGATCATTCTCTCTCTGCTGAATGTTTGGTTTAAACCCAAGTCCAAAGCGATCTTTTTTCATGATGATAGGCTCCGGACACAGACATCCCTGAAGATGTTCTCCAAGTCCTTTTCAGTTCTCGTGCCTCTTCCAAGAGTCTCGCGGATAGTCATCTTGGTACAATTTGATAACCTCGAACGAGGTATTGGCTTCCCTTTAGCAATGAAATTTACATTTATAAACTCTAGGGCTTTGAACGAACATTTTAGTTTCTGATGCAACGAAGACGGTACTACGCCAGCAGAATGAATCCAGGGCCTTCCTAACAAGCAATTGTATGTTGGCTTGTTATCCATAACCATAAAATCCACGTTATAAATTGTAGGTCCAATATGTAATGGCACCTCAATTTTTCCAAGCACATATCGAGTAGTGCCATCAAAAGCCCTTATAGTGTTTTTATATGTATTCATATGCGAGTCATCAATTGGTAACCTCTACTAGGTGACCATCGGTAAGACATTCAGTGTTGAACCATTGTCTACCAAAACTCTAGGAAGAACATGACCCTTGCAGTGAGTCATGATATTCAAAGCCTTAACATATCACATTTCTCCCTCCGGGATCTCATCATCAGTGAAGGTTATGTAATAGTCTGCAGTTCTATGGTTCACAATTCTATCCAATTTATACACTGATATATCATTCGGGACAAATGTTTGATTGAGCACCTTGATTAAAGCATTGTGATGCCCTTCCGAACTTAACAATAGTTCTAGAACAAAAATTCTAGCTTTTTGTCTCTTCAATTGTTCGACTTTACTGTATTCACTATGTTTCAAAAATTTCAAGAACTCTTGAGCTTATTCTTCTGTGACTGGTTCATTTAGCTTGGGAGGGGGCTCCTCTCCAAAGATCACTTCCGGTACTACCATAGCTTTTCCTTTTGTTTTCTCACCCTCTTTGGATGTCACGGGTGAATAACATCTACCACTCCTGATGAAGTGTTCTACTTCATTTATTGATTCAGCATCGAGCATTTCCTTTGCTTTCCCTTCTAAAACTTTTTTTGTTTCACCCAGCGGCTTTATCTCTTCCTAAGGCTTTGATTCCTTTGGTATTCTTACATTGGCAACATAATTCTAAGGGACCTTGTGAGTGTCCTTAAAAGAAAATGGCACCGAAGGAGAAATCACAATCCTAGGGGTTATTGTCGGCTTTCCATCACTAGACGAACTTCCAACTTTTGGCCTAACAGAAATGACCAAAGGCCTAATCACACTGTACTTAACCCCTAAGTTCTCGGAAGTGCATACCTCAGCTTCCTTTCTTTCCCTTGTCTTTTCATAGAACTCGATCTCCTTGTTGTTTATCCTTTTCTGAATCAAGCATCTGAATTTAGGACAATGCTGAATTTCGTAGCCTTCCTCCTGGTGATACTCACAATAGGTCATTGATTCCACTACCTTCTCGACCTTCATGCCTATTTGTATAATTTTGGCATTGTATAACTGCTAAAATACCCACTTCAAAGGATATCTAATCTCAGATACATCAATCTTCAACCATTTAGCCATATTCTCATCTATCATATTCACCCCTCGTCCCCACGATTTGACAATGAATTAGCCGCTATACTGGGTTCATCAAATTTTAGCACCTTAATATTGACCAAATTTTGGACCACTTTCTTAAATGTTGTGCAATTTTTAATTGTGTGCCCTTAGATCCTAGCATGATATTCGCAATAAGCCCTCGGATCATACCATAGAGGATATGGAGGTTGAAGAGGAGTAAGATAGTAGGGTCTCACCAAATCTGCATAGAATAGTTGTGGATAAAGCTCAGCATACGACACCAGTAAAGTTGTGAAGTTCATCTTATTGTTTCTCGAGCCTTGAGAATCTTTCCTGTTTGAATTATGTAAATTTCTTGGTGCAGCATCGGGAGGTGTGATTGTGACATTTTTGGGGCTTTATAATCACTTGTATTATTTACCTCATTATCCTTCCTCTTGAAATTCTTGCGGGGAACTTTCTCCACTTTCCAACCTTCCGCTTGTGATGACTGCTTCAATCAATTCGCCGGTCATCACCATATCGGAAAAATTATGGGCAATGTTTCCTATCAAACGCTCAAAGAGAGGACCCCTTAAAATGTTTACGAACATATGAGTAATTTTATTCTTCATTAATACTGGTTGTATCTGCGTTGCCAATTCCCTCCATCTTTGTGCATTCTGCCGAAAACTCTTAGTAGATCTCTGTTCCATAGCTTGCAACATGACCCGGCTAGGAACTATTTCAGACACATGTCTATGTTGCTCCTCAAAAGATCTAGAAAGATCCTTCCACGATCTAATATTGGCTCGACTTAACAAAGTGTACCAGCGTACAGCTGAGCCCATCAAACTATCTTGGAAACAATGAATCAACAACTTTTCATCTTTCAAATAAGCAGCCATTTTGCGACAGTGCATAGTGAGACGTGCTTTTGGGCAAGTCGTCTTGTTATACTTCTCAAATCATGGTACCTTAAATTTGGGTAGAAGGACCAGATCAGCGACCAAACTCAAATCAACAGCACTAGACCCCTACTCATTCACCTTTTGCATCTCTACCAATCGGTCTTCTAGAGCTTTGCAGTGTTCTTCATATTTTCTCTCGATTTCAACACGGATTTTCTCAATTTCATTGACGGTATTCAGATCTGGGACTTCATCACCACTTCCAAAGTTTACTCCAATATTAACCGGATGACTGGTAGTAGCCCCGGCTAAATTTATATGGACCTTCCTCGTATGAGGCGGGCCCTCAGGATGTTCCCTCATATGAGATGTAGTATCCGTTTGATCATTCATTTCATTTGTCCCATCTTGTACCTTGCCTTTTCCAGATTCCTTTGGTCACAGTAAAGCAGTCAATTGGTTGATAATCTCCCTCTATGCTTGGGTAAAGTGATCTTTCATAGACTGTTCAATCCTGTCAAATCTATTATGCACCTTAACACGATCATTATCAAGACTAGTAATCCTATCCTCTAAAGCCATAGTTTTGGAGTGCAAACACGTCCCATATGAATGAGGTATGATTGCGATTGTAAGTCAAACTGCCATAGAACTTTTTGTATTAAAACTTTTTAAATTTTTTAAAATGAAATGCGCTATGTAAATGCATGAATGCAAAAAGTATCTAATTCATGAACTAGTCTTTAGGAAACATTTATTAGTTAAAAGTTCCAAGTATAAAGAAAAGATAACTTCTTCTAGAGAAAACAACTAGCCCTAGCTCCTAGGTTGATCACTTCATTCAATATCCTGATCAAAGTTTGTCCATGTTCAGTATCAACATTGATGTCGTGTGCATGTGGCTTCATCAGACAAGATCCACATGTATTGGGCGATCCCTTCTACCTGGTTCTTGAAGCTAATCATCTCATGACTTTGTTTATGGAATGTGTACTCAGCTACTTCAAGTTTGCCCTTCAGTGACTTATCTCCCTAGTGCAGTGCTCTCTCATAACCTATGAGCTAATCTCTCAAGCCTTGTACCACACTTTCCAACTCTACCACCCTCTTGTTCAGTCCTTCATTCTCTTTGTCCATCTTAGCCTTGTCTTCGTTGTGGTACTTTGTAATTGTTGTCACTGAATTTTCACCTAAATCTATCTCTTATGTATTTTATTCATGTATTATACCATTGTTGCATTATCTCATTATTTCCCCTATGTATACTTATTATTGTTGTTATTATGTAAATAGTTAGTTACTAAAACCCAAAATAACATATATAAGGTCTATTTTAATATAAAAAGCCCATTTGTATTAAAGGAAAAACCATTACATTATAAAAAGGTCCATTACATTAATAAAGACCATTACAAAAAAGGAATGTTTGGTCCAAACATGTTAAACCCGGAACCCTAATGCCCATTCTTTATTTTAGCATGGGTAAAGGATCACCGTTGGATCAAAGGTAGATCCAACGGAGCATATCACATACAGGAAACCCTAGTCTTAGGGGTATAGCATCGCCGCACGTCCCTCTACCGTTGGATCCAGAAGCAATCCAACGACCTAGATCACTCGAGCATATCACGCACATCATCACTCGCGCGTGGTAGCCACGCGCACCCAACATTTCACCTTCCAGAAACCGTTTCATCTTCTCTGATGAATGCTTGAGCCAATTCCGTCACTAATTTGCTCACACCGGCATGGTTGAAGTTCATTTCTGATCAGCAAAAACATGCAAAAGAAGGAAATAAATGGATTAAGTTACTAAAATAGAGCTCTGTCAACAAGAAGATAAATCCCTAATTTGAAGCCCTAGCAAGAATCAAGCTACAATCGGATATGGACAGAGAGCAAAAGGCAACCAGCTTGAATTCAGAACCAAGATCGAAGCAATGTCAAAGGATCATATCCCTAAATTGAAGCCTCTGGCAAAGATCAAGCAATCCGAATCAAATCAGAGATAATCTAGGGAAGAAATTAGGGATTTGATCTTGTAATTCAAGCATTTCAATAGCTATATAAACCCTTTTGTAATTCTATGTACACAACAATCACACACAAAAACAATTTCATATGATTCAACAATAGTTGATAGATACGAATCACACACAGCCATACACATATTAGTATTCGGAAGTTGTAAAACTAGCAGAAGCAAGCAATTGTAATTGAAGTTCCAAAGCAATAAGAGAAGCAAGTTTCTAGTAACATTTTTTCTCTTTTTCTTTTTCTCTGTTTCGAATTTAACAAAGAAAAGAGGATTGTTTTTACCTTTATTATGTTTAAAACGTCGTTGTGATTTGGCTTTGATATAGCTTTGGCAGAAAAATGTGATTTTGGGGTCGCCAGAATCTAGGAAATTAGGATTTTTTGAGAATTTTGCCATCGGCAACGGCGACCGGCGCCGGTGAAAGGCGGCCGGTATGGCAGACCAGAAGAATACGGATAAACACATCAGATGATTTAAAGTAAACTGAGTTTGATCCATTTTGGGGAAATGTATAAAATGGTTTATGTTTATAATATTAGCTATATATACCAACCCTTCTGACCCGACCCGTACCCGGTTATAACCCGTGCCTTTCCTTCCCGGACCTTATACTGTAGCTCTTCAATTTTCAATTGTTTTAATTTCATCCTTTTTCTTCTCAAATTAGCATTGAAATTTTTAATTGTTTCCAAATTAACCATCATAGTTTGTTTTCTTTCAATTTAATCATCTATGTAGATTTTTCTTTAAAGTAAAAATAGTTACCCTTTTCTTTTATTTAGCAATTATTTTGATTATTAATTTAATCTAAGTTTTTTTTGTTCCTTTTGTTCTTATATGTATATATGTATGTATGTTAAACCTTAGGAATAGGTACTTAAAACCTAGAATAGAGACATGTATGTTGTAAAACATTCTTCACATTTTCAATAAGACACACTTAATTATATTTAAACCTTAATAGTTAAAATGAATGTAGATGTTTCTTTAGGGATTAATCACTAATTGGATCTTAATTAAAAAACTTTAACACAGTTAATTTTTTTGTTGATTTGTAAAAAGTGAAAACTTAATTAATGTGGTGTTTTATAAAGCAGGAATGACAGGTTAGCGCCAGGAGTGTTGGCGGTGATTGAAGTTTATTTCCCGGGCGATAAGGCCATTAAAATAGATTACATTCATTAAGCGGACAAATAAATTGAAATTTCATGAATTTGCAAATTCCAGTTTTAAAAATGCTTTTGAAATTAATTAGGTACTAACGTTTGGGCGTTGTGGGGGTGCTAACCCTTTCCCACACATAACCGACCCCCGAACCTATGTTCTTTTGTTTTCGTGGACCAAAAATGTTATTTTGATAAATAAAAGGTTTTATTAAAATAACCCTTGTTTTAAAAGTGATCCAATCACACTTTTTTCAAAAAGATTGGGCGACTCCGTGATTTAGTTTTCCAAAACGTCAAGACTCCTAAAAAGGGTTGCGACAGTAATCATTTGTTTCAACTATGATACTTGAGTCATTAGCTCAAAATCTTAGGCTTGTTTTTCTTTTAATTTCTCATTATCTTTATTGCTTGATTCTCTTAATTCTCGGGCCTTTTCTCATACATCTTCTTGTAATTATTATTTCCCTTTATCATTTCATTTAGCTGTTCAGACAGGTTCTTAATCATCTTGCTTGTGCCTCCTTTTTTCTTTGTTTTACACCCAACATAAATTTCTTGTAAGTCCTTCAAGTCTTGACTGATTTTTCTGATATGTTCTCTGAGATCTTTTTCTTTTCCTTCATGAACATTCACTTGCAGCTTTGTCATGGTCAACTCATTTGTGAGATCATTGATTCTTTTCTCATACCCCTTCAAATCCAATTCTCGATCATGCTTTAATTTTTCCAATACTTATGGCTTATTCTTAGCTGGTTCATTATATGGGCCAGTGTCTTCTTGACTTCTCCGAAGTATATTATCATTAACCCTCTGAGCTTTCCATTCTTCATATCTCGGCATGACTTCCAACTCTGATAAGGGTTAACCCTTCTTGGCAATTCCCATGCTTTTGCAGTCTGACTTACCTTCTCCTTGTAATCGTTTGTCTTATGTGCATATTTGAATCGTGCCATGCCCGTAGTAGCCGAAATGAACTGCCTTGAAGTGAATCGTCTCGACACCAATAAAGGGTAATAAGTTGTTCCTCCCTATATTCCTGGTAGTAAGACCCAATCTCTGACTCCACATCGATACATATAAGTTGTTCCCCTATTCAACCATAGAGCTCTATATACGACATCAATAGCTTTCATGTCTTTGAAGTATTCTTTCTATTTCCCTTCTTTCTTCTTTTTTTTCAGGTAACTAGCAATGTGTTTTTCTATCGGTGAGTAGGTACTAAGATACCTAATAGCTCTATAAGATGTATTCCACTTATGTCCTTTGAACCAAATTTCTAGAAACTGTGCACAGCCCTAGAACCTTCCGTATCCTGACTTCCTACACGCGGTCAACGATCTGTAAGTCTTAGCTAAGATTGTGGGCACCAGATTTACACCCTTTTCTAGTCGTTCAAATAACCCTAATTTTGATGGATCAATATGCTTTGGAGTTCTTGGAAATAATACCAGCCCATATATGCACAAGGCGTATAAGCTCCTCATCTTGGTTGGTTTATCCCTTGTTAGTATCAATTCCCTAAGGACTTTCCAATTTATGCGTTGTTTGTCCTCATTCTGATCAGTACTATCACTGTTAGCTAGCATGCCATTAAACCACTATTCGCTCTTACTCTTGATCAATCTCAACTTCTTTTTAAAACCAGAGTTATTGTTGGTCTTGTGTAAATCTTATCACTTTGAATTTTGAGATAGTGTATCAGGGTCTCATACTCTTCGAGCATAGGTGTCATGTCCACTTGCCCAAAGCTAAAACAATTATATGTTGGATTCCAGAATTGAGCCATTGCTCTAAGCAACTCTCGATCTACTTGAATGTACAACAATAGGGCTATGTTACTGAATTCTTGTTGAAAAGATATTTTCATGTCGTTTCCCCACTGTTCCCATATGGCTCTAACCTCTGGTAGACAATCATTCTTCTTAGTATTTAGCTTAGTGTAATTCTTCATCTGTGATATGTCACCCTTACGAAGGTTATCCTCTTTTTCATGTTGAGTTTGCTCTGACCACATCCAGACTGCGGTATTGTCTTCTCCTAGCTTCTTGGACCCTATATTCATATCGAATACTTCATATTCAACTGATTCCCGAACCGATACCAAAATAATGCAACATGACATGGTTCATTTAAAAGCAATGGAATAAGACAAACAAAAAACTTGTGTTAGTACTGCGAATTAATTTTGAAAACAAATAAACAGATTAATAACACAGTAAAGCAAGTGATATAAAGCGAAGAAAATAACCACAGAAGTGTATTTAAACCGGCAGCACCCTGTCCCAGGTTTCTGTCTGCCTCTAGTGAGTAGGCTTCTAGATTACAGAATATGGTTTTCGTTCTAGACTCTAGGTACCCAAACTGTCGTTACTATTTACTGCAACAACAAGACATCGATTCGGGAGTATAAGACCCATTATATCGGAGGCGTGTACCTCACGTTGTATAAGGTTGGTATATTAGAAGAAAGACAAAATTACAAACTCGGAGGTGGAGAGCCTCACATTGGATCATGTCTCGCTCCCACTTAAGGGTGAAAAGCCCGGATAGAAGGCTTGTGCATGAATGACAGATATATCACACAAAAAAGCTACCTCTATTCTTTCTAAAAATTCATCCAATAATTATTGGAAAAAATTAAATTCAAATTACCATTCTAAATGCCTAAATGCCACATAAAATTAATTAATTATGCTTGACTCTCAAATTACCTCCCTAGCGGAGTCGCCAAGATGTCATGACCATTTTTAACCGGGTGTAGAATCTTGAAAAAATAGGGTTTTGTCCATTTTTAATTTGATCTTGAAAATTTAGGGTTTTTATGTTAAAGTGGGTTTTTCCTTTATTTAATCTTGAAAAACATTTTTTAGTCACCACCGATCACTTCGAGGTAGACCAGACACCGTAAAAACAACTAGATATTCATTTTCTCAAAATTTGGGTTCAGGAGTTGGTTACGTGTGGGAAAGGATTAGCACCCCCAAGTATGCCCATCATCGGTACCTTTAATTTTACGTGGCATTTTGGCATTTTGAATAATAATTTGAATTTAATTTAACCATAGTTATTTATTGGATTTAAATTCCAAATAGAGATATCATTTTATAAGGAAATATATTTTGAACGAATACGAGATTAGAAGTGTCCAGTTACATTAGGACACCTCGATTCGTATTCAAAAATATATCCCAACATAAAAGGTTTAAATGCATGTCCAGTTATTGTCTTGTTGTTTTTAAGTTCTAACTTAAAAGGCTCTAATTAATTAAATTTTTTAAAGGCTATGAATATTATTAAATTTAGGGTGTTTATGAAGCAACACCCAATTGCTTGAGCATTATTCATATTAAAACCCTAAATTGAACAATATTCCTAATTTGATTAGTGAATCTAATTAATTAAGTACTAGTCCTAATTAAAGCTTTAATTTAATTAGGTAGGTTAATTTCATATTCTATGTTAAAATTGGTATCAAATGTTCTACTTAAAAGCCCCTTGAATAACATCTTGTTGCAATGAGACACTATTCAAATTAGAACTTCAAAGTTTCCCTTTTAATACTCGTTTATTTTCTATAATTGTATTTCCTATTTAATTATTTGATCATAATTAAAGAACCTAAATATTAAGGCTCTAAACAATTCATACTAAAGACTAAATGATTTAATTATCTATCAAATATACTATATGCTACTTTTAAAATATGAAACATACATATTATTAAACAATTAAAAATAAATTAAACAATTAACTTTAAGGGACTGAATTAAAAGGAATTGAAAAATACTAAAGCTTGATTTTATTACTAATAGGGGACTAAATTGAACGATTACAAAACCTGGGGACAAAACCAAATGGTATTCGAATACAAAACAAGCAGGTCACAACTCGACCCACTCAGGCGCGGGCGGGTCCTTCCAACCCGCCCCACTAAACGACGTCGTACTGCCATGGCTATATAAAGCCCCTTCAAGCCCAAAAATTCTCTCATTCCTTTCATTTTTCTAAAAACCCTTGTCTCTCTAAGCTTAAATCCTCTCAATTCTCTCTCTAACAAACACTTTATTACCCAGATTTTTCATCCATAAAGATCAAAACCCCATTTGTTCTTTGGTGATCATCTTGTGTTCATCAAGAACACGATGAACTCGATGAACACCGGTTAACAAATGTCGTATGCTCCGCCCTTTGATACTTAGCCATCGTATTCCGACTAGACTTCGATGTTAGCCGACCACCGTCCTTGAACTCCAACCACCACCTACCTTCGGCCGGCCGGCGTGAGGCGATTTTCAACCGTCGATCGAAACCCAAAAAATCCTCAAAACTCAATTTTTTGATCCTAAACCTTTAAATTTGCATGATCCGATAGGATCACCCAATTTGACCCCTTAAAACTAACTACCCAAAGCCCTAACCCTCTCATTTTCAACTCCGCTTTTAACTTTCAAATATACTCCGGCCACCGATTCTAGATAAGCACTAACCGAAAACTCATTTTTATATTGTATGTTTCTATTTTCTCTTTTTTTATCTAATGCTTTTCGTAATTGTTTTGTAGGAAAAATGAAATGGAGAGAAAGTTACCTTCACGGAACTGTAATCACGACGGCGGCTACACTTCCCAGCGACTCTCCGACCACCTCAAACGTTCGGCTTCCACAATTATAGGTGAAATTCCCTCACTGCCCTTTTTTCTCCTCAATTTATTACTATATTTATTATTATTACTATCATCGATTTTAATTATAGCTAATTAATGTCTAACATATTCTCTCTCTTGGGTATTTATAGTAAGGTGGAGTATGATGCAATGGCTGATTTCACATAGCTGGTGTCAGCGGATAAGAAAACCATTATCCATGTGAATGTCTTTGGACCAACAGGATACCACCACGTGTCCCCCAAATCTCAAATTTGGGTGGGAAACTTGAAATTCTGATGGTTTTGTTTGTTTAGGCTATCAACTATCGGATATAGCTATAAAAAATGAGGATTTGGGCCTTATACTTCTAACTTGGGCTTTGGGATAATATATGTAACTTGGACATTACGTAATGGATTTTTGGGATTTTTGAAATGTTTTCATTTATTTAATATTGCACTTATTTATTTATGGGTTTTATTATATTTATTTATTTACTAAGAGAATATAGTATATACCCATACCTAGGTAAAATTAGGGTATTACAAGTTGCCTCATTAGCATGGTTGTATTCATGGTTTTTCTATGTGTTTTTATAGAGGCAATACCACCCATATCTGAGTTATATTATTCAGATTGAGGATGTTGATATGAGGCCAAATCTGTCTTGTGATGAGGAGCTCGTACGAATTTTGGATCACGACGAGAGAATTTTGAGAAGAATGCATATGGATGGTTATGGTTCATTGGAGTAATCGTAACACTATAGAAGCTACCTAGGAGATTGAGGAATCGATGAGTACAATTCCCACATATGTTTGGCTCAGGTAAATTTCGAGGATGAAATTTCTTTTTAGAGGGGATAGGTTGTAACCTAATAAAATGGTATTAAAAAATTAGAGAATAAGTTAAGGATTAAAAAAATGAAAAAGAAGGAAATTGAAATCTTGTGGTCAAGGGTGTTGAACCCGTATGTGGTTGGTGAATCTAAGCCTTAACCATCTGGGCTAAGGACCATTCTTAGTTATCCACTCTAGCTTTTCTTAATAAACTAAGTATTATTGGTCTAAATCAATAATAAATAAAATTTGTACCAAACCCCCCAATCGATAATTAATGCCCCATATGGATCTAAAAATTGGAGATCTCTCCAAAATATCCCTGACCGTTCACCAATCCAAATCAGATCGACTTCTTTGATCTCCGTCATTGTTTCGTCGTGGTATGCACCGCCCCCACCGTTATGCTCGTTGACCTTAGCCTTGTCCGCCACTCACCGAGCCTCGCCTGTTCGTTGTGGAGATCGAGTTGAAGGTTTGACAGAAACCCCCCTTTTCACCTTCCAAGTTGTTCACCAGATGATCTCATTCACCGCCGCGATGTGGTGTTCACCGCCCCTACCGTTCGAGCCATTGCTCTTTTTCAACTACGCCTTTAGTTGCCACACATACAGAGGCCTGACCGTTCACTGTGGACGACCGTTTGAAGATTCTTGATATAAACCAAGTTTGGTGCCTCAATTTTTTCCATTTTTCGGTCACCCTCATTTGTTGTGTGAGAAACGGTCACCGGTTTTGAACTCCATGCGTCGTGGCGAGCAAACCCATGGTCACCGATCACTAGACCAACACTGAAAAAGCTTCACCGGAGTTACACCGAGCTAATTCAAATTTTGACAGTTTGGTAAGTTTTTGTCCGATTTTGGGTAGTTGTCGCGACCATTTTTAAAACCGAGTGTGGAAAATAGCCTGACGATTGGTTCTTCTTGAAATCAAGGTTTTGTCCATTTTAATTTAATCTTGTAAATTAGAGTTTTTCATGTTAAATCAGTTTTTTCTTTATTTAATTTTGAAAATCAATTTGAGTCGCCATCGATCACTTTGGTAGACCAGACACCATAAAAACAACCAAAGATTTGATTATTTAAAATTAAGGTTCGGGAGTCAGTTACGTGTGGGGAAGGATTAGCACCCCACAAACGCTCATTATCGGTACCTTATTAATCACACGTGGCATTTAGGCATTTCGAGCAATAATTTGAATTTAATGGAATTCTTAATTGTTAAATAAATTTCATTCCGAATGGAGGTATCCTTTTGTAAGAAAATACATTTTAATGAATATGAGTTTTGAAACATTCAGTTACTTTAAGATACTTCAATTTATATTCAAAAATGCATCCCAACACAAAAGGTTTTTCATGCATGTCCATTTATTTTTTGTCAATTTTAAGTTCATACCTAATTAGGGCTCCAATTGATTAAATTATTAATCTATGAATATTATTGAATTTATGGGGTTTATGTGATAACACCCAAATTCTTGGCACTATCCATATTTGGCCCTAAATTAATAATATTCCAAATTATTTAATGACTTTAACTATTTAAACTTAACCTTATTTTAATTAAATTAACTACATGTGATTACCATTTTCTAAGTTCAAATGAAATATTAAATTTTGACTAAAATGCTCTCTTGATTATCATCTCATTGCAATGAGACACTAATCAACTTAGAACATTAAAGCTTTCATTTAATATTTATTTATTTTCTACAATTTTCTGACTATTTCAATTAATTAATTTAAGGACCTAAGATACTAGGGCTTTAATTAATTACTAATATAATGATTAAAATCCCCAAAACAAATATACTATATGCTTGATAATAAAATATGTAACATACATTCATACATTTAGTAAAACAAATAATTAAAACTGAATTAAGGACTAAATTGCATTAAATCGTGAACTATAGGGCCAAATTACAAGGATTTAGTGACCAAATTGAGAAAATGTAAACAAAAGAGTCACGGCATAAAGCCCACAGAAGTAAGGTGCGGGCTCTCACGAGGATTCGCGGGCCATGAGGCCCGACCCCTCAGTCTATAAGAAGACCAACTCATACGCTTGTTTTCCCTTTTTTTCTATTTTTTCAAATTTCACTCCCCTCTAAAACGTTGATATGAACGTCAATGGCAAAGACCCAGAGAAGTACCCAGGTGGCCCCATTACTCGAGCAAGGGCCAAGGAGTTCCAAGCAGCCATGGAAAATATGTTTACATCAAGCTTGGGACGTGAGAAAGAAGAAATAATAAGGGAGGAACACTTTACTTTGCTTATGCATGAATTTGCATGAGTATTTAAAGTTTGCATAACATTCATTGCATTCAATAAACATGTTGTTCATTAAAGCATGCGTTGCATTTAAACATGTAGTTCATTTAGTTATACACTTCATTTAACTAAGTAGTTCATTGATTAAACTAGTTCATTCAAGATTATTAGTTCATTGAATAAAGTTAGTTCATTAATTAAACTAGTTCATTCATCAAACTAGCTCATTTATTAAACTAACTCTTAATTGTTTACATGCATGTTTTCAATTAAAGATTGAATAAAGTTTACCTTTGTGTCTAGGTGCATGAGGGAAGATGAACGGTTTTACCAGATGCAAGAATATCAGCAGAATGTCTTCCAATTCTGGATGCGATACAGACGTGTTTGGATCCAGAAATCAATTGGACGTTATTCCTCCATCTCTTAGCTTTCCAATGCCTTTTGAATCACCTCAATCCGATATCGGGAGCTTGAGATACGAATGATTTCTTCAAGACAGTGCAGGCTGAAATTTTTATTACGGGAATTTTATGCATGGATGATTTGAATGAATTTGAGCCAAGGAAGAGTTCTTTCATCTTCTACCAAGAGACAAGCAATTGATGGCCATCTTAATTCAGCAAATTCAAGGCATTCAAGGTTGATGTTATCACCATTCAAGTGGGGTTTCAAAATTCATTGAGGAGACATGAAATGAAGGCTGGATGAAACTCACCTTTTATGACATTCAAGTCATATTAATCAGCTTGGAAGATGAAGAGTTGCACTTAAACTGGACAGCAAGGATGTCTACATTCATCCTTGTCCACATTCATCCCCTTTCTCTTCATATGATAGCAAAACAAGGCAGCCCAAGAGTCCTTCTTAATTTGGACGAAAATATGACTAAATTCAACCTCAATTTGTCTAAACTAATCAGCTTTGAAGATGAGAAGAAAGGACAAAGCATTCATGTGTATTCAAGTGCATTAAGATGAGCATTCATCTTTCTTGTAACACCTTTTCATATTCTGCCTACTTCTACTATAAATAGGCATCTTTAGGATCATTGTAAGACACACTTTTGAATATATAAAACATCTTTGAAAGATTGCTTTCATTCTTGTTCTCTTGTGGAACTTTATCGGCTTCAAGTTAGTCTTGTAGTCTTCATCCATTTCCCTTTTGTTATAGCGTTGGTTCCTAACTCATCTATAGCTAGTGGGTCACGTTCCATATCCTACCACTTCATTTCCACTTTATTATATTGCTGGTTCCTAACTCTTTATAGTTAGGGGTCACAATCCATCCTTTGAATTTCTTCATCTTAACGCCAACACCCCATCATCTTCACCTACATTTTCATCTTTTATTTTTTTTTCTTCCATAATCACAACTATCACTCTTCCTACACCCCTTCTACATATCTTTCATCCCATTATTTCTATTTCTTATTTATCTATTTCTACTTACATTGTTGTTTGAGTAATTTGAATACATTCAAAGCAACTGCAGAGTTCTTACTAGAATCACGATCGGGCATTCACATATATGATTCAAAACTCATAGTCGAGATCATATCATTTGGTATCAGAGCCTAGACGATTCAGTAAAGCGTATTATTTTTCTCTCTCGGGTTAGTAAAAAAATCAAAAAAATCAAAAAAAAAATCTTAAAGAGGGAGGGAGCAGTCTATTCTTGTTTAAAAAAAATTACAATACATCATTTCTTATTGCTGAATTACAAATTCCTTTACCTATTCTTAGTAATTCTTTCTTTTTGAAGCCATTATCCTTTTATTATTCATCATTCTCCTACCAAGCTAGAATTGTTTCAGCCGAAGTCCACGAGACACTTGTAAGCCTTGAGGAAGTTCCCAAAAGGACTTGAAAATAAAGCACGAGTGGTAAAAGGCATGAGTGTGCATTAAGGGGAAAAGCCTAACCCGAGTGAAACACGAGTGTGAGTGCATTTTCTTTGGAGTGGAAAGGTGAGATTTTGTGTTAGTAAGGTTTAATTTCTTTTGTTTCTTTATCTAACATGTCACAAAGATCTGGTCATAGTGGTGAAGGAGTTCCCAATTTGCAAAATCAGGCTATGCTTCAAGCAATGGCCAAAATGATCCAAGAGCAATTGGAGCCCCTAATTGAACGAATAGACCAGCTTGAAATTTCACAAGCTAATCGGGGTAATGAGGAGTATCCTGAAGAAGTTGAAGTAGATGATGTGCAAGATCAAGTATCCCAACATAGCATGGTACAACAAGGCGAGAGCTCGACCACGAGTAGACGATAATCTCAAAGAACATCAAGATTACCATTCCTCCTTTTCAAGGAAGAACGGATCCTGAAACCTATCTTGCATGGGAAAAGAAGGTTGAGCACATTTTTGAGTGCCATAACTATTCAGAGCTTAAAAGGTAAAACTCGCTGCCATTGAGTTTACGGATTATGCACTAATATGGTGGGATCAATTGACATCAAGTAGGAGACGCAATGGAGAACATCCTATCACTACATGGGATGAAATGAAAGCGGTGATGCGGCGATTCATTCCAACCCACTACCATCGAGAGTTATTCAACCGTCTTCAAAATCTTTCACAAGGTAACCGAAGTGTTGAAGATTACTACAAAGAGATGGAGGTGTCCATGATTCGAGCCAACATCGACGAGGATCGAGAAGCCACAATGGCAAGATTCCTAGCGGGACTAAATCCGGACATTGCGAACGTGGTCGAGTTGCAACATTATGTGGAGATGGAAGACATGGTGCATATGGCCATGAAAGTGGAAAAACAGCTCAAAAGAAAGGGTGCCACACGATCTTATGGGAGTTCAACATCAAAATGGGGGCAAAGTTCATACAAGAAGACTCCTCCATTACCGTCCCACGAAAAAGAGGACCACCGAAAGGAAGTAAGCCCATTGCCGAAACCAGCAAGGGTAAGACTACCGCTTCTCCAAATCGTTCCGTGACATACAATGTTTTAAGTGTTTGGGGCGTGGACACATTGCAAGCCAATGTCCGAACCGCAACACCATGCTTCTTCGAGATGATGGAGAAGTTGAATCGGAACAAGAAGAGGATGAGAATGAAGATGTTGCCATCGAAGAAGAAGAATTAGAGTATGGCGTGGAAGGAGAGGTTCTTGTTGTCAAAAGAAGCCTAAACGTACAATCCGTTGGAGAAAATGAACAACGAGAAAATATCTTCCATACTCGTTGCCATGTTGGAGGAAAGGTATGCTTTGTTATTATTGATGGTGGTAGTTGCACTAATGTTGCTAGTACCTTAATGGTAGATACACTTGGCTTGGCAACAACAAAGCATCCACAACCTTATAAGCTACAATGGCTCAACGATGGAGGAGAACTCAAGGTGACCAAACAAGTTCGAATTGTTTTCTCTATTGGGAAGTACAAAGACGAGGTATTATGCGATGTCGTTCCAATGCACGCAAAGCCATTTATTACTTGGAAGGCCTTGGCAATTTGATAGGCGAGTGATCCATGACGGGTATACCAACCGGTATACGTTCACCCATGAAACAAAAGAAGATCACTTTAGCCCCACTTTTCTCCAAAACAAATACATGAAGACCAAATTTTATTGAGAGGAAAAATTGAAAAAGCCAAAGAGAGAGAGACCAAAATGGAGGTAAAAGCAAAGGAGTGTGATCAAAATGAGGGAAGGAAAATCAGCATTCTTTCTAAAGAGAGAGTTGAAAAGAGTTTAATGACAGCAAAGGAAGCACTTGTGCTCATGTACAAGGAAAATTTCTTGAATACTAACTACCTTGATCAAAATTTTCCTGCTTTTGTTGTGTCTTTATTGCAGGAGTTTGATGACCTATTTCCGGAGGAAATACCAAGTGGGCTGCCACCTATTCGTGGCATAGAACATCAAATAGACTTTGTTCCCGGAGCCGTCATTCCAAACCGACCAGCGTGCGAAAGCAACCCCAAGAAACTAAGGAGTTGCAAAGGCAAGTATCTGAGTTGATGTCAAAAGGCTACGTGAGGGAAAGCCTTAGCCCATGTGCCGTGCAGTTCTACTTGTGCCAAAGAAGGATGGAACTTGGCGCATGTGTGGACTGCCGAGCGGTAAACAAAATTACGGTAAAAAGTATCGTCACCCTATTCCTCGCTTAGATGACATGTTAGATGAGCTTAGTGGTTCTAACCTCTTTTCCAAGATTGATCTTAAAAGTGGTTACCACCAAATACGAATGCGGGAAGGTGATGAGTGGAAAACAGCATTCAAAACTAAGCAAGGCCTTTATGAGTGGTTGGTTATGCCTTTTGGCTTAACTAATGCTCCAAGCACGTTTATGAGGTTAATGAATCATGTTCTTAGGCCATTCTTGGGTAAGTTTTGTGTGGTTTACTTTGATGACATTCTAATCTATAGTAAAACCATGGAAGAACATGTTCAACATTTAAGGTCAGTTTTGCTAGTTTTGAGGAAGGAAAAACTGTTTGCTAACTTACAAAAATGTACATTTTGTCTTGTGGGGTTGTTTTCCTAGGTTTCGTTGTGAGTTCTGAGGCTTGGAGGTGGACAAAGAGAAGGTTAAAGCCATTGAAGAGTGGCCACGACCAGCAAGCATTTCTCAAGTTAGGAGCTTCCATGGACTTGCAAGTTTTTATCGAAGATTCGTCCCCAACTTCAGCACCATAGCCGCCCCACTAACAAGTGTTATTAAGAAGAATTCTAAATTCTTTTGGGGGAAGATCAAGAGAAGTCCTTTAATAGCATTAAAGATTGTTTAATACATGCCCCTTTACTTGCTCTACCTGATTTTAATCTAACTTTTGAAATTGAATGTGATGCATCGGTGTAGGAATTGGAGCAGTTTTGTCTCAAGGTGGGCGTCCTATAGCCTATTTCAGGTGAAAAATTAAGTGGAGCTACGCTTAATTACCCTACCTATGACAAGGAGATGTATGCTCTTGTGAGGGCAATGGAAACATGGCAACATTACCTTTGGCCTAAGGAGTTCATCATTCACACTGATCATGAGGCATTGAAACATATCGGGGGCAGCATAAACTCAACAAAAGGCATGCCAAATGGGTGGAGTTTCTTGAAACTTTCCCATATGTTATCAAGTACAAGAAAGGTAAGGAGAATATAGTTGCCGATGCATTGTCACGGAGGTATATTCTTTTAAACACTTTGGAATCTAAGTTATTGGGTTTTGTTTTTATTAAAGACTTATATGTCTCGACTCTGATTTTGGAGAGATTTACAAAGCTTGTGAGAAAGGGTCAATTGAAAAATACTATAAGCATGATGGTTTCCTATTTAAGGAAGGAAGACTATGCATCCCTCAAGGTTCCATGCGTGAATTGCTAACTAAGGAAGCTCATGGAGGAGGATTAATGGGACATTTTGGGATAGCAAAGACTTTGGCTATACTTCAAGAGCACCTATATTGGCCTAAAATGAAACGAGATGTGGAGAGGTTGTGTGAGCGATGCATCACTTGCAGGAAGGCCAAATCTAAAGTCATGCCACATGGACTTTACACACCACTACCCATACCGGAAGCACCATGGATGGATATTTCAATGGATTTTGTGCTAGGGCTTCCACGTACCAAGAATAACAAAGATTCCATCTTTGTAGTTGTGGATAGATTCTCCAAAATGGCTCATTTCATTCCCTGTAACAAAACTAATGATGCCTCACATATTGCTACTTTGTTTTTCAGGGAAATCTTAAGGTTACATGGCATACCAAGAACTATTGTGTCTGATCGGGATGTGAAGTTCTTAAGTCACTTTTGGAGAGCCCTATGGAGTAAGATTGGTACTAAGTTACTATTCTCCACCACTTGCCACCCTCAAACGGACGGCCAAACTGAAGTGGTGAACCGAGTACTTTCTATGTTACTTCGATCCATCATTAGGAAGGATTTGAAAACATGGGAGGAGAGTTTACCACATGTGGAGTTTGCATACAACCGTTCGATCCATAGTACTACAGGGCGCACGCCTTTTGAAGTGGTGTATGGATTCAATCCATTAACACCGATAGACTTGTTACCATTACGCGCTGATCAAATTGTGAATAATAAAGATGGACTTAATAAAGCTGAATTTGTTAAGAAGCTTCATCAACAAGTGCGGAGAACATTGAAAAACGAACCAAGCAATATGAGCAGCAAGCAAATAAGGGTCGTAGTTTAATTTCCTTTGAGCCGTGGGATTGGGTGTGGCTGCACATGAGGAAAGAAAGGTTTCCGGCTCAACGAAAGTCCAAATTAATGCCTCGGGGAGATGGACCATTCCAAATAGTCAAGAAGATCAATGACAATGCCTATCAATTAGATCTTCCGTAAGTTTAATGTTAGTGCAACCTTCAATGTTGCTGACCTATCTCCTTATGATGTAAAACGATTTGGGGACAAATCGCCTTAAAGAGGGAGGGACTGATATGAACGTCAATGGCAAAGACCCGAGAAGTACCCAGTGTGGCCCCATTACTCGAGCAAGGGCCAAGGAGTTCCAAGCACCATGGAAAATATGTTTACATCAAGCTTGGGACGTGAGAAAGAAGAAATAATAAGGGAGGAACACTTTACTTTGCTTATGCATGAATTTGCATGAGTATTTAAAGTTTGCATAACATTCATTGCATTCAATAAACATGTTGTTCATTAAAGCATGCGTTGCATTTAAACATGTAGTTCATTTAGTTATACACTTCATTTAACTAAGTAGTTCATTGATTAAACTAGTTCATTCAAGATTATTAGTTCATTGAATAAAGTTAGTTCATTAATTAAACTAGTTCATTCATCAAACTAGCTCATTTATTAAACTAACTCTTAATTGTTTACATGCATGTTTTCAATTAAAGATTGAATAAAGTTTACCTTTGTGTCTAGGTGCATGAGGGAAGATGAACGGTTTTACGGATGCAAGAATATCAGCAGAATGTCTTCCAATTCTGGATGCGATACAGACGTGTTTGGATCCAGAAATCAATTGACGTTATTCCTCCATCTCTTAGCTTTCCAATGCCTTTTGAATCACCTCAATCCGATATCGGAGCTTGAGATACGAATGATTTATCAAGACAAGTGCAGGCTGAAATTTTTATTACGGGAATTTTATGCATGGATGATTTGAATGAATTTGAGCCAAGGAAGAGTTCTTTCATCTTCTACCAAGAGACAAGCAATTGATGGCCATCTTAATTCAGCAAATTCAAGGCATTCAAGGTTGATGTTATCACCATTCAAGTGGGGTTTCAAAATTCATTGAGGAGACATGAAATGAAGGCTGGATGAAACTCACCTTTTTATGACATTCAAGTCATATTAATCAGCTTGGAAGATGAAGAGTTGCACTTAAACTGGACAGCAAGGATGTCTACATTCATCCTTGTCCACATTCATCCCCTTTCTCTTCATATGATAGCAAAACAAGGCAGCCCAAGAGTCCTTCTTAATTTGGACGAAAATATGACTAAATTCAACCTCAATTTGTCTAAACTAATCAGCTTTGAAGATGAGAAGAAAGGACAAAGCATTCATGTGTATTCAAGTGCATTAAGATGAGCATTCATCTTTCTTGTAACACCTTTTCATATTCTGCCTACTTCTACTATAAATAGGCATCTTTAGGATCATTGTAAGACACACTTTTGAATATATAAAACATCTTTGAAAGATTGCTTTCATTCTTGTTCTCTTGTGGAACTTTATCGGCTTCAAGTTAGTCTTGTAGTCTTCATCCATTTCCCTTTGTTATAGCGTTGGTTCCTAACTCATCTATAGCTAGTGGGTCACGTTCCATATCCTACCACTTCATTTCCACTTTATTATATTGCTGGTTCCTAACTCTTTATAGTTAGGGGGTCACAATCCATCCTTTGAATTTCTTCATCTTAACGCCAACACCCCATCATCTTCACCTACATTTTCATCTTTTATTTTTTTTTCTTCCATAATCACAACTATCACTCTTCCTACACCCCTTCTACATATCTTTCATCCCATTATTTCTATTTCTTATTTATCTATTTCTACTTACATTGTTGTTTGAGTAATTTCAGAATACATTCAAAGCACTGCAGAGTTCTTACTAGAATCACGATCGGGGCATTCACATATATGATTCAAAACTCATAGTCGAGATCATATCAAACGTTCTCAACTCCAACACTTTAAAGCTAGAAAACCCACCCCCTTTTCGATCAAAAACCCAAGTTCTTCACCAGTTCATCCCATTTTCTTCATTTCGATCCATGATAAACACTAAAACCCTTCTTTTCCTTGTTTTTTATATCAAAGCCTCTAATTCAACTGAAAACCAAACCGTGTTCTTCCATCTTTCACACTTTGATCCATCTCCACCACCTAATCCTAGCCCTAGCCTATTCAGTCGCCACCGAAGGCGACACCGGCCACCACCGACCATCATCTCTGATTATTTTCTTCAGCCACTCCTTGTCCCCGCCACCGTCTGGTTCATTTTCGGCGACCGATCACCGCCGTAAAGCGATTTTCGACCACCGTCTGCCAGAACCCTAAATTCCTAAAACCTTTAAAAACGTGTTTTTACTGCCATTCTTTCTAGATCTACTCCTAGCTCAACAGAGCCACCCATCTTCACCCGTCCTAAGCCTAAAAACCCGAAACCAAACTCTAATCTACCCTTTTCAACTCCACTGTTGCCTTAAACCTTCTGGCAACCTCCGACAACCTCAAGATATACCTCTAAACCTTCTTTAATTTTTTATTTTTTAGATCTAGGATTGAAACTTAGATCTCATTTGTGATTACTGTTTTTAGGTTTTAGAACTTAAATCTGATTTACTTTAGTGTTTTTTTGTGCAGGGAATAAAAATAAGGGAAAGAAAGCTACCTTTCGGTGAGCTCTAACGGTGATGCGGTGGCTCTAGTCATCTTTTTCGTGTCTCTGGTTCAGCTTCTCTCTGACTTCGGGTATGATTCTCGAACTCCTTTCTCTCTCTCCTTTAATGATTGCAATGATTGCTTTTAATTGCCTCATGATTGCCTTTTTCTCTCTCTAGGTGGGCTATTTATAGCTGATGAAGGATGATATCAGCAAAGTCCCTTTAATCCGAATGAACCATGAATAGGCAAATTAGGGGCCACCACGTGGCAAAAATGGCGGGATAAGAAAGCAAATGTGTGCTATTTTATCCATTTTTAGGCAGATTTGGGCGGGATAAAGTTTATATTAGGCTTATAATTTGTAATTTGGGCTTTTTGGATGTAAAAAGTAGACTTGTAATGTATAATAGGTATTTGCTTTGTATTATTGGACTCTTATAAACATTTATTTTATCTGATGGATTATTATTATTTATTATTATTTGGGTTTTATTTATAGAGAATATACGTATATATAAGTACCCAGACAAAATACGGGTATTACAGTAATAAACATGTTGGTTTAATGAATCCAGTAGGAAAATGTATTTTTGGCGCATTTTCAAGCCATTTAGGCTGCGCGCGGTTCACACGCACCACCAATGGCGGTTTTTGACTGCCATGGCCGATTCAACCATAAACCAAGCCGGTTCAACCTTGACCTGATTCGACCCGGCCTGAACTGACCTGAACCGTCCAAGTTAACCCAGTGAGTCAACTCGCCCGAGCTAACTTAGTGAGTCAATCCATTTGAGTCAACTCGTCTAAGTCAACTCGTTCGAGTCAACTCGATTGATTGTTGACCCGTTGACTACTGATGTCAGTGTTGACCGATGATGTCAGCGTTGACCGATGATGTCAGCGTTGACCGTTAACTTTGACCAAAAAGTCAAAACTTCTAAAAATCCATATTTTATGTTTTTCGATGTCCTCGATCCATTTCGTGAAATTCTAAGCCGATAACCTCCAAATCTGACCTTGAACCCTAGAGTGCATAAGTTTAAGTATTCAGTTTAAAAGAAATGTGAATGAGGACTGATTAAGGGTATGTTTTATTGAAGCTATACATGTATCTTCGTATCCGAGATGTCGAGGGATGTCAAATTCGGGTTCAAGAGTGTTCAAAAGGCGTTTCAAGGGTCGACCGATGTAGCAAGGATTTTTATTATATTTACAATAATGCCACCATGTATATGTTTTTAGGTTAAAATTTTTATCTCTCTTCATTTGTTGTTGTTGTCGCCTCCAACGTTCTCTGTTCACCCCCTCTTCATTTTCTTTAATTTATTTTTTCTATTCATCATTTTCTTTAATTTTAATTTTATTTTTTTGTTCTTCATTGCATGTTATCTATATGTGTGTTTTTTTCATCAGATTGTTGTCTTTTGTTATTTCAATTGTTTTTTTCCTTAATTTATTCTTATTTTAGATTCAATCTGTGGGTTTTTTTATTTTTATTTTTATTTTTGTAACAAACTCAATGAATAATTTATTAGATTGTTCATTGGAGATAAATGATAAGAAAAAATGGGCGTCGATGTAAAAATACCAGCTTTAAAAGGATTTTTAGTTTTTAACAGTCTTTACAACTAGAAAAATCTTAATTTTTAGTAAAAGATCTTGTAATTCCCTTTATTCAAATTTCCTTTCACTTTCTTTACTGCTACTTTTTTTGTTTTTGTTTTTAAATACTTTTTTGTTTGGTTTAGTTGAATCATCTTTGTGTTTTATTATTTAATTCCTTTTCATTTATAGAGAGTGAAATCAAGAGGGAAGGTCTGAAAAGGAGAGGAACAAATTTTGGAAGAGTATCGAATCGGGTCGGATTTAGTCTCAATGTCCTGAGTCAAGGTCGGGGCGGGTGCAATAATAATTTTTTCTGGGGCGGGTCGGGGTCAGGTAGAGACTACCAAAGTTTGGGTTGGGGTCGGGGCGGCCAAAAATTTGACCCACTCTGCTCTGTTGTCATCCCTATCCAAACCTGATTGATAGTGTTTAAGGACTCAACGTCTGAAATATTTGGTTATGAAATTATGAAAATACCCTTGAGGTGTAAGGATTACAAAGTTACTCTTGACAAAGAAATGATCCAGAAATTTATTTTTGATCTAATAAAGCAATTGAATGCATCTAAAAAGTTGATCTAAATGGGAAATTTTAGTAACGTGATTCAAGCATGTGAGTTGACGAAATACTTGGATTCCCGAATTCTGAATAATCTCCAAAGATAAATTTACAAGAAATTATTCGTATGTTCGAAATTATCAAAGTGGTGCAAATTATCGAATTGATTGAAACGACTAAAATGACTAAAGGATTGAAAGTACTGATAAGACCGAATTGATCAGAATGAGCGTAATGACCAAAATTACTGAAGTACCCTTGGGCATTGAATTTAGAAAATTAATTGGAAGAATGGATAAACCCTCAAGATTTTCAATGAATGAAGTATTAGAAAGTACCGAAAGGACCGGACCTGAATGATTGAAATACCATCGATTGCTTAAGCGGTTAAAATATCTCGAGGCTTGAGATAAGTGAAACTTTGGGAAATCATAAAATTTCTGACATTATTGCAACGGTATTAATAATGACATATATATATATATATATATAATGGAAGAATATTCTATAAATACATGTTCAACTGCTCGGGGCCCGATCAATGACATTTTAGGTGGTGTTCCTTTTAATTATATGACGTTGCTAATACTAATGAATAAACACTCTTGAGATGTACCTGTCTATAAGCAGGGGACCATAATATCTTTGAATTATAGCTATTGGTTGGATATGAAGGTACGATTAATCACTCAAGATCGCGAACATTGTGAAGTTTTGGATCTACTCCTATTGGGAATTTCATTACAGAATCACCCCTGAGAGCTAAAATGACCAGAGTACCCTTATGAGAAAAATAGATTGAAACCCTCCTGATATGTTTAAATCCCTAAATGAGTTTGATATATCTAAAATCTTTATTGATCTTGATCTTCTAGGAATTTTGAAATATATCCTAATACACTTGAATTCCTTCATAATCAAGATATATCATAGTTTCAGAATGTCTTTGAAGTATAACTCTTGAAAACCTAGAAGAAGTTGATATTTACCTGATTCCTTCATAATCAAGATATATCATAGTTTCAGAATGGGTCCTGATATTCCAATTCCACTGATTACCCATCGGTCTGTAACCTGAATTTCTAACATACTACTGCTAATTACTGAGATGACTATTTCTATTTAAATTTTTTTTACTGGGTACTAGATATTGACTTATGATTGTAGGCTCGACCCTGATCAAGCTGTTAAGTCCACTCTATTAGGTTCCTAGCTTCGACTAGGGTATTTTCGTCTGTATTAGGTTCCTAGCTTTGGCTAAGGTAATTCCGCTCGTATTAGGTTCCTAGCTTCGGCTAGGGTAATTCTGCCCAGACCTAAGGTATTCCCTTAGGATGGTACCTACACCCAATGGGCCTGGGTTAATGCCTTTATAGATGCAGTTTTGGGGAACTGTAGATTAGTGTACAGTTGGAGCGTAGATAAGAATTTAAAATGAACCATAATTGGAACTTGTTGTTACCCGAAACACCATGACAGTTTTATGCTCTACCATATACCTGTTTTTCCTTATACATGTATGTGCTTACAACATCATTTGGTAGTTTTGTATTACTGAGCTTTCCTAAGCTCATGTTGTTTTTACCATCACAAGTTAGAAGAAATATACCATGATATAGTGATCGACATCAATGTTTGGAGTTCTCTCGATTTTTGCTTTCGGAGTACGGTACTGGTACAGTTAGTAGGCATGTATGTAGTGTCTTATGTAATGTCTGAGTTTGTAATCTGTTTTTTAAATTTATGTTTTATGTGTAAATGATTTTCTAGAAGGATGATTTAAGTAAATTTTACTTTACGATTTTAAATGAATTAGAAAGAAAAGAATCTATTTGGGATTTTTAATGTGTGTCACTCCAGTGACCCTAATGTGACCTCCTAGATTTAAGAGTAACGCATAGGCAAGTTTAGGGGATTACACATCCCGCTTCCGCAAACACTTCAAAGGCAATTTTAACTGATATTAATTCAGCATAGTCAGCTCCATGCCCTGAAAGCTGACCAAAAAAAATGGCTCTAATAATACCATCTCTAGTCTGAAGAACACCACCACTGCCTGCACATCCTTCCTTGGTCGCTCCGTCTACATTGAATTTTAGCCAATTCCTCGCAAGAAGAATTCAAACTTAGTGTATAGGTGATAAAGCAGCAGCCCCACAACTCGATGGACACTCCCACCATCCTTCAACGTTTGTCACCATATCATCTTTGGACGCCTTTACCCAACTAATGCTCGCATTCTTGTATGGGACAGGAGATCCTTGATGCTTGCTGCTTTCACCTTAAAAATTCTATCATTTCGATGAATCCAAATGTTCCACATCGCGGCTGCTATAGAGATCAACCATAGGCTACAGACCCAACCTGCAAAAGGTATGTTAAAATAGAAATGGTAAAGAGAAGACACTTCACTAATATCAGCCCATGCCACCTTCCACCATAAACAAAATAATCTCTAAATATTCCTTGACATCTGCACCCAACGAACAGATGGTTCGAGTCTTCCAAATCAGTTTCACACCAACTGCAGATGCACGGATCTGCATCGCCAAGCACACCTCTCTTTTTCAAGAAATCCTTTGTTGGCTGCGTATCCAACTTAAGCATCCACAGAAGATTTTTAACTTTCGGAGGAACTTTTAATTTCCATAGTTTACCAAAGTCAATTTCTTGATCTTCCACCCCTACATTCACAATCAAGTGAGTTAATCTTTTCACCGAGAACAAGCCAGCCTTGTCATGTATCCACACTATTTTGTCTTGCACTTCCGAGAACATTTTCACCCCTTTCTTTACGATATATGTATCATGTTTGAAATCTTTACTAATTAAGTCTTAAGTTTAGTTGATATTGTTAAATCTAAAAGTTTTTTAAGATTCGTAATTGTTTCTTCATATTGGCATCTAACATGTTGAGTTAGTGGTGTGCAGCGGTGTATTTCGTCCGTTCTAAAATTTTCCCTAAATTTAATACAATCTCAGCATGCCTATTGATATGTATGCAAACCATGTTCCCATATTTTATTGGGTAATCTTTGGAGATTTCATGCCAAAACTTAAATCATATTATTAATTAGATTCTAAACTCTAATTTTATATTTGTAGTTTCCTCACAGCTGTGCATAATTAGATTTATTTGTGGTTACAGTTTTTATGTTAATTATTCTTTTGTTTTTGACTTGTGATTTTAAGCTAAATAATAATTATTTCATCTACTTAGTATTAATTAGATTAGCACCGTTGCTATTGCAACATCCTGAAAATCGTGGATTCAAGCGTGCTTAAAGTTGCAGTGTCCTTTGATTTAAAAATTCAACCAATCAAAATCAAGGTATCAATCGAGCTAAGACTCAGTCGGCCTTAAATGACGCATTTAATTGTTTAGTGGAAGTGGGAGGCAAGTAAGAATTAGACAATAAGCCACAGAGCCTTAAAACAAAGCAGACAAGAACAGTTCAACAGATTGTGTATGGAAAGGTAATCATCAAAACTTCCCAGATAATGGGGAAAGAGACAACTAAAAACTTCCTCGACTATCTATGAGATCGTATTCTTCCGACATGTTATGCGGTGGAAGAAAACCGAGAAAGAGAACATGCTAACGATTTGTATCCCTCACACTTACAATTCACGGTATATCTTAAAGCTCGGCCTTGCCGGCAGCCTTTGATCGAGAAGCTTTGAATCCTTTCCACCATTTTTGTACCCTGAAGGAGACCTTGGTTGCTTGTCTCTTCAGTGTTTCACCAGCATCTTTTATTCCTTTGACGACCGTCCGTTTCCAATCTCCTTTTTTACTTTTTTTGTCCCTCAAAGCTTTTCCCTGAGCAAATGAAATAATACTCAAAACAAAAATCACATGAAAATCTTTAATCCGCTGCGGGATTTTGATAGGTACCAGATTGGATGGAAATTGGTCATCGTCGTCGTCAGCATCCTCACCGAAATTCCTGTTCATCAGCTCCCTCCCTCGAATACATTTGCATGCTCGGTGCCCCTGGGATGCCCTGAAGTCGTAATAAAATAAAGATCAAATATAACATCAGGTATGAACAGGATACTATTAACTCGAGCAATAAATCTTTAGTCACCTCCATGGATCGTAACATCTTTTCCATCTCGGCTTCTTTAGTTGGTTTGGGTACAAAAGGTTCTCCCGGAGTCCTGTCCTGTAGGTATGAACGGACAAGGCCAGTTCGATTAAACATGACCCATCTTTTCCTCACACCCGACGTAAAAGATAATCTCATCAACGAACCTTGTCAGCTCGTTTAAACAACGGTTGTTACATACGAGGAGTGGGCTGTGCTATACTCAAAGAATTTTACGAAGAGAGTGACAAAAAGAAATAGATTCATATGATCCGAATTATGCAGATTCAGTTCAAACTTCAAAACAACTAAAGCGACAATCTTATTCCTTTCATCTCTGTAACTTCAATAACACAAACAGAAAGTAAATGAATTCAAACAAAGATAAACAATGCTTTCTAAGGTTCTTGGAGACAAACCATTTTACTATAATCAATTACGGATTTACAGCAAGCAGATGATATATAACCTACTGGAAGCATCAAGAAATATAAGGTTACCTTTGGTAGTGCGGGAGGCTTTGTTTTGCATGCCTTGGTTAGGTCTTTACATAGATAATTCGCTAATGACTCGATATCGGGCTTGGACGTGTATATATATTCAGCAACATCTGTATCAGAATACCACATAACCTAAGAAAAAAACAACAACATAAGCATTCAAGCTAAACAATCTCAGAACACAACTGTCCGAACCAAAAGACCAAAAATTTTCAAAATTCGATGATAAACTTAGTCACAAAAGAGCAATTCATTTATGTTACTAAAATCTAACCTCCTGGCAAGTTTTCTCGATCGTCTTACACTCCGTATTGCAAATCCCTTCAGCATCCTGCTCGACTGGCTGCAAATATACGGAAATTCCTCGAATTGGCATTATAAGACTACCAATCCAAATATAATGAACACACCATTATGAGCTCGGTAAGCATTCATGATAGTAAGCAAATTCTGATGAAAATTACTAACATTATCCACATATGAACCTTACAATTTGCCATTTGCTATTTCCTTTAAGTTATGAACCCTAAGATATCACTTATCCGAGTCCATAATCCAAATATTATCTAATACGATACGCATTCGATAAAAAACAAATCCATGTTTCGAGCAATCAAGTGCATTTGGATTAAAAAGAATTGCATAAATTATAGATATCCAATCCAATAAAACACAGAAATTCTTGACAATTCTTTTACCTCTAATCTATCTCCTTGCTCAACTATATCAATCTTCAAAATCCAATCAGCTTCCTCCTTCTTCAAATTACAAACATTCTCCGCAGTCTCAATGATTTGATATTCAGAGATCTAAAACCTCACCAAAAACCAATCAAAAAACAGAAACCAAAAAAGGGAAATTTACAGAAAAACAAAGCAACCCCAGACGATAAAAATACCTTCTTGGGAGAAATCTGGGCTTGTTTCGATTGAACTTGTTGGTACAACTGCGATGCCAGCTTCTCACAAACTTGGCATTTGATGAAAGAAATGTCTTCCTTTCGAGGAACTGCTGCCACTGGTTTATTGGCACAGAGAGAAACGGGCAACGATGTTGATAATAATAATAACAAAACTGGGATTAAAAGAGTAAGATTTGCTCCATTTTCCCCATTGTCTATACCTCTATTGATTGTATTAATTTGTTTAGATGAAATTGAAAAGAGTTCTTATGAAAGATCGCTTTTAGACTTTCTTCTACCGGAAATGATCGACGACTCGAAGTCTACTTCAAGTGTTAAAGAAGGGAAAAGATTTAGGGTAAAGTAACTTTTAGTCACTTAATTTATCTTATATTTTCTAATTTGATCATTTACAGGGGCGAATTTTGAAACGTAATTTCAATGGGCTTACATAAAAAAATTTAAAAATTAAAGGGTTAAATTAAAATTTTTAAAAGGTTAAATTAAAAATTTTCTTAAAAATAGAGTCTAACAAAAAAATTTAAGAATATGAGACTTGATGTGAACTTTAAAAAAAAAAAAAAGAGGAGACTTAATTAAAAAAATTCAAAATGTAACAGCGGGGAGTCGTCATTAATTTTTTTTTAATTTATTTTAGGTGAGATTCGATCACCTGAAAACTCGATTATTTTAATAAAATTTGTTTTTGTCATTTTATTAAAACAACGAGTTTCGGTCTGCAAAACCAGAAAAACAAGTTCGAGAGTCAATTACGTGTGGGGAAGCGTGAGCACCCCACAACGCCAAAAATTGGTACATAGTCGATTACAAATTGTTTTAATGACGGAAATTATGAATTCGGATTTAATTTAAAAACTGTGATCTCTTAAAGCATTTAGAAGAAAATTTCTTTATATAAAGGAAATTTACACCCCAACGCCCGGTATAATTTCCGTTAAATTCTCGAATAAAGGAAAATTACTTGGAAATTTATAATTTATACTTATAATTAAAAAATAATATTTCGTAATAGAGACTAATGGAAAGCGGCACCCCTACACCTGCGGGTACGTGTTTCCACGGTAATCTCTATTAAAAAGGTCATTTAAAATTTGATTAATAAATATATTTTAATAATAAGTAAATAGCAATATTGATAGCAATAATAATAATTAGTAGAATATATGGTATAAATAATATATAATCAAAATAGCGGTTATGATAATGATAATATGATAATACATAAATATATAGTAATATAATAACAACAATAGTAATAATAATAACAATACTAATAATAATAAGAACCTTAATTAATCAATAATAATGATAATAGCTAAAAAAGTAACTGAAATGAAATAAAACAAGAATTAAAGTGCGAAATGTGAAGGATACAAAGCTGAGAGGACTGGATCTGTGATTTCCCCATTAAGTAAAACGCGCGGATCCTCCTGATCTGGGTTGGGTCTCACGCGGGTTACAACAAGGCCAAAAAGATGTTGTTTTGAAAAGGGTTTAAATACCCATCTTTGGCCCAAAAAATCACTTTACATCTGATAACACAAAAAAATTTAAATGCTCTCTCAACTCTCTCCCCTCTACTCGGCCGAGATTTGGATGCAGCCCAGCGTCCGCCATGAGCCGCCGTTTGCCGGCGATGGAGAACCACCGCGAACGGCGGCTGGAAGGCATACAAGGGACGGTTTGGGTTCTAAACACGGTTTCAAGGTTAGCTTCTCCTAAATCCTCTTCTATTTTCATAGATCTGAGAAAACTAAAAGTTTTTAAATTTTTTTTACCTTTTCGGACTATTTTTGCTTCAATTTTTGTCCCCTTTCTTTTTTTTTTTTGTTCAATTTTCGTCTCTAATGGTCTCTCTCCAATCTCTCCTTGGTCTTGTTGGTTGTACCCCTTTTATAAAAGTTTCAATTTGGGGTACATGGAAAGTCAGGGGACAGGTGGTGGCTGGTGGAGATGGTGACGAGGCAAGGGTGGCAGAGGCGTGGAGATGAACGGTTTAAAGGGGTTTGAGGTGGTGAATTTGGGATAATCATGTGTTGGCAGTGGCTTAGAGCCGATTACGGTGGTGGCGCAGCTTGAACGGCGTCAGCTAGGCTTGCCATGAGGGCGACAGCTCAATTTTGATGGAGGCGGTGGTGGCTAAAGCATAGAGGGTTAGGGTTTTTTTGTATTAGGGTTAGGTTTAGATTTGGGTTAATGGGCGGGTACAAGATTTGGGTACCGGTACGGGTTATGGTTTGGTTTATTATTGGATCTGGTAGGTTATATTTGGGTATTGGGTATATTTTAAATGGGTAATGGATTTGGGTCATGTTATTTGAGTATGGGTTGTAATATATTTGGGTTCAAAGGCCCGGACTAAAATAGGTTACTACAGCTGCCCCTCTTTGCTTATTGTTGTATAATAGCAATGAAGCAAAGATTAAGAGTAACCCATTTTATCCGGTCTGGTTGGGCTTTTTCCTTCTTGGCATAGCTCTTCTTTCTCTGCTTCATTTGATTTGCTCGGCCGCTCTTGTGGGCATAATCTTCAAAATGGAGTGACCTATTGGGGAAGATGGTCTGTTGGGGGAGCAAAATGAGTTCGGCTTGCTACGACACTAACGATGAAGTGACATCTGGAGAAAATTTGACCTAGCTGCAACACTAACGAGGAAGCAAGGTCTACAAAACTTGATCCAGCCGCAATGCTGACGGAGAGACATGATCAAAGAATGAAGGTTCTGACATTTGATCCAGTTGTGACACTGATGAAGAGGTATGATCGAATGATGGTTTTGATATTTGATCCAGCTGCAACGAAGAGACTAGATCAAATGAAGATGGTTGATCCAGCTACAACACTGACGAAGAGGCGGGATCTGAAGAAGGTGTTGGTCAAGCTACAACTCTGACGAAGAGGCATGATCGGATGATGAAAGTTTGATTTGCTACAACTCTGACGAAGTGGCAAGATCTGAATAAGAAAGTTTGATCCGCGACAACTCTAACGAAGTGGCAAGATCTGGAGAAAGATGATGATCAAGCTGCAACTCTCATAAAGAGGCATGATCGAATGTAGAAAGTTTGATCTGCAACAACTCTGACGAAGTGGCAAGATCTGAATAAGAAAGTTTGATCCGCAACAAATCTGACGAAGTGACAGGATTGGGAGAAAGTTTGATCAGGCTTCTACCCTGACGAAAGATGTGTGATCTAGAGAGAGTTTTGATCATGCTTTCCACTCTGACGAAAGAGGCGTGATCAGAAGAGAGGTTTTTGTTTTCTCTCTTTTTTTTTTGTTTTTGTTTTGTTTGTCTTTGTATTTTCCATTCTTTCTTTTTTCTTTCTTTTTTGACTTTTCCTTTGATTGATTTTTTTATAAGTGAGGATGAGATCTGAAGAAAATATTTGGTCTAGCCGCACTATCAACAGCGAAAATAGACCTGGAAAAAATTTGTCCTGCTGCACCATCAATGTCAGGATGAAATCTAAAAAATGTGGGACTTGCTATATCATGGCGGGGAATCAAGACCCTCTTGGGTTTTGATCACTTTGTCTCATTCTTTTAAAAGGGGATAACATTCCCTAATTTTTCTTTTATTCTGCTTCTTTGGGTAAGTAAACTAGATAATATGTTCCATTGCATCCTCAAGAAGACGTGATCTATTTGTTGTGTTCGTTCTACTGCAATTTCATGGAGATAAACTTGTTGTCGTACTTATTTTGCTGAAAATGAAGTTGTTGTCGTGCTCATTCCGCTGCAATTCCAAGAAGATGAAATTGTTGTGCTAATATGTTCCACCACTTGCTGAGGGGATAGGATCTATAAAATTGTTTGGACTTATGATTAGCATGAATCAAATGATCCTAGCTTAAATATGTCTAATGAATGCATGAATGATTCTAGCATGAATGCAAAATGCCATTCGAGAATGATTTTTAGTCTCGAGATCGGCTTAAGAATCTGGCTTCATCGTCTGATCAAACTCTGTTTGAGTCCCTAGGCTCTCTATTTTTAGGTTTGATCAGATTGTAAAAACTATATGCCCCACATTCTGTCCGGGTAGTGCCTCTTTTTCTCTTGAGCTGTTTACCGACGAGAATGTCCCTTTTTGAATCAGGATTGCCTTTGGTCCCTGTACTTTTAGGAATCTTTCAAAAGCAATGTAGAGAGATCTTCTTGTATTTGTTAGCCCACGGATCCTCATGTCAATGTATAATACTTGTGTAAACAAGAATATAAGATGAAAGAAAGAATTTATTGAAAATAAAGTTCATGACATTTAGATGACAAACATTGAACGAAAATCAAGCAAAAAGATAATTTGGTGCCCCAGATATCTAGCTGACGAGCTTTGCTAAACTAGTTTGCCAAAAATCATTATGTGTTTAGAAGGCCTTAAATGCTTTGACAATATCTCAACATTCGCAAATTCTCCTTGTACCGCAGAGCTTCAAGGGAACTGATCATTTCAAGCCTTAGCTTTTCTCTACCAAAATTTGAGTTACCTTCCTTTTTTAGGTGAAATATTTCTTGACTGAATCTGAGTTCACAGGACTGGGCAAATCTTTATCGTCTATTTCAATCAAAATTAAAGCTCCTTCTGAAAAAGGCTTTCTTCACAACGTATGGGCCTTCCCAATTCGGCATCCATTTTCCTCGAGAATCTCTCTTAGTGGGCATGAACTTTTTTAACACTAGATCTCCCTCCCAGAATTCCCTTTGGCGAACTTTCTTATTAAATGCTTGCATCATCCTTTTTTGAAACATTTGACCATGTCGGATGGCTTTCAGTCCTTTTTCTTCAATCAAAGCAAGTTGATCATATCTGGCTTGGATTCATTCTACTTCATCTAGTTTCAGCTCTGACAAAACTCAGAGTGAAGGAGTCTCAACCTCGATGGATAGTACCGCCTTCATCCCATAAACTAGGGAAAAAAGGTTGCCCTAGTAGAGGTCATAGATGATGTACGGTAGGCATCTATAAGTTTCTACCATCTTTCCAACAATCTTCTTGATATTCTTGTTGGATGCTTCCACCGTTCAGTTCATCTGATGACAATATGGCAAGGAATTATGGTGTCGTATCTTGAACTGTTTGCACACTTCTTCTATGGTTTTATTATTAAAGTTCAATGCATTGTCAGATATGATACTTTTTGGCATCCCGTATAGACATGTGATTTCTTTCTTCAAGAATCTGCATACTGTCAATTCTGTGACATTGGCATAAATGGCTACTTCCACCCACTTGGTGAAGTAGTTGATAACCACAAAGATAAACTGATGTCCATTGGAGGCTTTCAGTGATATAGGCCCAATGACATCCATGCCCCACATAGAAAACAGTCATGGGGAGCTCATGACATATAGTGGCGGTAGAGGAACATGAATTTTGTCGGCATAAATTTGGCACTTATGGCATTTCTTGGTGTAGTTGATGCAGTCATCTTCCAAAGTTGACCAATAATAGCCAAATCTCATAATTTGCCTCGCCATTGTGAATCCATTGGCGTGTGTTCTTCATACGCCCTCATGAACTTCTTAAAGAATCTTTTTGGCCTCGACAGCATCTACACATCGCAATAGCACTTGATCTTTCCTTCTTTTGTACAGGATTTCCCCATCTAGGACATAGTTGTTTGCTAGCATTCGCAATGTCCTCTTTTCATTCTCAATATCCTACTTTGGGTATTCACGAGTTTTTAGTTACCTCAAAATGTCATGAAACCAAGGATGTCCATCCTTTTCACCTTCCTCAATGCTATTGTAATAGGTCATAGACTTATATATACTCATTTGTATATGCTTCAAATCAGATTGCTTGTTGACTCTCATTAACGAAGACAAGGTAGCCAAAGCATCCACCATTTGATTGTCTTCTCGTGGAAGATAGTGGAAGGTAATCTCATAGAATTATTTGATTAAATCCAGAATAAGATTCCAATAATCCATCAATTTAGAATCTCTGGTCCCCTATTCTCCTTAGAGTTGATAGATCACGAGCATGGAATCCCTGTATACCTTCAACGACTTAATTTTACGCTCAATAGCAGCTCGAATCCCCATGACACATGCTTCATATTCTGCTATGTTGTTTGTGCAATCAAAATCAAGCTTGCTGGCAAAAGGGTAGTGGTCACCCTCTGGCGAAACTAACACTGCCTCGATTCCTTTGCCCACAGCATTTGAGGCGCCATTAAAGTTTAGTCTCCAACATTTAGCTTTTGGGGTATCTTCCTCCACAGTCGTAATGCACATCATATCTTCATTTGGGAAATCAAAGTTTAGTGGTTCATAATCCTCTAGAGCTTGATTAGCTAGAAAGTCGGCTATTGTACTCCTTTTCACAGCTTTTTGGCTTACATAAACCAAATCGAACTTAGATAACAAAATCTGACATTTGGCCATCTTTCATGCCAGTGCAGTCGACTCCATCAATTATTTAAGAGGGTTTAATTTTGAAATTAGCCAGGTCGTATGATACAACATGTATTGCCTTAGCCTCCTGGTAGTCCAAACTATGGCACAACACAATTTCTCGATTAGCGAATATCTCACTTCACATTCTGTAAACTTCTTACTAAGATAATATATTGCCCTTTCTTTCTTTCCAGACTCATCATGTTATCCGAGTACACATCCCATAGAATTCTCGGAGACAGTTAAGTACATAATCAATGGCTTATTTGGGATAGGCGGCATTAGAACCGGGGCGTTTGACAAGTAGTGTTTGATCTTGTCAAAGGCTTCTTGACATTCATCATTCCATTCCCCTGGGTTATGCTTTTTGAGAAGACAAAAAATAGGATCACATTTTGCGGTTAATTATGAAATGAAACGAGCAATGTAATTTAATCTTCCTAAGAAGCATCTTACTTCTTTCTGAGTGCGTGGGGGTGGTAGATCCTGAATGGCTTTGACTTTATTTGGATCAACTTCAATGCCTCTTTCACTGACTATGAAACCCAGCAGCTTCCCTGACATGACTCTGAAGGTGCATTTGGCCAGATTCAGCTTTAACTGGTATTTTCTCAGTCTCAAGCACAAATTCCTCAAAATTACGACATGTTCTTCTTCCGTTTGGGACTTGGCAATCATATCGTCGACATATACTTCAATTTCTTTTTACATCATATCATGAAACAAAGCAACCATGGCTCTTTGATATGTTGCCCTGCATTTTTAAGTCCAAAAGGCATTACCTTGTAGCAAAAAGTTCCCCATAGAGTCACGAATATAGTATTGTCTATATCATCAAGACACATCTTTATCTGGTTATAACTTGAAAAAACCGTCCATAAATGAGAACAATGAATGTTTTGTTGTATTGTCGACCAGGGCATCGATGTGAGGAAGTGGGAAGTTATCTTTCAGGCTGGCTTTGTTTAGATCCCGATAATCAACACACATGCGGACATTGTATTCCTTCTTGAAGGTACTATATTAACCACCCATTCCGAATATTTGACTTCTCGCAGAAACTCCACATCATATTGTTTCTTTACCTCTTCTTTTACTTTTAGGAGTATATCACGCCTCATTCTCTAAAGTTCCTGTTGGACCGGTTTGCAGCCTTCCTTTATAAGAAGTTTATGTACAACCACATCCGTGTTCAACCCAGGCATGTCTTGGTAGGACCATGAGAAGATATCTCTGAATTCCAATAGCAGCTTGACGATATCACTTTGTGTTTTCACAGTAATGCATGTCTCAATCTTCACTTCTTTCTTCTCACTTTCAGTTCCCAGGTTCACTATCTCTATTGGCTCTTTTTGAGGCAAGATTTGTTTTTCCTCTTGCTCAACCATTCTCAATAGATTGGGAGATAGATCACAATCTTGATCCTCTTCAAAGTCCTGAGGTCCACCAAGACACACATCTCTCTCAAAAATGAGGTCCGGGTCAGTTTTAATGTCGCTCAATACGTTGATATCAGGGGACCTGACACGAAGTAATGGTGTGCACTTGAACAAATGAACTAAATTTAGAAAAATGAAAAAAATGGATAATAGTATAAATGTATGGATGAAAGAGGGAAAAAATAAAGATGTTGGCTAGATAATACACACAAAATGTATTATTTCATTGACATAAGGACAGTAAGCATATGCCCTTTACAAAAAGACCCTTGTTGCTCTTGGGCAAAAGTAACAAGTGTGTTCTGGACATTACTCTGAAACACTCATAAACACTGCAGGGAGTTCTTCAGTAGTCCAATTGTTTAGAACAGTTTCAGGGGTATCATGACAGATTCCCCTTAGGTATCTTCCTTCATTCCCTCCTTCGGTCACTACATTAATATCCAAGGCTTCTAACATTTTTCCCAGCTCAGCTTCTTCATCTTTCTTAACTTGTTTGGGGTAGATGAATCCCCCTAACACAAAAGTTTAAGATAGATGAGAAAAAGCCATAAGCTCCCAGTTGACCTCTTCTCCTTTCAGACGAGATTTCCTCTTTTCTTGCTTCTTCGCAATCTCGCCCCTTCTCTGCTTGGCATCTGGCTTGTATCCAAGGCTGAAACAGTCTTGATTATTGATTATGAACGGTGCACTGACCCTACCTTACAAATATTTCCCCAGTCCTCGGCTGACCCAGGCTCCTCTTTCCATTGTTAATTTGATTCCCGTCTTTATGGTTTTAGACAGTCTTGGAGTGGGAATCCGACTCCCTTCGGCTATGAAGGTTGCATTGACAAACTCAAATGATCAGAATGATCACTCTACGGCCTCCTCATCAATCTCTATATAAGGGGCGTCACTAGTGATGGAAGCTATGATGTCTCATTCGGTATTCAAGGTAACCAGTCTGTCCGTCAAAAACGAACTTTAGTTTCTGGTAGAGTGAGGATGGAACTACCCCAGCCGAATGGATCCAGAGTCTTCCCGATAGACAATTATATATAGGTTTGATATCCATTACCAGGAAGTCTACATCGCATGTGTTTGGACCCACCAGTAACGACACTTCGATTTTTCCCATCACTTGTCTCTTAGTATTGTCAAAAGCTCGAACTAGGGTGCTACAAGCCTTCATATGAAAACTGTTTATTGGAAGCATGTTCAAAGTGGCCAATGGAAGTACATTTAAGGTTGATCCATTGTCGATCATGACTCCTAGCAATGTATAGCCTTTGCAGTGAATAGTAATGTGTAGGGCTTTATTGGATCCCATACCTCCTGAAGGTATCTCATCATCATTGAAATAGATGAAGTTATCAGCATTCAGATTGTTTGCCAACCTATCTAATTTGTTCACCAAAATGTCGTTAGGAACGAAAGTTTCGTTCAACACCTTCAATAGCGCATTTCAGTGTACTTCTAAGCTCAGCAATAGGGATAATATTGATATACGGGCAAGCAGTCTACAGAGGTGTTCAACGACACTATATTCACTGTGTTTCAGGAATTTCAAGAATTCTTTCATCTCTTCCTCTTTAACTGACTCATTGATCGGTGCTTCGGGTTCAATATCTTTTGACTTCTCAGGTTCAATTATCAAGGCTTTCCTTTTTGGATCTTTTGTTTCCTTGGGAACATATCGCCTCCCGCTTCTGGTGAAGAAACCTACATCGTTCACCTCTTTTGAAGTGGTCTTTGGAGCATCATCTTCCTGGATTGTTATTTCGCAATCATACCTCCATGGTACTTTCTTGTTATTATTATAAGGAAAATGTCCTGGTTTTTGAATTGTGACCTTCACTCCCGAACTCTCACCTCCTTCTTATTTCCTTGGTCCCAAGATAACAACAACTAGGAGATTACCTCCATAATTATTCTTAGGGGTTCCTTGTTTCGAAGCGTAGATGTCTGCCTCTTCTATTTTTCTTTCTTCAAAAAATTATAACTCTTTGTTGTTGATCAATCTCTAAACGAGAGCCTTGAACTCTGCACAGTCTTGGATATGATGATTCTTTTCGCAATGGTATGGACAATGGTCATTGGAGGCTTCTTTCATGTCTCTTGAGATTGGTTGTACCAAGCCCATTTCAACCATCTTTTTCCAAACCCACCTTAATGGAGACTTCACTTCTTTGACGTTAGTTTTGATTCTTATGTTCTCATTGCCGAAAATTGTATTTACCCCTGACTCAACATGATTAGGCAATAGATTCCCAACCGTACTTGATCCTACGGAGTCATTGAACCTTACGACCCTCATCTTTATAAACTTTTCAACAAGTTTTTTAAAAGTGATGCAGTTGCCCTACAACTCCGGCGTGATGGTCACATTGAGCATTAGGGTCGTACCATTTCGGGTAAGGGGTTGTATCGGGTTTGTATAGAATGGAGATACCATGTGTGCATTATACAAGTTCTTGTATAACTTGCCATAAGATATCGGGATATGAGTAAATTCCATGTTTTCTACTTTTGCTTTTTGATTTGATCCTTATTTCAAGGAATTTTAGGTATTCGAGGTCGCAGCTTTGGGTTGTCCCACTGTCAGCTGCTTTGTATAGCCGACATTATAGACACATGTATTGCTGGCCTTACCCTCTTTCCTTCTATAGTTGGATTTCTTTGTACTTTCTTCATCTTCAATTTTTCTACTTCAGATTGCGTTCTCAATCATTTCTCCATTCATTATTATGTCGGAAAAGTCTTTTTGGCACCCCCTATTATATGGCCGATGAAGGGTTTCTTCAACGTTCCAACGAAAAACATCACCATTTTTTTCTCCAACAGTGGTGGTTGCACTTGGGCTGCAACGTCTCTCCATCGTTGTGCATACCGTATGAAACTTTCATCAGGTCTCTTCTCCATATTTTGTAGCATCACCCGGTCAGGTGTTATATCAATAACATGGTTGTATTTTCTTACAAATGCCTGAGCCAAGCCCTTTTAAGAGTTGATTTTGGCACGACTTAATTGGATGTACCATTTTGCAGCGGACTCTGTTAGGCTATCTTGAAAGCAGTGAATTAAGAGGGGGTCATTGTCAATGAATCTCGTCATCCTCCTAATGAACATTGTGAGGTGGGCTTCAGGACAAGTGGTCCCATTATATTTTTCAAAATCAGGCATCTTGAACTTCGGGGGAAGCACCAAATCGGGAACCAGGCTTAACTCTCTTACATCCATTCTTGGAAACTGATCTATGCTTTCCATAGCCTTGAACTTTTCTTACAACTATTTGTATCGATCCTCAAGCTATTTGGGTAGTTTGACTTTTAGTTTTTCGATCTCATTGAAATCTGGAACAACATACTCGTTAGGGTCATTGTGAACTGTCATTCCCCCTTGCAAGAAAGACTCGGCCTGAACGACCGACTGCTTTACCATTGGAGTCTCTATTGACAGATAAGCCTTACTAAGAGGATGCCCCGGGTCTTCTATCAGTGCATTGGGATTTATAAAAACCCCTTTCTTCTTTTCAGAACCTTTCCTGATTAGCATTGCGGCTATCCCAGCGAATAGATCTTCTTGCGATTGTGAAATATGGTCACGAGTTTTCTGCTACATTCTTTCTAACTTGCTTTTAATATCCTTCTTGAAGTCTTCGTATGCTTGTTCAACTTTTTCCAATCTTTCTCCCATGTCTTTAGCTTTACTTCTGGTGAAGTAAGGGTGTCGAATCTGTGGTTTTGTATGCCCCATAATTTACTACGATAATAATTCCTTAAAAATTAAAATCTTAGTAAAAATAATACAATATGATGTAGTATGATGCAAATACAAATGAGAAAATGCGATGTACATGCAAAATACACATGTTATATTAGTACCACAACATATTTTACACAAAAGATCTTGATTTAAGTACAAATTTCAAAAGGAAACTCGCATCAGAACAAGTTTCTTTACATAAGGTGGGCCTACTTCACATATATTGCTTAGCCTTAACACCCAGGATCTTAATCTTCTTGAAGAGCCATGCTAGCTTTTTGCCCTTGTTAGATTCTTACTCAATTTGCAGGCTCAAAATGTCAACTTGAATGGCTAGAGTCTGAATGGTTAGAGTCTTCTCAACGTGGTCTCTTTATCCATAATGCGGTCTCTATCATGGACTTGGTCCCGAGATTGCTCCAATTGTGTAATGTTGATCATTCCACTTTTGGATTTCTTCAAAAATTTTAATTTTCCCTTGACAAGTCTGCAGAGCTGTTTCTAATTCTTCAACTTGCTTTTGCATAGTCTCATTCTTCTCTTACTTACTTTTAATTCGACTATAGAGTTTCAATTACGATGTCTCTATAAAGAGTCTTCTAGTTCAACAATTCGGCCTTTCAAACTTACATTCTCAGCTCTGTTTATGGACATTTCTTCTTCCATGGTTGTTTTTTTGTGTCTGGACATCTTTAAACTTCTTTTCCTAAAGATTAACTCTCTTTTTTTCCTCTCGAATTTCAAGCTTTCATTTGGCAGATGTCTTTCTAAGACCAGCATATCTTGTTGATGCACAAAGTTTTTGTAATCACTCCGTAGACCGCTCAAATCTTCCTCAGCCTTAGCTTTTTCCTTTTCTCAGCCTTTCGATCTCTTGTTCTTGAGATTGCATGCCAAACTTCAACTGGTTCCTTTCATTTTCTAACCTCGACAACTAACTTTCCATCACGAAGTACCTTTTCTCAAAATCATGCTTCGTGGTTTCTATCTCCGAGAGATCAACTTGCAAATATTCCTCTACCGGTACATTATTTTCTGGATCTGATAAAAGGGACATCATCATTGATTCTCATGTTTTTCCACCGTCAATATTTTGGCGTAACTCTAGGATTTTCATCGAACTTCTCCATCATGTAAGGATGCTTCCACGCCTTAGTGATCATGGAAATGTTTTTCTTGTAGTCTCTACCTTTGTATGGAAATTCACAGGTAGCAAGCCCCATTGTCGTCGGGATGAACTGTCTTGATCTGTATTGTTTGAATACTAGTAACGGGGCATATCCAGTTGCACCCCATATCCCAAGTATAGGGACCCAATCATAGTCTCTACGCTTGTATATGATACTGTCAGGGAAGAACAATCGTGCTTTCTAGACGATATCTTTTTCTTGGAGGTTTCAAAAAATGGCCTTCCAGTTGTCATAAGAGATGTTCTCATGCCTTAGTGTGGACACAAGATCCTTGAGTGGTGAGTAACTTTCGAAGCATGCCCGATAAGAGATTTTCTCTAGCTTCCAAAAGTGGCTAAGAAACCAGACCAACAAAAGCCAAGCACAGCTGATGAACCTCTCCTCACGCTTCTTTTACAAGTACTGAGAGATCTAAAAGTTTTGGCTATGATGGCTGGAACGGGGGTAACTCATTTATCAAGGTGATCGAAGAGTTCCATAACAGCATCATCGATGTATCCCAACGATTTGGGAAAGATAACCAAGCCGTAAATGGCTAGGGCAAACATTTTGACCTGTTTTTCTCGCTTGGACTTGATTTGGATCAGGTCCCGTATGAATCTCCAAGTGATGGGCCTAGTTTCCCCTTTTACTTTAATCATGGCTTTAGCCCACTTTTCGTCCATGCCAGTCATCTTTAGCAGCTTTTTTTGAAATGTTGGAGAATCAAGAGACTTGAAATAGGCTTTATCAACCCAAATTTTTGGTCAACGGATCAAGGCAGTGTATTCTTCAATGCTTGGTACCATATCAACATCTCCTAGAGTAAAACAACTGTAGGCAGGATTCTAGAAATGGGCAAGGGCTCAAAACAAAGCTTTGCTGATACTGACATCTAGTAGATAAGGCAAATCACTGTAATTGACGTAGAACAACTGCTTATTTTCTTTGTCCCACTGGTTCCAGATTTCTTTTAACTCTTGTAGTTGGTTCTGAGTCGATCTAATGCTAGTGGAATCTCCAAACTCTAACATTTCACCTTCTAACATATTGTCCCCTTTTGGCGCTGAGTTTCTTCTGACCACCTCCGCACGCCTAGGTTTCCTTCCACCTTATCAAGAAATCGGTTCTCCATAGCTGATCCTTTATAACGGCTGAACTTGCCTCAACACCTTTTGGTCAAAAAGAATAAAAAATGTAATGCAAGAACAAGAAAACAAAGACAAACAAAACATGTTAGTCTCAAAATAAATAAATAATATCAAAATAATAGATAAAAACTAAATTAAAATAATCCTAGAACATGATTTTCTACCCCACATGCTTTTAGAAAAACAAAATCCTACCCCATCATGATATCTACCCGCATACTTGTCTTGCATAAATAGGCATGGTATCTAGCATACTGTACTGCGAAAAGGAAATAAATAAATGAACAAAACTAAAATTAAAGAACATAATTAAAATGAATTAAACCCCCTATCTCTCTCTACCATGCACCTATCGGGTGACTTTCTAAATGGGCAGAGGTTCGGCATGGCTCAAGATAAGGTGGGTTTCTACGGTTCACTACATGTGGTTAGGTTCTAAAAAAGGTACTCAAATGGTACTCATTATCCTGCTAAGGGTAGTAAGCACAATTCAGGGGATACATTTCCCTAAGTCTGCATGGAGACGAAAATCTCACGAACACAAAGGGACGCATATCCCGAAAGCGATTCACCATCCTACACGAAGGGGGTACCTCACAAAGGAGTAGCTTCTCGCTCCCACTTAAAAAGGGACGAAGCTCGGGTTCAGAGCTCATGATATGAAAACTTAGAAGACATATTTTATGAAAATTTTTATTAAAAAATTCAAAAAAAGGCAGGGATCAAAAAATTAAATTAAACCAAATTTATATTTTCTACTCATTAAAACAAAAGGTAATCGACTCGTGGCTTGACTCTCAAAAAAAGTTCCCCAGCGGAGTCGCCAAGCTGTAACAACGGGTAGTCGCCGCCAATCTTTTTTAATTTATTTTAGGTGAGATTGGATCACCTGGAAACTCGGTTATTTTAATAAAACTTGTTTTTGTAATTTTATTAAAACAACTAGTTTCGGATCAAAAACAAAAAACATGTTCGAAAATCACGTTATTTTAATAAAAAATTAGTTTTTGATTACAAATTGTTTTAATGAAGGAAATTATGAATTCGGATTTAATTTAAAAATTATGATCCCTTAAAACATTTAGAAGAAAATTTCTTTATATAAAGGAAATTTACACCCCAACGCCCGAGGCATAATTCCTGTTAAATTCTCGAATAAAGGAAAATTACTTGGAAATTTATAATTTATACTTATAATTAAAAAATAATATTTCGTAATAGAGACTAATGGAAAGCGGCACCCCTACGCCCGAGGTACGTGTTTCACGGTAATCCCTATTAAAAAGGTCATTTAAAATTTAGTTAACAAATATATTTTAATAATAAGTAAATAGCAATATTGATAGCAATAATAATAATTAGTAGAATATATGGTATAAATAATATATAATCATCATAGCGGTTATGATAATGATAATATGATAATACATAAATATATAGTAATATAATAACAACAACAGTAATAATAATAATAATAATAATAAATAATAATAATAAGAACAATTAATTAATTAATCAATAATAATGATAATAGCTAAAAAAGTGACTGAAATGAAATAAAACAAGAATTAAAGTGTGAAATGTGAATGATACAAAGTTGAGAGGACTTGATCTGTGATTTCCCCATTAAGTAAAACACGCGGATCCTTCTGATCTAGGTCGGGTCTCACGCGGGTTACAACAAGGCCAAAACGACGTCGTTTTGAAAAAGATTTAAATACCCCTCTTTGGCCCAAAAAATCACTTTACATATGATAACACAAAAAAATCTAATGCTCTCTCAACTCTTTCCACTCGGCCGAGATTCGGCTGCTGCCCAGCGTTTGCCGTAAGCCGTTGTTCGTCGATGACGGAAAACCGCCGCTAATGGCGGCTAGAATGATGCAAGGGACGATTGGGGTTGGATTTTGGGTTCTAAACACGGTTTCAAGGTTAGTTTCTCCTAAATCCTCTTCTATTTTCATAGATATGAGAAAATCAAAAGGTTTTTAAATTTTTTTACCTTTTTTGGACTATTTTTGCTTCAATTTTTGTCCCTTTTCTTTTTATTTTTTTGTTGGATTTTCGTCTCTAATAGTCTCTCTCCAATCTCTCCTTGGTCTTGCTGGATGTACCCCTTTTATAGAAGTTCTGATTTGGGGTACGTGGAAAGTTAGGGGATAGGTGGTGGTCGGTGGAGATGGTGACGAGGCAAGGGTGGCAGAGGCGTGGAGATAAACGGTTTAAAGGGGTTTGAGGTGGTGGATTTGGGATAATCATGCTTGACGGCGGTAGCTAGGCTTGCCATGAGGGCGGCGGCTCAATTTTGATGGAGGCGGCTGCGGCTAAAGCATAGAGGGTTAGGGTTTTTTTTTGTATTAGGCTTAGGTTTAGATTTGGGTTAATGGGTCGGGTACAAGATTTGGGTACCGGGTATGGGTTATGGTTTGGTTTATTATTGGGTCTAGTAGGTTATATTTGGGTATTGGGTATATTTTAAATGGGTAATGAATTTGGGTCATGTTATTTGAGTATGGGTTGTAATATATTTGGGTTCAAAGGCCCAGACTAAAATGGGTTACTACATAAAACATAATAAGATTTTTTACAAATTTTGAGAGGACTAAACTAAAATTTTAAAATTTCTAAAGGACTAAATGTTGATTTTCTAAAATCTTGGAGGATTTGGGCTCCCACTATAGTTCGCCCCTAGTCATTTGACTTCTTTCAATTTACATTAATCCTTGAATATTTGTTATTTTCTTTTTGAGCATATGATTTTATGATAGTATGTATTTATTTTTATTTGATAAGGTGCACACACATTGCAGATAATTCGTTGGAACCAGGGACGTATCCACCGTAGTGCCTAGTAGGTCACGTGACATGTCATTAAAAATGAATTATTTTTTTATTATGCAAACAAAAATCATCTGCCCTTTTTTGTTGTCCTTTTCTATGCCTCAACACTAAAAAATAGATTTTAAATCATAACCCTAAATTTCAAATCCTAAATCTTACACCATAAACCCTGAAAATATACTCTACATCTAATCTCTTTAACCATAAACCTATTTTTTTAACGTGGGGCATAAATAGGAGCTCCAAGAAGGGACAAATGATTTGTATTCATATTATGTATGGCATAGTTTTGGAAGTGTATTTTCTATTTTTGGGCTAATTTATATGTTGGTCCTTCCAATTTTATAAGTAATTCTTTTTAATATAATTTCATAAAATTACTTGCTATTTTGACCTTCTCAAGTTTTATTTTCTTTCAATTTAATACAATAACATTTTTATTTTTATTTTCATTATTTTTTGTTTAATTGTCAGTAACTAACTCATTGGCTGACTAACCCAGGCTGGGTAATACAGATGCCCATTATGGGGGCGACCCTCCTAATCTAATTTTTTCCATTCACAACGGCATGACTCAAACTACTGAACTTGTTTAAGGGATCTAGTGCCTATCTCACTAGACCAATTGGTTGTTGGTTTTTATTATTTATTTATTTATTTATCGTATTGTATATTTATTGTTATTAAATTTTTAATTTTTTATTATAAAACACCACTATTATCTTTATACAGTTAATATACTCTTTTTATAATTATAATTATAATATTGTATAATATATTTTCTCCTCTATTTTATTATATTTATTATGATTATTTTTATTATTATCACTCTCATTATCTTGATTACCTTATATATTATTTTTTTTCTATTATTATTATTTTAGTTTTTTTTATTATTATTATTATTTGGTTTATTTTTCAATAATTAAGTTTATTTGTAGTCATCATTATGTCTACGGGTGGGCATTCGATCAAGCTGAGTCAAAAAATTTCAAGTTAGTCGAGTTAAAGAGTCTTATTTTATAACTCAAACTTTATTTGAAATTTTTCGATTCAAGTCGAGTTTATAAAATTTGATTTTTCTGTTCAAATTTAATTGTAAACATTTATAATGTTATGATATTAATTAGTTCCAATTTAAACGGTTTTCTATAGCCATATACAATACACATATATATTTCTTCATATCAGGAAGAATTGAGAGACTCGAATCGAACTTGAAATGATATATTAATTATAAAAAAACGAGTTATTCTAATTTTCATTTTAGAACTCAAACTTTATTTAAAAAAAATTTATTCGAGTTTATGAAATTACAAGTAGAGTCAAGATGATTCGAGTATTTTCGCATCAAGTCGAGTTGTTGGGAGGCTTGAACGATCAACCGCGTAGTAAAGAGGGGGTTTATTTCCGTTGGTAACCCTCTAATAACTTCATGGTCGTTGGTAACCGTTGGGGATGTTTTAGAGCTGTTGGGGACTTTATTTCCCACAATAAAAACACTTCTGGACTCTTTGGTATCAGTACGCGGGGACCGGTATCGGTACATGTTCTTCAAAATATAGCCGTTGGAGCATTTCTAACATAAGGTATCGGTACTCCCCCTTGTGTATCGGTACGATAGTGTCTGTACCAATACGAATTTTGGCTACTGAAAATCAATGTTTGGGAAAACAGAGGGGGCTATCGGTAAGGGCTTATTCGTATCGGTGCGAATGACTGGGTATCAATCCGAGGAAGGGTATTGGTACTCAATGCCAGTTTTTGATACTTTAGGTATTTTGAAAGCATTTAAACATGTCAAAAATCCTTTGAAAACATTTCAAACATAATTTTCAAGTTTATAGACTTTTTAAATATTTTTGTAAATTAGTTTAAGTCTAAAAACATTTTTACATTAAGTTATATCAAAATCAAACAGGTTTATCAATCTCCCTCTTTTTGATATAACGAAACCACTTGAAAAATATTTTTTGTGAAAACTCGCCCTTAGAAATATTTTTAGAAAAATAGAATATTTTTGAAAATATTTAAAACTCCCCCTTTTTCTTTTTGAAATTGAATTTTGCAAACTTATCTCTCCCATTGTTGTTATATCAAAAATACTTTCAATACTAAATTTGAAATCACATTTAAGTTCAAAAACACCAATTGTTAGAAAATTAGTACCAATTGATAATAAATATCAATTGTTGATGTAAAATAACATTTAGAGAAAAGAGACAACAAAAACTAACATGAAAAGAATTTAAAAAAAAAGCTCCCCTTAACCAAACATCAAAGAAAATGTTAGTCCAATAATTCAAACATACAAAATCATGAACTTTTCACCAAATATTACAAGTTTAAGGTCAAAAACATAAAAATTAAGCATAAAGGCCAAAAACATGTAACTTATGCAATTTGAGACTCCCCTAACTATATGCAATTGTGCACAATACGGAGTCATATAAACATTCTTGAATCAACATGAAAATTAGACATGGATAGCATGATTAAGCAATTGCATGAAATTAAATTTACCACTTGAACAAAGGTAGGATGTTACGTTTTCCATCTCCAAGCACCCTTCCTTCTTTGTGTGTCATGAGCTTTCAAAATTCCAACTGTGATCATCATTGCTCAAGCATACTTACAAAAGACAGTCAAGTAATTTTTGGTATCTAAATTGCTTTGGATCTAATGGCATTAGTCACAAATAACTTAGTCCCCTTAGGAATCCATTTTTCAATGTTTTTATTTTTCTATGAAACACTAAGTCCTTTTAGGACCCAAATGTTTCTAACACATTTTCTATTTAAAAATCTAAGGGAACTAGATTGTCTTTGATAAAAATTTATTTTAACAATTTTTTATTTTTAGCTACCTCCAAATTCACATTTTTGAACATTTTTGTAAAACTATTTCTTTTTGAGATCATCAATTTCTCTTTAATGATCCTCTTGAACTTTAGAAAGCAAATTTTGCAAGTTTAAAATTTTCACTTCAAAATCTTTACAAATAACTTGCATTTGATCAAGTTTTCTTTCAAGTTCTAAATTAGTTTTGGAAAGCAAATCATTTTCGATTTTTAGTTTTGAAACCAATTTCTTGTTTTTCAAAAATGAAGTTTTAAACTCCAAAACTAAATCATCGTTGGCATCTTGTAACTCATCAAAAGTATAGGAATTTAAATTAAACGAGTTAGAAGTTACCTCTTCACCTTGGATGGCCATGAGACATAGGTAGGCTAAGTCATTTTCGGTGGAGTCCTTTTCATCACTCCATGTAGCCACAAATGCCTTTTTCTTATGGCTTGATCCCTTCTTGTTGAAACGAGGGCAATTTTACTTGGTATGCCCCAGCTTCTTGCACTCAAAGCATATGATGGGATCCATCTTCTTCATCCTCGATTCTCGTCTTGATTCTACCTTTTCTTGCTTCATGAATCGGGAAAATTTCTTAAAGAGCTTGATCATCTCTTGTACTTCACTATTATCTCTACTTGAATCTTCTTGTTGGCTCGTGAAGGATATGAGAGCAATAACATTCAAGTTTTCAATGCCTTGCTCTACTATCATCTTATTCCCCTTAGACATTATCATCTCATGGGTAAGCAAAGATCTCATAAGATCATCAAGCTTGAGCTCTTTCAAATTCTTTGCTTCAATGATGGTGGTCTTCTTGGAATCCCATGAGTCAGAAAGTGAGTAAATCAACTTTATCACGAGCTTGTCTTCCGTGATCACTTCTCCATAGCCTTTGAGTCCATTCACAATGGCAGAGAATTGATCGGATATAGCTTTTATGTCTTCTTTCATGTCCATCTTGAAGTTCTCGTACTCAAGGTTGAGAAGACCAATCTTGGTCTCCTTTACTTCATTTGTTCCTTCGTGAGTGACTTCAAGCTTGTCCCAAATCTCTTTGGCACTTTTGCAAGAGGATAATTTGACATATTCTTTTGGGCCAAGTGCACAAAAGAGAATGTACAAGGCCTTCGCATTTAGCTCCATCTTCCAGTGATCATATGCACTCTATTCCGCATTGCTTCTTTGAGGAACGAACAGGTCATCAAGAACAATATCCCAAAGACGATAATCTTTGGCTCTCATGAAGTACATCATCCTATTATTCCAATAGGAGTAGTTGGTCTCGTCGAAGAAAGGTGGTCTATAGATGGATTACGCCATGAACTCCAGTTGATGTAGAAATGTTCAGGACCTCAAGGATCAACTCTAGAATGTTAATCCAGCGTAGAGACGAAGCTCTGATACCAATTTTTAGGAGGCTCGAACGATCAATCGAGTAGCCAAAGGGGTGAATTAGTTTTAAGGTGATGGTGGTGGAAGCAATAGAATTTAAAATTTTGGACACAAGGATTTATAGTGGTTCAAGCTTCTAACCAAGCTCTACATTCACTACCTTATCTTCCCACTAAGGATTTTCCCAAATTCACTATGAATTTCTTTCCTTTTTTTCTAGGATCAAGAGGAAACCTTTACAACGCAAGACTTATACCCCAAAGTCTTGTTAAACCCTCTCTTACAAGAGAAACAAATAGGCAAACTAGAATAAACCTCACAAGGCTAATTGTTTGCAATTCTAAGCTCACACCTAAAACCTAACACTTGAGCATATATGACAATTAAGCTCACAAGTGTGTTCTACAAAGAAATTGACAATTAAAGTACAAAAACAGTTTTCTCAATCATAGAATGTTGGCTTGTTGTTTCTTGTTCCTCCATGGATGCTTGAAGTGGCCTTTTAAACCCTCTAATGACTTCATGATCGTTGGTAGTCGTTGGGGATGTTTTGAAGCCGTTGGAGACTTTATTTCCTGCAATAAATACACTTCTGGACTCTTTGGTATCGGTATGCAGGGACCGGTATCGGTACCATTTCTTCAAAATATAGCCGTTGGGGCAGTTTTAACATAAGATATCGGTACTCCCCCTTGCATATCGGTACGATAGTGTCTGTATCGATACGGATTTTGGCTACTGGAAATCAAGATTTAGGAAAACAGAGGGGGCGTATCGATACAGGCTTATTTGTATCTGTACTTAGGAAAGGATATCGGTACTCAATGCTAGTTTTTGACACTTTAGGTATTTTGAAAGCATTTAAACATGTCAAAATTCCTTTGAGAACATTTCAAACATATTTTTCAAGTTTATGGACTTTTGAAATATTTTTGTAAATTAGTTTAAGTTCAAAAATATTTTTCATTAATTTATATCAAAATCAAATAGATTTATCACGAGTCGAGTAATTTGATTTTTTTTAGTCTAATCGAGTTTTGCTCACCCCTAATTATGTCATATTAATTTGTAATTTAATTTTTTTGTGATTTTCAAATGCAACTTGTAATATCTATTTCAATTCACTCTCGATTTACATATGATTGTATTTATTTTTGGTCGGTGAACCACCAAGTTTAAATTTTTGGATCTGCCCCTGGTTGAAACCCAAATATCCTAAAGATAACAACATTCCCTTTTTTATTTGGATCACTCAAAAGATTTGAACTTTTGCTATATTAAGTGTGTTGATAATGTGAATCTCTAAAAGTATGAAGTACGGAAGCAAGCACATTTGGTCGGTTGGTCAAACTGCTTATCTTTGATTCTTCATATTCGTTTTAGGAACAAATTGCAAAAAGTTGTTAAGTCTAGGGACTAAAGGTTACTTTACCCCAAAAAATTTAATAATATTAACAACAGAAGGAATTCATACGTGTTTCACTGATTGATTGGTTGGTTTCAGGCTTTAGAAGTTGGGGTCCACTTTTCACAACCAATAGGATTTGAGAGAACATGTAGTTCCAGTTCGAATCCATGGAAGAATTGGCTCACTTTATTTCTCTGGTTGATCAGAGCCGTCCAAATTTGATACTATCCGATTAATCTGAATCATCGAATCAACGCGAATTTTAATAACTTTGAATCCAAGTTAATATTAAGTTTGAGTACATTTGAGTCGGGTTATTTTAAGTTTGTTTTAGTTAGATTTTCTTTGGGTCGATTTACCTGTTCAAATTTTTTCAGACTTAAGCCGTTTCAAAATTAATATTTTTATTTAAAATCATTTTTAAGCTAGAGTTGAACGAATTTAAACTTTAATTTTTTTAATAATTGAAACAAGTTAAAATTGAATTTGTATTATAGTTATTTAAATTGAGTTTTCCTATCCGGTTGAGAATAGATATTAGGGATGGTAGACGTGTAATTTTATGAATTTCGTATTTCATTCATTTTAGTTGGGATGGATAATGAGTATGAGTTTGATGGGTAGTGGGTGAGTATAGATACCAAAAACTATTTTCACCGTAAATTGTAGGTATGTGATGGATTTGAAATTTTACATGCTCTATACTTGTCCACCTACTACTCTTTATATGAATTCTGACATTGTGAATTCATGAATAAGTTCTCGAGTTATTCTATAAATTTTGATCTTTTGAAGAGGTGTTCCTTGTAATTTGCTCATTCATTGGCTATAAATTCTCGTCTCAATTGATTTAGCTTGAAAACTATTTTTTTATTATGTTTAATATTAGTGGCTGCTTGGCTAACATGTTTGGTGAGTATGGACTGGATAGTAGGTACCTAGCTAAGTAGTGAGTGTCGGGTGGATTTAAAAATATACTTGAATGAACGGTTGTGGATAAAATTATATATTTCGTGAGTGATAGAAAAAGTAGTGGATATGGAGATTTTAGGTGTGTATGAGTATTGGGAGGGGTATCCACACCCATTTGCCCCGTTTGTCATCCCTACTAGGCAAGTCTACAGCTGACCTGAATTAGGGTGACCTATTCCACCTAGATAATATGTGTTCGAACAATTTATTCTATAAATATACAAGTTTATTTAAATTTAAAATCTCTAATAAAATTAAAAAAACAGGTCTAAACTACTCATTTTTCCTTATGCGGCAGAATTTGGAGAGAACTGTATGAATTGGACATAATGAAACTGGATGATGATATCCGAAAGCCCAAAACTGAAACCCACCCCCTCTAAAACCCTGAATTAAGATTCCCCTGACTAGAGCTTTCAGGAAAACTAGGGTTTAGGTCCTGCAACCTTTCTTTGCATCGTCATAACCTCTAAATTCCACAAATTCTAGTTATCTTTAGCTGACGCCATGGCTTTATTTCTGAAAGCTTCCATGAATTCCCAAAAACCCAACTTCCTGATAGGTGAAAATTACCAAATTTCTCTAAAACAATCCATGGAAGACCTTTTAGCTGAAACCCCCGGATTTCTCTGGCTTCATTGACAAATTCTACGATTTGATTCAAGCAAAGGTCGATCCACCTCTGGAATCAATTTGGGTATACTCTGCTTTATCGTTTCGAATCCATAGTTTCACAAAGGAAGATCCTTTGAATCGATTATCCACCATAAACGATCTCTTTCAGTTAGTTTCAACGTGTTCAAGTCCCTGCAATTCTTCCAAAAGCATAGCATTGCTTGCACCCATTGTTTTCGAAGTTTATAAATTAGTTGTGGAAGTACTAGGAAATGACTCTGGTTCAAAGGGAGAGAAGAAAGTGAATAAAAAGATTAAGTCTTTAGTTGAAGTGATCATTGGTTATATAAGCATGTGTTGTTGTAAGGGTTTCAGTGAGGAGAGGGAAGCTGTTGATGATGTGGATTTGGTAATTCCTGTTGAGGATTTGGTTTCTATTTGGATAGAAAGAAATGTAAATTTTCAATATTTTTTGCCACTGGTGAGTAATGAGGTTTGTGGATTGATTAGTGAAAGAGGGTTTGATGTGAATTACTTGGCTGGTGTGGTTATGGTGGAGGCATTTTTGTTGAAAATTTGCTTGGATATAAGGATTGGGACTGAATCTATGGTGGTGTTGGAGAATGAGCTGAGAAGTTGGGCTGTTGCTTCAATTTCCAGCTTTCACAACTTTTATTTCTTTGGTTAGTGCTTTATACTATTTGTCTACATTTTGATTTTTACTATCCATTTGTGCCAAAATGTGTAAAATTGGCTAAATCATAGGCTTATATGTGTGGTTTTGTTCAGCTTCTACTCTGGCATATGTGGTTGCACTTTCCTTCAATTCATATGAATTAAAATGAGGCATCCAATTGTGTGCCTGTCTCAGTATATAACTGTGTTTTGCATTGTTTTCTAGAGTGGAATATTACCTTTTTTTGTCTTTGCACTTCGTATTTTTGCTTTACTTACCATCTAGTTATTACTTTGTGCTGATCAGAAATGCTTATGAGGATGTTACTGCAGCCGGCTTTGCCAGTGACTGCCTTTATGGTTAGTTTTCTGTGTTCGGATATTTTAAATTCATTTTATCTCTTCCTCCCGCTTTTAGACGTTTTGTGCTTTGTATCAAGTTTCGTGCCGATGCTTGAAGAAGTTAGGTGTGTATGGGTTGTAAGTGGTGGTTCTATGTTAACTGTGTGTTTGTTTGGCCATGCAAATGCTTACACTTTCACAGTGCGAGCGGATCGTGGCTTCTAGTTAGTCTCTTCCCTAATATTGGATTCTTACGGACTCATTTGTTTTTAGGATTTAGCAGTCTGTTTTGTTTTGGAGGACATGAACAGTTCCAGTCTTTGCATTAGTTTTTAATACCAAATAGGAGGCATTAAGTGGGGACAAGGGGTATGAAGTATTAGTGGCTCGATAATTGAACTCCATCCAAGTCTTCATGCTCGTTTTTGTCTTTGTAGCTCTGGTGCAACATGTGCTTGAATTATGCCATGTTTAGAGTGCTAAGCTTGTTGGTCAAACATTAATCTGATTATGGAAAATAAACTTCGATTTATTGATGGTTATTTAAACCGAAGAAACACACGGTGGTGCAGGGACCTGAAGATTTAATTCTGCTGAGAAATATTCTATACGATGCTATTGTTTTGGTGGACTACTCTTTCCTCAAGCCCGAGACAATTCACCTACCAACCGAGCATGTAAAAAGTATTGCCATTACAAGATTGGTTGTCACACTTGAGGCCATTGAGTTATTCAGGTAAAAATAAATGTTATAATTCATATAATAAATCCTGCTTTGTATTTATCTCCCTGTCCGCTTTGTTGCAGAAAAAACGGGGATCAAAAAAGAGCAACTCGCTACACGAGTGCCTTCTCGAATTCCCATTTACCTTCTCAAATAACCAAATGGATCTCGAGCCTGAAGGGCATGTTCGAAAAAGCCGGAGGAATAAGCGGATCCTCCCCCAAAGCTCTTATAAGTGAGTAACTCCGTTAGTCTTTCTTAATATACAGAACAACCATGCTTTTTTAAGTTTTGCATTATTTAACTGTTTACTTAGATGTTTCATTGCTATTAACCCAAAACGCCCAGAGTCGCTACTGAAGCTCGAGAAACAAGGGATAAAGCTATTCAATGATAGCATGTTGAAATACCATGCGAGATCGCTCGTCGATGATTCCATGGAAGTCGACGAGCAATTGGTATCGAAGGTAGAGGAAAAGAAGCTCGAGGACGATGAACCTTTGTTTTACGTTGATGGCAAAGGAGAAGAGGAAGAAAATGAAATGAATAACGAATCTATGACAGCGGTATATGTGGCTGCTGCCCGTTCGATGAGGCCGATAGATAACTCGAGGGAGAAAAGGAAAGGAAGCGGGGGTGAAGAGAAAGAGAAGATTAAGTATTTTAAGTATGCTCTTCCAAGCAAATCTAAAGCAACTAAAGAGGTCTCGGTTCGAGGCTCGGGTTCAGACTCGGACTCGGGTGCCTCGGAGGATGATTCAAGCAGTGACAGTGAAGTTGAGAACCCTATCAAGTAGGAGGATGACATATGTCAATGAGTGCGAAGCTTAGAATTCAAGGTTTTCTTTTTATTTCTTTTACATCAAGAACATTGCCGAACCATGATTTCATATTTTTGAAGTCAATTATGAAATATTAAAATATATTTTTTACTCGAAATACTTGAAAGATAAAAAAAAATCAAGAAAATACTAGAATCTAAGCAGTGGTTTCTATGACATACAATAAATTAATTCATTCTCGATGATTCGAAATCGAACAACAATAATTATAAAATATGCAAATGACATAAGAACGTTTAAAAAATTTAGGATAAACTACACAGATGACCACTTAAACTTAAGTATAGTTAGTGTTAATTTGATTATTATACTTTTAATTTTGGTAAATATACCACTTAACTATTTAAATAGTTTCAATTAAGCCACCAACCGTTAAAAAAATAAAAAAAAAATTGACGTGACTGTTAAATAAAATTGAAGAACTTAATCTATTTTTATTTAATTTTAGCCTTGCTAAGATTTGAACTTAGGTATCTTTGGTGGTAGTGGCATGGGTTTACCACTAGGTCAAGCATATTTTTATAGTATGAAATACTAACTATAATATATGTGTTATCCAATTAGAGAAAGAGAAATAAAAGCAAAGTAACTGGCCCTATTAGGATTCAAACCTGGGTAACCTTGGTGGGGTTTGTTACTGGGCAAGTATGTATTTCTGATATGAAATACTAACTATAATATATGTGTTATTCGATTTTAATGGTTGGAAAATACATAAAAATAATGGGACCAAATGTGTAAATAATTTATTTATTTTATTATATTAAAATTAGAATCAAATTGATAGATTGTGTAAATAATGGGGACCAAATATGTAATTATACTAATTTTATTTAACAGCCACGTTAACTTTTTCATTTTTTTAACGATTGGTGACTTAATTGAAACCATTTAAATAGTTAAGTAGTATTTTTATCAAAATTAAAAATATAATGGTCAAATTAACACCAACTATATAATTAAGTGGTCATCTGTGTAGTTTACCCAAAAATTTAAGTCTTTAGTTCGGCAGAAATATTAAAATAAATTACAATAGGAATAATTTGATCATAAAGTATTGAAATGTGACAGATCATTTAATTGCTTTTTATATAAAATTTATCAATCAACATTTTATATTGTGGTTATAAAAATGTGATGAAATTTATATCAAAAAAATGTGATGAAATTCTGCTTCGGAAAAAAGGAAGTGGGTGGACCACAAACTTCATCAACAATAATCATAACAGAATCTTTGGCAGACATTTGTACCCTTTGATAAATTATTCTTAAGGTTAGTGTTTATTATATATTTTTATTAATTTACATTCGATATATAGGCGATGAAAATAATTTTTTTTATAAATGTCTTAGTTTTAAGGTTTATAGTTAGATTTTAGGGTTTAGAGGTTTGGTGTTTTAAGAGCTTAAAATTTAAAGGTTGTGGTTAGAATTTAGGCTTTAGATGTTTATGGTAATATGGTTATAGATTTAGGTTTTAACTTATAAACTTCAAATTTTAACCTCAAACCTTAAATTTTAACCACAATTCATCAATTCTAAACCACTAAACTTAAACCCTAACCTAAAATCCTTAAAGTTTAACCATAAACCTTGCAATTAAGGCGCTTGTAGAAACTTTTTGTTTCCACTATGCTTCGACTCTTGCAAAGAACGGACTAACAGGGTCGGCTACCCAATTAATCCTCATACTTACATACCGTTACTGTATAAGATAGATCTCATTGTAAAAGATCTATTACTGAAAAATTTATGAGTAGAGACCGAAGAGTGTGGACTGTAAAAGTTATCAATTAAATAAAAAAATAGTCGATGTATAAAGAAGGTCTCACCGTTTAAGAAGTAACCATAGAAATGATGGAACTCACTATTATTTATCCATTTTTATTTACTCCTTTTGTTTTAGTTAATATACTTTTTTATACCTAGTATCAATACAATTTCTTATTTCTAAGCGAAAAATAGTGGTCGGGACAGTTATACTAGCAAAAGCCATTGAAATTTTTATTTCTTTCGTTTTGTTATTAATTGTCTAGAAAAGAATAACAGAAAAAATTAGTTATTCATCAAAATATGTTCTATTCAATGACTAGAATTAAACGAAAACGCCGAATAAAATTAGTTTATTTGCATTAAATTTTCGATAGGCTCATTCAAGACTTACTCGAACTATTACTCAACAAAAAATGAAAGCTTTGGTTTCGGTTCATCGGGATAGTGATAAAAAAAAATTTTCATCGTTTGTGGGTTACTCGAATAAATACAATAATTCGTGAAATGAGAGTATCCTATAATTTTAGTAGATTAATACACAATGTGTACTTTTTAATCGTAAAATACTTGCACAAACAGCTATCTTAAATAAGAATTGTCTTTCAATGATTTCTAACGAGATTATAAAATAAGGATACGATAAAACAAGCACAGAGAAGTTTCCACCCTCTGCACATGGAAAAGATGGAGAAAGAGGTGTAGAAGCTTCACTACGTCAGCTTCATTAGGTAGGAAGGAAAAGCACCCTGACGACCTCTATAGATTAGCCTATTCCGCACCCTTTTCGGCATTGACTCATTGACTAGAATAATTACCCAATTTTCATTTACATTATTTATTTAATATATATGATATATTATTTAATTTTTAATATTATTGATGATTGAGTTTTTAATTACAATTAGTTTTTTTAAGGTTACGTGTTCAGAATCTTCAGATAAGTTTAAATGTAATCGTTTTTATTTATCGGTTTAAAAAATTATGAGTAACTTAATTATCGTATATATTATGATAATTATTTTTTTTGTTTGAACTAAGGTATTCACCGTTAATAACAGTGATTAATCTCCTCGCCGCATGTACTCTCATTAAGAGGTAAACGGTTTGCCATGAAATGTACTTCATTCTCATTAGTAGGAATCAAACTCTTGACCTTATGGTTCAGGGATAAAATGAGCAACCACATCAAATAATTGACAATTATTTTCTTTAAAATATAATAACACAATAATTGAATTTTCTTTAATATAATAGATTATTATCTTATACATAGTCGGTAGAAACTTTTTGTTTCTACAAGCACCTTAATTTCAGGGCTTAGGATTTTAGTGTAGGGGTTTAGAATTTAGAGTTCATAGTTAGAATTTAAGGTTTAGGGTTAGAATTTGGGGTTTATATTTTATGGTAATATGGTTAGAGATTTAGGTTTTAACTAATAAACTCTAAACTCAAAATTCTATCAATAACGCATAAATTCAAAACTATAACACTTAAACCCATAAACCTAAATAAAATCTTTAAACCCTAAAACAAAGACACTCTTATAAACAAAATTTCACATGAAATAATTAACTATAATGTAATTTATTCAATTATTGCCGACCCATAAAACTAAGAAGGTCGGTAGGAGCCTTGTCTCCCAAGATAATAGAATTGTATATAATTCTCTTTAAAATTTATAAAATTATAAAGTCGATATTTACTAAAAAAATAAATTTTAATCTCCCGAAAAATGATAGAATTGTGATTTAATCATTGCAAAAATATAAGATTATAAGCTAAAATTACATTTCAACTTTCTAAACATGAGAAAAACAATATAAAAATGTGATTAAAATTATACTAATAATTTTTTTTGAAAAAAACGGGTCTCTTTAAAAACCTCCTCTAACCTTAAGTAGGAGGAAAAGTGTACCCTTAAATATTATTAGATGAGGAACCAAAGCCTTACATCAGCACTAAAGTCATAACTTCCAGAACTGAAATGTGAAACATGTACAAATAGCCAGCAAACAGAATAAACCTGGACAAATTATAAAGAAAACTCAAGCTGATTGACTCTCACCATTGGGTATCCTGCGCATCCGATCAGCAACGATTCCACATAAGTGTGGGTTCCTAATGAAGTCCAACACATTAGTGAAAGAACCAGGCCAACGACTCTTGCACCAAAATCCGATCCTAACCATTGCCAAGTCGAAAATCAAATCCTCATTGCAACATTTCTGGTTAAATAAAACATAATTTCTGCACAGCCATATAGTCCATACTATCCCAAAAACAGCCATTCTCCACACCGGTTTACGAGAATAAGCAATAGATTGGGACTCCCACATCGACAAGAATGATTTCATATCTCCAGGCACTATAAGTGATATGTTCCAAATACTACACCATCTTTGCCACACTCTCCAAGAAATCGAACAGTGGCAGAACAAGTGATTAACAGTTTCCAACATAAGAGAGCAGAGGGCGCACTTACTTGAGCTAGGGATATGGACTCCCCGTCTTGCTAATTCTGAAAATGTGGGAATTCTATTCTGAACCACTTTCCAAAGAAAGGCCTCCACCTTAGGAGGAGCAAGTTTTGGCCATACGAGCTTACATACAAACTCCTTTATGGCGCCAGTAGAGGAGGATAAGTAGCATAGGGATTTCGGTTTATACACACCACTAGAGTTAGCGAGCCATTTCAAGCCATCCACCTCCCTAGAGCCAACAGCAACTCTATCCAAGATTGCTATGAACTCATCCCAAAGCTCAAGTTCCCATTCAAACAAGGGCCTCTGAGTTCGATCTTCCATGCCCACACTCCTTCGATCTTTGCCCCAAAATCGGCGACCTTTCCCGTTTTCCTGACTTCTACAGCGAAGATTCTGGGTAAACTTAATTTAAGGGAAACACATTCAGTCCACCAATCTTCCCAAAAGTTGATGCATAAACCATCACCCAACTCAAATCTGATGTTAAGCGTGAACAAATCCGATGGATTCTGTAGGGGCTTAGAAATATTTCTCCAAATCCACGAGTGCTTCCTTCTTGAATCGCCAACGGGAAGTAGACTATTTTTGTCAAACCCATATTTAGACTCGATAATTTTCCTCCATAGCCCATTTTGTTCGCAACTGAATCTCCACAACCATTTATTGAGCAACGATCGATTCTTTACTCTCATGTCCACAAGGCCTAAACCTCCAAATCCCATTGGCTTGCAAATACACTCCCAGTTCACCCAGTGAATCGGGCGCGAAGAGTTAGGGCTCCATAGGAATTTAGCAACACATTTGTTTAGGATATCAGCAACTTTACAAGGCATTTGGAACAAGGATAAATAATAAACAGGAAGATTACTAATCACAGACTTGATCATTGTGATGCGGCCAGCAAAGGATAGTAACTTCCCTTTCCACCCCTCAAGCTTTGATTGAAGTTTCTCAATTATTGGGATCTATATGGCCATAGAGTTCCTTGAATGACCTAACGGTAAGCCCAGGTACACAGATGGTAGGGAACCCGTGCTACAACTAATTGAATCGGCCCATAGTTTCAACTGAAGGACATCTGTGTTTACACCGAACAACTTAGTTTTTGATAAATTTAGCCTCAAACCAGATATCACTTCGAATAGTCTGAGCAGCCTTTTGATGTTTGAAACATTATGGTGTGATGCTTTACCGAATATTATGAGATCATCAGCGAACTGTAGGTGCGATATCGTCAGCCCCTTATTGCCAACCTCCACTCCGATTATATTCAAATCCATGGCTCTATGGATTAATCAAATCAAAAATTCCCCCACAATATTAAACAACAATGGTGACAGGGGACACCCTTGCCTAATTCCTCTACTTATGGAAAATCTGTTGCTTGGTACGCCATTAATCGGAATTGAGATGGACGCAGTTTCCAGGCAGATCCGAATCCATTTTCTCCAATGATGACCGAACCCCATGTTCTCCATACAGAATTCCAAAAAATTCCAGTCCACGGTATCATAGGCTTTTCTAAAGTCGGCTTTGAACACGACTGCTTCCCTCCTCTTCTGTCTATGATCGTCTATGACCTCGTTTGCAATCAGGGAGCAATCAGCTATTTGTTTTCCTTTAATGAAAGCAAACTGAGTCTCACCCACAATGCTGCTAATACATTTTGCTAGTCTTTTAGAAAGAACTCTTGCCAAAATTTTGTACAAGCTACTGACCAAAGAAATAGGTCTGTAATCCTCAATGATCTTAGGACAAGAAACCTTCGGAATTAGCGCGATGAATGAATGGTTGATTGCTTTGTCCTTTAACCTCCCTTGATAGACCTCATCGAAGAATTTCATCATTTTAGGTTTAAGAGACGCCCAGAATTTCTTATAAAAGTCCAAGTTGAAACCATCTGGACCGGGTGCCCTGTTACCATCAGCAGACTGTATTGCACTCCATACTTCCTCAGATGAGAATGGCCCCTCCAAGAGATCCACTGAGGAACCATCTAGCTTAGGAAAATTAACTCATAGGCACTGGATTGGTAAAGTGTTGGACGTATTGTAACACTGTCGGAAATGGTTTTCAAAACCTGGCCTTATAAGATTATGATCCTTCAAAGTCCGATTGCCCACTGTAATGGATTCAATCCTACTGCAATTTTTTTCTAACTGTGGCCGAGAGATGGAAAAACCTTGTATTCATGTCACCCTCTTGGAACCACCTTAGGCGCGATTTTTGCAGCCATTCGCGCTCCTCCCTCCTGAGTACCGCCCAAAGCTCTGATTTCAACGACTGAATTTGGGAAATCAAATCAGGATTATGACCATGAGTGAGCAGTTTATCTTCAAGATCTGCTAGCTTTAGTTCTAAGGCCTCTGTAGAATTTTCTTTAGAATTTCGAAAGTCCCCCTGACCCAAACTTTCACTTCCCCTTTGATTTTTCTCAAGATAGAACCCACATCTGATCTGCCTGAATTAGACACAATCGAGTCCACAAGGTTAACTAGCTCCATTTCTTCAGACCAGTGTGAAAACCACTTGAATGGTTTAGGTCCATCATACTCCTTAACCACTTTCAAGACAACCGGTCTGTGGTCTGAAACTCCACTAGGAATCGAGCTCTGTACGACATTACACAAGCATCCAGGAATTTCTGGAGAGACCAGGAATCGGTCCAATCTGCTCGCAGCTGTACCTGTGCTCCCCCTGAACCAAGTGTAGTGGCTTCCGCTCAGAGGAAGATCGATCAGATCGTTCCTTTGGATAAAATCCGAGAAGTATTTCATCGACCCATACTGCAGAGTAGCCCCGAACTTCTCCTCTACCTTCAATACTGTAATGACGGTATATTCGGGGCATACACATTGACAAGACCACATTTCAAATTGGACTGCTTGATTTTGCCACTTAAGACGATAAATCTGTCCTGGACCACTTTGCTTTCTAATTCGAAAAATGTTGTATCCCAGAGAGATATCAAGCCTCCCGACGCACCATTAGCTGTAGAGAATTCAGCCCCTCCGAAATTCTTCCCTTGTAAGCGATTAGCAACATTCGGCTTAATAGCTTCTAATTTTGATTCCTGAAGGAAAGCAACTTTAACCTTCGACTTAGTAAGAACTTTTGACACCGCCTTAACCTTTTCGGACCTTCCCAGTCCCCTTACATTCCAAGTTAGAAGGGAGCAATTCATCAGACTCGAGAGACAAACCGGATCAAGCGGCCATCGACTCATCTTCCAATTCTGCAATGCGCTCCACCACAACCTGGTCGGGGACCGCAAAGAAGATTGCCAACCTCCAAGGTTTGTAAAGCTTCCGCTTTCGAAGAATGCCTTTCAGAAGGTCTAGGGCATGCATCTTTGGGTTGGTTCTTGGCCTGGATCTATGGGAAACGGATTCAGAAGACTCCTCCGATAATTTTTCATTAGGCCCAACATTAATACCAGGCCCAATAGTCACTCCCAACTCTGAAGATCCCACAGAGATTATTGGGATATCGTAAAGCCCGTTATTATGAGAAATATCCCCCACTTTGTTGGGCGTTGTATCCACATGTCCGAGCCCCCTGTCGCCATTAATCTCATGAGAACATACCGCCGTTTTGCCATTTACAACACCCTGCATGGGCGTGCCCTTGGGAATCTCACCCACAGAAAATTCCAGTTCACACCCATAGTCGAGATCCGAAGTGATGCTTCCCCCTTTCCCCGACTGGTTCAACGGAAAGAAACCATCTATGAACTGTCGGTCTTCCTCGAACTCCTCTGTTGACACCTTGATCTGAAACACCTCACCATTAACGACTATGGCCACTCTGTCCGGGATGCCCGCCAGTCTCTGGGTTTGAACTAGGATTCTAGCAACGTCAAGGCGTTTCAAATTGATGGTATCATCGTCTACTTCGAGAACCTTACCCCACCTGCTCGCAAGCCCTCGAAAGAACTGGATACTCCAAACGATGAGAGGAACATCGTGCAAAATGACCCATGTCTTCACCCACCTTTTTCCGTCGAACCCATCCAGAAACTCAAGTTCATTAAACGATGAGAGGAACATCGTGCAAAATGACCCATGCTTTGTCATTCGACAAACTCAAAATTATACTAATAATTAAATCATGGATCAAATAAGTATTATTATTATTGATGATGGCAGCTTAATTAAAATAAATAAATTTTGAGTTTGTTGAATGACAAAGCAAAACACCACAAATTGTAACTTCAAGGCCATATTTGTCTACATATAAATAAAACTTAATTCACAATTTAACCCATGAAATATATCTATTTTATCCCAATTTACCTCTTAAACTATCATTTACATCTAATTTTACCCTAAATTTATTGGCCTCGTGTTATGTGTCACACTTTTATTGGGGGTAATTTTCCCAAATAATGTGGGTAATTTTTTTCTCCCAAATAGAGTTCCCAAATTAATTCCAGCTTTGGGGTACTTTATTGTTCGAGTCAGAAGACTCATGGTTTACCCCCGTCTTTGAACAGTAATTTCCCCTAATAGAGCCGATTTTTTTTTACTGTTCAAAGTCGGATACACCACCATCCGACTTCAAATAGTGGTCGGACCACCCATTTCTGCCACGTGTTGAAAACTGGAGCTGACATGCACTGTTTAAAGTCGGGTAGTGCATCCTCAGACTTCAAACAGTGTCGGCCTGTGGTGCTTCAATCTGGTAAGGCTGATGGACGTGATGCTGCATGCGGCATGCATGCAGCTTTGTCAGCGGGGGGGGGTTATTCATATAGGGTTGTAGTGATTTGATGAATTAGTGGTGTAGGGTAGTAATAAATTTTTTTAATTGTTATATTAGTTTTAAATTATATAGGGGTAGTGTAATTTTTTTGATTTGAAACCTATTAGTGAATATTAAATTTCATGTAGGGGTATTTTAGGGAGAAATTGTAGTTGTTTTTTTAAATAGGTTATGTTGACGTTGAAGAAGGTAATTTGATAGAAAAAGTTTGAGTAAAAATTTGAGTAAAGAGGGAGAAGAAGAAGCAGAAGAAGAAACTTGTGGGAAAAAATTGTAAGTCGGTTTGAAATTTTGATTTTTTTTATCTGTATAACTTTGATGTTGTTTGAAATTTAATTGTTATGTTAGAACGATGAATGTTTTATTTTTGTTTAGGATTATAGTAGTGCGAAAAATATCGTAATTAGTATTTTTGAGAAATTAGTATAGATTTTAAAGTGTATTCGAATATATATTCGAAATACGTTTGTAGATAAGTAGTATGTTCTAAAATTATTGTTATTTATAGTTTAAAATTAGGTTTAGTGACATTGTAGTTGTTCATTTTGATTTGTGTATTATTATTGAAAATATTTTTTTCCGAACATGCAGAGAAAATGAGCAACAACGGCTTTGTGGCGATAGTCCATTACAATGGACAAATGGTAAAAACTGATGTCGGTATCGTAGTTGAATCAAAAGCCCTACGAAGATGAGATTTAACAAAGAAATCACGCTTCGAGTGTTGAAAGGGAAGATATCGGAGAAAATTGAGCTCAAATTCATGGTTTGCGGTATTGGCGGCTGACATGTTCGTGTTGCGCGTAATAAGTGCTACGCAAATGTGCAAGTATACACGTCGCAAGTTATAGTATAAAAGATATCGTATCCACAGGTATTGGTGCCACTTCAAGGATCTAGTCTCTTGCACTGTAAAAAGTAAAAACACAAGTAAAGGATTATAGGAGTTTAACTAATGACTAATCTAGAAAGCAATAAAGTAAAAGAAAAGATGAATTCAAATGAGAGAGAGATAGGCCAGGTTATCGTGAGTTGAGGTGTGATAGCCGAATGGATTGTTTTGGTAAAAGAGTGCATGGGCAACTCAGTTGCCGTGGCAACTTGCACAGCGGGGTTGCCTTGGCAACTAATCGATGATTGCCTGGGCAACTAGTTGGGCAACTAGTTGGGCGTTTGGGCAGCAACCTTCAAGGTTCGGCAGAGCGTTCTTCAATGGTTTCTTCTTATCCCTAAGTCGAAACTCTAGCTACTTGTGTATGCCTTGATAATACATCCCTGCTTGAATCAAGGGTGAACAACAACCAATCTTGCGCTCCTCTTAGCCGTTGAAATCCTTAACTTATTCCTAAGCCGGATTAATCTTCACCATCATTAGATTGAATAAAGATCATATTCATTCGTTTCTTGAATCTAACTCTCCCGATATTAGATAAATAGATGAAATCACGAGATCCTCTCCAAATTCACTCGCAAACAAGAATAAGAACCAAGAATGAATAAACCTTGAAATAGAAAAGTGCAAACTCTTATTACCTAAACAAAAACCAATAGTTTCTCACAACCACAAAACACAATAACCATAGCCAAGTAGATTTAGTTCATGGCTAGGTTCCAAAGAAACACAAGATAAACAATCCCTAGCATGAACCCAATCGAACAAGGAAGAAAAGATGAAGCTTGTCGAAAATCCCTTGCCCTAGATGCTTGTCGAAAATTCCCCTTGCTTTCTCCCTTGGACTTGTCGAAATTTCCCCTAATGCTCTCTCTATGAATTGTCGAAATCTCCTTGCTATTTATAGGGCTAGGCCAAAGTCCTTCTTTGAGGAGGAGTTTGAGTTGGAATTAAATTATCTTTAAAGAATATAATTCTTTATTATAATTGTATTCCTAGTAGAACTTCTCCTATCTTCTTGGAATTTAATTCTTCTTTAATCTCTGCATGGAAATCAAATTCCTTTGGGTTTGGGCTTTGCTCCACGTCATCTTGGGCTTGTTTAGTCATTAATTTCGACATCCCTATTGCATTTTCTCTTTGTCGACAATTGCCATGGCAACTGGCTCGGCGTCTCCTTCATGCATTGCCCTGGCAACTAGCTCGGCATATCTTTCATGCATTGCCCTGACAACTAGCTCGGCATTGCTTTGGCAAGTGATCCTGCACATACACACACAAAGCACACCAAAGCAGCATCTTTTCCACAAAAACTACCAAGTTATGTAATCAAGCTCAACGATGGAAGGAAACATGGATTAATGCATGAATGGCTAACTATGCAACTAATATGAGCCTAAGTCTAACAATAATATGAGTAAAAAGGGTAAGAAAAATAGTACTTTTGAACACTTGTCACACCCCCAAACTCGAACTATTGTTTGTCCTCAAGCAATGCAAACTCATAATTACCTGCCAAGACTTCAATTTTCACAAACTTAGCTTTGAACTTGATTTCAATTCTCTGAACCGGGGCACAGTATGATTGGCTTTTTATTTTTCGAAAAACTTAGAAGTTACTCGGAATCAAACTATAATGCTTGTGAGTGTGTGCGGAGTTGTGTGCAAGTTGATTTTTCGGATTCTATGCAAACAAAAGGTTTTCAAATTACTTCATTGGGTTCTTTTTAACATGTTTGAACTAGAGCCAGTGTTGGGCACCTCTAGTGTTTTGTTTTTAGTTTTCTTAAGTTAATTTAATCGACTAGAGCCGGTTTGGACACCTCTAGTTAAAAAAAAATTTAACACATCCTAGAGCCAGTTTCGGGCACCTCTAGTGATCAATTTTTTTAGCACATGCTAGAGCCAATTTCGGGCACCTCTAGCATTCATCCAATTCTAATCCCCCAATTTGTTAATTATCAACCTAAGTTTACTAGAATTCCTTAAATCAATCAAACCACAACAGTGTTTCATCAAATTTAGCATCATAGTAAAATTCTAAGTTTTTCCATGGTTATCCTAGAATAAAAATTCTATCAATTAAGTGCATTGGCAAAGTCATCATCGAATATTCATCAAATCTAAGTAATTCTTGTTCCAATTAAAGGCATGACAAGCAATTTATATATCCTAAATGTAATACTTAAGTGAATGTAACTAAACATGGTAACTACTAATAACAATCCCCCCCAAACTCGAGTGAGGCATTGTCCTCAATGCATGCATAAAAATAACGAAAAATAAAAATAATAATAAAATAAATGCATACGAGGACTTACTCTGAGAGTTCGTCATCGTAGATGATTAGTTTCCTTCTAGTCGGTGTCTTGATTCTCTTGCTTGAACGCGATGGTTGTTTTCTTGTTGTCGGTGGTGGAATCGATCCTCGTACGGGGTTATCCTCATCGTCCTCTTCATCAATGTCAATGCATTTTCGCTTGGAGGATTCAATTGGTGCGGTCTTTGTTGGTTCAATGGAAGACTCGTCCGAATCTGAAAAATCAGAAAATGATTCCGTAGGAGTTGATTCGGGCATATGTGCTTTACCTTTGGCTTTTGCAGTGGTTGCAGGGATGTCTTTAGCTTTGGTTGCCGTGGCATCTTCAGGGTTGGTTGCCATGGCGTCAGCTTGATTGTGCACGATGTAGGTTGCCGTGGCGACTGCTTCATTGGTTGCCGGGGCAAGGATCTCGGCGGGAAAGATTGGGAACGATACGCGATTGTCCGGGTACTTTTCTAGGATGACTTGGGTGATGGCATTGTTGTGCTCCTTCATGTACCGCATGAACATTAGTTTTCGATCTTCAATTTGCCTTAGGCGGTTTACCAATGGGTGCAAAAGTGCTTCAAAGTGTCCCAGGGTTGGTGGCCGAGTTTCCCTGGCATTAGGTGCTTGGGCATTAGGGATTGTCGCGGCGGCAGGAGTTGCCGTGGCAATTGGAGGCCTTGAAGAATCTCCCGGTGCCTCTCCCATTAGCTTTTGGATTAGTGCTTGATTCCAACCAGACTTGGGTAGGGCATTTTCATCGGTGGACTCACTCGGGACATGCATCTCCTTGCAAAGATTAGAAACTAAGCAAGGGAAGAAAAGAGAACCTTTATCTTTTGAGCTGCATACAAAAATCTCATCACAAATGATTTTTCCAATGTTAATGATGCGATTATGCAAAATAGAATGTATGAGCAAAAGACGTGGTATATCAACGGTAGTATTGTGTGTGGTGGGCATTAAAGAAGTTTTAACAAACTTATTCCATAGTTTTGCCTCAGGTTTAAGCCGAATGCGATTTACCGTGCCCTTGTATTTACCGTCGTTCCAATGAGTTCCCGGTTGAGTGAGTTCTTGAAGCACCTTGTCGAGTTACTTGGGATTGATTTGGTCAACGAAGGCTTGATGCTCGTCCTTCTCAATGTAAAGTCCGTAAAAGGTGTTGATGCTTTCGGGACTTATAAGTATGGCCTTGTCACGAACAAAAACATAAGGATTATTCGGGTTAGGTGAGTGAGCATAGAATTATCTTACCCATGAGATGTTACCCGGTTCCGGTTGATGGCAAAAGATTTGCCACTTTTGATGTGCAATCCTCTTGAAGATGAATGGTTCAAGGCCGAAATCTTGATGAGAGTTGGAGTATTCAAAGCCTTGTTCTTCATGAATCTTCCGGCTTTCAAACTTGGATTGAAATCTTTCTTGAACCAGCGGTGTAGCAAACTTCTTGTATCTTGGTTCTTTGGAGGAACTTGGATGAGCTAAAAGTTTAATCTTGGATGCCATGGATGATCTTGGTTGTGAGTAAAAACAAAGAAAAGAAACTAAAAAGTTGCAAGATAGAAAGTAGGAATAGGTTAAAGGTGATGGGTTTTATAGAAAAGATAGGTGGGTGGGATTAGGGGAAAACGAAAAAGGGTTTAGGGTTTTGTAGAAGTTGTCGACAAGGGGGTTTTGGTTAGGATGAATTGGAGGCTTTATATAAGCCTTAGATTCAGTGTTTTCCTACTTGGTTTAGAATTCCTTCTTTATCTTGAACTTCTTTTCCTACAATTCAAAGACAAATCAAATAAGGATTAAAATTAAAGATAAACTAATAAAGAAAATAAATAAAGATGTGTAATAAGATTCTTAAACTTGAATAAAAAAATCTATCCTAAAACTACTAATAATCGGAAAAATAAAAAAATCAAAAAAAATAAAATAATTAATTAATCGAAAAATAAAAATAAAAATAAACAAAATAAAAAATAAAAAATAAAAATAAAAATATCAAAAGGGAGAGCATGCTCATGCATCTCCTAAGTTGACCACTTCCTTGTTATGTTCCACATGGGCACCATTGTAGTGCTTCAATCTTTGTCCATTAACTTTGAATTCATGGTTGTCAGAGATGGACTTGATTATCACGGCGCCATGGGAGAATGGTTTGACGACTTCAAATGGTCCCGACCATCTTGATCTCAGCTTTTCCGGGAAAAGTTTTAACCGAGAATTGAATAGGAGAACTAGTTGCCCTGGCGTGAATTACCGTGGCAATAGTTTCTTGTCGTGCCATCGCTTTGTTTTCTCCTTGTAGATTCGTGCATTGTTATAGGCGAGTGCACAGAATTCTTCTATCTTGTTGAGATCCATCAAACGCTTTTGTCCGGCACTTTCCCAATCCATATTCACGGTCTTAATTGCCCAATATGCCTTGTGCTCGATTTCCACCGGTAGATGACATGTTTTGCCATAGACAAGTCGGAAGGGGGACATACCTAAGGGTGTTTTGAATGCAGTGCGATATGCCCAAAGTGCGTCATCTAGTCTTAATGAACAATCATTCCTTGAGGGATTTACAACTTTCTCGAGTATACCCTTCAATTTTCGGTTGGAAATTTCTGCTCGCCCGTTGGTTTGTCGGTGATATGCCGAAGCGTTGCAACATCTTGGCAATTAGTCTGTTGTCAAAATGCTTGCCTTCGTCGCTGATAATTGCTCTCGGCATCCCAAACCGTGTAAATATGTTTTTTCTGCAAGAATCTTTGCACGGTCTTGGAATCGTTGTTGGGAACTGCAGCTGCCTCAACCCATTTAGACACGTAGTCGACTGCAAGTAGAATGTAGAGGTTGCCGAATGAAGATGAGAAAGGTCCCATAAAATCGATCCCCCATACATCGAACAATTCCACCTCGATGATGTTCTGGAGCGGCATCTCATGTCGTCTAGAGATATTGCCCATCCTCTGGCAACGATCACATTGCTTGTAAAAGTCTTGGGCATCTTTGTACAATGTTGGCCAATACAAACCCGATTGCAAAACTTTGGCCGCGGTATGAGTTCCTCCAAAATGTCCTCCATAGGGTGAAGAATGGCATTGCTGGAGTACATTCTGTTGCTCTTCTTCAGGGACACATCGACATATAACCTGATCTGCACATTGTTTAAACAAAAGAGGCTCGTCCCAAAAGTAATGCTTAGCATCATGGCGGAACCGCTTCTTCCCTTGGTGAGTAATGCCATAAGGAAAAATACCACAAACAAGGAAATTAACTAAATCCGCGTTCCAGGGTATTGCCGAGGCATGTACTGTCGTGGCGACTGCTCCCAAAATTGCCGAGGCGTGCGCGTCAAAGGCTGCTGCGGCGTTAAGGGTTGCCGAGGCGTGTGCATCCATGGTTGCCGAGGCGTCGAGGGTTGCCGAGGCGTCAAGGGTTGCCGAGGCAACTAAAATTTGTTCATCCGGGAATGCATCACATATCTCTAGATCCGCATCCTCCTCCCTATTGCGTTCCAAACGTGATAAGTGATCGGCCACTTGATTTTCTGTTCCTTTCCTGTCCTTAATTTCAATATCAAATTCTTGTAAAAGTAATATCCAACGAATCAAACGAGGTTTAGCACCCTTTTTAGCAAATAAGTATTTGATTGCCGAATGGTCCGTATGAACAAATTACCTTTGTACCAATTAAATAGGATCGGAACTTGTCAAATGCGAAAACTACAGCTAGTAACTCTTTCTCCGTTGTTGTGTAATTCACTTGAGCACCATTAAGAGTTTTACTAGCGTAGTATATCACATGGAAGGTCTTACATGTGCGTTGGCCTAGGACTGCTCCTACCGCGAAATCACTTGCTTCACACATGAGCTCAAAAGCTATATTGGCAATTAAAGAGTATAGCATCATACAGCATGTGGACTACGCGATTGCAGAATCCAAGCCGATTACTTTTTTTTACGAAGTGTGTGAAATACGAATAATGGTGCAATTGGAAGATTCGAGTAACGAAGCGTAAGAAGATAGATCGCTGGGAGGTCACAAAGTACAACAGCGATCACACATGTCTACGAACATCCATCGACCAAGACCACACCAAATTTGACTCAAGTGTAATAAGCCATCACGTGATGAAGTTGGTCGAAACAAATCCAAGGGTTCCAGTTTTAACAATTCAAACAACCATTTTGCAATAATTTGAATATCAAATAAAATACAAGAATGGGTGGCGTGCAAGGGATAATGCATTGCATTCAGTATACGGTGATTACGATAAATCTTATAATAAGCTACCAACTTTATTGATAGCAATGACACAGTTCATCTCGGACACCATAGTGAGGTATCAAACAAAGGATGCATATGACCGACAAGGCCATCAGCTTCAAGGGTATAAATTTTTCCATCGAGTATTCTGGGCTTTCAAGCCATGCATTGACGACTTTTCGTATTGCAAGCGTATGATCCAAGCCGATGGAACATGGCTTTACGAGAGATACTCTCATATATTGTTGGTTGTTGTTGCACAAGATGGTGAGAGCAATGTCATTCTGATTGCATTCGCAATTGTTGATGGGGAGACTGCTGAAGCTTGGAATTTTTTTCCGACCAACTTGTGTGAGCATGTGGTCCAAAAAGATGGGGTTTGCATTATCTCTGATTGAGGGACAAGTATCAAAGCACCAATTAATCGAGAGGGAAGTTGTTGGACACCTCCACATGCATACCCTACATACTGTGTTCGTCACATTGAAAAGAACAGCTATGAGCAGTTAAAAAATGAGTAACTTCGCAGTGAGATTTTAAGCATGTGTAAGTGTCATTCTTTCAAAATTTGTTATATATGCCTATACAATGATGTGCTTTGATTTTTTATGCTAACAACATATATTATGGCACATGGTATCAATAACTACAGCCAAAATTTGATAGGAAGATGGCGAGTTTACGAAAATAATGCGAGTGTGTTTGGTGTTGGGCCAACAACATCGAGAGAGAGATGGGCCCAATCATATGATGAAGGTGGTAGACGATACGGGAAAATGACTGCCAATCTTATAGAGTGCATTAATAGAGTACTGAAAAGGTCACGTCATCTCCTAATAGCCGGCTTGGTAACAGAGACGTACTACCGTTTAGCTAAGGTTTGGTCCGTCAAAGGGAAGTATGTGCAATCCTTAATAAATAAGGGACAACTATGGGCTTCTACAATTGTGACAAAATGGATGATAATGTGAAGAGTGAAACAGCAGTGACAGTTCACGCATTCGACCAAATGAATTAGACTTTCGATGTTGTTGGTTCCAGAACTCGACATGGAGCACCCCAGTTAAACGTATTTTGAGTAGATTTCAAACGTAGATAGTGTGACTGTGGCAAGTTCCAGGCGTGGCGATATCCATATGCTCATGCAGTTACAGCATGTATGTTCGCCAATGTTGACCCGTATACATATGTTGATGAATGCTTCAGTCTTACCCAGATGTTAGATATTTACAGAATTGAGTTCCCACCGATCCCGAATTCAATGTATTGGCCGCCAGTAGAGCATGAAAAATGGTTACCGGATCCGACACTCTATAGAAATCCAACTGGCCGACCTAGATCGACTCGGGTCTACACCAGTATGGATCTTCATCACAGGGAGAAGGGACAACGCAATAGATGCACTATATGTAGGGCTGAAGGCCATTCGAAATCAAAATGTCCCAATGAACTAAGATATGTGTCTATGCCTCAGTGATTTCTCATTTTTGTACTCGAAAATATTATGTTTGTATTTGATAATATGTACTTAAATTTGACAATACTGTATTTGAAAATGTTCAAATGTGTGGTAGTTGTACTTAGGCTCGTAGCACGCTCGAATTGTTAAAATGGATCAACTGAACAAAAACATAACATAGTGAGAAATAAAAAATAACAACATTCAAATTTAAACCCAAATTCAATTTTAATTTTTAATTTTTAATTATAATTTTAAATTTTTTAAACCTTTTGAGATTTCTCAAATTCATGATAATTAGTTATATATATATATATTAAAATGAATAATAAAAAAACATAACATAGTGAGAAATAAAAAACAATAACATTCAAATTTAAACCCAAATTCCTCTAATGTGTTACACAAAATACATAAAATCATTTTTTTCTTCTGCATCCTCTTACGTAATCTCCGACAATGAGAGGATATGGTCGAAAAATAAGTGTGTTTCGGGATCCTCTTAATTGTGGCCTCTGTTCTGCCTCGGGATCCTCTTCAGCATCTTCCTCCTCGACATCTTCTTCGGTGCAGCTCACCTCATCATTCACCAAGGGCATAGGAGGCGGTGTTGTGAACATGTCCATGTAACTGCTCTACCCTCCCATAATCTCCGGTGAATTTAGGAAATCTTGTATTTCCTAAAAATCCATGCTCTGTTCAAAGTTTGAGTACATGGGTGACTTTGGAGGAATAAACTCGGGTGTGTATAAGACAGCATCATCAAACTCGTGACTAACTGAAGAGCTCGGGCCAACTTCTGGTTGAACACTTGTAGGACCCAGTTCCTTTTCCTATATAACTGCCGGGCCTTCTTCTGGAAGTTCCCACGTCGTTGGCCAACCTTCGAGGTTTCTACTCCACACGAGATTTTGAGATACCTTTGCTGCACTCTTAGAAGACTCACCCTTACCGCCATACTTTTTCTTACATCTTTAACATTTTCCCCGTTCTTCGATCGAAGTTAAGTACAACATTCCATTATTAAGAAAATAGATTAAGTACTCTGACCTCAGAAAATCAAAATTATCCTCTTGGATTAGAGCGCGAAACGGTATCGTTGAAGCTCTGTTGTTCCACATATTAATGTAGTCGGTGTGTATGACTTCCCAATTTACTTCTGCCTTGCCGCGTCCATCATAATCATACAAATAGTCATGCTCAATGTGGGGATACGAAATTGGCTGGTGGAAGCCAAATTACCTCAGCACCCTATCGGCAAAGTAGAACTCGACAATCGGAAAGTGGATCAACGGTGTAACAGTACACCACTGGTTAGAATACCTCATCAGTTCATCCGGTACAAAAATGTGATCATCGTTGTGCGGCATCCAAATAAACTACAAAATAAGGATTATTATAATAAGACATCTAACTACAATGTAAATAATAAATTGTAAATATCTATCTAACTAAATTGTAAACAATACAGTTAACCATATACATGCTCCTGACAATACAAATCAATATGCGCTTTAAACACTTTCAAGTTGTTGTTCGCTAATCCCGTGTGTGCTTTTCTCTCGCACTATTTGCATACAAATCACAAATAATATTTTAATAATAAATAAAATTAATATTAAAATTAAACTCAAAATCAGGATAATTATATGGAGACAAGAGGGAACTGTACCAGTGTTCGAGTAACCGGTGTCTAGAACGGAAGTCGCTGCCAAGCCCATGCTTGCAACAACAACAAACATCCACCAATACTCCAAACCTTATGACCATTCTCTATTTTAGCGCCCTTGCACAACTCACGATACGAGAACGCTAATATGGCTGATCCCCAACTATATTGAGCAGCTTCCCGCGGATACCTCAAAAAGCGTAGATACCGTGTATGGACAAGATTGCCAGATTTATCCAGCATCAATATACCTCCAATGAGTTGCAGAATATAAGCTCGACTGACATTATAAACCGCACCAATCGAACTATATCTACTGAGTTGGAATTCATTTTGCAACCAACTCATTTTTCACACGAGATCCTTTCAAATTTGATTTATCCGGCCCCTTCCCAAGGAAATAACCGTAAAGTGCTTCAGGTGTAGCTTCCGTCTGGTTGATCGACGGTTCCGCTGTTAATGGTGCCCCATTTATCGGTACCCTGATAAGTATGACCACGTCTTCAAGTGTGATTGTGCATTCCCCACACGTCATATGGAACGTTTGGGTTTCCGACCTCCAACGCTCAATCAGAGCGGCAATCAACCCGGGCACCAACTTGTACCCTCGAACGAATGTCACATGATAAAATCTAGACTGTTGCAACCATTCATTGATTTGATCATGCAGAGGATTTTTCGCCATGGTCAGGTGATGCTTAAATGTATCCTCAAAATCTTGTAATTAACACATTAATAAATAAATCCAAATATTATTATTCTTAACATAATTGAATTTCTAATTAATAAATAAATTATTAACAAAATTGTACCATCTCAGCAACCGGTAGACTACTAATGTGTTGATCTTTGAACCTCAATAGAAGAGCTTGCTCAGCCATTCTATAGGATAAGTAAGAATATATTACAACCCGAGACTAAATCTACTACTTTAAAAAATAATTTGCCAATAAACATAATCAACTAAACTTTGCAAACAAAATTTATAATATCTTTAATTTAGTTTTTTAATTTGCTAAAATTGTACGAAATTTAAATTTTCCCTCTAATACATTTATTACACTAACTAAATGTATTAGAGTTAGAATTTAAAATTCGTTGAATTTTACCAAATTAAAAACTAGACTAAAGATATTATAAATTAATTTTGTTTAAATTTCAATTCAACTACACTACTATTAAAAGACTAATAACATCCATATTTTTTACTACATACAATTTAAAAAACCCTTAACAATCACTAATTTACTAATTTGCCTTCAAAATCCTCCAATTTTAAGAGTTTTACAAATTATTCACTAATTTTCAATTTCCCTTCAAAACCCATCAATTTTAAGATTTTTACAAACTAGTCATTAATTTACTAATTTGGCTTCATAACCCTTCAATTTTAAGATTTTTACAAACTAGTCACTAATTTACTAATTTCAATTCCACTACTACTTTTCTTTTCTACTTATAACAAAACCATAATTAAAATCGGTATATACCTAAATTTTTTATAAAAACTCCTAAATTAAAAAACATTAATATTTTTTTTACTAAATGCCAACTCCTAAACTAAAAAAAATCTTCAAAATTACAAATAAAATTTAAAAAAACGTGTTTTACTACTACTACTAATATAACTTTAATCCTTAGTCCCTATATCATTCACCAATTTGCCTTTAAAACTCTTCAACTTTAACATTTTTACAAACTAGTCACTAATTTGGCTTCATAGCCCTTCAATTTTAAGATTTTTACAAACTAGTCACTAATTTACTAATTTCAATTCCACTACTACTTTTCTTTTCTACTTATAATAAAAACCATAATTAAAATCGGTATATACCTAAATTTAAAAAAAAAACTCCTAAATTAAAAAACATTAATATTTTTTTACTAAATGCCAACTCTTAAATTAAAAAAATTCTTCAAAATTACAAATAAAATTTAAAAAACATTTTTTACTACTACTAATATAACTTTAATCCTTAGTCCCTATATCATTCGCCAATTTGCCTTTAAAATCCTTCAACTTTAAGATTTTTACAAACTAGTCACTAATTTAATAATTTTTTTCATTCAAGCCCAAATATACTCATTTTACTCCTAATATACTCGTTTTTTTCTTCCAAAAATCATTATAAAATCTAACGAACATTTAATTATTTAAACAATACAAATATTCAAACATAAAAAATTTCAAACATCAACTTCAAAATTAAAAAAAAACTTAATCTCTTCACAAATTTATAAAATTCAAGCATCAAATTAAAATTTTGTCATACTTACTATATTTCTTCAAATCTTCCTTTTTTTACTCAAACTCTTCATAAAATTTCTTCTCTTCAACAACCTATTTAAGAGAAAATTTCAAACTTTCAAACATCAACTTCAAAATTTCCAAAAAAATATAAAGATATAAAATTCAAAAAAATTAACTGAAAAAATAACAAAAATTCGTAACTACAAAAACATACATACATTACAAATAAAAATATTAACTTAACATAATTTTCTAAAATAAAATACATACACTTACAAAATTTTCTCTAAATCTTCCTCTTCTATCTTATATCTTCTATCTTCACCAAAATTTCATCACAACCCCTATTTAACCCCAACCACTTTAAATTTCAACCACCCAACCCACCTACTATTCATCCAATCAAAATTAAAACAAATAAAAGAAATTACCACTCATCTCCTCTGCCCGAGCATGCATGCAACATCACGTCCAGCAACCTTACCAAACTGAAGCACCACGGGATGACATTGTTTGAAGTCGGAGGGTGCACTACCCGACTTTGAACAGTGCATGACAGCTCCAGCTTTCAACACGTGGCAGAAATGGGTGGTTCGGCCACTGTTTGAAGTCGGATTGTGGTGTATCCGGCTTTAAACAATAAAAAAATCAGCTCTATTAGGGGAAATTATTGTTTAAAGACTGGGTAAACCATGGGTCTTCTGACTCGAACAGTAAAGCACCCCAAAGCTGAAATTAATTTGGGGAACCTTATTTGGAAAAAAATTACCCACATTATTTGGGTAATTTCCCCCTTTTATTGGACATGTTGGTTGGGATAAAACGAGACGAAACTGATAGTTTAAAGTAAAATGGGATAAAAATACTTTAGGGTGAAAAGTGAAAAAAATACATCAGGGACTAAATTGTAAATTAAGCTAAAGAAAAATATAAAATATGGACCTAAGAAAAAGAATCCAATGACAAAATATATTAAATATGGACCCACAAAAAGGCCCAACCAATGACAAAATTACAGATCACTGCGGCGCCATTCACTTTTTTAGTTGAAACCAACTTGATAATCATTAACCTCATTTTCTTCCTAAATATTCAAACGAAATAAAAAAAACAAATTTAAAAATCTGAAAAGGTAACTTTTGGTTTTGGTCCTTTACGGTACTCAAATTAAAGATTTGATTCTTATGCTTTTATTTTCTTAATATTTCTATACTTTAACTTGACATAATTTTGTTTTTATATAATATTTATGGCATAAGGTCAAAAAAACGTTCGTGGCGTTTGATTAAATAGCCACTTTAGGTATTTGGTTTATATTATTTTTTAAAATAATTTGACCTTCAACGTTTTATTTTAGGTCAAAATGATGAATATGCAAATGAAAACTGTTAGTCAACTAACAGTAACAACTTGCAATAACATGATAGAATGACATCTGAATAGAAAAATAATTTTATATAATTTTATTAATTATTTTTGACTAATGTGAAAATTTTCAAAGTCAATACATTTGTCTATATGATGTTATCATATCAGCGTGCACATCCATGTAAGTTTGCCACGTACTTTCAAGCCATTTATCGCTAGTTGACTAACAATTTTTATCCATAGATGAGTCATTTTGATCCAAAATGAAACATCAAGAGTTAATTTGCTTCAAAAAAGAATAAGAGCCAAAATGACTATTTAATCAAATGTTATGAGACATTTTTGGAAGGGATATAATTAAAATCAAATACTGTAATGACCTAAAATGCCATTAAACTATAACTTTTGGAAGGGACCAATGCCCCTTCCACTCTCTACACGCCTCCATTTCTAACGACGACAACAATAATATTATCAACTAAATTAAATCCCAATCGATTTAATTTGCCATAATTTGATATTTTGGTTCTAATTACTTTAAATATTTAACGGAGTCAACTATTTCTATCAAAACATTGACTTGTTTCTCTCTCTGTTTTAAAAATGTATCTTCAAATACATAAGATCCATATTTAAACAATTAGTTAAAAATATTCTTTTTTCGAGAAATAAAATCATGTCGATATTTTTCAAATATTAATTATTTGAACTAACTAATAGCACTACAAAAAGAAAGAACCAAATAATATTTAATTAGAGTACAAATATTAAATTCTAAAATTTAGCATAAAAGAGGGACCAAAACCGCGATTTACCCCCCAAAAAGTTAGGTGAAGCGACGTCGTTTAACAACGTTTTTCATAAAAGAAACTAACCGAGGGTTAAGACTTTTCCAGAAGTGGGGTTAAAAGAAGTAAAGCCGTTGGGGTCTCCATAAAGCGTCGGTGGAGGCTTCACCTCTGTTTATAAAAATGAAAAAAAAAATAAAAAAAATAAAAAAATAAGGGAGTTTCCGAGGGAGAAAGAATCGCTTGATTTATAAGCCATCAAAATCGAAGCAAGATTGAGTCTTGTATTTTCATCATTCTGAAGGAGAAAAGAAGATAAAGTTTTATTCTTTCTTTGTTTGAATATAACAGAGAAAGAGCCACATCAATGGCTGACTCAAACGATTCCATTCCTCTTGCTGCTGAAAAGATCTATCTTGGTGGAAAGGTTTTTACCCATTTTTCTTCTTTCCCATTTTCCATTGTTGAATTGAGTTTTTAGTTTCAGGAAAAATAAGTAAAGAATCCATTTTTTCTTCTCCCTTCATCTTGAAAAATGTCGGGGAAGTGGAATTTTGGGTTGAAATGAATTAGATTCTGCAATTCCGAGAATTTTAACGAAATGGGTTTCACTAGATCTATGCATTCTTGTTTGGTCAAATTCAATGGGGGGGGGGGATTTTGGATTTCGTTAGATCTTCCTTGTTTGGTCAAAGTTTGTTTTTTTACACGTTTTCTTACTTTTTTACACATTTGGTAATCTGGAGGAGTTACCATTTCCGGATATCTTTTATACATAAATCAGTAATTTTTGGCTTATTCTTAACCTTCTTTGACATTTTTTATTATTATTAATTTACCTCTTTTATGGTAATGGGGTATCCTATTTTGCATCAAATTCGTGTGTTCTTAAGCTTCACAATGTGCTGTAATTATTTTACCATCTCTGATGTTGTTTTCTTGTTACTTCCGCCTTGTCTCTGGATTTATCTGCTTTTACTTTTGGTGTTTATATCTGTTGGAGATTCTTTCCTTCTTAGTTTGTTGTTGCTTGTGATGACAAGAGATGTTGGGATAATGGATTCTTCCAACTATTCAGTCCTTGGGATTATTAAACTTTTTATTTGTAGTTCATTCAAGAAACCTTGGCTTTTACCTTTTTCATTGTTTCACTTTTATTATATTATTATTTTAAAAACTGTCTAGCTGTAAAATTTACATTTTTCTTACATCAACATGTCAATGTCTTCTTTTAATGTGAGAGATTCCATCACCCCCATGCTCTCCTTTTAGACTATCATCTCTTTTTTGAAGAATACAATGATTAGTTTCAGGAACTACTCATTTGATTAGTTGTGCACATGTGATGTGCTTTTTATGAATTCAAGTGTTTGTTTTCTTTCTTCTCTTCCTTTTTTTAAGGGCCACATAAGCAAGTGATTTGTCTTGTATAACTGAAAGCTATTGTTACTGGACAACGTCTAACTTTGAGAACATTATGGTACTTATCAAAGTTTCAAATGCATATGTTCTATGTGCTTAATCGTAACTCTTAACTCTCTCTATTGTTGATTCCTATGCATCGTATATCTGTTTGTAATCCGTGCTCCTGCAAACATCTACCAGGACCATCGCGTAAGGACGCACTGTGGTTCTGTGTCTGTTATAGTATATGGGGATCAAGACAAGCCGACACTAATTACTTATCCTGATTTGGCATTGAATCGTAAGTATAGTGCTGCCTGATACTATAGCTCCTTTGTTTCTTCCCCGGTTATGTAAATATTTACTCCTTTGGTTGATTCTGCAATCTGCACGATCTCTCATTAATTAGGATGAGTTCAGTTGCTCCTCTTAGTTGGTGTTTATTGGCGAATCTGCTTTCTAACAATTACATTGTTCGTTTTCTAAAACTTTTTCAGATATGTCTTGTTTCCAAGGATTGTTCTTTTGTCCAGAAGCGGTCTCCTTGTTGCTGCACAACTTCTGCATTTACCATGTCTGTCCTCCGGGACACGAGGTCTGTAAATTAGTTGGCATATTCCTATTTGCTTTGTTCTATTCTGTGTGCACTATTATATCGCCTTGTAATGAACTAAATCGATTATTTTGGATTTTATTATTCACATAGTTTCCTTTCTGGCACTTTCACAAGAGTTCTTGCAGTTGGGAGCTGCTCCAATTTGTGAAAGTACTTCTCCTCCTGTTGACGACTTGGCTGATCAGATCCTCGAGGTTCTTAACTTTTTCGGGTAATCTTATTCCTAATGCTTTTTGTTACATTGTTTTTAAAAGACTCTTAGTTGATACTGCCATCTCACTTAAGATGCAGAGCTATCGGATTTGGTTGGTGTCAATGTATTAGTTGAAAAGGAGTTTTAATATTTGAGATTCTGTTCAGGCTAGGTGCGGTGATGTGCATGGGAGTAACAGCGGGTGCATACATTCTTACTTTATTTGCCGTATGTTTCCTTATGATATCTTTGATTAGTATATATAATTTTTTTGATGCGAGTTAATCGACAGTTTTTTCATCACAGATGAAATACAGAGAACGTGTAATTGGTTTGATACTCGTGTCCCCTCTTTGCCAAGCACCTTCTTGGACTGAATGGTTCTACAACAAGGTTCCTTCCTAAGATTGTTGGTTATAGTTAACATTCTTTGAGCATAAACTTTTATCGTACTAAAATGACTTAAAATCTGTAGGTGATGTCGAATTTGTTGTACTTTTATGGAATGTGCGGACTGCTTAAAGAGGTTTTGCTTCAACGTTACTTTAGCAAGGTATCCTAGTGCTTCCTTTTGTTATATTTTCGCTTCTTGAGTACGTTGAATGATGAAATATATTGCAACAGGAAGTTTGTGGTACAGCAGAAGTTCCCGAGTCGGATATAGTCCAAGCCTGCCGAAGAGTTGGTGCCTAACATTTCTCTTTTGCCTTGCTTTAAACACTGAATTTCCTGTAGTTGACCTGACTTATTTCCAATTCATGTTTGTTTTCTTAGTTGTTGGACGAGAGACATGCATCAAATGTAATGCGTTTTCTTCAAGCAATTAATAGGTATGATAAGAGATTGCTTCGGCATGTTGTTACTCGTCTTTATCACACTAAATAAAGAACTTAGTAGTTATCAAAACTTTGTATCCCCAACTTGCAGAAGACCTGATCTTACCAGTGGGCTGAAGAGGCTAAGATGCCGTACCTTAATATTTGTCGGGGATAGCTCACCTTTTCACTCCGAGGCCCTCTACATGACATCCAAGTTTGATAGAAGATTTAGTGCCTTGGTCGAGGTAAGTACTAGCTAGTACATAGTTTTCCACTTTTCCAGATTCCGTATATAGCACAGATTAATGGAGGAAGATTTTATTGCTTGTGCAGGTCCAAGCTTGCGGATCGATGGTGACGGAAGAACAGCCACATGCAATGCTGATACCTATGGAATACTTCTTCATGCGATAAGGGTTGTATAGGCCATGCCAACCAAGTGATAGCCCGAGGAGCCCGTTAAGTCCATCTTGCATCTCACCGGAGCTTCTCTCGCCTGAAAGCATGGGTTTGAAGCTAAACCAATAAAGACCCGTGTATCGCTCGAAGTTTAACAGTGGGAGCTGAAAAAGACAGGATTCCGTTGTTACCTTTTCTGGGGGGGAGGGTCATTTTTGTCGTTGGAAAAAAGAAAATGTATAAGAAGGGTAGAAGAGCACAGTTTGGGAAGGGAGTGAAGGATGTAGATAAGAAGCAAGGAACTATAATGGGCAAAACATGGATTCATTCTTTTGTAGTCGGTCACAATAAGGAGTCATTAAACTGTGTAATGTAAAATTTTAGGACAAATGGGATTTTATTTATCAAGAAATATATTCATTGTTTGCCATTTGCTCATAAATGGTCCAATTAGCATGCATGTGTCGAATTAATCGACATATTTTCGGGTTGGAAACATTCGAATCCTTTATAGGGGTATGGTATTATGTTCAGTGCTATCAGCAGCTTAACTTGCAATTAACATTTGATGGCTCATTTGGATCCTGCATTCTCGGCTTAATATGCAAACTTTGTTCTCTTGCATGGTTTTAGCTATGTATGATAATGCAGATTACTCGGGCGAAGGTTCGATTGAATTCGTTGGATCACCGAATATGGAACCTAAGTTCGAAGGTTTAAGCGTGTGTTCAAATTATACCTTTTCTGCACCAATGTTTGTTTCATGTCAAATTAGTGCTGCCTACTTCCGTAACTCAAATTCAGTTATTTCGTGACAAACGTTAAATATTTTTTATTATCTAATAAAAACACAACACATGGTATATTTTTGATAATTTTTTAATTTTTATTTTTAAAAAAAATCAGAAAATTTCATTAATTCTATATGTTTCATGTTTAAATCTCATTGAGTGAATATTTTTTTTATATTTTCCTCCAGCAAAATATCATTTTGGGCAATTTAATATCAAAATAGCAGCACTAAAGTGACGTTGTTTTGGTTTAGCATTCAAGTCATCACGCCGTTAAGAAATTAACGGCAGCGCGATGGTATAAAGAGTCGAAAAACAAAGTTTGGTGACACGAATTAAAAGGTTGGTGGTATAAACGAGTCAACCCCAATAGTTCGATGGTACCTGTCATAGTTTACCCTATAAAAATATACAAGTTTATATATTTACTCTTTAAAAAATAAAAAATTAAAACCTCTAATCCTAAATTCTAAAAATTAAACCTTAAATTTTATAAGACAACACGTTTTGAAAATTGTCTAAGAATTTAAAATGTTAGATTTTTTATAACATTTTAGGTTGAATTTTTGTGATTTTTGATAAGTTTCGATACTTACAAAACAAGTTTCTACTTGCTTTTAAGGCTGTAAACAAACCAAACGTTCAACGAACCGTTGACGGTAAATTCGTTTATTTATTAAATGAACAGGCATGGACAAAAAATTCTGTTCGTTTAATTAAATGAACGAACATGAATAAAGGGCTCGTTCGTTCATTTACGTTCGTGAAAGTTCGGTAATCCGTTCATTTATATTCGTTAGTTTAAATTTATTCACACATATTCATTTACATTTATTATTTTTCATAACAAAAGTATTATATTTCAAACAAACTAAATTTATTCACGTATGTTCGTTCGTTTATGTTCGTTTAATTTATTCACATATGTCCTTTTATGTTTGTTCGTTTGTATTCGTTTACGTTCGTTTATCATTTTAATGAACGAACACGAATCAGCTACATTCCTTAACGAACCAAACACGAACAAGAAATTATGTTCGTTTAGTTGTTCGTGTTCGTTTATCTGTTCGGTTAAAATTAAACAAACGAACATGAACATACACTTGTTCGTTTCGTTCGGTTCGCTTACAAGTCTATTTGCTTTTTTATATAACATTTTAGGTTCTTTGACAAAGTATTGAAACTTGTTTTGTAAGTATCGAAACTTGTCAAAAATTACGAAAAAAACTAACTTAAAATATTATTTAAAAGTCTAACATTTAAGGTTCTTAGACAAATTTCAAAACTTGTTGTAACCTCCTACACCCGCCTATGCATTATACTTAATTCTAGGAGGTCACATTTGGGTCACAAGAGCGACTCACAGTAACAACTCAAATAAAATTATTTTCTTTCTAATACATTTAAAATCGAAAAATAAAAATCTTTGTCAGAACATCATTTCAGAAAATCATAGAACAGAAATCCAAAAGTATATTATAGACTCTAACGTAAACAAGACACGATATACATGCCCACTAATTGCACCAGTACCGTACTCCAAAAGCAACACCAAGAGAACTCCAAACACGAATGTCGGTCACTAAACCAAGATAGATTCTTCTAAACTGCGATGGTAAAAATAATGTGAGCTTGGAAAAGCTCAGTAATACAGAACTACCAAGAGATACTATAGGCAACATGCTGGTATAAGGCAAAGCATAAAGTTGTCATGATATTCCGGGTAACTATAGACTCCGATTTTGATTCGACATTTCAGTATAGCGATATATTTGAAGATAACAAGATTGTTTTTTATTCAGACTCTGAGTATCATGCTAGAAGCATATAGACAGAAGAATCAGAAGAGAGATTGTTTACGGAAGTTGAACTAAGGAGTTTAGCGTGTTACATTAAGCGCAGTTTGGAAACATACTGAGAGTTTTAAACTTTGGTAAACTAATTCAATATGGTAGGTTTTAAAAGGGGTCGAAAGTTCATTTTAATTACCTAACTATCCTCCAACCTCCCACCGATATGCATTATCCCATAAGTGTATCTAGAAAGACTTACCCTAGGTCTATTGGGCGTAAGAGCTTACAAAAAGACTTCCCTAGGCCTATTGGGCGTAGGGGATGTCTTAAGTCCAGTAGGGCTTATCAGCGCTGAGCCTACAAATCTTCAATCATATCCCGGATAATATACCCCAAGATAAAATTAGTTTTATCCAGCAAACAATAACATCAGAAAATATATATCAAATATATTTTTGTATTAGAAGTCAGAAGCTAGGAAATGTGTTTTTATTTCGCATAACATAGTCATACTTTTAATTCAGAGGAGATAGTCTTGGTTTAAAACAAAGAGAATATCCATTGACAAATGGAACACACTATATGGCCATATTTATCACTTAGAGGTCCTTGATAATCACATAAATGAGACACTAAACTATAGTCCATTCTAGACTAGTTTTAGAATCAAAGATCTTATTCGAAGGAATTTGATAAATATCGACTTCATCCAGGTATTCGAAAGTTATACATCAAGATCATTAGAAATTTTTGGTATATCATGGTTATGCAAGAATTCAGATATATCAATATAGATTTTGAGAATTCGAGTAGACGAGGATCGATCAAGATTTTGAATTTATCAGGAAAGTTCTAGACAATTAGCTCATAAGAGCATTTTGATCATTTTAACTTTCAAGGGTAATCTTGTAATTTAGCCCAACGATGATAGCACAGTTACTTGCAGTATTCAATACTTTTAATGATTTATCCATCCTCCAAGCCCACTAAAACTGAACAGTTCCCATTGTTACTGTATTTACCAAGTACTCGGGCATGTGCATTTCATACGAACTCAAACCTAACATTGAATGCACCTTTTAGAAGAATAGGTTACTCTTGCAATTAACAATTTACTTCCTCCAAATAATCAAACATGCCTTCATATAGTATTCTTCCAATATTACAACAGTATCAGAAACGACCAACAAACACGGGTCATGTATTATAACTTTTAGATCCATTACACTCGTTTGGCTTTATTGGTGTTTCTTATTCCAAGTCTTAGAGGTATTTTCAGTCATTTTAGTATTCGATGGTATTTCAGTCACTTCGATGCCCGAAGGTATTTTAGTATTTCTGATCCTTTCGATCCTTCCAACTATTCATTCATTTTAGATCTCGATGGTATATCCATCATTTTGGTTGATTTAGAATTTGGTGCTCGAGGACATTTTAGTCATTTCAATCAATTTAGTATATTATGCCCCTTTGATTAATTCAGACGTACGAATAATTTGCCGTAAATTTATCCTCGAAGATTTATTCAGAATTCAAGATAATTCAAGTACTTTACAATCTCGAAGGTTTAAGTCTAGAACCATAACTTTCCAAGTAATTCGAGGTTTTCAGATGAATTAGTTGTTTTACCAGATCTAATGTAGATTTCTAGATCGCTTTCACTGTCAGGGGTATTTTAGTTATTTTATACCTTAAGGGTATTTCTATCATTTCACCTTAGCATTTCAGGAATTAAATCATTAGCAAGCATAATCATATCCTTATTCACATTGCACTTAACTTAATAATTAAATACATAATCAAGTTCAGTTCAAGGTAAGATTCGGAGGCTTTCGAGTTAGAGTTTTGTGAAATGGACTTCAAAATTGGACTCGGAACATCGAAAAGCCTCGGATATGGGTTTTCAAAAATTGGACTTTTTAGGCAAAGTTAACGCTGACGTCATGCTGACATCATCGGTCAATGCTGACATCAGCAGTCAGCGGTAAACTATGTTGACTCGGACAAGTTGACTAACTGAGTACACTCAAATGGGTTGACTCACTGAGTTGACTCGAACGGGTTGACTCAGTCAACGAGTTAATAGGTCGGGCAGACAGGTTCGATCTGGTCAGACGGGTGAACTCGTTTTGGCCAGGTTCTGGTTTGACAGATCGGGTTGAGCCGAACCAGCTCGGTTCAAGACAAGACCGATCTATAACCGATTGGATTGGTCAAGACTGGAGGGTAACCAATATGGCCGCCGAAAATCGCTTCCGACGGTGTGTGAAGGCCATGCGCAGCCCTAACGATCAAAAACCCCCTCAAAAGGACGGTAACAACCCAAATAAGCCACCCAACACTGGAAATTCAACCAACTAAAGCTCATTTAACCCAAACTGAACTAAAATCCTTACCGAACTTACCCCAATCGGACGAACGTCGGCGACCTCGAATTGGTGACTAGAACCATGAAAGGTGAGAGGGGTTTTGCTTGCCTTTGCACGAGAAGCCCGGTGGTGGTAGTCGTGCAATGAACTAACAACGAAAACGGTTGAAATCGCTTAAAACTAAGGAGCAAAACCCTTGGTTCTCGACGAACCTTTGAGGCAGCTTCCACGACAAACGACGTCGAGACTCAACGAGTGGCTGGCGGGATTAGGTCAGAATGAAAAGGTGAATACGCCGGTAGCGGCAGTGTCGACCACGGCGCGGTGGTGAGAAAGATCGAAGAAGGCAGACGATGATAATTGGGGAGAAAGCTTGAGAGAAATCTGAATTATCTCTCTCTCAATATTCAAATTCAAATTCAAATGGGCATTTCCAAAATTAGTGAGGAGTGAAGTGATATTTAATTCGGGTTAAAACCCCGAATTCCCACTTTAAAATATTTTTCATTTTATCACTTGGCAAATATGAGCACTTGGCTCATAGTTAAGCAAGGAAGGCTGGTGCAAGGCAAGAGTTGTGGGATCAAATCTGCTTGGCCACGCTCCTACCATTTTTATTTTAATAAAATCAGAATATTACATTTGCACTCATTTAGCCGCACCTTAAACTCACTTGAATAAAACATTCAACAAACAGTGCCATAATACCAAATCAATCCCATAAATCACGATAGGACAAAAGCAAAATGATAAAATCTAACATCTATTATCTGTAGGTCAGAAACTCAGAACCGCCCATTGTTAGAATTCCTTCCTATATCTCTGTCCCCCGTTTCCCTTTGGTTGTTTATATATATATGTTCAATGATAAATAAGTTACTCTTATTTAAGAAAATTAACAATTCACTCATTTAATTATAGATTTAGAAATAAAAAAATTATTTTTCTTTTAAAATAATAATTTAATCACTCAATTATATATTTAAGAACAAACAAGTCACTTAATTAAAATTATTTAACAAACATGTTATTTTGTCATTAAAATTGAAACAATTACTTTATATAATAACAATTTTAGTCCCAATAAACTTAAACCTTTAGATTAAAAAAAATCGATATTGCACTATCCTAACATACTTTCCGACATCTTACCACACTTTATATTTTTGTTCATCAGTTCGATAATCAACAAATGTGATAGCTCGACAAACACATTTATTTCACTACTAGACAACTAGAAAAGTAATGGAAGAGGCTTATTGTGACCTTAACGCCGCCTACTAGTAAACATGATAACTTCACTAATAGAATTTTTAAATATGAAACGTTAAGTTTAATGAATTGTTTCCAATTAGGACCAAATGCGTAATTTTGGAGACTAAAATTGTTATTATACCAAATCCTAGTTTCAATTTTAATGACAAAGTGACTTGTTTGCCGCAAAATTTTAATTGGGTAACATATTTGTTCCTAAACTTGTAATTGAGTGACTAGATTATTTCTTTTAGAAGAAAAGTGATATATTTATTCCTAAACTTATAATTGAGTAATTGAATTGTTACTTTTAGAAGAAAACCAATATATTTATTACTAAACTTATAACTAAGTGATCCACGGTGTAATTTACCCCATATATATATATATATATACTTCTCATTTTCACACTCAAATTATATTTAAATATTATGTATCTATATAAATAATTTCATTAGATTGGTCAGTATTGCTGTTATTTGCATCTTTATGATTGGATGGTTGAAAACCAAGGAATTCATGGTGTCCAGTCCACCCATAGATTTGTTGAATGTAAGAAAACAGGTGATTCCGCTGTTAGATTTCCAGCCAAAGGGGTTGTATTAAAAGCATAGATTATTAATATAACCATGCTCAATGGAGCAAAGTCCACATGATGAGATTCAGGGGAACTGTATTTTCCTTTTGTTTCTTAGGAAAATGAAAAAAACCATGATTCCTTCACACTCACTCCCATTGCTGCCTAAAGTTAATTGAACTTGGACTCAATCATTTTCCTTTTTAACTAGACCATTCAATTCCACAAATTTGTTTGATTTTAGGCTGGATTAATCTGGATCAAGCCTATTCGAATTTTAAATATTTTAGAATTACTTCGATTTTATCATCTTTGGTTCGAATTAGTTTTAAGTTTAAGTTATTTCAAATTTAAGGTTTAAGTTTTTTCATCAATTATTATCAGGTCAATTCAGATATTAAAGTCATTGAGTCATTTGGTCGAGTCAATTTTAAGTTTAGGTTGTTTCAGAATTTAGCTGATCTAAGTTTCAATTGTTTTGGGTTCGTCTTTGAAACTCAAGTTTTTTTTTAAGTTATTTCAAGTTCAAGTCGGACAAGTTTGCATTGTAAACCAAAAACAAATGGAGTCGAGTTCGAATATTTCATTTTTAAATTATTTCGAGTTAAGTCAATTCGTAATTTGAGTCGTTTTAGTTTAGAACTAGTGTGGATTTGGATTGAATAGGTCCACGTTGTTGACTATTATAGTAAAATTAAGTTAACTCGAGTTTGTATTCAAATTGATCGGACAAAATTTTCAAAATCATATCAAAATTGACAAGTCTATTTGTGATGATGTTATCGGTACCTAACTTAGAGCGAGAGAATGGGTTTGAAACTCAAGCATTTTATATCGCTTATAATCAAGTCAATTCAAATTTTAAAATCTATGAGTCATTTCGAATCGGGTCGATTTTAAGTTTAAGTCGTTTTGAGATTTAATTGTTCCGGGTTTCAATTGTTTCAAGCTCATCTTTAAAACTCAAGTTTTTTTTGGTCAAGACATTATTAATTTGAGTTATTTCAAGTTCAAGACGGACAAGTTTAGATTGTAAACTAAAAAAGCCCAAGTCAAGTTCGAGTCATTTCAAGTTTAAATTGTTATGAGTTAGACCAATTCATATTCTGGATCGTTTTAGGTTGGGTTTAGATTAAATAGGTTCAAATTGTTGACTTATATGATCAAATCAAATTAACTCGAGTTTGTATTTAAGTTAAGGAAAAAACTTTAATACACAGGCCGTGTAAACTTTAGTTTACACATGCCTTTTAATTTTAGGGGTTGGGGTTTTAGTTTATGGTTTAAGGTTTAGGGGTTTAGGTTGTAGGATTCAGAATTTAAGATTAGTGTTTAGAATTTAGTGTATAGGGTTTAAGGTTTAGGGTAAGGTTAGGAATTTAGGATTTAGGTTGTGTAAAATTAATTTTACACAGCCTGTGTATCAAAGTTTTACCCTTAAGTTCATCGGTTCGAGTTTTTAATATCCGATCAAAATTGACAAATCTATTTGTGATGACGTTATATTTACCTAAACTTAGATATAGAGAAATGGATTTGAAAAGTACATGGAAAAGGGGGGGGGGGGGGACAAAAAACATGCAACTTGAGAACAAAACACAACATCTTGATGTCCTATAAATAGGCTTCCTAGTTACCCATTTCTCTGCAATTTGGGATTAGCTATGGAGCTTCCTGTGATTGATTTTGGTGCACTCAATGGTGAGAAAAGGAGCGAGACAATGGCGCTTCTCAACGAAGCTTGTGAGAAATGGGGCTGCTTTCAGGTTATGCATTTTTTTAATCTTTCATGTCCGTTTTACGATATACGAATTCTAATGCTAAAATGGCCGATTTTCTGCAGATCGATAACCATGGAATCGACAAGGAGTTGATGGAGAAGGTGAAACAGTTGGTGAATTGTCACTATGATGAGAATCTGAAAGAAAAGTTCTATGAATCTGAGATGGTTAAAAGCTTAAACAACATTGGATTCATCTCCGACAACGACTGGGAAAGCACTTTCTTCATCTGGCATCGTCCGAATAACAACATCAATGAAGTCCCAAACATATCAAGGGAACTCTGGTGAGTTCAATCCTCTCCTTGTTTCTCGAAGTATTCGTGTCTGGTACTCGTGTGTCCGACATATATAAGGGTAATATTGACAATTTTATATTCGGAAATCCTAATTAAGTAATAAATTGTTTCGAAGGTCAAAATACAATTTTGTCAGATACATATTCATATTCAACGTTTACATTTGAGTCCAAGTAACGTCAGACTGTTGGAACTTGACTAGTCAAAAGTTAATTGCACATACTTATATTTAACATTCACATTTGAGTCCAAATAACATTTGGAACTTGACTAATCGAAAGTTAACTGCTCTGATGGTTTAATATCGATCAGGTTCAAGTCAATTCGAGTTTGGGTTGAAAGAGGTTTGACTATTATCTTGTTATGATTGAATCAATTGAGCCAGGTTATATACATCCGGGGACGAAAACAGAATTTGAGTTGGGGACAAAACATAAATATTTAAAAGTAGGGAGGCAAATTCAAAAATAACCTAATTTTTAAATTTTTATATACATAAAGATAAAGATAAAAAAAAAATTGGGGGTAGAAGACAATTGCCCACCCCTCAATAGTTCTGCCCCTATATACATCAAACGAGTTTGAGTCAAAATTACTAGGTCTAATCGGATCAGAATTGACCTTATCGAGTTCTTGAATCGAGTCCTAATTGAAAGCTAGTTTACTATAGAAGTATAACTTCTAAGAATGCTCTAAATACATATTTTGTTGAGTTTACATATTTACATCCGTATTCGAATAATACAATACGTATGTTATATACATATAGTGTATACACATTAAAAGTGACTCAAAATAATGAATGTTTGTACAGTGAAACAATGGATGAGTACATAGCACAATTGATGAAACTAGCGGAAACTCTCTCTGAGCTCATGTGTGAGAATCTAGGATTGGATCAAAACCACATAAAGCAAGCCTTCTTCGGCACCAAAGGCCCATCGGTGGGGACGAAAGTCGCGGTATACCCTCAATGTCCTAACCCGGACCTCGTGAGAGGTCTCCGAGAGCACACCGATGCGGGCGGGATCATCTTGTTGCTCCAGGACCACCAAGTCCCGGGCCTCGAATTCCTCAAAGACGGGCAATGGCAAAGGATTCCACCATCAAAGAACAACTCCATCTTCGTTAACACGGGAGACCAACTCGAAGTGTTGAGCAACGGGAGGTACAAGAGCAAGTTGCACCGTGTCATGGCTGAGAAACACGGAAGCAGGCTCTCGATCGCTACGTTCTATAATCCCCCGGTGATGCAGTGATTTCCCCGGCCCCAAAATTGTTGTACCCTAGTGGTTACCGTTTCGGGGATTACTTGAAGCTGTATTCGACCACGAAGTTTTCGGACAAGGAACCGAGGTTCGAGTCGACGAAGACGATGGCTAATGGCCATCATTGATCTCCATGATTACATTGAATGCCTTGTACTTTTATGCTTTTGAGTATTGTTGCTTTGTTTCCTACATAAAAAGAAGTATTTCTACTTCCTTTCTTTATCCTGCGCATGGAAGGAAGATTGCTTGTTTATGATTCCAATAGATATCCATAAACCCCATGCATCATGCATGTGATATGCTATCCTTCATGAAACATGGTTTTTGGATTACGAGTTTGGGCTTTACTTAATGCTAAGACAAGAGATTTTATTAGTGAAGTTCAAGGATTCACAAGACTGTTCATGCATATGCCCCAATTTATCATGCATAACGTTTAACGTTTTAAGTAAAGATTAATCTCGTCAACTCAAATATGAATACAAGGTATGGATGGCATATGGATTGGGCGGAGTAGGTTTTTGACTGTCCCGATCTTGACCTGAAACATAAAAATCTTAATTTGGTACCGACATAGTAGAAACATAACCCAATCCTGAAATTTTAACAAAAAAATCCTATTAAACTCGTCCTGACCCATAAAAATATCAAATATACTATATAAAAATAATCATAAATGAAGAAGAAATTGTAGTAAATATACAGAATCAGGGTGAATTTCATCTAAACTCGACCCAATCCAACCCCACATAATTCCCCACCCTTGATCCTCGATTAAAAAAAATCTGACCCCGATCAAGTCGGATCGGGTCGAGGTCGAGAAAAATATATTGGTTTGGTATAATTTATAAATATAATCAAAGTCGTTAGGAGTTACTAAAAGTTTTGCATCAAATGGGTCAAACTTCACTCCGGGTAGTTTCTACAGTACGACAGGTTACGGTGCGGCTACCGTGCGGCCCCAACTGAAAATATTATAAGATTTGAAATATGGATTTGAAAATGTTACACTATTTGATAACATTTTTGGTACTTATAAAATCTTAAAATGTTATCAGAAGCGATGAAAGTTTTGATACTCGAAATTAAAGTTTCGATACTTACCACCAACCGAAAATGTTATCAAACAGTGTAATATTTTCAGTTCTATACATGTTTCAAATCTTATAACATTTTCAGTTGGTGTCGTACCGTAGTCTGCCGTATGTTAGAGACGCTCATTTGTAAAGGATAAGAGTAGGTATTTTACCCAATAAGCCATACTTATACATAGTCCATAATCAAATACAAATCCAATCTATGATTTCTGAGAGTCAAAAGAGACACAAACCACTTTTGTCTTTCTCCAAACCGAGTGGACTGGTCTGGTCTGACTTGGCCTGGCCTTTAACTCAAACCTCAAATGTGGATTCTCTAAACCCTTTCTTTATGTAAAATCATTTTCTTTAGAGTTTTGACTTTTAACACCATACTAGCATCAAGTTTTGGTTCTTTTCATTTAGGTGTGGTTATGGAAAAAAGTACAGAGAGCTGTTGTGAGTCAAAGGGAAGATTAGATAAGTGTTTAATATCGTTTAATCTTTTTTAGATAAATTTAAGCAAAAAGTTCTTTAAAATTTCTTTTCAAACTTAGGTTTTCAGACTCTTTTGATTAATAAGTGTCAAAGTGTTTTCTTCTAGATTAAATTGGTCGAGAAGGAGAAAAAAATAATATATCTTAATTCCACGATGATCAAACGAAAAAGATTATAGATCGGACCTAGATAATATTATTAAATGTCGAGTTAAAGTGAAAGGATTAAATCACAAATTTTAACATAATTGAGGGATTAAAATCATAATTAGACCCACAAAATAAGCCCAAAACTGCATAAAACCCAAGCTTCAAGCTCCCTATTCTCTACTTCCAAACTCTTCTTTCTTTGTAACAAAAAATATCAAACAATACTATATAAAAACAATTATAAAAGAAGGATATTTTAGTAAATATACTAAAAGCAATGCGAATTTCATCTAAACTCAACCCGTTCGACTCCAAAAAGTAAAAAAAAAAAAACTCGTCCTAACCCGATCCCCGCTTAAAAAGAAAAAATCCGACACCGACCAAGTTGGATATGTTCAAGATCGAAAAAAATTGTCTTCCCTACTACAAGGGTGATAAATAGGGATAGAAAACAAGTATAATTTTATAGATTTTGCACTGTATTTGTCTTAGTTGAGACGATAATGAATATAAATTTTATGGGTAATAGGCATATATATATACGCCATGGGTAGTGGGTATGGAATTGATTTGAGACCTTACATACCCCGCATTCACCTACCCACTATCCACCATATGAATAAAATTATTTAATTAAAATAAAATATAACTTTATTTATATTATATATATTAGGTGGTGTGGGTTGATGAATATGTGGTCATTCATGTGAAATATATTTGTAAGCATTTAGAAGAAATTTAGAATGATTAATAAAGTTAAAAAACCAAATTTATTAAATCTATCCAGAATTTAATGCATATGTAGTGAGTTTAAAAATTACCAAAAATTATGTATAAATAATTAGGGAGCGATTCATACATTATTGTAACCGCGAGTAATTCTAATTTCTTTTAGAACAAATGAAGATCGATTTGGATCTGTATTTTAAAACATATAGATTTTTAATTGATAGAAAATGTCAAAAAAATAGAGCAATCGTATTCGTCTGCTCCTAATATTAGTTCGACAATGACTTTAAAAATTCATCATAAATTGTACAAGTTGAATTAGAAGTATCACCTTTATGGTTAGAAAGACATTTGTTTTTAATTTCTTTTGGACCAAACGAAATAAATTTTAAAGTTATATATTATGAGATAAATGGATTTCTTTAGAGGTAGTACATGCGGGTACGAGTTGGATAGTGGATACCTAGCTAGATAGTGGGCGTGAGGATGGATTTGAGAATGTGCTCATGGGCATGTATGGATTTAAAAATTGTACCTATGTTGCACTGGTACGATATGGGGATAGGTATGAGGATGAAAAATAGAAATATTCAAAACTACAGGGTACGACAAATAAAAATAGATCATCACTCAACTTTGCTCTATGACTTATTTTGGTCACTGAACTTTCAAAACAATTAATTTACTCACTGAACTTTACTTTTTGACTTATTTAGATCATTCTAAATTATTTTATTAATATTTTAGTATGGCTTGACATATTTTATTATTATTATTAAATATAAAAAATAACTTAAAATAAAAATAAATTATATTTTATTTTTATTAAATAAAAATAATTAAAAAATAAAACTCAACCCTAAACACTCTCGTTGCCGTTGCCGTTGCCAATCATTATCGATAGTCCCTAAACATAGTCCTTAAGCTGTCACTCAACCATCGTTCACCACCCCACTCAGTCGAACCAACCACGACCCACCATAATCTAAGAGCTTTCTTCAACTACCACCGCGCCGTCTTTCCCCCATCGACCAACATTTAAAAACCACTACTCCATACCCTCTCTCGGCACCACCCTAAACCGAGAACCAAACCATTTAAACACCACCACTCATTCTCTAAATACTCACTGTTCTCAAATTGAAACCACCTCAAACCATTCTCGGCTCCCTTGAGTATAACACATCCATTTTAAAGCCCAGCAAACAAGATCAAAGCAACAGTCAAAGTAAAAAAAAAATTAAATAAAAGGGGAGAAGAAAACTATCCAAGTTTGGTCAGGGGTCGTTCTTAGTGGTCGGAGTGCCACTTTTCAAACCTGAATGGTGGGAGCCTTCAACAACGCGACAAGAACATCATATCTCGAACTATAGCTGATCCGACGATTGTTTTCTCAGATAGGCGACAAAAGAAGTGAACAGATTCGGGATGATTTTGTGCCTTTGAACCCGATTTTGGAGAAAATCAATCGGAAAGAAAAGGAGGAAAGTAGGTGTCGTTTGACGGTGACGATAAACAAAAAAAAACGCCGGACGACCACAAAGAAAAGAACAGGGACAACGGCTCGGTAGAATTGAGAGAAAGGTTTTATTAAAGAAGAAGACAAAATGGGTTCAGGGGGACAACGGCTCGGTAGATTGAAGTATGTACTCAAGTTGGGGGTTTCGTTTTCTCTTGCAATTGTAGGTTGGGTACGTGCGTAGACTCTCAACAATGTCTCTTTTGATCTCTCAATGTATTCAAATAATTTTCAGCTGTACATACTTCAATCGTACTCGTCCCGAAAAATGTATTGAGTACGCGGGACGACCTTCAAGTACCGAACTTGTGCTTCATAGAATTGTACCCACCATGTGTGGTGGGTAGGTAGTGTATATGAAAATTTTAGATGAGTACAGTTGTGAATATGAGGAGAGGATATATGCACTAACCGTCTCATTTGATATCCTTAAATAGAACTCTTCTATTAAATATTATTTAACGATGTCGTATTTCCAATTTTTTTTCCACAATACATACTTGTATACCCAAATGAAAGATTGGTTTGGTATAATTTATAAATATAATCAAAGTTGTTAAGAGTTGCTAAACGTTTTGCATCAAATGGGTCAAACTTCATTTGTAAAGGATAAGAATAGGTATTTTACACAATCCATAATCAAAAATCCAATCTATGATTTATGAGTCAAAAGAGACACAAGCCACTTTTGTCTTTCTCCAAACAGAGTGGACTGGTCTGTGGCCTGGCCTGCCCTTTAACTCGAAACCCTTTCTTTATGTAAAAACATTTTCTTCTCAACTATGGTGGAACAATGACTTTGAGTTTTGACTTTTAACATCATACTAACATCAAATTTTGGTTATTTTCATTTGAGTTTGGGTCTGCAAAAAGTACAGAGAGCTGTTGTGACTCAAAGGAAAGATTATTTTCTAGTCCAATATGTTTTAAAAAAATAATAGGATATACTACACATTTCGTCATTCAACTTGTAGTGTTTTTACAAGGTGTTCATCTAAGGAGATTTGGGTTTGAATCACTTTATTTGCAAGGTGTGTGTAGTGTCAAATGATTAAGAATATTTATAAACAGATACTACCATGTAACCACCTTAAGAATATTCAATAAAAAAACTTATAGTATTTCTATTTTTGGTCACTACTATTTTGATTCATGTTGGTGTATTTTCTTCTAAACTAAAATGGTGGGGAGGTCGAGGAGGCTAAAAATAATATATCCAGTTGCACGATGACCGGACGGTTGAGATTGTAGATTAAACCTAGATAATATTATTAAATGACAAGTTAAACTAAAAGGATTAAATCATAAATTTTAACATAATTGAGGGACTAAAACCATAAATAGACCGACAAAATAAGCCCCAAAACTGCATAAAACCCAAGCTTCAAGCTCCCTATTCTCTACTTCCAAACTCTTCTTTCTTTGTCACTTTCTTCAACCAACAAAAAACAAACATGGGAGTATCCAACAACATAACAGCAGTTCTGAACATGGTAGCCCTCCTCTGCTCCATCCCCATCATCGCCGCCGGCATATGGCTAGCCCAAAAGCCCGACAACGGCTGCGTCCACCTCTTCCGGTGGCCGGTCGTCATCCTCGGCTTCCTTGTCCTCGTCTTCTCCCTCATCGGCTTCGTCGGCGCCTACCGCTACAAAGAAACCCTACTGGCCTTCTACCTTTGTTGCATGGCCATCCTCATTGCCCTCCTCCTCGTACTGCTGGTCTTCGCCTTCGTGGTTACCAGGCCCGACGGCAGCTACGGCGTCGCCGGAAGGGGCTATAAGGAGCACCGGCTCGACGGCTACTCGAGCTGGCTCCTAAACCACGTGGTCGATTCGAAGAGCTGGAGAAAAATCAGGGCTTGCATGGCTGATACGGATGTTTGTCCTAAGCTGACTCAACGATTTATTACAGCTGATCAGTTCTTTGCCGCTCATCTCTCTCCTCTTCAGGCAAGTTCTTGCTCTGTTTTCTTCTACACATATACATACATTTATGCTCTGTTTTCTTCATCACATACGTACATTTTTTTCGACTAATTCGGATCATGTAGGTAAATATTCATTATAGGCAGTAATTAGGAGGTTTGTTTACAAATTCCAGTCAATGACCCTAGCTCTGCCTAATATGTTTATATTATATATAAAATATATATATGTATAAAATATATAGTTATAAAAAGTTTTGACTTCAAAACTAATTAATATTATAATATTATAAATATTTATAATTAAATTTGAACAAAAATTTGAATAACTCGATTAAAATCGTAATTTTATAAATTCGACTTAACTAAAAAAAATTAAAATAAAATTTGAATTATGACTCTTTAACTCAACTAATTTAAAAAAAAAAAAAGAAGATTTACTAGACTCACTCAAATATTTACTACTATTATCAAAGCGATTATTTCAATTTAATTTATTTTATTTAAAATATTAAGATACAAATATTAAATTTATTTAATAAATTTAACGTCTTATTTGTGTGTTCCCAACGATGATTAGACACAAAACCCTTGTCCTGATGGTTTATTAGGGAGTGATTGAATTAATTAATCTTACTAGAAGCTGCTGGAATTAGGGTATTAGGACAAGACACTTGACTGTCCAAAAGCAGGGTCAAGTTCCCCTTAAATAATATGAAACTTGGACCCACCATTATGGGGTTGCTGTCTTAATTTAGGGTAAATAATGAAACCACGATCCATTGGACCCCATTGTATGGATCAATTTGATCCACACAAAGATTTGTTGGCACAACTTTTTGGTATGTCTAATCATGGCTCAAATCATGCTTATGATAATGTATTAGAAAGAATTAGGCCTCGAACACATGGGGTGTTATGTGGGGCAACCTTGCCATAAAATTCAAGTTTGTGGGTCTAAAAGTAAGTTGCTATGTTGGTTCGGTTTCTTTACTTTAAAAGTTTTCGTTTTTATATATAAATATAAAGATATGGTTTTTAAAAATTAAATAAATCATTATTGAATTTTATTTTTAAATTTATTTTGTTCACTGAAATTTTAAAATGATCAATTTATTTACTGAAATTAAGATTAAAGGTTTTTTTATTATTCTTTTGTGAATTTTTTTGACGACGCCCATTTATCGGAGAAAAAAAATTTTTCCAAGATCTGCATTGACACAGAAAAACAACATACTGAGAACATGCCTTATTCAACGATGAAGGAGGAAGATCGACGAGAAAGAAATAATTTTTTTTATCGATTCGTGAACTTTTGAGCACTTTCCGATAAAATGGAGGTCAAATTCAAACTCAAGAAGCCGGGAGAAAGTAATTGATGAAATTTGAGTTTGAACGACCATCATTTATGACAATTTGAGGTTTAAGAGTGACAAAAAAAAAAATCAATCTTTAAACTTTAATAACAAAAAACGTTTAATGTCTTAACTTATGTGAGTAGATTGAGCGTTTTAAAATTTTAATGTCTAAAATAAGTTTAAGAATAAAGATTTACATAATTTACCCTTAAAAATTTTATACCTTTTGACCTTATCGGTGTTCAAAACATTCATTTTTGACAACTTAAATTCCAACAACATAGGTTCGTGCTAGTGAGTATCTAAAAGTGAATTATTAGCCTGAAATCATGGAACTTTTGACCTAACGAAAAGTTGCCCATTTTTGATAAGGTGATAGCTTTGTCTTTGTCATATATTTGCAAACGATTAAAAAAAGGTAAAAATTTCATTTTGCTCCCTCAATTATGTTTATATTTAAAATCCAGTCACTATTTTGATATAATTTGATCCTCCTACTTTTACAGTATAATTAGTTAGTGTAAATTGTGAACACCATTAAATATTTCAGTGTTGGTGTGAATTATTTTTATTACCATTCCATGTCATAACATTGACATGATTTTATTTTAACAATTTAACTAACAAAAATACTATAAAAGTAATAGTAGGAACGAAGAACTACCATATTAATAATAGGGATTAAATCCAAAATTTAAACGTAATAGAGGATCAAAACCATAATTTAACTAAAAGAATTTGAGGTTTATGGTTGCCAGCTTTTGGCAATATATGGTGACAATTTAAACATTTTTTAATGTAGTGGGAAGATATTCCTTTTTACTTTTGCCATTCTTTTTTTTTAATTTTTAATATTCGTTTTACGATCGATGTTTGAAGTTAGTAACTGTTTTCTGATTAACTTCTTTGTATGATTATGTTTGACAGTCGGGATGTTGTAAGCCCCCGACTATATGTGGGTACACTTTTGTGAACCCGACACTGTGGACGAACCCGTCGAACCCAACCGGCGACCCCGACTGCTATCTTTGGACCAATGACCAGACCCAGCTGTGCTATAACTGCAACTCATGCAAGGCTGGTTTGCTGGGGAATCTGAGAAAAGAATGGAGAAAAGCCAATATAATTCTGATTGTGGCGGTGGTGCTGCTCATTTGTGTCTATGTCGTTGCTTGCAGTGCGTTTAGAAACGCACAATCGGAAGAGCTTTTCAACCGCTACAAACGCTAACTTCCCTCCTTGGTACTTTGCTTGTTTCTTTATAATATTTTTGTTGTTGTTGGTAGTAGTAGTGTCTTGAAGGAATTTAAAATTACAACTCTAGATATATTTTTGGTTTTTTTATTATGATTACGGATGTAACAAATATTATTGTGATTAATTATAAATAGATTTGTCAGTTTTAATAATAAACCTTGATTTGATTGAAAAAATATTCGAATTTAAAATAATCCTAACAAGTAATTTGAAATAATTTTAAGAGTGTTAAGCTTGAATAATAAAACTCAAGTGTCTTGATCTTAAAATGATCTAACTAAAAAATTTAATTGACTTGAACCTATATTATCTAGACTCAAAATAATTTGAGCTCGAAATGACTTAAATTCGAAATTATTTGATCCTAAAACGATAAAAAAGTTTGAATTAACTTAAATAAGCTTAAACTCGAAAATGACCTAAACTCAAAGGACCTAAAACTAAAAAAACTTGAATAATATTTTCAAATAACTCAAATCTAAAACAGTCCAAAATTAAAGTTAATGAACCTAAATAATTTTAAAATAACTCAACGAGCGTTCCAGTGAAAAAAGTGTTCATCCTACGAGATCTAAATTCGAACAACTTTGTTTGTAAGGTGTTTATAACTTATTAAAGAATTAAAAAAAATATGAACATATATTATTTTATAAATACTTTAAAACTATTAAAAATAATCCAAAAATTTTAAAACTCGAATTAATACGACAAAACAAGCTACAGTATACCCTATTTAATAAGTCTAATTACGAGAAATGTCGGTGATGAAAAACTCAAATATATATAAAAAACAATGTAAATGCCTTGTATATACTCGATGTTTTACATAGAAAAACATATTGACAGACCATGTCTAATGAAAACGAGAAAAGAATCTCAAACAATGAGCCTTTCTTTTCTTTTTCACGAGTATAAGATTCTTCCTCTTTTATTAATACAAATGAATAAATTAAAGTTATCAGTTTTGAGAATTATTATTTGATATATTGACGGTAATTTTTTAATAAATAATGTTAATTTATCATCATATGTTTATAATTAGGGTAATTATTTCATGCACAATAAGTGTTGTTGGAAACAAAATTTTCACAACCACCTTAATTGTAAGGTTTAAGAATTTTATTTAAGGTATAGTGTTTAGGGTTTTAGTGGACGGATTTTAAATTTAAGAGTGTGAATAAAATTTAAGATTTAAGGTAAACCCTAAATTCTAAATATATACACTTAAATCTTAAACAAGTTCCATAAACATTAAAATTAAGATATTTGTATAATTTTTTTTGTTTTTACTATCAGTGCACAGGAAGGTGGGAGAGTGGAGCGATACGTAAAAATTGGTGTTGAATTAATTGATATGTTTGACCAAATCTTTTGGGGGAGTGGAGCAACCCTTTCACAGGCATGAACTCGCGCACTGATTTAAAAATACATAATAAATAAATCGACATCTAGACCTGACAAATTTGACCCGAGAATCGAACCGATTTACTCGAACTGAGACTCGAAATTGACTTGAACACAATGGTCTAAATTTGATTCGAAACCCGAAATAAACTGAATCAACCGAAACCGAATCGAAGTTCAGTTGAACCGAAAATTGACCCGAACCGATTTTCAACCTAACCGAATAGACCCGAACCTCAGCTGCATAAAGCCGTCTAAACGTATTGAGAGATTCCGAACTTGAGGAATCATCCAGAGAAGAAAGACTGTCTCCCGAGTCCGAAGAAAACCAAAAAACAAAAGACATTCCTAGCAAAGAAGCAATAATCTCAGAAAGGTAAGACCGCAAGATAAAAGTTAAAATAAATAAAAAATATATAAATTAGCAACAAGAGAATCCAACTTTTTTCTTCCTTTCTTTTTTAATTTATAAGAGATAATCAAAGTCATTAAGATAAATAAAAGAAAGAAAAAGAAAGGGGTGCATGTGGTTCCTTTTGATCCTAGAAAACGTCCGAAAAAACCTGCTATGAAACAACCGAGCAGGGGCAAAATACGATAAGTAGATACATAATATCTAGGGTGCTAAAACCTTTTATCAAGATATCCTCCAAACTCTTGGGGTCCTTGCTCCGGATGTTGTTCCCCCCGTGTGAAAGCGATTGGTTCCGTAGTTTTAGAATTCTCACGATCCCAAGTACTCCATCTCCATCATTGCATATTGGAATATAGAAAATAAAGAGTAAAAGGCATAACCAAGAATTGTGAAAAATAAGTCAATTTATCCAATTGAGGCATTTTTATTTATTTTTTCAAAATGATTCTCTCGAGACAGCATCAACTTCTTCAAGCTGTAGGACTAGTGTTTTGACTATATAGAGATGTGGTTGGTTGTTGACCAAAGGATGCATGGAAAAAGATTCACAAAATAATAAGATCTCGACGCCAGGGAGTTGAACCTGGAATCAAGCTTTGACGGAGCGGCGCACGCAACCTCGGTCATCTCGTCATTGGTAGATAGTTGCACCATCGGTAGCTCTCCGATGTCCACGTTCACTGACACAACAGAAGGCGCATCACTTATGATATTTAGAGTTAGCCTTCTCCACTTGCTTTCAACTCTCGTGATAAGGTCACGATTACCTTTTTCATTTCGTCATAGATAATTAGAGAGATCGTTGCCCATCACTCAGCGATTTAGGAGTAGGAATAGTCTTTCACTACCATGAGATGGAAGCACTACAACGAAAGTGGTTCACATCACCTACGTAATTTCTATGCTTTTGACTAGTTTAAGGCTGCTTTACCTACCTCTCCTTAATAGTCTAGCATCACTAAAGCCCTCTCTCTACCGATCTACTATCTTTGTTACTAACTAAACGACGGGTCGACTTGCATGTGTTAAGCATATGACTAAATTGAGTTCTCCGAGCTCAATCCAATAGAACAAGCCGCTTTCTCAATCACTTTTCTAACTGATACCAGGACTAGCAATTCAATCTATTCTTATATAGAATGCCGATCACACCTCAAATCAACAAGCTAGTTAGCTATCTGATTCTTGCTAGGCATATCTATTCAATTAGGATACAGTCTTGGCAGCTATACTAGCAACTCTCCTATCAAAAAGGTTACCAAAGTGACATGCTCGTGTGGAAAGACAGATTCACGAGGTTGATGTTTTAGAGATATCCATTGGGGCCGAAACGGACGTAACCAGAATGCTACACGTCCCGGGATTGGGATTACGAACTTTCTATTTCCCGGGAGAGTCTTATTACTAATAGGCAAAGGGTCTTCCGTAATGGACTAACGGTCGAGTACAGGAGCTCTCTCATCGAGGCTAGGCTCTTTATTTTTGTTAATTGAGTTGAGGGCTTGCTTTAGCGATTGAGAGATAAGAGAATCACAAAGTGAGGTTTTTCCAAAGATGAAATATAGACATTCTTAGCATCTCAAGACAAGAAGTTGGATTGCTTGACCGGGAAGCCCGAGAAGGCATGTGTAGGCGAAAAATCCCTATCTTGTTATGGGAAAATGGATATTGAGCCCTAGTTTTCTAAGGTTTTTCCCTAATGAACCTAAGATCCAAGGGTTGAGTTGAGGAAAGCATTAAGCGTGAAAGGGCGCTTCCGGAATATAGTGCCTCTTCAACATATACGAATCTCGTCTATTCATATTCCCCTTTCGGGATAGAGATATCTCTGAAATAACCGATCAACACTCGTTTGAACTAGCCGACCGAGCTATACTGGAATGAAAAAAGAACTCTATTTCCTATCTCTAACCTTTCCTTCATCATATCTTGTACCTATCGTAGCTGCCTTTTACTTGCCTATCAAGAAGGGCGCTAATCTCTTATGTTTCGAATGAGCCATTGGAAATGGGTCAAAACGTGAGTTTCAACCTTTCCTAGCCTTGATAGATGCGAAGAATAGCGTAGTTTCGCACCCTATTGATGAAGAACTACTATTGCTATGAGATTTGATCCTAGTTGATTTACCATCCATCTAATTAGAATGCCATTAAATAAAAGAAAAAGACTAATCTCAAAAGATGAGAATTCTTATATATATTATAGAAGTAAGTAAGGTTTTTGAACCACATCTCCAATTCGACATCTAAATCATCCAATAGCAGATTAAATAGAATAATAGGGGAGATGAAATAGTGAAATAGAAAGGCGGCACCCCTTCTTTAGAGAGAGATCCCTCCCCAAATATGGGAAGATCACAAAAAATAAGACCAACCTTGTCAACATAGCATCTTGAACAAGAGCTGGCACCTTCTCTATAAGACGATAACGTATTTACAGACCTAGACAGATCGATTCACACTAAACTATCTATCTCCTCCCAAACTCGCCTACTTGACTTATGAAAGATAATGAGAATGGCTTATTCAAAAAGGAAAAGGCGCTACTATACAAGACATTAGTAGAAGTAAGAGGCTGAGTTAGCCTAGCCTACTAATGTCTTGTATAGTAGGGTATAGTATAGTAGGTGACCGAGTTAGCGAAGACGCTTAGGCTAATAGATAAGAGAGCGTCGGTGCGTAGCCTTCATTCTACTACGATAATCAAAGGTTACGAAGTCACTTAGCCCGACGTTAGGAAAGTCAAGGGGGAACACCATACCTACATAGAAGAACCGTTGTTCGCTGACTTTTTAAGGTCTAACCTTTCGTTCCCCTACTGAAAAGGGGCAAAACCGCTTCGCACCACTGATAGACTACTTAAGATTCAATTCAAAAAGGCCCTACTTAGCGAAAGCCTTTGTCATTGTCAGTCAACTAAGTAGGGCCTGAGGCCCACTGCGAATCCGTAAATCTGAGGAGCATGTCGCAACAAAAGGATGGTCCCTTATGCATTTCATTCTTTCTGAAAAAGAAAAAAGTACCCCCATCATGGTGAACCTCTCCTTGTGATCGGGATGAGGTAAATGTCTTCCAGCCAGGGGCGGATCAAATCGGAGTTTCCTTAGGTAGCCACCGACCTACAGTTATCCTTAAACTTTCGTGCTTGGTGGAGAAGAAGCGAACAAAGGTACGCTCGCTTGTTGTCTTATTCTCTGCCGTGAACTGGGATCGATCGCCAGCTAGGTCAGATTGGAACAACATTTTTTGAGAACATATTACCCATCTTTGGGGACAGGGGGCGGAACGACCTCTCGATCTACTTACTACAGCCCAAATAAAAACGTCGTCTAGGCGTTCCCTATTGCTCGATCCCCGTAGCCTAGGGCGTTATCCGGGCCAAGAGCCATAGTTAGTTGCTGTTTTTCTATTTGGTTGTTTTTCTCGTTGTTGATACTGCAAAGACCCGGCCCGGATGATGTCTGCTGGTTGGTAGTGAGAGGACTCTTAGTACCCAAAAGGTGGCGCTGATTTCAAAACAATCATTTTTCTTTTGTTTCTTGCTTTCTCTTAGCAAATGGAAAGAGTCTATCTATCTGCCTAGCTTTGGTAGATTTCCCCAACGCAATCCACGAAATTCCACGAATCTCCTTGGTGGATAAGTCGATGACTCAGCGGCGGTCTGCGGAATTGAGTTTCTCGTCTAGTGGATCGATCTATAGTTGGGGGCAATACATACCAAAAGGTTCAAGAAAAAGAACGAGCATAAGAGTATATAACAAAACCATCATTCAGATAACCTATTCACATTAGTGAAGCGGCTGGATGCATAAGGGAAAGTGCATGTTTGTGAGACCTTAGTCGGGATGCATAGGGAGTCAACCTACAAGCACGGAAGGGCGGTACCGCTGCCCTCTCTAAGTAAAGGTAAAGTCTCACCTTCAGCTAGAATGTAAGGAAATTGAAAGAAGCGCGGAAAAGGGTCAAATGCGGTTGCTAGCATCGAAGAGAGCCGTCATCGACGATAAAGTGAGAGTTCGGACTTGGCGAACGAGCTCTTCCCGCGGAGAGAGGAAAGCGGGGCAGGCAAAATAACCATTCCGGTGGTTGATAGTAGAGCAAAGGCTGGATAAAACATGGATAGGCGTGCCTTATCATCCAAAAGGATGTAGAAACAGGAATGGCTCGTGGGGTCGATCCCACATCTCATGGAGAGGAGGCATACCAAGGATGATAAGGGAAAGATAACTCTACAGCTCATAGGAATGGGAAAAGTCATTCCACATTACTCTAGTTTTCTCATAGCTTTATTTAAGAGAGAATAGGGAGTACGGCTAAAATGGCTATACGACTTTCAAATTCTTTTCGTATGTTGATTGAATTAATAGATGATGGGTGAGGGCTTAAAGACCCTATTCACATAGCGTTCCTGGACACATATTTTTCTTTTGGGCCTATAAAAAAATTAGGGGATCCGACCTTTTTTTGGGGAAAAAAGGGCATAACATCGGGTCATCCTTTTTTTTCGTCGAATGTCCAGGGCCAGAAAGAACTTTTCCTTTGCTGCAGAGCGGGGGAGAACCATTCAAGCGCATAGATGGAGATGGCTCTGCTGCGATAAAGGATGAAGGATAATCCGTAGGCAACTGGTTGTTACTAGAAGATGATAAAGATGCAGGCTGCTCTTTATTATTAGAAGAGCGAAGTGCAAGTGTTGGCTGCTCAATAGAGGTGGACCACGACCGATTCCCCTTGGGACTCTGACTCCCCCTGATGCACGGGAGGCGCAGGAAAAACCACTGGTGAAAAAGATCCAGAAGATGCTGATCCAATAGGCGCTTACTAAAATAAGTGGGAAAGAGTAGAAGAACTCGTGCTTATGAAAGGTAAGAAAGAAAGATAGATATTCCCATGGTAGGAATAGGGCAGTTGCACTAAGGAAGAGAGCTAGGGATTTTATAAAGGTGATAGGACAAGGTTCCAAACCTGCCTTAGTCCCAAATAGGGCGCAAGCTAGGGACATTACTATATGAATAAGACTTCATCCTTATCACAACCAAAAATTCTAAAAATGCTCCTCTAATCCCGAGCTTGGTAAATAACGCCGTAAGAAATTCAAACTTTCTTTCGGCCTTTAAGTGATAGGGGAAGTCACTCTTGCGTTCTCTCTCTTGGGTGGGTCAGTCTCGCTCTCTCTTGTCGATAAGTATATCTGTCGTGGTATTCTTTGTCGTCTTTGCGTCGTTCCAAAGTGTGTTTGTGAATTAATAGTTTTGAAAAAACGCGTAAATAAAGACCGTAGCCAAAAGCAAGGGGATTCCCAGGCCCAAACGAAAGCGAAGGCGTGGGGCTTATAAAAGAAAGAAACGAAACAGCAGGGGAGGTAAGAGCGGGTAAGACTAGGTTATACCAACAACAACGAGAGGTTAGACGACTCTTCTACGGAGTAAGAGGTTTCGGTCATCCGTCCCCTTGACCCGCATACACGAACTAATATTTCTCTCTCGAATGTATGCCCGGTTTTCGTCGAATCTTTTTGATTACTTTCGAAAACAAACAAACCGTCTTGGCATGATGAATAGTGGTGCCCACCTGCAGAGCCTAGTCCTCCCTGCAGCCTTTGAAGTAGACTTTTTCTCGAGTGTGATCCTATCCCCAAAGCCTTTTTGCAAAAAGAGTAGGTAGGATGACGAACCGAATGGAACCAAACCGATTTCACCCGAACCGAAGACAACCCGAAATTAAGAAAATATATTAAAATAAATAAATAAATAAATAAAGATGAGATGTGAACTGTCGTACAACTTACCAAAAAGTCAAATATACATGCTATATAAAGTCATATATAGGGTGAAAAAATCTAACTCGGCCTAAAAACCCGACTAAAATTGATCGATCTCCTATTAACCTGATATTGACCCGATCCGAAAATAACTGACCCAAAATCAACAAAATCGAAAGTCAACCGACTCGACGTCCTAACCCGATATCCGAACCGAAATCACTATAGACTCGAACTAAAACCGAACCAGACCCAAACCAAACTGAATTTAAACCGAATACAGTCAGAACCGAAATAACCTGACCCGAAACCGAATGACCCGTTTGCCACCTCTACCAGCATCACCGACTTGAAGGAATAAATGCTTTTTGATGTTATAAAATCTTCTTGTGATTTGGTACTAAAAAGTAACAATTATCTTATATATATATTTTTCCCTACATGTAAGATGTGTACTTACTGTTCATTCGGTCTCACCTAATTTACACGTATATGTTAGGATTATTATCTTATATATCAGGAGTAAAAACTAAAAATTTCCACGACTCTTCTGCAGTGAATATAATGAGAATTCTCATTAAATGGAACAAAAGAGAATCACAGATCAATTAAAGGGCTAACCGCAAATTACATGTATATGTTTTCCATAGCAAATAGAAATCATTGAGAGCACCCAACAGTTATCAAAACAAAGATAAATAATCACTCCATATGTTACTTTGCATCATCGGCTGCCGATTCATTTGTTATCGCCATTGGAGGGGAGAGTGCTCTGTATATTCGAAGGCATTAAGATGTTGAAACCATCCGCAGCAGTTGACACGATCATCCCAGGGATCTGAGCATGCCAATGAAGCTCTTTCAAGTCCTTTTGCCCCTGTTCATGGCGGAAATCGTGTTAAAAAATAGATACAAGTGTGGAAGCATCTTCAGTTTTCGATAGTTCTTGTTACAAACCTGATGAACAAAAAGAAGCTGTGGAGGTAAATCTTGTGGGGCGTTTACTAACTCCTTTGTTTGGGCTTTGAACTCCGCTTCTTCTTCCTCGTCCTTTTCGAGAGAAAGATCCCATATTCTGGAAATTATAGCAAAAGTAAGCAAATATAGAGCAGTTCAAGAGAGTGAGGCCTTGACATTCTGGAGCATTACGGGTACTTACGTTAATTGATTATCGGATGATGAAACAGCCAAAGTGGAGGCTTCGTGTGGACTCCACTCGATGGATGTCACTGGGTATTTATGGTACTTGAAATGAGCAACCACTGTATTTCCGTCCTGCCCACGTTATAGATCAGTACTATCATTAATTGGCAATAGTAAACCAATCGATGCTTAGGTAGAATGACAAAGTAATCAGTTCAGGCCTTAAAGGAACGGAATCAGATTCTGATGCCAAATGCTACTAACTAATGAAATCTATATGTATCGCATTTAAGATATAACATAAATTAGTCCACATAAGTGTAAGTTCAAAGGTAATAATAGACGTACCTTGAGCAACCTAAAATCATGAATCGAAAATGTGCCATCATCACTTCCAGATGCCAACATACAACTAGCCTGCCTGAATAAAGATCCAAGAACACATAAACGTAAAAATATATGACAATAGAAAGAAAAACGGAAAGTTGACAAGTTGACAAAGAGTAAGTAAATATAGTAAGACTGAAATACCTGTTCCATGAGATGACATTGACGTCTGCATCGTGTGCCTTAAAAGAAGCTGCCGGTGACATCCCTAAACGGATATCCCAAATTGCAATAGTGCCATCAACAGAACAGGAGACGAATGCGTGAGGCTCTGTTGGACTCCACTGCATAGAAAGAAGCGATGAAAGAAATGGTGCTATCAGATCAAAATACTGCAAACTGTGTCTGACAATAAGTATGGATTAATTACGTCAAAACACAATTACCCACTTGTAGATCCTCAACACTTGCAGAATGTCCAACAAACGGAATAGGTTCAACATTCCATGTCGAATCAGATGCAGGCTCCCACAAATGAATACAGTTCTTGCAGTCCCCTAGAAAAAACGAAGAAAATTAACTTCACAGTAAACCGTCTTCAACACAAAGTAAATACCAGTTCTATCACTATCATTACTCTAACAATACCAGTTACGAGCCTTCCAGCAACAATGGGACTCCAATCAACTGCATAGCCTTCATCTTTGTGGCCACGGAAGTTAACTAATGGAGCCTGGTTAAAAACAGAAGAATTTCCCTGGACACCATCTGTTTCTGATTCCGCTAAAGCCTTCAGATGAGAACTGAAGTCCCACACCTGCATACAAACAGTATCGAAAAGTAAATAAATTGATAGATAAAGATTAAGTCTCTGGTTTGACACATGGATATAAGTATTCCGAATCATTAAATGCAAACAACAATGACAAATGTGAAATATTGTTGGATTATGAGTCCTACCTGAACATGACCACTATCAGCCCATGATGCACATATGTGAGGATTTTGTGTCATGGCTCGTATACGGTTAACACAACCATGATGAGCCACCTTTCGCAACTGCACAATTTAAATCCGAACAAGAAAAAAAAAGGACATGATACATAAGTTTAATAATAAACCCCGGAGATGATATATAACTAGAAACCGAAAGAAACTAGAAATTGCCTGCAAAACCGGTGCACTGGGTCCACCTTCTTCATCTTCACTGTCTTCACTATCACTACTTTCAGCATCCATACCAGCATCATCCTCAGCAGATTTGGTAGGAACTAGATTGCGCCTTTTTCCCGAAACATTACTTACTTTAAACACTCCAATAGAGTTCCACGGAGGTTTCTCTGCCTGCGAAAATCGAACAATACAAGATCATCAATATACACCAAGTGATCACATGAACATAACACAAATGTAATAAATTATGAAGCAAACCTGAGTCCCTGCAACAAAATAAACTGTATGTGGAAAATCGTTCCGATCGGAACCCAATGAATCACGAACAATATCAAAGCTGTCAAAAAAAAAAGACCGAATTTCTAAATTAACAAACATAGAAAATACAAAAGCAAGCACTTTTCAAATACCCTTTGTAAAATTTTATATAACCCGTCTCAAAATCTACAACTTTCCCCATTATTTTCTCAGCAAACAAACACAGAATAACGGTGGGTAATTAAAAAATACCTCAAGCAAGGCCACCCGATATGAAAAGCGTGAAGCGAATTGTAAGCTGAAGGGTCACACTGAAGCTCTTCTCCTTCCTCCAATTCATCAACACCTGGTTGCCAAACCCTAGGTTCAATCGTCGGCACCGACGAAGACGATGCTCCTTCTCCTTTCTTTGAACCCTTTTTTAAGAAATCAATTACATAACCATTTTAGTGTAAAAAGAAACAAACTTTTATGATTGAAATTAAAAACAAAAGGATTAAGAGTTGAATTTTGGGATTGAACCTTGTTCTTTCTCTTAGCTTTTTTAGGGTTTTTGATAGTGCGAGCCATCTTTTTGGTGGCCAACAAAGGAGAGTTCCTCCCGTGGCCGCTAGGGTTTATGAATTTATAAGCTTTAAATGGTTAATTTGCTTTTTGGGACAAAAGGTTTTGTTACTTTTGAAATATTGCCCTTTCTCTGTAAAATTATACTTATTAAATTTACCATATTTGCAAAACAAGAAAAAGAATGAAAACCTTAATTAAATGAAGAACTATGAAACAAAATAAATAGAATTAAAACCGGTTAAATCTTAACTTAAACTGACATTATTATTGTTGTAATATTTTTTAAATATTAAAATGTACAAAAGTACGTTTTAATCTCTGTTTATAGGTTTAGAAGATTATAGTTAGTTTAGATTAGGGTAAGCATTTATCTAGTCGAGTTAACAAAAATTCGAGCTGACGAGTTATATTTTATAATTTTGACTTTATTTGAGTCTATGAATTTTGAGTCGAGTTTTTGTTTAAATTTATTGTAGATATTTATAATGTTATGGTACTTATTAGTTCCAGTTTAAATTACTTTTTATATCTATATACGATATACATGTATATTTCTTCATATTTTTATGTGTATGCATGTATCAGGCAAAAGTTGATGGACTCTACTCAAACTTAAAAATTGATCCACTAATTACTAAAAATTTCGAGTCAAATTTATAAAATCACGTTTAAAATCAAGTCAATTTTTTTCGTGTCTTCAATCTTTTTCGAGTGGAAGTTTAGATGTTCAATGATATTATAAGATTATAAGACTACTTGGTTTGGGAAAAATTTGTTCATATAAAATAGGAAACTAAACATCTTAGTTTAGATGAGTAAATAATTAATAATAATATTTGTTTATCCAAATAGAATTGAATTCAATGCAAAAAAAGTGAGTTCATTTGTGAGGAGGAGGATGGAAATGAGTACAAATTTCACCATTACAACAAAAGTGACCTTTACATATGAGCTCCTGAAGGATTGGAATATATTTTTGGTATACCCATCAATATTCGATTATCGGTCGATAAATTGAGATTGAATACTGCAAAAGTTCATTGTGAGACGAGCCCTCCCAATCCTGGTTGGTTGAGGGATTGAAATATGAACAGAAAATTTACATCAATTTCTGTACAAATATTTTGAGTACAACCCATTTTGATTTGCTAGAAGAGGATTAAATCAACTAAAAAAGAAAATGAAAAAGGGAAAAATTGCATAAAGGGTCCAACTGACTCCAAACTGCAGCATAATAAAATAGATCTCTCTGATGCCGACTTCATCTGCAAGATCATAAAACAGGCTACATGTAGAAGAACTTTCCTTCTGGTCGAAAAAAGGAAACGACAATTTAGACAATATTTCGATAAAAATTTCCTTCTGGTCGGAAAAAGAAAACGATAATTTAAACAAGGTTTGAGGGGGAATACATGAATATATACCTGTAGGTCCTTTTCTTGTTAGGAGAACCAATGTTGCAAAGCCTATCATGATTATGACTTTGATCACCTGAGGTAAAGAAAAGAAATTAGCAGTGACATTTTTGCATAAAAGTTCACTCACACCTTGTTCTTATCCACCCTATTGATAAGGTATATTCGACAACGTCAACAACAAAGAGATTACGGTAGGAGGATGTACATGAAATCATTCAGGATGATCAATGGACAACATAGTCATTTGAGCATATGATTTACTTGCAAGGTCTCGGCCTCCAATCTTATTATGATAGCTTTCATAATATTTCAAGGAATATCTAACATCTTCTATTAGTAAGGGTAAATATCTCGTTACTCCATACTAAAAGAAAAAGGCATACCTGTCCAACAGGTCCTATGGAGTCTTGAGGATCCTCTGAATTCTCTGATCGTGGTCTTAACATTTGAGAAGTTTTCCCGTTTGCATTTGCCTCAGCAGCAGTGCCAACATCAACATCAACTTGAACATAGCACACACAAAAAAAAACAGTGGTTATGATATTAGAATCATCTGAAGATAGATCCGGTGTAACCAAATTTGAACATATTCACATCTGAATACAAATACATTAGAAATTTCAGCAAGAGATTAAATAGAATCATTTTCCAAGAGTAAGTACGCCTCAATCAACAAGTTAATAGGGATTGGTTGCAAGTCCAGTAGAAGTAATCATCCATTGCATTGAAAGAAGAAGGGCTAAAAGGAAAGGAATAATACCATCATCCGGATTCTCTGGTGCTCTTCTTCACTGAGGAGAAACTGCAACTTCATTTATACATGCCCACCTCCTTCGACAGAAAATATGTCATCCCAATTCCCATACACCTTTCTGAACCACCAATCTGATTGCAACTCCTGCGGTCCTGCCCCATAACATCATTATTTCAACAAGCCTTACAACTAAAATGAAATCCAATTCTCCAAAGCATGTTAAAGCAAACGGGGACAAACCTGTACGAGAAATCTCATTTCCCTCGTCATCTTGAAGAGTTACGATCAAATTATCACGAAGCGTTGTCAACAGACTGCGCCACAGCAAACATGTTGGAAAGTTAAGAACACGGCAAATTCTAAGGCAAAATCAAGGGTCAAAACAGTATTCAGAATCACCAACAGTTCTCCCTGGCCGCAAGTATGGTACTCTGTTTTCCCCACAGAAACTGCATTATCAAGGAAGAACAACCTTTTTTTCTTATCAAATACTGTGTATATATAGATATTGCCATTCAAGTTAAGAAAAGTAGTACAAATGGTACCTTTTACTGATATTGGTGAAGATGGTGATGATGATTGGAGACCCTCGAAATCCAGAACTGAGATGAACCAAATGAGAAAGTCTAGAAAAAAGTTTAAGAACTTTAACTGCTCTTTTTGAATTACAGTTAGGATAGCATTTGATACCTGAAACTTGGATGGTTCCTGGCATTTCAAGAAAGCTATGCAGAAAGAAAAAAAAAGTAGAGATGATGATAAGAGATTTGCCAGGACCAAAAAGTATAAAACTAGCATTATCATTTCAATCTGATAATTGGGAAGGCTAGCTTCTAAGAACAGCTTGGTTGCATTCCACCTGGTAGAGTTTAGAAGCATAAGGGATGAAAAAACATGTGGCTAGTTTTGAGGGAAATGTTAAAAATTAGACCCCAAAAATCCAAAATTTTTCATTACACATTTCAAAGGCTGGGGATTGGGGTGGCCAATCTCCATCTTTTGTCTCACTTTAGAGCCAATGGGTCCAGTTCCCATTTGTTTGTGATAGGTGTGTGAGTTTGTTGCTAATCAAAGCAAAAACAAACATTTCACTGGTAAATTACATTGGCTACAGTGACCATTTGAAAATATTCAATTAGTTTTGTGGAATCAGATGTGAAAAATGCTTAGTTGAATGAGTACTGCTGTTAAAATGTCATACAAAGTGCTTAATATTCAATCTCATAAGAGATGGGTACCAAAAACCAGAACCCCATCTATGGGACGTGTTTCTCCAAACCATCCTTAATAGAAACCTGTTCTTTGCTAAAGCAAGAATTTTGTCAAGTACAAAGAGAAGTGTGAATCAAATTCTGGGAAGAGATTCTGCGCGAATAAAGTGTTTGAGAATGGCCTTCTCTTTATCAATTCTTTTCTTTTCTTCACGGTCATTAGGCTTGGCTTTTCTTTTCTCTTCCAATATCCACTTGAAAAGTTCACGTTGCTGGTCTTCGGGAATGGGATCCAAAACCTTTGGGGGTTTTGGAACAATTGGAAGGACAGGTGGCTCCTCGTGAACTAAGGCATCTGTCATTGCATCAGAAGAAACATCAGCCTCAGTTTCACTCTTGCTGTTCTCCTCCTCTGTTTTAGCAGATTTGTGATGGGTGATGCTCGTGTTCTTCTTTCTTGCCATCGCAAATATATATGCTGCAATGGAGAGAGAGAACATCAGCTGATTCCGGAAGATAACTCGTAACTCCTAATAAAGCAAATTGTACATCCCATGGAAAGAGCCATAAACAGCAAAATTCATGCCAGTTCATAGAATTCAAATGTATGAACGGTGCATCGATTATCACTTACCATCACTGAAAACAAATGTAATGCAAAATTCATCCCAGAACTCTAATCTTCATGAATGACAACACAACTAAGCAACAATAATCAGCATTACCTATTCGAAAAACTAATACTCATTGAACAAAATCGATAAATGACTGGAAATAAAATTCATCAAACCGAAAACTTGGTAGCTTGGTAGCAAATTTCCTCAACCCATTAGCCTAAATCTTCCAAAACAGATACTATTAGACATACAATCTTCCAGCTAAGCAAATTATCAAACACATTCTAAACCTGATGTAAAAATAAAAGATTTTGAGAAACTAACATCAGATTAAATAATACAGAATCCAAATGAAATACCTCCAAGAGCGAGATTGGAAATCAAGAAAAAACGCCAAACGGGCTTGAAGCGGTTAATGCGGGATTCCTTTGAAGAGAGAGGAGGGGTTTCGTTTTGAGAATGGGATGGTTCCATTTCCCTTTTCCTGGAAGAAATGCAGGGTGTTTCTTCTTTATTTCTTATGATCCTATATTCCTATTGTTCTTGAGGTTGGGGTTTCCTTATAAACCCTAGAATCTACTTTTGATTTTGGCTCCTAGGCCTGGGAAAGAATTAATTCGAAAGAATTAAATTTTTTATTCAGATTGATGTAAAAAAAATTAATTTGATTAAAAATTTAAATAAAGTTTGAGGTATAAAATAATATTCAAATAATTTAAAATTTTAATAATTAGTAGAACGGTTTTTAAGTTCGAGTCAAGTCTTTTAACTCTGCTTGATATATGTATATCCCATATGAAAAAATACATATATTTATATATTGTATATATTTATAAAATTTTATTTAAATTGAAATCAATTAGTACCGTAACATTATAGATATTTACAATTAAATTTGAACAAAAACTCGAATAATTAAACTAGACTCGAATTTTATAAACTCGACTCAACTCAAAAAAATATTTAAATAAATTTTAAATTATAAAATACGATTCTTCGACTGACTTAAATATTAGACACGTTTTTGCATTGTTTTCCAAAATCAAAAGTACTTTCAGAGCTGAAAGTATTTTTAGATAAAAAAATGATGTATTATACATAGTTTTAAGTAGATTCAGATTTGCGCAGATTCAGACATATAATTTAAAATTTTAATTAGGATTTTTTTACATATTTGATTATCTGAGAAATAATAATATTTAATTCTAATAGTAATAATTGGAAAATTCGCCAATAAAAATAGATTCGAATATTTCTAAAATTACAAATATACCAAAACTTTGGGTGGAGAAAGCAATCAAATAAGAGATTTAAATAACAATCCGCAACCGCAACCGCAACAACGATTGTTATATAACGGTAATGGCACCGTTTGAAACTGCAATACTTGCAATTGTTATGTCCGGACCATAATAACATCCATTATGTCTAGAATCGCGATAATCGAAAATACGTCCACAGCTGCAATTTAAATCATTGAGCGAAATCACTTCATCTTCTTTAGAATCTTCAATAAGCAGAGAAGCCAAATGTAAAGGAGCATCAACATTGTTCCCAAGTCATTACATGCAGGGCATATCCACCATCTTTTAATTGCATTGCTAAACCATCCAACAAAGTAAATATAAGCACACCTTCAAGTTTACTTCTATCTTCAACTGTAAATCTATGTGTTTTTCCATTGATCTGGATAAGGCTTTCCCCAGGAGATTTGTTCACTTTCTTATGTTTCATCAATGATCTTATCATTGCAACTCTGTCCCACTTTCCAGTTGATGCATATATGTTTGACATCTCCACGTACGGGGCAGCCTCTCGAGGCTCCATCTCGAACAAGCAACTCGCTATGTACTTACCGATCTTAATGTTCTGGTGAACCTTGCAAGCACTGAGCAATATGCTCAATATGGCAGCATCTGGTTCGACCGGCATGTTTATAAAGAACTCCATCGCTTCTATTAGCTTACCTTTACGTCCGAGAAGATCTACCATACACGAATAATGATCTAATCCGGGATTGATCTCGTATACTGTGATCATCATATTAAAGAATTCCCATCCTTTATCGAGAAAGCCTGCATGAGCGCAAGCTTGAAGGACAGCAAGAAATGTTATGTGGTTCGGCTTGAAACCCAAACCCCTCATCTGATAGAAAAGGTCCAAAGCTTCTTCAAACTGTCCATTCATCGCGCAACCGGAGATCATGGTAGTCCAAGAAACAACAGTTTTCTCAGGCATGGCATGAAAAACCTCCCGAGCCTCGCATATACTACCACATTTTGAATACATGTCTATTAGTGCATTACAAACCATTACATCATCTTTAAACCCTTTAGATTCGGCATAATTGTCGATCCATTTCCCGAGCTCAAGGGATCCTGTCTGGCCACAACCTGAAAGCAAAGAAAGTATAGTAATCAAATCAGGTGTCTCACCAGCTTTTTCCATTGCAAAAAACAAGGACATTGCCTCATCCATATTCCCTTTCTCAGCATATCCACTAATCATAACTGTCCATGAAACATGTGTCCTATCAGACATGGAATCAAACAAGAGTCTTGCAGAATTAACATCTCCGCACTTGGAATACATGGATATAAGGGTATTGGTCACAGCTATGATCGAATCACAACCCGATTTGATTCCATGAGAATGAATGAGCGTTCCTCGAAATAGTGCTTCGGGTTGCACACATGATGAAACCGAGCTGACAATAGAGCTAGCATCAGGCCTGATGCCATCCACTAACATACTTCGATATAAATCAAAGGCATCGAAAAAGTTTCCAAAGTTTGCATATCCAGCAATCATGGAATTCCAAGAGATGACAGTCCTCACACCAATCTCATCGAAAACCTTTCGAGACGATGCCAAGTCACCGCATTTGGCATATACCGAAATCCAAGTGTTGGATACAGAAACATTAGCAGCCACCCCATTTCGAATCCCGAAAGCATGAATTCCCCTGACTAATTCCAAACTCTTGGCCCTCAAAACCCCCAGGCTAAGTCCCACAACAGTGACAGAATCAGGGCGAATCCCGGCAAACCTCATCCCATAGAGAAGACTAAAAACTTCATCAAGAAAACCCAACTGAGCAAAACCGATAAGCATTGCGTTCCAAGCCACCACATCTCTTTCGGGCATTCTTTCAAACACTTTGTATGCATAATCCACTTGACCACATTTTACATACATATCAACCATTGCTGTTTGTATAAAAATGTCGTTTCCGAACTGGGATTTCAAGATTTGGGTGTGAACAGAATGAGCATAGTTTATATCAGAAAGCTTGGCACAAGCTTTTGCAACGAATGGAAAGGTCAAGTTGTTCGACTCTAATCCTTCTAGCTTCATTTGGCGAAAGAGAAAAAGGGCTTTTTGGGCACAGTTTCGATTTACAGCCTCCTTTATTCTCGAGTTCCATAGTTTAACAGTGTACGCTGCCATGTCTCATTGCTTAAAGAATTCGATATTCGGGACTTAAATAGCGTCCGCGACTATTATAACGGTTATTATATAGTGATTTTGATATTGTCTGAAATGTTATATATGTAACTGTTGTTTGTAATAATATTTTATGATAATAATGTCCGCAATAACATCTGTTATGTTCACAACTGTAATAAACAAAATAGACTAAAAATGCGATCGCAATTATAAATTTCCCTGTTTGATATATCTTATTACTGCACCATCACTTATTAGTTATCGTTGAGTTACCGGAGGTTGACATATAACACTATATGTCTACGGTTGTTGCAACCGGTTCTGACCTCTGAGTGGCGTGCAACCACCCACCTTGGTGGCTAGAGTCTGGTTCCCAACCGCCGCAACCAGTTCCTTGTTAAACGAAACTTAGAGAACAAAATTTAGGTCAAAGACTGCAATGAAAAATGCAGCAAAATCATCAACAACGGGAGCTAGTTGAACTTATGAATGTATGCGGTAGTTTCAATGTCAAGTAAAGCTGTACTCATTATAACCATAACTAATTAGGGATGGTAGACAAGTATAGTTTCGCGGAACTTAGAGTGGCGATGGGCATGAGTTTGGTAGGTAGTAGGCGGGTGTGGAAGTAAAAAGTCATACCCGTCGTGGGTAGTGGGTAGGTAATGAGTTTGAGACCTTACCCACACCGTATCCATCCGCATCTACTATATGAATTTTGGACCATTTATGTTTGTAGACTTTAATTGTGCCTTTTATTATGGTATTTTATGTACTAATATATTGATTTGTTTTAAAATCTACGTTAATCCTTAAGTTTGTAGACTTTGAACTCAATTAATTTAGTTTGAAAAAAATAATAGTTTATAGTCGAGCTTGAATATATTGTTCATGATCGAGCTTGAATTAATCAGGTTGTAAATTTGAAACATGTGTGGTTAAGTAGAATTTATACAAGTGTAAATATGCTTTAGTTAATTAGTTAGCTGTAGTTAAGTAGAATTTATACTTATGAAAATGTTCTTTAGTTAAGTTAGCGATCATTAGTTAGTTAGCTGTAGTTAAATTTATACCGGTGTAAATGTACTATATATACACTTGATCAATCAATAAAGTATGGGAAGTTATACTCTTCTTTACAAAAGTATATAGTTTATTTTTACATAATTCGATATTAGTGTTTTCTTGTAGGCGAATACGGATTGGGTGGTGGATGTCCAGTTGGATAGTGGGTGTGGGGATCAATTTGAAAATGCACCCACGTGGGCGGGTATGGATTTGAATATTATACCCGTCGTTGGTGGTAGGTATATAACACCCCGATCCCGATCCGGATTCGGAGTACTACATTCGGGTCACTCAAAAACCACCCATCAAGTTTTCAATTTAAAATCACAAGTTTAGCCATCATTTAAAAGCATTAAACATCCATAAATCAATTAAAGTAAATAACCATTTAAATAAGTTACAAAATAGGAGCTCTGAGTTTAAAACACTATAAACCAAAATAACATTTCAAATAGAGTCACAGACTCAACAATGGTAAGGTCCTATGAATACATTAGCCCAAACTAAAATAACAAGCACTGTACTCTGAAGTGAACGCGGTGCTAGGAAATCCTCATCAATGTGCTCCTCCAAGAGATGACATGTCAACCTACGCATGGAAAAACCACACATCCACACGCTGAGCTAACAAAGCTTAGTGGTACATTTCTACTATACCATAATTTGTGATTATCATAAAATAAACATGCAAGATAAATATAGTCAATATAGCATAGATAAAGCTTCCACTATCTATGAGATATTGTCTAGCCTACACTAGCTAGAGCTCTTAGATCACCTATCTCAAGGCATCAACAAGTCTACAAGAAGTTATACAAGTTCCACAAGTTTTTCCATACCACGATCACTCAGCCATAAGGTGTATAAGCTATCAGCCTATAGCAACTACGCAACATACATAAGAACATTCATACATCATCCACATAATGGCCAACGAAGCCCTACTTTTACCCGTGCTCACACATGCGTTGAGTTACCCGTGCTCACACAACCGTCGGGTTAATGGACCATAACTGGATCACCATAGCCACGTATACGTCTTAGACATACTTGGATCACATTAGCCACAAGTAGTCTTTACTTGAGGTCACTCAGCCAATCATGTTACTCGAGCTCAATCAGCCTATTGAGTTATTACTTTATCTGGATCACCATAGCCATAGATAGATTTCTAACCGCACCCAGATCACTCAGCCCATGGATATGTCGGATGTACTTGATCACTCAGCCCGAAGTACACACCCCCTTGTATAAGTATTGTAGTACTAACTCTAGGACATCCAGATTCCTTTTCAACAGTCATACACCAATACATGCTTCCTCGAGCATTCATACACCTCACCAAGAGGTAAGTGGCACCAAGACAAGCCATCAACAAATGCCCTCAAGGCACAAAACTAACCACCACGTTTATATCGAGTCATCATTTATCAAATTATTACACGTTATTCTCATCTATGAGGATTAAAACTAGTTTTTCAATTCTACTATTCATTTTATCACATTAGAAGCCCATTGGGCCTTAGTCATCGAATTATAGTTCCTTCGAACTCAAAATGCATTTTTCGGGCAGACTGCCCAAATGGTATCGATACGCCCCTTAAGGGTATCGATACACCCCTCCGTACTGATACACCTCCAAGGGTATCGATACCCAGCTTATATACACAGGGTTTAACCAAGCAACCCCGTACCGATACATGAAGATATGTACCGATACCCTAAGGCGTACCTGTATACTTTTAAGTGTATCGATACCGAAATTGGCTACTAGAATTTCAATGGAAAAATGGGTACCGATACCTACCCTAGTGTTGAGCACGATTCTCTTTAACCGAATTGCTTGCCAAGTGTGGAGAATGCTGATTTTTGGGTGTATGAATAGGAAGCAAAAAGATAAGAAAATTGACACACGATTTAGAGTGGTTCGACTTTGTAAACAAAGCCTACATCCACTACCTTAGCTTCCTACTAAGGATTTCAACAAATTCACTAAGAATTTCTTCCCCTTTTCTAGGCTAAGGAGGCAACCGTTACAACCTAGACTCAAACCCGAATCTAGCATCCAAAGCTCACAACCCGAGCTTTGGGAAAACTCTCAAACAAGAGATAAACTTAGCAAACTAGAAATTCTTCTACAAGGTATGTGTTTGCACTCTTAAGCTCTCACCCAAATCCTAATACACTTGAGCATACATTGACAAATTTAACTCACAAGTTTTTGTCTATACAAGAATGGACAATTTAGCACTAAGACATGATTTTGATCATAATGTTGTTGACAATTGAAGCATTAGTCTTCCATGGATGCTTGAAGGTCCCTTTTATACTCCCAACTGAGTTCCTAGCCGTTGGAGACCGTTGGGATTGAATTGGAGCCATTGGGGATTGATTTCCATGCAAAATTTCAGCATTTATAGCACGAGGGATTGATCCTTTTACCAAGGGGATCGATCATTTTTCATAAAAATATGACCGTTGAAACTAAGGGATCGATCACATAAACCAAGGGATCGATCATTTTGCACTCGAATGATGGAAGTGAAAAAATACATTAAAACTGTTAACCAAAGGATCGATCCCTTTATTTAAGGATCGATCCTTTTTGCCTTAAAGTTCGGAAAACAGAATTTTTAGTGCAAAAACGGATCATACTTGTTTAGAAAAAGATCGGCTAAGATGGAAATCATTTGAAATAATTTTTTTCAAGTTTGTTTGGACTTTAAGTAAGTTTTTAAAATATTCAAACAAGTCCAATTTTTTTTTAAATTATTATATCAAAATAAATATCCTACCAATCTCCCCTTTTTGATATAATAAAACCAACTTGAAAAATTGTTTTTATAATTCCCCCTTTGTAAAATAAATTTTGAGTTACGAGCATATTGATTCAAAAGAGTTAATAGCTCCCCCTTATTCATTTGTCCCCTCTTATTCATTTGAAAATTTAATTTTTCAAAACATTTCTCCCTCTTTTTGTTATATCAAAAATGGTTCAAAATAAAGTTTGAAAACTTTTACATCCATAACATTGGAGAGTAAAAAAAATTGACAAAATAAGAATTTTGTTTTAAAATGGCTCCCCCTTAATCAAGCATCAATAAGTGTTAGTCCAACAATTATGATAAACTAGATGAATTAAAATACATAAATCAAATTAAAAAGAAATTCAACTATTTTTTAAATTTTTTTACCACACTTGAATCAAATGGAGGATGTGAAGCCTTCCTTCTTCAAGTGCATTCCTTGTGTGTATGGAGCTCCCCCTCAATGTTTTACTTTGTTGATCAATCTCCATCACACCTAAAATGAGACAATCAAGTGATTTTTGGTATCCAAATTGCTTTAGAACTATAAGCGTTAGTAGCACATAATTTAGTCCCCTTAGGAATCTATTTTACAATTTCATCATTTTTATGTGAAGTGATAAGTTCTTTTGGAACCCAAACACTTCTAAAACATTTACCATTCAAAAATCTAGGGGCACTAGATTGTCTAATATAAAAATTAGATTTTCCCAAATTGTTTTTCTTTTGAAGTTCATTGGAAATCAAATCTTTTTCTTTCTTAATATCATCAACTTTATTTTGATGATTTTTCCATCGTTTGAAGCAATTCTTGTAAATTTGAATCTTTAAACTCAAAATCTTTGATTTTTGCTTCAAACTTTAAATTGGTTTTTACAAGCAAATTATTTTCGGTTTTCAATTTTGAAATTAACTTTTTGTTTTTCGAAAATGAAGCCTTGAATTCAAAAACCAATTCATCATAGGCTTCTTGTAACTCATCAAAAGAATAAGAATTAGAAATAGATAAGTTAGAAGTTACCTTACCCTCTTGAAGGGCCGTGAAGCATAGATGGGCAACTTCATCTTCATTGGTGGAGTCTTCATCACTCCATGTTGCCACATATGTTTTCTTTGAAGATGATCCCTTATTATTGAAGCAAGGACAATCGTATTTAGTGTGCCTCGTTTCCTTGCACTATGGCTCTTTTAGGGATCCTTCATCTTCTTCTTCGATTCATGTTTGGATTTGTCTATGTTGTTTTTCATGAATCAGGCGAGCTTCATGAAGAGACGAGTCATCTTTTTATCTTCACTTTCCTCCTCACTTGAATCTACATGTTGGCATGTGGAGGATAGAAGAGCAATGGCATTTACATCAATGCCTTGCTCTTTGATTTTCTTCTCCCTCTTCAAAGGTGTAGACATCATTTCATGGGTAAGAAGGGACCCAATTAGCTCATCAAGTTTGAGCTCCTTTAGGTTCTTGGCTTCGATGATAGCCGTCACCTTGCCCTTCTATGATTCGAGAACTGAGTATATCAACTTCCAAACGAGTTTATCTTCTGAAATCTCCTCTCCAAGACCTATGAGTTGATTGACGATTGTGGAGAAACGATCGAACATCCTCTTGATGTTTTCATCCAGGTCCATCTTGAAGTTCTCATACTCTAGGTTGAAAAGATCGATCTTGGTCTCTTTTACTTCGTTTGTTCCCTCGTATGTGGCTTCAAGCTTGTTCTAAACCTCATTGGCATCTTCATAAGAAGAAACTTCTGCGTATACATCGGGGCCCAAAGCACACAATAGATTGTGCAAGGCTTTGCAATTAAGCTCCATCATCTTCTTGTCATTGGCATTCCAATTCGCCTTCCTCCTTCGTGGCACGAACGATCCATATTCTACAAGGTCCCATAGGTGGTAGTCTTTGGCCTTGATGAAGTACATCATCCTATTCTTCCAATCGGCATAATGTTCCCCATTGAAGAATGAAGGTTTGTTGATTGATTGCACCATTTATCACCGGTTGACTTGTATGTTGGTTGAGCTTTTGGATCGACTCAATAGGTGGTTAAACCTTCTCGATTGAGCCTCGCTCTTATACCAATTGTTGAGCTCGATTTCCTTCAACCGAATTGCTTGCCAAGTGTAGATAAGGCTGATTTTTGGGTGTATGGATAGGAAGCAAAAAGATAAGAAAACTGATACACGATTCAGAGTGGTTCGACTTTCTAAACAAAGCCTACATCTACTACCTTAGCTTCCTACTAAGTATTTCAACAAATTCACTAAGAATTTCTTCCCATTTTCTAGGCTAAGGAGGCAACCGTTACAACCTAGACTAAAACCTGAATCTAGCATCCAAAGCTCACAACTGAGCTTTGGGAAAACTCTCAAACAAGAGAAAAACTTAGCAAACTAGAAATCCCTCTACAAGGTATATGTTTTCACTCTTAAGCTCTCACCCAAATCCTAATACACTTGAACATACATTGACAAATTTAGCTCACAAGTGTTTGTCTATACAAGAATGGACAATTTAGCACTAAGACATTATTTTGTTCATAATGTTGTTGACAATTAAAGCATTAGTCTTCCATAGATGCTTGGAGGTCCCTTTTATACTCCCAATTGAGTTCCTAGCCGTTGAAGACTGTTGGGATTGAATTGGAGCCATTGGGGATTGATTTCCATGTAATTTCAACATTTATAGCACGGGGGATCGATCCCTTTACCAAGGGGATCGATCCTTTTTCATAAAAATATGACCGTTGAAACTAAGGGATCGATCCCATAAACCATGAGATCGATCATTTTGCACTAGAAGGCTGGAAGTGAAAAAATACATTGAAACTGTCAACCAAAGGATCGATCCCTTTATTTAGGGGATCGATCCTTTTTTGCCTTAAAGTCTAGAAAACAGAATTTTTAGTGCAAAAAACAGATCATACTTGTTTAGAAATATATCGGCTAAGATGGAAATCATTTGAATTTTTTTTCAAGTTTGTTTGGACTTTAAATAAGTTTTTAGAATATTTAAACAAGTCCAAAAACATTTTCAAAATATTATATCAAAATAAATATCCTAACACCTAGGTGTATCGATACCCCCTTTGATTTTGCTTGCGTTCATAAAAAAATAACACAGTGTATCAGTACGGGCTCCCCGCGTACCGATACTGAAGCTCAGAAATGGCTTCCAAGGCTTGAGAAGTCACTTCCCAAGCCCCCAAATGTAACCTTTAACCCCTTAACCTTATCCTACATCTTATGGGAGTTAATTAAGGAGATTTGCTACAATTTTTACACAATATTAACAATTAATCTGAATTTCACCATTAAATGCTCTAAGCTACTTTAGCACCAAAATTAGCAACCTTAACCACAATATCAAGTAAGACGATTACTTTAGGATATTCAAGAATCAATGAGTCATAAATGTACTGACCTTAAGCTAGAAATCCTGAATTATGCTTCCAAGCAACACTTTTCAACTTTCTCTCTAGACCCAAGTATGAAGAAGAACCCCCAACACCTCATCTTGCCATACAAACATGAGAACGAATCAAAACCTCGAATAATCTTTAAGAGACGACCTAACTACGAATTTACACCTTAAAGCCAAGGAAAAACCATAAAGCCTTAAACTTCCAAAAACCCATAATTGCCAAACTCACCTTTTTGAGAAGAGAATACCACTTTCATGAAGCTTATGGAATGGTGATCATCATACTAAAATTTTGGACTTGGGTTGAAAAGAATGATGCATAAAGGTGGGATCTTTTGCCTTCAGGAATGGTGTTTGGGTAGAGAGAAAATGGAGTGTGTGGGGGAAAGATGAAGGAGAAAGATGAAAAATGATATCATCGTATCCCCCCCCATTTTGACCCACGTGGCTCACCAAAAATCCCAAGGGAAATCAACCACCATTTTGAAAAAGGTAAAACTACAACATAAAACCTTCCATCATTACCCTTATTACAAAACGGTCACCACCCAAGCCCATAAAACCAATTACTCATCCGAAAAGGCCCAAACTTGGCCCAAAGGGTCTAACCACTCCAACCAACACGAAGGTCCATAACCTGTGTCAACACCCAAATCGTTGACTTAGAAATTCGGGTCGTTATAGGGTAAATGGTGGATATGAAAATTTTAGGTGGGTATGGGGATGGGGGAGGGGGTATCCACACCTGCCCCGCCCGTTTGCTATCCCTACCACATATGGTAGGAATATGTCAGGCTTTTGTTTTGGTTTTATTCATGATTTGACCCTTTCGAGCTATACTCGTTTCTTTATTCATACATGTAAATTTTTTGTCCTAATTTAGTATCTAAATTGTCAATTTCGTCTAATTTTGTATTAAAAGATATCGGTGTCTAATAAGGACATGTCAGGTATCGTGTTTTTATTGGTAGTTGTTGATGTCAAGATTCGGATGACACCCCTTATGATTTGAGTAAAGGTGGTTGTGGTGGTTTTGGACGGTTTACTCATTCTAATTTGAACGGAGAGCTGTGATGGACGGTGGTAGCAGTGAGTGCCAGATAGGAGTAGAGACTTTAGAGAAGTAAGATGGTGATTGGGGAGTCTTCTTGTGTAAGATTCGTTATGGTGGGGGGTTTATTCTTGAGTATTTAATAAGGTAGGATGTTTCTCTTTATGGACAAGTGACAAGGTTAGGTGTGGATGATTGATGTCTGCTGACGTGTTAACTTGATTGGCAGGTCTGTGTCAAACAATAGACTCGACTTATGAGGTAAATAGACTTGACTTTGAGCTTATCAATATATTGATTGGCAGAAGGGTGTATGAAGTAGTCTCCAAATGATCTCTCGTTACATTCGGGGGGAAGGTTCTAAATGTGAAGAGATTTCGAAGTTAAAAGCGTGCAGAATGTCTTTCGGATCCTTAATGGCGAAGCTCTCATAGAGCCTTCTTTGTGGAGAACTAGATGACAGAGAATATGTGAATATAACAATAGCTTTTCTTGGGTGAAAGATGATGAAAATCATAACTTAAGCACCAAAATGAGACAAAAATATAGGTACTAAAATAAAAAAAAAATCTAGTTCATGGATCAAATTGTGAATTTATACCTTAGCCCTCTTAGCCATAATTCCATAAGTATATGGCACTTTTAACCCTTTTAAAAATATATATATAATACAATTTATATAAAAAATTATAATACAATTGAAGCCTTCTTAGTATAAAACGTATTGCCTTCATCCCGACAATCATATACATGAATAAATCTAAACAAATGAAGGAGTTAAAGTTACATTTTAGGCTTTAATTTTGTTGTAAAAAAAGTGGATCATTATAACAATGTTGTCTTATATTTGTTAAATTTCAATTAAGTGTAATTACTTTTAATCGCATTCGAATCTATAAACAGAAGTATTAACCGAATAAAGATTCCAAAACCGAACCTAATTCATAATAGATTAGATGCCCAAATCAGATAAATTTTGTCATTCATTAAGAGGATGATAACAATCTTAATCTTCTCTACTAAATCATTGCAAAAGTATTGGGTTTTTTTGACATAATGCTAAAAAAATGTCTCTAATGTTTGGTTGAATTGTCATTTTGGCACCTATTCTATTTTAAAGCAATTTAGTCCTCAACGTTTTATTTTGAATCAAAATGGCCTTCATGCGGAAAATAACTGTTAGTTAACTAACGATAAATAAATTGGAATGACTTGACAGAATAACACGTCAGAAGAAAAAAAATATTTTATATAACTTTATAAAAATATTTTTTGATTGACATGTTCTATGAAGTCAGTATATTTATTTATATGGCACTGCTATCACGACGAGTATTGTCATGCAGGTTTTTCATATCATTTCAAGTCATTTATTGTTGGTTGACTTACAGTTTTCATCTGCAAAGAGGCTATTTTGACCCAAAATAAAATGTTAAAAATAAATTATTTTAAAAAATAGAGTTAAAATAACAATTCAGTCAAATATTAAGACATTTTTTGATATTATACCATATTTTTTATGTACTAAAACAACTCTAATCCCCATCAACATCCACCTCAAATTAGTTGGATAACCGAAACACATTGATACGGACCAACCAGCCTGCTGTAAGAAACCGACAAGCCAGCAACTTGCAATTTGGATGTTTGGATAAGTTCCAAAACAATATCATTAACTAATTAGGAAAACATGACACATTTGTTTCAATATTTTGTTTTCGGGTTAATTGCACCAAATGTTCTTCAGTTGCGGTCCAAATTTCAATTCGGTTCCTAAACTTGAAAATGCTCTAATTAAATCTTCCGGGTAGTGGTATTATATCAATAAGGTTCATCACCAGTTTAGGATTAGATGTCAGTTTGGATCTAACGTGAAGTATACTCAAAACACGTGAATAAAAATTTAAACACATGATGTACCTACCACATAGAAAGCTCGGATCCAACGATATAAAAAAACATATGGGAGGGTCGCTTTTTAACACGCCATGTCCAAGTTGAATTTAAAAGTATGCTCGCATCTTAGCCGTCGTTTAACATCCAAACTATAGGCTAGGTCGACGGAAGAAATTGATTGATATAATATTAATACTTTAAGGGCTTAATTGGAACATTTTAATGTTTGGAGACCAAACTAAAATCTAAGACATAACTGGAAGGGTTGTGATGCAATTAACCCATTTTTTTTCTATGATTTTAGTACAAGATTCCAATGAAATAGAGTTAAAATTAATAATTGTTACATTTTATTATTCAACTTGATCATTACATTAAGATTGGAGTAATATTAGACTCATTATGAATCTTGAACATTGAAAACAGGACCATCATTTTTTTTAATATTTAATTAAATCACTTGAATAGCCTAATATATAAAAAAGATGTGAAATCGAACATGCATAACACTTAATATTTTTCAATTTTTGTGTGGGAAGAGATCTAGATAGTATAAAAATTGTATATCAATATTAAAAATTGTACATCTTTTTATATAATGTCAATCGCACTTTACTCAATTGATTTAATTAAAGCATTCATTGATGAAGAAATAAACTATGCAAGTGAAATTATTAGGACATGATACACATAGTCTAGAAGTTATTGAAATTATAAAGAATGCATTGTTGGTTCTAAAATACAAACATAATGGATTGAAAATATGCAAGTGAAATTATTTTTTTTATATTATAATGGTAACAGTCAACTGAATCAAACATGTTTAATCCTGGAGGGACATAATGGCCTAACCCAACCCACTTTTTAATTATGTTATTATTCTAATTCAATTACAATGTAGTACTTTAGTCTTGTTTCAAATTTAGATATAAACAGTTGTAGACTACGCTACTCGAACCTAGGTCACCTAAAAAGAACAACACTATTATTTATCACTGGACCGTTCAATAAGTTCATTGATTAATTTTTGAACTAAAGTCGACATTCATTCAACATAAAAAAAACAGAAAAGGAACAAGAGAAACAAGGAGAAGGGGAGAAAACATATACAGACGGGGGAACAAAAACAACAAGAAATAAGGACAAACAATCATACAACAAAAACAACAAGAAATAAGGACAAACAATCATACAACAAAAGAAACAAAAGAGAACACCAAAACATACATAAGAACAAAGAACACAAAAACAGTGGACAACCAACACTCAAAACGAAAGGAGAAGTCATGTCTGACAAAGCAAAGACAACGAACACTAAGTCAACTACCGATCTTGAACCTGTATAGACGCTTCTGATGGCACAAAAGAAGATGAACCCTGAAGGAGATACAACAATAAATCTAACGGCGTTCATCACCGAAGAATCTAAAATCAACAATGATCGGAGGAGGGCAAAACAGAAGACGAAGTCAAGTCATTTGTCTAAAAGAGAGACATAAGGCATAACCACCGTCGAAGGAGCCCACAGAACCAGAAGCAAGGATCTGTAAAATTCAACTTGACTGTAATCCCAACTTTCCCTCACAAAACGAAAACTTGAACAAAACCCTGGGCACCAGGGGAGAGAGCTCCACAGTCAAAAGACCAAAAGGGTGGTCGAAAAAAACAAAATATTAGAGAAAAAATAATAAAAATGAACAAAAAAAAGAAATAAAATAAAAAAAGAAGCAGATGAGGGGTGGCCACCGCTCAAAGGCCAAAAGCGGCGCCACCCAAAGAGGCCAAACTAAATTAGAGTTAGGGTTAAAAAGCAGAGAAAAAGTGGAGAGTTTTGAGTTAAGAGAGAGTAAATAGATTTATATTAATTTGTTAAGCCAAACCGACTTTTTTTATTCTTAAATCTAAAGAATTAGGCATAAAAAAGCTAAAACTCTATAAATTTATTAAAGAATTAAATGTTGGTCTAATTTGGATTTCGTCTTTTACGAAAATTAAAAAAGTTAATCTTTTTCATTTAATTTATCAAAAATTTAATCTCGTACTTTATGAAAGTTAAAAAATTATACGAATGGAATTATTAAAGTTTCATCTTCGCTTTGTCTAACCTATACCTTGTGGTATAGGTTAAGTTCCATTTAATACTATTAATTAAATAAAATATTTTTTAATATTTAATAAGAAAACAATTAATAAGTATTCTTCCCTATTTATTTAATAACGCTTTGGCTAACTTATGCCTTACGACATAGATTAACGTTCATTTAAAAGTTTTGATTAAATATAATATCCTTTTGAAAAAAACTCGCTCATTTATTGAGTTATAAAAACTAGGGTAAACTACATAAATGACCACTATGTTTTGGTTTTAGTCTCAATTTGACCACTATGCTTTTTTTGAAGCAATTAGACAACTTAACTATTAAAATGGACTCAATGTGACCATCTGCCGTTAGAAACCAAACGGCGTAGCTGATGTGGCTTTTTTAAATCCTCTTTCATATGATATTTTTCTACGTTGGATATATATTCGTCCATATCATCATGCCACCTAAACAATGTGAAAAAAAAACACTATAATTTTTGTGGATTTAAAAAAACCTTAAACAATTAATAAGTACTCTTCCCTATTTATTTAATAATGCTTTGGCTAACTTATGCCTTATGACATAGGTTAACGTTCATTTAAAAGTTTTGATTAAATATAATATTCTTTTGAAAAAAATTCACTCATTTATTGTGTTATAAAAACTAGGGTAAACTACATAAATGACCATTATACTTTGGTTTTAGTATCAATTTGACCACTATACTTTTTTTGAAGCAATTAGACCACTTAACTGTTAAAATGGACTCAATGTGACTACCTGTCGTTAGAAACCAAACGACGTAGCTGATGTGGCTTTTTAAAATTCTCTTTTATATGATATTTTTTCCACATTAGATATATATCCGTCCATATCATCATGCCACCTAAACAATGTGAAAAAAAAAACACATTATAAATTTTATGGATTTAAAGAAACCCTAAACACATTTCAATATTTCACGAGCATTGTTTCTCACCCATTCTGTCGATAATTTTTTTTCCTGGTGGTTGTAGAAGAAAATGGATACAAAGATGGATCGTGTGTGCTATTGTGAGGCTTGTTCGAAGCTAACAACATGTTAGACTTATGAAAACCCATGTTGGAGATTTTGGGGTTGTAAAATTATTGAAATGGGGTTAGGGTTGCAAGCTTTTTTCTGGTATGATCCACAAATTACTGATACGTCTCCTTAAAAAGTTGATGCAATAGAGCTAGAAAGAAAGAAGGAAATAATTGTTGGAAGTTTGCTTCTTGGTGCTGTGATTTTGGTGGGTTTTATTCTGGGGAAAATCTTCTCCTAGCTCTTGAATAAGCTTTTTCTTAATCTTAGGATTTAGGTTGCCGAAATTAGGTTATGACTATTAATGAGGGTTTTGGGGATTTAGTTTTTTTGTAAGATTCCAATACAGTAAAGTGTAATGGAATCTTAGAATGTGTTTTGCATTAACCCTCTACAATATGGTAATGTAATTTTCAGTTATTGTAATGTGTTTTTACTTAAGGAGCGTTTGGTTCACGAAAAATAGTGTTAGCATATTGGAGTCTCTTTTGAACGAGGACAATGGTGTTAGCATATTGGAGTTGGATAATTTTCATTGTTCTACCTGCGAAATCACATTTGACCAATTTTTATATATTGTGTATGACTTCATTTGTTTGTTTATAGATATGTCGAGCTGGATAATTTTCATTGTTTTACCTGTAAATTGCAAAATGATTTTGGGAATGATTTAACTTTAATGAAAAGTCTGTTGTCAAGATGTTATTTATACATTCTTACATAAAAACATGTTATCTAGCAAATGAAAGGACTAACATACTCTGATGTAAGCAAGTGTTGATAATTGAGGAAATGAAAGAACAAACTTACACGGGTGTAAGTAAGTGTTGATAATTCAGTAAATGAAAGGACTAACTTACACTAGTGTAAGTTAAAGTTGGTAGTTCAAACAACATAAAAATAAAGTTTGTATGAGAAAGACCATACTTATACCGGTGTAAGTATGAATAAATTAGTTTTCAACTATTGTAATGTAGTTTTCAATTTTTGAAATGTCGTGCAATCTTTGTTATTGTAATGAAAAAATTTGTTATTGTAACAAAAGATAATACATTAAGTGAACCTAAAACACAATAAGATAAACAAAAGAACATAGTTTCATAATGCCATTAAATTTTCAAAGTAATCCATACATCATATGTTTGACCAATACATATATGAGACAAAAGATATTGACCCACTAAAGCAAGTTAAACAAAAAATATGATATTTCTTATCACAACATGTTCATGTTATACTTTGGTCAAATACATGCAAAACACAACTGAGTTCACAAAATGATTATGGTGCTAACAGAATCAAGGATCAATCCTTGGAGATGAGGAACTGTGTTGTGAAATCAGACAAACGAACAAGGGATCAAACAAACAAGAACACAGGATTTTAACGAGGTTTGGCAATGTGCTTACATCCTCGAAGAGCAATGAGCGGCTGTTCTTTTTATTATTAACTTGATAATCCAATTAGTTTACAACATAATGAATATATAAGAGTAACACCGGTACAATTACCAAAAAACCCCGTACCATATCGTAGGGGCTTTGCTCCCACACCCCCAATCATACTAATTCAAAACTCCTTTATATGGGCAGATGCTCTCGCTCCGCTCCAGCATATGTCCTTTACCAGTATATGAGCCATACTTGGCGAATATCATGCCCCTTAAGAGATAAACCTAGGAGTTTCTCACACATCAAAGTGGGTTAGGGTACCATGTTTATCTAGAAATTGCAAACATTCAAACAAGTCCAAGCAATGCATGAACTTGTCAGTAGTAACTGGCTTGGTCAACATATCAACTGTATTGTCTGTGGTATGCACCTTCTGTAACAATATCTCACTAGATGTAATCAACTCTTTAATCTTGTGAAACCTCACATCAATATGCTTTGTTCTAGCATGATACACCTGATTCTTAGCCAAATGAATAGCATTTTGGCTATCACAATGCAACTCAACTCCACATTGATGAATACCCAATTCCTTCACTAGCCCAATAAGCCATAAGGCTTCTTTTGTAACTTCAGCTACTACTATGTACTCAGCTTCAGTTGTAGATAATGCCACAATAGACTGAACAGTTGACTTCCAACATATAGGCCCTCCACCAAAAGTAAAAACATACCAGTTGTATACCTTCTATTATACAAATCACCTGCATAGTCCGAATCCACATATCCTACAACCAAAGGGTCACGTTGCTGACTACCAAATACAATTTCATGTCCTACAGTACTTTTCAAATACCTAAAAATCCACTTGATTGCTTCCCAATGTCGTCTACCTAGTTCAGACATGTATTTACAGACATGACCAACAACATGAGCTAAATCAGGGCGAGTACATACCATTGCATACATCAAGCAGCCAACAACACTGGCATATGGAACCTTTGCCATCTCTTCAATTTCCTTATCTGTCTTCGAGCACTATTCAGAAGAAAGCTTAAAATGATTCGCCAATGGAGTACTCACGGGCTATGCATTGCTCATCCCAAACCTATCTAACATTTTCTCAACATAGCCTTGCTGAGATAACCATAGTTTCCTTGAGCCTTTATCTTTGTGAGTCTCCATTCCAAGAATTTTTTTGCAGCTCTTAAGTCTTTCATATCAAATTTCTGGCTCAATAAAACTTTCAAACCAACAACATCATGCATATTCTTAGAGATTGTTTCAACCTACACAAGGATTTCTTTAACCTGCAAACCAAATGCTCATTTCCAGACTGAGTGAACCCTTCTGGCTGCTGCATATAAATCTACTCCTCTAGATCACCATGCAAAAGAGCAGTTTTAACATCCATCTGCTCTAAATGTAAATCCCAACTAGCTACTAATACAAGTACTGCCCTAATTGAAGCATGCCTAACTACAAGAGAAAAGATTTCATCATAATCAACTCCCTTCTACTATGAAAAACCATTTGCTACCAATTGAACCTTGAAATTTCCCCCATCTTTTTCTGATACTGCTGGTTTCCTTTTATACACCCATTTGCAGCCAATAGCCTTATTTCCCTCAGGAAGCTGAACTAGCTCCCATGTATGATTTTTCTGCAGAGAATTCATCTCCTCAACCATTGCAGCCATCCACTTCCCTTTCTCCTGGCTAGTAATAGCTCCTTGAAAAGTAGTTGGATCATCACTGCTAATGTGAAGTGCAAAAGACACCATGGCTTCAAAACCTAATCTGCTTGGAGCTTTTACATTGGTGCGTCTCTTTCTATTTTTGGCTAGACTATAATTCTGCAAATCAACTATATTAGAACCTCCAGATGTTGAATTAGAACTTTCACCTTTCTCAGCTATTACAGCTTTCTCAGCTGCTATTGGATACTGTTCTAAATATATCAGCACCTTGTCCTGATTCTGCTGCAACATGAATTGCTCATCAAAAAATGCATCTCTACTGATCACTATTTTCTTTGCGATCAGATCCTAAAACTTGTATCCTTTGACACCTTTTTGTAGCCCAAAAAGATGTACTTCTTCGACTTTGCATCAAGTTTTGATCTTTCATCATCAGGTACATGCACATAAGCATGACAACAAAAAATTTGTAAGTAATCGAAATCAACTACATTACCTGCCCATACCTCTTCTGCAACTTTTCCACCCAAAGATGCTCGTGGTGATCTTTTAATGAGGTAGCATACCATGCTCACAGCCTCTGCCCCGAATCTTTTAAGAAGCCCTGCATTCAGTCTCAAACACCGAGCCCTTTCAGTTAATGACATGTTCATCCTTTCTGTAACACCATTTTGTTGTGGTGTTTTGCGCACTGAAAAATGCCTCTGAATCTCATGCTCCTCACAGAATTTGTGAAACTGTGAATCTGTGTACTTTTGTCATTATCAGACCTCAAATACTTGATCTTTCTACCAGCTTGGTTCTCCACCTCAGCTTTCCACATCTTAAACTTGGCAAACACTTCAGATTTCTGTTTCAAGAAATACACCCAAACTTTCCTAGAAAAATCATCAATAAAAGTAACATAGTACATAGATCCACCCAATGATGATTCCTTGGTAGGCCCTTATACATCAGAATGCACATAATCAAGAATCCCTTCAGTTTTGTGTTTTCCAGTCGTGAAACTAACTTTAGTTTGTTTACCAAGAACACAAAACATACAAAAATCGAGCTTGCAGCTTTTAACACCATGCAACAAATTTCTTTTATGTAATTCAGTCATTCCACGTTCACTAAGATGACCGAGACGCATGTGCCATAGTTTCGTATTATCATCATATGACTCAATAGAATGAGCTCCACCTACAACTGTACTCCCCAACAATTTATAGATATTCCCTACAGTTATCTTTCCTTTCATCACAGTCAATGCACCTTTAACAATTCTAATAGTTTCTCTATCCTCATCTGCTTTAGGAATAAAACCATTCTTATGCAAAGTGCCCAAGAAAATTAGATTCTTTTTCAAATCTGGTATATGCCTAACATCACATAATGTTCTAACAGTACCATCATACATCTTAATTCTTACTTCAACAATACCAACAATATTGCAACATCTATCATCAACTAAATAGACAGAACTAGAATTATCTGGCATATATATCAAAAACCACTCCTTGTTAGGCATTATATGATAAGAGCATCCTGAATCAAGAATCCATGCATCCATGAACTGAGTTATTAAAATAAAAATCATATCACCATCACTGCAATCAGAATTGTCATTCTACACCACATTCATAGTTTTGGATGATGCATCATGTTTACCATCTATCTGCCTTTTTAACTTTGGACAATCTCTCTTCATATGTCATGGCTCCTTGTACTTGTAGCAGTGAATCGTCTTTTTGCCTCTAGACTTCGATCTAGAATTTCGTTTTTCAGAACCTTCATTCTCTGACTTCCTTCCATGGTTTTGATTACCCTTAATATATAAACTATCAGCATGAGAGCTTTCCCCTGCATTTTGCTTTCGCTGGTTGTGAGCCAACAAGGTTACAGTAATCTCTTCAGTCATATGTAAGAGTAGTCACCATGCGTTCATAAGAGGAAGGCAATGAACACAACAGAATCATTGCTTTGTCTTCATCCTTAATTTTCACATCAAGTTGAACCAAATCAATGATTATTCAATTGAAGACATTCACGTGCTACGCCAAATCATGACCTTCCTGCATCTTCAGCCCATACAACCTATGCTTTAGATACAGTTTATTTGTTATAGATTTTGACATAAATTGACTCTCCAATTTCTTCTGTATTTCATCTAGAGACGACAGATTCATTACGTGATACATAGCCTCATTTACCAAACATAACCGTATGGTTCCAGTCGCTCGTTGTTGCAGTTCTTCCTAATATTCATCCTCTATCGATTCTGGTTTTGAGATCATAAAGCCTTTAAAATCCCTTGCTACGCCAACAGATCATTTACCCTCGTCAGCCACAATCTGAAGTTACCCTCACCATTGAGTTTTACCACTTCGAGTTTTGCACCGGGTATAGCCATCGCAACCAAGCTCTGATACCACTTGTTGTGAAATCAGACAAATGAACAAGGAATCAAACAAACAAGAACACATGATTTTAACGAGATTCAACAATGTGCTTACGTCCTCGGGGAGCAATGAGCGGCTGTTCTCTTTCTTATTAACTTGATAATCCAATTAGGTTACAATATAATGAATATATAAGAGTAGTACAATTACCAAAAAAACCCTCTGTCCTTTACCAGTATATGAGTCATACTTAATATACTGCCATAACTCTCTTGACTCATAGGTACTCTAGGTGTGGGCATCCATCTGACAGTATTAGCCTGTGAAGGTTGAGTTGGTGTTAGTGTTGAAGTTGAACTTGGAGATGAGTGAGTGACACAACTCTCCTGACTCGTACGTATTGTAGTGGTGTGCATCCATCTAATAGTATGGACTTGTGAATGATGCATATATATATATATATACATACAATATACAGTCTTATTCATTTATATACAATATACAATATACAATATGCATTTATAAAGAAATGGAGTATATAAACCCTAACATCGTGTATTAATCTGAATCCCAAATATAAACCCTAAATTTTGTACTTTATTATAATCCCAACTAGTACCCCAAATATAAACCCTAATTTGAAATAATAACTTTAATCTCATAACAAAAGCAATAAATCTACTTATCGTATTTCGGACTGAGTTTCTCTTTTTTGCTAAGAAATCCACTCATCGCGTGTCTCTCTCCAACAATTTCTCAGCCTCCTTTGAATGAATCGCCCAATTTTTTTGAATCTTCAAGTTTTCAGAGAGATTTTCGGGGGGAAAAGTAAAACACGAATGATTAAGGGTAAAATGTTTTTGGCCTTTTGTTTTCTATTTATCCAACATGGCACTAATATTATTTTTAATTTACACCTCTGATTCGTCGTTAGTCAATAACAGCCACATCATCTATGTCGTTTGGTTTCTAATGGCATGTGGTCACATTAAGTCTATTTTAATAGTTAAATGGTCTAATTACTTCAAAAAGTATAATGGTCAAATCGAGACTAAAACCAAAATATATTGGTCATTTATGTAGTTTACCCTAAAAACTATTAGGTTTTTTTCCTATTAATAACTCGCGTCATCCAATATTTTAGGTGCTTAATACATTATTTAGGGTTTAAAAACCCCAAACCTTAAACTCCAAATTCTAAAAATCTAAATCCTAAACATGATCTCTAAATATAAACTATAAACCTTAAACATTAAATCCAAAACTCTAAATCATAAACCACAATCTCAAACCCTAAACTATAAATTTTAAGCCTTAAACTATAAACCCCAACTCTAAACTCCAAACCCTAATAAATACGTTAGGCGCCAAAAATGTTAATGACGTAACTTATTTAATAGGAGAACAAAAAAACTAATAATTTTTGTAGCACAATAAATGATTGGGTTTTTTTTAAAAGGAATCTTGTATTTAATCCAACTTCTTAAATGAACATTAACATATTCCATAGACAAAGACATTTAATAATAGGGTAAACTACATAAATGGTCCCCCACTATGCTCTAATTATCTTTTGCATCCGCTGACTATTAAAAGGTACAAATTGGTCATTCCAACTTAAAAATGTTACAAATTGGTCGGTCCAACGTTGTTAAAAATTAAATGGCTGATGACGTGACAGTTAATATAAATTGATATAATTACATAATTAGCCTTCAAGTTCTACACTTATTTTAATTCAACCTTATTTCTAAAAAATTAACCCAAAAAATTTAATATTCTATCAATTTAGTCCATCTTATTTTCTATTTCTCCTTTCCTTTAATTCTTCAATTTATTTTCACCCAAAATCCATGAAAACACGTATGATATTAATTTTGAGGGATAAAAGGTTGCAAAAAAAATTGTGAGGATTTTCTTATTATTTTGGATAGCCAAAGAAACCAATGGAGAGAAACCCTAGTCACTAAAACCTAGATTTTCAATCGATTAAACTTCAAAAATTCAAACTTTGGTATAAACATTTGATTAATTGAGAGAAACCTAACCTCAGTCTTAGTAGTGTGCCTGTTAAGAAAAAGGCTAAGGGGGGAAAGGAAAGTCGTTGATGTTAAAGTAAAACTTGTTGGCATAGCTACCACTATCGCTTTCGACAGCGGTGGTTGTAGCACCCGAAACCAGCTGAGGCAACCACCATGCTAAAGTTACAATCTTTTTGTTGGCTTCTTCTTGGTCTCAACTGTAAAGAAAAATCTTTGAAGAAATTATCAAGGAAACTGGAATTAGAATCTCTTAAAGAGATTGAACTCTGGGAAACAATTGATTGTGGAGAAGAAACAGTAATGACTGCCACCGTTTTCTTTTCTTTTCTTTTCTTTTCTTTTCTTTTCTTTTTCTTTTCCTGAAATCTTTGTTGAGTAAAGTAGCGGTTTTAAGTGATTTGAAGAAAATACCCACAAAATATTTTGCAATCTTTTATCCCTTAAATTTAATATCATACGTGTTTTCATCGGTTTTGAGTGAAAATGAATAGAAGAATTAAAGGAGAGGAGAAATAGAAAAGAAGATAGACTAAATTGATAGAATATTAAAATTTGTGGGTTAATTTTTTATAATTAAAGTCAAATTAAAATAAGTGTAGAAATTGAGGGCTAATTATATAATTATATCAATTTATATTAACTGCCACTTCATCAACAGTTAAATTTTTAACAGTGTTGGACCAATTTATTACTTTTTTAAGTCAGATGACCAATTTGTAACTTCTAATAGTCGAGTGACGCAAAAGATAATTGGAACATAGTTGGGGGACCATTTATGTAGTTTACCCTTAATAGTATCATTTATTTAATCTCTAAAACCCCAAACCATAAAATCATAAAACCTAAATCCTAACCTATAAAATCTTAAACCCAAAACCATGAAAACTCTAAACCCTAAATCAAAAGTCTCAAGCCTTAAAACATAAGCCCTAAACTCCAAACCCCAAACCTTGGACTCTAGTCCACTAAAATTATAAGTCTTAAACCATAAACCCTAAAAACAATAATCCATAAAACAACAACCCCTTAATACACTAAACATAAACCATAAATCCTAAATCCTCAAACCCAAATAATCAAATCTTAAACCCTAAAAATTGAACTCTAAACCACCTAAACTCTAAATGCAATCCCTAAATTCTAAAATTAAACTCAAAAACACAAAACCTTAAACTCTAAGGTCTAAAAAGCTATAAACCCTAAACTCTAAATGCAATCCCTAAATTCTAAAATTGATTGTGGAGAAGAAACAGTAATGACTGCCACCGTTTTCTTTTCTTTTCTTTTTCTTTTTCTTTTCCTGAAATCTTTGTTGAGTAAAGTAGCGGTTTTTAAGTGATTTGAAGAAAATACCCACAAAATATTTTGCAATCTTTTATCCCTCAAATTTAATATCATACGTGTTTTCATGGGTTTTGAGTGAAAATGAATAGAAGAATTAAAGGAGAGGAGAAATAGAAAAGAAGATGGACTAAATTGATAGAATATTAAAATTTATGGGTTAATTTTTTATAATTAAAGTCAAATTAAAATAAGTGTAGAACTTGAGGGCTAATTATATAATTATATCAATTTATATTAACTGCCACTTCATCAACAGTTAAATTTTTAACATTGTTGGACCAATTTGTTACTTTTTTAAGTTAGAGGACCAATTTGTAACTTCTAATAGTCGAGGGACGCAAAAGATAATTGGAGCATAGTTGGGGGGACCATTTATGTAGTTTACCCTTAATAATATCATTTATTTAATCTCTAAAACCCCAAACCATAAAATCATAAAACATAAATCCTAACCTATAAAATCTTAAACCCAAAACCATGAAAACCCTAAACCCTAAATCAAAAGTCTCAAGCCTTAAAACATAAGCCTTAAACCCTAAACCCTTAACCTTGGACTCTAGTCCACTAAAATTATAAGTCTTAAACTATAAACCCTAAAAACAATAATCCATAAAACAACAACCCCTTAATACACTAAACATAAACCGTAAATCCTAAAACCTCAAACCCAAATAATCAAATCTTAAACCCTAAAAATTGAACTCTAAACCACCTACACTCTAAATGCAATCCCTAAATTCTAAAATTAAACTCAAAAACACAAAACCTTAAACTCTAAGGTCTAAAAAACTATAAACCCTAAACTCTAAAAATACTAAACCCTTAAACAACTCAATGTTAATATCATTAAATGAGTTGAATAATCAAATCAATCCTCTTAAATAAGATTATTATTAAATGCACTTTAGCCTATGGGGTAGTTTTAGGGTGAGGTCCCTAGGGTGCAGTTCAAATGAGACGGATTCTTAAACAAATTCTTACCTAAGACAAAATTTAAACAATTTATTACTCAATTGGTAAGAATTTAGGTTGTAACATAAGAATTTGTGTAATTACACAAAATCTTACCTAAACTAAAATCTACACAAATTTTTACCCAATAAGAATATGTGTAGTTACACAAATCCTTAAATTACGATTCTACCGAAATTCTTACCTAGTCCTACATAAATTCTTATCAGAATAATAAGAATTTATGTTGATCGTATTTTAACTGCACCCTAAGGGTGCCGCACCTTATCATTGCTTATGGCATAAGTTAGAAAAAGCATTAAATCTTAACATCAAATTGTTATCCTAAAAGAGTTCAGAAATTTACATGTAAAGAATCGACAAGTAATTCAACAAAAATAATAATTTATTTCAATGGAAAACAGTTTCAACATTTTACATTGTAATAAATCAACAGTTCAAATTTATGTGTTTGCGTACAAATGACTAACTTCTCAATTTTCAAAGAAAGCATGCTAGAAAATTAAAGATATAATGTCATAAAATGTCTCTAACGTTTAACTGAATATTCGTTGTGGTTCCTTCTTTTTGAAGTAATTTAATCCTCAACTTTTTAATTTGGGTTAAAAGGGCTCCTCTGCGGATGAAAGGCTAAATTGGTTGAATATTCCCTTTTGAGAAAAAAATTGGAAAAACACCCCCTTCTAGATATCATTTGGAAAAATACCCCCATTCAGTACACATAGGCACAGCTTGCGTTATTCCACGCGCGAATTTGAAACTCGCGTTATGCCAGACGCGAGTTCCATATGATGTGGTGTGTCTTATCTGTTGGTGTCTTTTAAATATTCAGTAACAAGAACTCGCACCTGAATATTTAAAATACGCCAACGGATAAGACACACCACATCAGATGGAACTCGGGTCCGGTGGAATGCGAGTTTCGAATTCGCACCTGGAAGAACGCGAGTCATTCATGTGTGTACCGAAAGGGGTATTTTTCTAAATGATATCCAAAGGGGGGTATGTTTTCAATTATTTTCCCAAAAGGGAATATTCAACCAATTTAACCCGGATAAAAACTATTAGTCAACTAACAGTAAATTGTTTGAAATGACGTGAACAACCTACATGGCAATGCACACTAACATGACAGTATTGTATAAACAAAGATGTTGACTTGAAAGAATGTCACATCAGTCAAAAATAATTTTATAAAATTATTTTCTATGGTGAAATGTCATTTTGTCAAGTCATTTGAAGTTGTTTACCATTAGTTGACCAACAGTTTTCATCCGCGGATGGACCATTTTGATCCAAAATAAATCGTTGAAGGTTAAATAGTTTTAAAAAAGAGAAAATATAGACCAAAGTGATTATTCAATTAAACGTTCAGGGCATGCTATGAATTTATGCCAAAATTAAATTAAGGGAACTGTCATTTTAGTTTTTATATAAAAAATGAAATTTGTAATTAGACCTAAACGTTTTAAAGTTTGAATGCAATGATATTATTTATTTATTTAATATAATTACTGATATTTGATTTATTGATTAACTAATTTTGATCGATTTTTTAATAAAATAGAAATTGAAACATGATATCACACATTCACTAAACTTGCACATATATAATATGTGAACAATTGTTGTTAATATTATTGTGGGTGGTCTTTTAGTGGTTAGATTATCTTTTGTGGTTGTTTGTCGATGTATTCATATCTATTTTGTGAAGCAACATGTAATTTTGTTTTGGTTCGCTCGCCACTTCTTTATCATTTCTAAATCGTCTAGTTGGATAGAGACAAAAAGTATTATTGACAATTATTGGGTTACTATGGATGATGTATGTCCGATTTAAAAGAAGGCTTTGACTGTTATCGTGCATTTGGATTTTTTCTTTATTTTGTTTTATATTTGAGTTTTTGGTGGACACAGTCTCTAAAATTCTCTCTTTAATTGGTTGCATTGTTAAGTTTGTATCTTCTTTTATTTCAATAAAATTCAGTATTTTTCGAAATTCAAAAATATTAGTGTGTTGTATTATTTTTTAAACTTCAACAACATATTAATATTATTAAATTCAAACCACTTGATTTGGACTCTACAAAATAAATATGCACAATCCTTGAATTATTCTTCTGGTAATTTGACAAAATTTGGTTCACATTAAATCAACCTCGGAATATAATGATTTAAAATATTAATAAAAAATCACAATTTCAACCAGTCAGGTCAAATGAGCAATAATTTTTTTAATTGTCCAAACCTACCCTATGTCTTGTAATTTGACCGGTTAACAAGGTTACATGAACCACATTTATTTCTGTCCTAACCACATTTATAAACAAATTAAAACTAATCAAGTCGTTTTGTCGATCGAGCTACAAATAAAATAATCGATAAATTTAGTGAGACGAGACGTTAAATTTTTTAAGTAAAATTAAATATTCTAATGATTATAATAAATTTTTATGATATTTAATTTGAATCAATCCTATAATGAAACAAATAACAGTAATTATACCAAAAGAAAATTAGTTATATCAACCACCATAACAACTATATAGCATTAATTTTCATTTCTTAGTAAAAGAAAGAATATGTAAGATGAATGAAACACCAATTACATCATAGCCATTATTAATTTGTATTCATAATAAAAAAAACGAATATCAAATCTTACGAAATTTTATATTATCTCTTCGGTTCATTTTCAAGCCATGATCTGTTCAAACAGTTGTTCCTAATGATCTCATCCCAATTCAACTATATTTAATATGATAATTATTTGATATATCGGCAATGAATATTTTTAGTTTTCACAACCGTCTTAGTTTTAGGGTTTAGTGACTCAGTTTAAGGTATAGGGTTTAGGGGTTTCAGTTTAGTAGTTTAAAATTTAGTGTCCGTGAATAGAATTTAGGGTTAAAATTTAGTTAGGGTTTATAAGTTAAAAACTAATTCTTCAACATATTACCCTAAAACTTAAACCCTAACATCTAAACCCTAAATTATAACCATTGCCCCTAAATTCTAAACCCCTACACCTAAACCTCTAAATTCTACACCCTAATCTGAGTCTCTAACCCCTAAAATTAAGGCGTTTCTGAAAACTTTTAACTTCCATCGCTAGTATATTGGAAATAAATCCTATCTAATATATATATATATAAAAACAAACCTTATTTTTAGGGTTTAAAGATTTTGTTTAGGGCCTAGTGTTTAGAGATTTTAGTGGACGAATTTTGAATTTAGGGGTTGTGGTTAGAATTTAGGGTTTATGGTTAGAATTTAAGGTTTATAGGTTAAAACCTAAACCCCTAATCATATTACCTAAAAACTAAACTCTAAATTCTAACCATAAACCCTAAATTCTAAACCCATATATGTAAACCCCTAAACCTTAAACCAAGTCTCTAAACCCTATAAGTAAGGCGTTTGTGAAAAATTTTCGTTTCCACCGTCAACGTAGTCATCAGTTTAAGCGTTAAATATTAGTTCGCATATAATGTTATGTCTATATTGGAACAAATTTTAAGCACTTGTATGCTTGTTATAGCTCGTAACAATTTAAGTTTTTAATTTAAATATTAGTGAAATAACGCATTTACACCTCACAATTTTTAGATTTAATAGATCGAATAATGCTTTTACTCCTCTGAATTTTTAGATTTAAATATTCTATAAATCTTCATTCTTTTGATGAAAAACAAATTAGTCCATATAATGATTGATCCTAACTCTGTCCCTACATACAAGTTGCCAAGGTATAAAATTGTTTAAAATTTAACACACATATTTTAAATATGTTTTATGTTGGATCCGAGTTAATTAGATACCCAAGCTGATGACTAGCTAACATAAATATTTATTGATATAGGCTATAGTTTTGAAGAATGGGACCAATCTAGACTATAGGCTATAGTTTGAGGACTAACGGCAGAATTAATCCTTTCTTTTTCAGTTTGAAAGAGTAAGTTTGGACTTTAGAGTCAAATAAAATCATGAAGTAACACGTCATTTGGTGGAAAACATGTACGGATCTTGACTTTGTTTAATGTAGTAGTTAGTCCTAAACCCATCTTTGAAATTTTATTTATTTATTTATGAAAAATGATTAAAAAAATTTCAGAAGTTATAAAATGATTTTTTGGCCATTGAAGTTTCAGAAATTATAAAATGGTATTTAAACTTATCAAACTGTTATAAAATAGTCACTACATGTTATAAAATAATGATATATTTCGATAAGTTTGAAGACCATTTATGGCAGTTCATAAGTTTTAATGATCATTTTGTAATAGTTTTATAAAATTCAGTAATCATTTTGTAACAATCCAATAAGTTTGAGGACCATTTGTAGCAATTCATAAGTTTTAATTATTATTTTGTAATAGTTCTATAAAATTCAGTGATTTTTTTGTAATATAGAATAAATTTAATGATCATTTTATAATTTAGGAAACTTCAATGGTCAAAAATATCATTTTTACTTAGTTTAGTGACCATTTGTGTATTTTACCCAAATAAGAATATCTTTAATAATTTATATGTGGAATTATAAGTGAACTGATAAATGAATTGTATTTATAAAAAGTGTTGATACAAGCGTTACACAAGCTTTTTAGTTTTAGAGGTTTAGGGTTTAACTTAGGGTTTAAAGTTTAGAATTTGACATAATGTTAAAAATGCTCCTAACGTTTGACTGAATAGTCATTTTGGCCTCTATTCTTTTTTAAGCAATTTAGCTCTCAACGTTTTATTTAGGGTCAAAATGACCCCTTTGTTTTAATGAAAATTATTAATCAACTCACAATAAACTACTTGAAATGACTTAACAGAATGACACATCGGAAGAAAAAGAATTTATATTTTATACAATTTTATAAAATTATTTTTTTATTGATGTGTCATTCTGTAAAGTCAACATAATTATCTATATGACACTGATATTGCGACGTGCACTGCAATGTAGGTTTGTCACATTATGTCAAGGCATTTACCGTTAGTTGACTAACAATTTTCATCCGCAGAGGGGTAATTTTGACTCAAAATAAAATGTTGAGGTCTAAATTGCTTAAAAAAAGAATAGGGGCCAAAATGACTATTTAGTCTAACATTATGGGGCATTTTTTAAACATTATGCCTTAGAATTTATAGTTTAAGGTTTATAGTTTAGAGTTTAAAGTTAGGAATTTAGAATTTGAATTTTAAAATGTAAATATGCAAGCTTGTGTAAAATAAATTTTATACATGATGTGTATCAAAATTTTACCCTTGTATATAAATCCACCAGTATTGTATATAATATTTAAGAAGTGGTTTTTAGTTATTTTGTTTATAGATGACCTTATAAAAACAAGTGTCCAAATTATATTTTTTTCTAAATTTTAGGTGTCTAAACTATTTTTTGCTAAAAATATGTGCTTAAAATTTCTATCATTATAATTTTAAGTATTTGTTAGTTAACTGTTGTTAAAAATAATTCGTTAACCAATAAAAATTTGACACATGACTTGTTTTAATTTATAATTTCTTTAAATTAATTTTTGGTTTTTAATAATTTAAAATTTTATCAAAAAAATCCTGAAAGTCTAAAACTTTCTAAAATAGTCTCCAAATCCCTAAATCTCAAATACTCCCCACCATCACCATCGATCGCTGCATAGGGATTTGTTATTTCTAAAATAAGGGTCAATGACGACGATCAACATCGGTGAAGATCTAGGGATTTGTTATTTTTAGGGATTTGGGGGCTTATTTGAAGATTTTTAAGATTTTTAGGGTTTTTAAAATAAATTTAAATTTTAAAGTTTTTTTTAAAAAAAAAAAAAAAATTAACTTTTTTACCGTGCGTCAAGCATTGATTGGATAACCATTTTTTAATAGGGATAACCAAGTTTTTTAAACTCCTTAACTACTAAGCACCTAAAATTATAACGGTTGAAACTTTAAACACTTATTTTTATCAAAAAAAATAATTTAGGTACCTAAAGTTTAGAAATAATATAGTTTAGCACTTATTTATATATTAAGCCTTTATAGATTATATAAAGTATGAAAAAAGACAAAAATGACCTTATAATTATACTCAATTACCAATTAAGTAAAAAATATGTGCCCGATTAATTTGTAACACAACCTTCGTTAAAGATTTTGTTTAGAGTTTCTATAATAAATCTCGATAAATTCATACACACTTGCAAATTGAGCTAATCAAACTCGAATTATTTAGGTGGAACATGCCATCCTTTACAATATACCATTTATTGGGTTCATAAAATTAACCATTTAAATCGAACTTAAATTATCTCAAACTTAAAATAATATTAACTCGAACTAATTCGGACTCAAAATACCTAATCGTCAACTAACCCGAATAAATAATTCAAAATGATGTCACACATGTAATGAAATTTTATCAGAAACTCAATCTCAAAAATCCAAAACAACACTAACCAGAAAGGGCTCGAACTCGAAATATCGAAACTTAAAATGATCTGAACCCGAAAAAGTCGAAAGTAAAAACGAAGATAATTGAAAAAAAAAGGGATGTTGAGGTTTCGAGCCAGAGAGGAGTCCCCCACAAATGGCAAATTGGTGGCCTCGTTGTCCTCCATCCTTCAAAAATACCTATAAAATGCAGTTGCAGAGGGAGAAGGGAACTTCACTAAAACCAAAAACTCTTTCTGTAATTTACATGCAAAGGCAGAAAAAAAAGCTCGTTGATTTTCTTCAAGTGTGTTTTGTCAATAATTTTGCACAAAAAAACATGTTATGGCTTTTGTTCTCTTCCTGGGTTTTTTCAGTTTCAGCCACTGTTTCTTATGATAGCAAAGCTATCATCATTAATGGTCGGAGAAGGATTCTCCTTTCTGGTTCTATTCATTATCCCAGAAGCACCCCTGAGGTATTTGTTTAAAAGCCCCACCCATTTTCTTCAAAGATTCAAGCTTTGATTTGCTCAGTTTTCTTATATGCAGATGTGGCCTGATCTTATAGCAAGGCTAAAGAAGGAGGGTTGGATGCTATCCAAACCTATGTTTTCTGGAATGGACATGAGCCTTCTCCTGGAAAAGTAATAATGCAACTTTTTCATTCAAATTTGTAGCACAGAGTTGAAAATTCATTCAAGGTTTTGAAATTTTGGTTCTTTTTGTTTTGCAGTATTATTTTCAGGATAGATATGATCTTGTTAGATTTGTTAAACTGGTTCAACAAGCTGGTCTTTATGTTAATCTCCGGATTGGTCCCTATGTTTGTGCTGAATGGAACTTTGGGTAGTTAAAATTTCTTTTTTTACCAATTACCTTAGGTGAATTTCTGCAGATTTTCACTGATATGCTTTGTTTATCTTATGGCTCAGGGGATTTCCTGTTTGGTTAAAATATGTTCCTGGCATTGCTTTCAGGACAGATAATGGACCTTTCAAGGTTTGACAAGTTTGACTATTTTGATTTTGTTTATATCTATATACCCTTTTTTGATTTAATGATTTTATTAATCAAATAATTTAATTTGCAGGCTGCAATGCAAAATTTCACAGCTAAGATAGTCAGCATGATGAAAGCAGAGAAGCTGTTTACTCAAGGAGGTCCAATTATTATGGCTCAGGTTGGACCAAAAATACTATGCTTTGTTTTATTTTACTTTTTTTAATGAATTTTATGATGACAGATTGAGAATGAATTCGGTCCGGTTGAATGGGAGATCGGTGCTCCGTTAAAGCTTACACCAAATGGGCTGCACAAATGGCGGTCGGACTCAAGACCGGTGTCCCGTGGATTATGTGCAAGCAAGATGATGCTCCTGACCCTGTGGTGAGATCTCGTGCAATTAGTTTCTTTTGCTTTTGTCATTGTCATCTTGCTTTAAAGATTTTGTTGCTATGCCTTTTGAATTTGTGCTATGAATCCTCCTTTCTTGGTGGGGTTTTCAATAGTGTTTTTTGTCCCAATTTTAGTTCACGTTTATTCATTTACAAACTTAGTAATATCGAGGTTCATAGTTTAAGAGTTTATGTTTATGTGCTTAGAATTTAGAGCTTAAGGTTAAAATTTAAGTGTTATAAATAAAAATCTAAATCTCTATCATATTACCTTAAAACTTAAACTCTAAACTCTAAACCTTATATTATAATACTAAACCTTAAATTTTAATTATAAACTTTAAATTTTAAACCCGTAAACAAAATGTTTTTTCTGCCTCTTAATCATATATTTTCTGTTAAGATTTGATGTGGGATAAAGTCGCCATTAAAAATATCTGGTGTGATTAGATAAGCACTATCACACAGTTTTTATTACCAGGAGATTCCCTGACTCGGTCTGTCAAGCTCTCAAATATCAAGCAGTAGCCTTCTTGGACTAAGCATTCTTTGTTTTTGTTGGATTACTTCATGTTGCTTTCAAAATATTGATTGATTCGTGACCCTTATTTTCAAAATTCGAATTTAAATATTTTTTGAACAATAATAATTAAATTTTATTAAAAATAATAAAAGATATTATAAATATGATACATTAAAAAATTGAAGATTATGTTTATAAAAAAAATTGTACAAAAATAAAGCAAGAAATTAAAATATGCAAAAAAAAGTATTAAAAAATTAGTGTGTATCGTTAAAGAATTTAGAAATTTTTATGAATTTATTTGTCTCTATGTCAACGAGAAGCTTTATGAAGTGAAAAAAGGAGTGATGAGCGAACAAAACTATTAATCAGATTATATTATTATACAGTTCTGATTACATCGGCAAATAATCATCAAAGAGAATCAAACTTTCTATGACAACCGACAAAATTAAATTAGGAAACAAGCGTCGTAGAGATCTCTTTACGAGAACCAAACGGTTATCAAAATATCGAAAATTGTGTCAAACAATAGAGAAAACATTCCATAAAAATAAAAACAAACGTGTTATAAAGGTTGAGGAAAATCATGCCAAAAAGCAAAATTTCTTATCAAAATTGAAGAAGAAAAAATAAAAAACAAAATAAACAAAAATAACAATGAGTACTGACAGTCGACAACTAACATTAAAATCGGTGTCACGAATTAAACAAAAAGAAATATGAAAATAACCCAGATGCACCAGGGAGAGAGGGTAGAAAAAATAACCTAGCAGCGTTATTTCAAAAAATATCATTATTAATGATATTTAAGGGTTTTTTTATTTGAATAAATTACATAAATTTGTCATTCAATTTAATAATAATAATCTTTTTTACTATTAAAATTTTAAAAGTTATAAAATGAACAATAAGTTTACCGAATAGTTACAAAATAAACGCTAAACTTTATTAAAATATTGTAAAATGACTATTAAAACTAATCGAACTGCTTTATAAGTTCTTAAACTTATAAAAAATTATCATTAAAAATTATCATTATTTTATGTGTAGTGATCATTTTATAACAGTTTGATATATTTAATGATATTTTGTAACTTTTAAAATTTTAGTTATAGTCTGTTTTTCTAGTACCAAGACATACAAGGAGCGAGGTTTTGAAACTCTGCAATATTTCAATGATGGTTCTAAACACGAAGTGGGAGGTTGATTGGGTTGTTAAACTGCTTAAATGAAAATAAGTGTTTACGGTATATTTTTTTAAAATTTTAGGTGTTTAAAATATTTTTCTGTAAAAATATGTGCTCAAAGTTTCAATCGTCATAATTCTAGGTGTTTAAAGTTTACAATAGTACAATTTTAGGTGTCTGACCGTTAAAAGGCGTTAAAAAATTAATGCTTGACACGTGGCATGTTTATTTTATTTTTAAAATTAAAAACTTGAAACAAATTTTTTATAAATTTTTTTCAATTTTTCATAAAATCATGTAATTTTGCAATTTTTACAAAACAACCCTCAAATCCCTAACATTTCCCAAACCCAAACCCCCCAACTAGCCGCCTCTTCCGCTACCGATCGCAGCGCCTGAGCACACTCCTTTAGTCGCCAGACCTAGACAGTTATTTTCCCCAACACTACGTCGCTGGAAACGTCGAAATGCGTGTCAGGCAAACGTCGAATGTCGACGTCGTGTTGGGGGAAATGACCGCCTAGGTTTGGTGACCAAAAGGGTGTGCTCAAGCGCGATGATCGGCGGTAGAAGCAGCGATGATTTTGGGGTTTGGGTTTGTGAAATTTTAGGGATTTGGGAGCTGTTTTGTAAAAATTGCAAAATTTTGAGTTTTTATAAGAAATTGAATTTTTGGGTTTTTTTAATTAAAAAATAAATTAGTGCCACGTGTCAACCATTGATTGGCTAACATGTTTTTTAACACTCCTTAACGATTAGGCACCTAAAATTGTAACAATTGAAACTTTGAGCACCTATTTTTTTAAAAAAATACTTTAGACACCTAAAATTCAAAAGTGGTATACTTTGGACAACTATTTTTCATTTAAGCCTAACTTAAATGTAAGTTCTTAGTCGTCGTGTTTTTTTACATTAAATTAAAAGATATTACTTTCTCAAAATAAACATTAACATTCGAACCATTAAAATTGGATAATATAAACATTATTGACTATCCGGTCAATTAAGGAATCTTCTCGGCGGTTGTGGTAATGAGGATTGCTTGGAGTGATTTCATATACTTTGTATGAAAAGAGAGAAACTGTGGCCAGTTTAATTTTTTTAAGCAATGCTTCTTCTATTCTACAAATGACCCAAGAGGTGATACAAATTAGATTAACTGGGAAGAGTATAGTTAGAACTGATTTTTATTTGTAATTGTGTAATAACTTAGGAATCTTTGTATAGAGCTTTCAGTTAGTTTATAGGGGGTGTAATTCTGTTCCGTATATGAAGACTATATCTCACAAATTTGACCCGAAACTTGAGATTTGAATTAATTTATTCGATTCGAAATTTGGTATCGACCAGAATATGATGATCTAAGTTTGATCCAAAACTCGAAATAAATGAACCAAACCGAAATCGATCCGAATTTTAGTTGAACCAAAATGGACTCGAACAGAAATAAAGAAAAGATATTAAACGAAACAAAGAAAGATGAGAAATGAATTGCCGCACAACGCACCAAAAATCCAAATATACTGAATTTATAAAGTCACATATAGGGTGTAAAAAATTGACCTAACTTAAAACCTCGACTAAAACAGATCAATCTCCTATTGACCCGACCTAAAATCAACCGATCCGATATGACCAAACCCAACCCGAATCACCATAAGTACGAACTAAAATTGAACCAGACCTGAACCGAACCTAAACCAAATATAATCATACTTGAAATGACCCGAACCGAAATGACTGATTATTAAAGATTGTGATATTTTGTAACATATTTTTGTTTTTTTATATAATAAAATACAATTATTAAAAAGATTAATGACAAAACCGACAAGTGTTGATGAATTGGTAAGACTCATTGTATTTTCAGAGAAATAATGCAAGATCAAACATTAGAGACGATATTATTGGGAGGGATACCTTCGCACTCTAAATATAAACTGTATAATGGACATGGATATTACAAAAAGAATTAATGACAAAAGAATTATTTTTACTTAATTTAGTGAACATTTTATAAATTTTTAATTTTTCTGGAAAATAATTAGAGGCATTTAGAGCAAGCGTTGATGGTCGGTTGGTCAGAACTACTCACTTGCTCCATTCTTCTCTCCTTAAGTCTCAAGTTCAAAACTTAACAAGGGTATTTCCTTCCTCTAGAATTCTTCTTTCTCTCTAAGTAAAATCAGTTCAAAAAATTAAGGGCATTTAATTGTACAAACCATGGTCGCATGATTCATTGCTATCAAGGCTTAACCAAGGAAAAGTCAAAATTTGTATAGAGTTCCCCAATACATATTTATTTACCACATCGTCTGTCGTGACCAAAACCTTATATTAAATGATTCTTGAAGCATGGACCCAACATTTAATGGTCCCCATAGCTTCACGTGCACTAGGAGTACAAATGCCAAAATCTCACAAACTAAGGTTAAAACTTGAAACTACAAAGCCTTTTAAATGGTGGTAGAAAAAGGTCAATTGCTTGAGATTTAATTACCACTAAAATGTTGAAAATTATAAAATTATCATTATACAAAATAAAATAGTGACAATTTGGACATGTTTAAGAATAATTCTTTAATAGTTTGATAAAGTTTAATAATTATGTTATAGCAATTTGATAAGTTCAATAACAATTTTATAATCTAAGGCATTAGAGACTAAAATGATATTTTTACTTTAGTTTTGTGATCATTTATATACTTCATTCTTCAATTTTTATTAATGTAATTTTCTCTTAATTTATAATTAGAATTGATTAATATAACACATAAACGAGATTACAAACTCAATCATACATCTATATAATTATAATCAGAATCAATTATACAAAGTACAAACAAACTGATAATATATATATATGGGTTAGGATCCACTTACATGGTATAAAACTCAATTACTTTTACACTTTTTTGGACCGTTGGATGATGGTAATTAATGGCTAAGATTGTTTCCTTTTTTTCCAAGTGATAATTTTTACATTTTTTACTGTTAATCTCATCCATCTATTTTACTCATCTAATGGTCATGGATTAGTGTAAAACTCAACTATTTTTAACTATTTTTACACTTTTTTTGGACCGTTAAATGATGGTAATTAATGGCTAAGATTGTTTCCTTATCTTCTTTTTTCCAAGTGATAATCTTCACGTTTTTTACTGTTAATCCCATCCATCCATTTTACTCATCCAATGACCATGGATTAGTGTAAAACTAAATGAGTTTTACACCATGTAACTGGATCACATCCCTATAGTTACACCATGTGACTAAATGAGTTTTACATCATATATATATATATATATCAAACCAATTAAATCACACCAAATTGACTAAAAAAGAAAGATTTATGGACAAATTTAATTAAAAAATAAAAGTTAACATTGAAGGTTAGATTTATTAGTGTATAATTTCTTTTTTATTTGATTGGGATAAAAGTAGTTTTGGGCCTATAGTGACTGGGTGAAATGGGCCCATTGCATGGTTTATATGTCTGGCTTGATCTAGTAGGTTATAACAATTTGGAGTGTGGACCCTTGAAGATTTCCCTTATAGTTTCTGTTTTGGTCATCAAACTTAAAATATTTTCAATTTGGTGATTAATGTTTTTGATCGATTCTATTTTGATCACTCTCCATTAAATTGTTAACAGAACTGCTGGGTACTTTATTCGGATTTTGAGTATTTGCTTTAAATTGAACAAATTCTAATTGTTGATTGTTCTCCATCTAATTGAGTTGAACAAAATATGTAAATGATGAGGACTAAATGTATATGTAACAATTTTGGAAAGACCGCGCCAATAGTTTCATTTACGGTTTAATAGAGTGACCAAAATATAATTGATCTAAAATGTTAGCAGCTTTGATAAAAATAAAAACTGTACCGTTGGTTTCTTTGATTTTGTTTGTATCAGTTTTATCTTTTGTGTTTTTGGATGTATGTATCCCCCTGCCCTGCCCTGCCCTGCCCGTCCTTCACATGTTTCAGTGTACCGGCTCAGCTGCTGCCCCCACTGCCCGTCCTTCCATGTTTATTCCTTCTATTTATATTCTATTTCGGTTGATTCGATAGGATAAGACATTAATTTTAAAAATGAAATCATATTTTTAATTTTTGTTGTTACAAATAAAATAATTATTTTATATCAAACAAATAATCAAATATAAAATATCTTCGTGACACGTTTCTGATCAAAGAATGTCAATCAAGACGAAAGTATGTTGGCAAAGAGAGGGGGATTTTTTTTTATTTTTAATTCTTTATATATATATATATTTTAAATAGAATAATTATGAATTTTCCTCACCTTTCAAAATTTATGTTTGGCCCCACCCTTAAATTCTGGTTTCGTCCATAAAGTCGACGATCTCATATGTTTAGATTTTTTGTGACAGTTTTGTCGATATTTTTTAAAATTATTGGCGAAACAATCTATAAAATTAATTTTGTCAATTATCTCTCCTACTTCACTGCTTAACTGCTAGATTGCGGATGATAGACATAATCAATGAAAGGTCTCGATTTTTTCTTTTACGTCTTATATGTTTTCATGTCGTATTTTTTCGTATAAATTTTCATGTTTTATTTTTTTTTTTTTTGTATGAGATATTTTAAAGTGCATAATTGTCAAATTTTTCTTATTACAAAATATTTTATTGTTCCTTCTTTTATTTTAACGAGATATAACTTTTTATTCAAAGATAATAATTTAAAAACTACACTTATAACAAACTTTTATAATATTTTATTTAAATTTATCGTTTAAATAAAGGAGAACAAAAAAACTCTCAATAAGTAAGTCTTCCGGAGAAACACAAACATGGGTCAACGACTCAAGGTCGCGTTTTTCGTTTCCAATCGCTTGGGAAATTTTTAATTTTGGTCTTATTCTGCTCCTAGTACATGCATTTTTATGTAATTTAAATTTAGTCCCTTCTGGTTTAATTTCAAAAAATCAACTTATTTTTTTATTTAATCACATGATCAGTTTAAAATTAGGTAAAAGCAATCCTCTATAAACTTTCACAAGTGGTGATTTTTATTTATAAATTTCATTATGTGATGAGTATATCTGGATTTATTCTAGTGTGAATTTAATTATTAATAATTACATTAACTAAAAGATGATAAAATATGATTAATTTGAAAAATAAGAAAAACAACTCATTATTTCATGAACTTTTTACATTTACTATAAAAATCAGTGGAAATTTATTATAAATTTGTATTCTACAATGATTAAGTACCCGTTATTGAATAAATTTATTGATCTTATCTAAATTTTTCGTCCATTTTATATTTTTAGTGATAAATATTCAATCGGGTCAAATAAAAAAATCAAGTTAGTCAAGTTGAACTTAATCTTTATTTGAATTTTTTCAAGTAAAATTATTAAAATACAAGTCAAATCGAGTTATTTGAGTTTTTGTTTAAATTTAATTATATATATTTATAATATTTTTTGAATAATATGTTTGCTGAATTTTATTAGAAATTAAAATACAAAAACAATCCAAAAGAATGAAACTGTAGCAGAAAAATAACAAAACACCATAGATCTAAATAAAAAAAGCTAGAAAAACGAAACATTAGATCATCAAAACACGTCAAGTGGACTGTGAAACAGTGATAAAGATGAAAGATTAGAAAAATAGAAGCAAAGAGCAAGACTTATTGTCTCTATCTACCTACACACTTCAAGATTGAAGTATGAGTGATGAGCAAAATTAATACTCTTGGAGGCTGCTTCATAAACAGATTTGACTGTATCAATAAACGAATCACAAAAAATAATCAAACTATTGAAGATCACCGATAATTCGCAAATCAAAGTTGAACGTTGTGAAAAATATATCTACAAACGCAAATCTACTATAATGATAGACGATAATATGCCATAAAATAAAAACGTGTCTTAAAACAAAAAAACGTATCACAAAACAAATAAAAAATTAAAAATACCTAAATATAAAAAAATAAAAACTTAATATAAAAATAAGAGAAAAAATAACTATTGACAACGGCTACTAATATTAAAACTAATGCCACTGATATGAATCAAGTACTAAGAAAAAAAAAGGTTACACTATTATTTGGAGAGAGCCGCGGTAGGGTTTTGGAAAAAAACCAATTAACATTTAAAATATTATTATTTTAAAGATATTTATAATATTATTATTTTTAAGATATTTATAATATTATTGGTAATTAGTTTTAATTAAAATGGTTATTTATTATCATATTATATATACATATTTTATATACAATATGTATATAGTATGTAAAATAAAAAAATACGACTCAAACTTAAAAATTAATCTATTAATTATTAAAAAATTTAAACTCTTCAGATTTCACTTCATAATTCAAGTTTTAATTAAAATTTTTTAAAATCTAGTCGGATTTATAAAAATAAATCATATTTTTTAAATTTTAATTTTTTGAATTAAATTTTATCCATTCGTATTGATTTTGATTGTAATATTGGCTTTAAACTAAAGGAAATCTCAAAACACGCCAATTTCCATTTCTACCTCAATTTCTATTTGCAAGAGTTTCTACTTACTAATTAGTATTAACATAAACCCTAAAAAGTATTTCTCAAAACAGGCATTCCTCGCCCAAAAACCTGGCAAGCTGCTCTTCGTCCCATTCCCAACGCGTTCTCCCCTCGCTTGTACCCCACGCGCCTCCATCCTCCTCTTCCAACCACCCTCTGTTCTCTTCCAAACCGTTCACCACGTTCACATTCCAGTTCACAATCCCTCCCATGTCCACACTCGCCATCACGCTCGACTCAGAGTCCGAGAACGACGAGCCGCAGCTCTCTTCGTTGCCGTTTATGGTGATGTACGACGACGACGACTGGAAAACCAACGCCGACGAGTACGGATTGTCCCTGAACCTGACCTTCACCCCGTACGACGCCGTGGAACACATCGACAACGTCGTACGCTCCGCCGAGCCGTCCACGAGCTTCAAAAGCTCACTCATCGCGTCAGTATTGCAGCCTTCTTCATCCATCGATAACCACGCCAGAACGTCGTCGTTGAACTCAACCGTCTCCGCCTCCCTCCGCCGTTTCATCTCCGGAGACTCGTCGTTTCCGTTGCCGGTTCCTTGACCCGCTCTCTTTCCCTCTTCACCCTCCATTGGGGTTTTCTCGAAAGTAAAAAAAAAACGGTTTATATATAAACTGGGAAAACGTGGAGAGGAAGTATCTGGATATTTGATTTTGGTTGGACGGGTGATGTATTGAATGCCAGCCGTCTGATTGGATGGTACGAAATGATGCGGATGACGTGGAAGAGGATCTTGATTGACACGTGGCTAAAAGCGAGTGTCACGTGGGATAATTATAGTGACGTGGTAGGGTTGAATTCGTTGAGAAAAGGCGGGAAAATGTGGGGGGTGGAATGGGGCCCATTGGGGAGGGATTTATATGCACATTTGTCAGTACCTTTAGTACTTATATACGTCAGTTTTGGAATTCACAGAACAGCGATGGCTTTTTCTTTCGTAGAATTACAAGTTTGTCCTTATTTTGTCTTATTATTTCTATCCATTTCCTTCTTTACCCTTAAAGTTAATTACGATTCGGGTCAATGTCCGATCAAGTGGAATAATTTTTTTTGAATTATTCGAATTAACGTGTTATATTTATAACTTAAATTTTATTTGAAATTATTTTGATTTGATTAGAGTCAATTTTTTGAGTTCTTATACAAATTTAATTGTAATTATTTATCATGTTATAATATAATTTGATTTTAATTTAAACGACTTTCTCTAATCATATAAGATATGCGTGTATATTTCTTATGTGGCATATATTTTTTCATATCTTTTATATTGATATATATATCAGAAAAAATTGAGGGGCTCGACTTGAACTTAGAAATTCAATCTACTAATTGCTAAAAATTTCAAGTTATTTGAGTTATTCGAATTTTTATTTTACAACTCAAACTTTATCTAATTTTTTTAGTTGAGTTTATGGAATTTCGAGTCGAGTCAAAAAAATTGGTTTTTTCTAGTCGAGTTGAGTTTTGCTCACCCCTAATTACAACGCATGTTCTAATTCTATCTCCAAATTATGACTTTCATTTTAATATGGTTTATCAAAATTTTGAACGCTTCCATTTCATCTCTGATCTATGATCCTATATCTAAATTGGTCTCAAACTTTGAAGGGTTCTAATTTCATCAATAAACTATTGGTATATGTTAATCACATCTATTGTTAATAAAATTGTTAAAAAAATGTTAAATACCATGTAAATAATTTAGAGTGAGCATTCGATAGAGTCGAGTTTATAAAATTCGAGTCGAGTTATTCTACTTTCTATTCAAATTTTATTGTATATATTTATAATGTTATGGTGGTAATTGGTTACAATTTAAACTTTCTATAACCATATATATATATATATATTGATAAACCTATTTGATTTTGATATTACTTAAAGAAAAATATTTTTGGACTTAAACTAATTTGCAAAAATATTTCAAAAGTACATAAACTTGAAAAATAAGTTTGAAATGTTTTTAAATGGTTTTTTACATATTTAAATGCTTTTAAAATAACCAGTGTCAAAAACATGCTGTGAATATCGATACCTATACACAAGTATTGATACTTGGTCAGCTGTATCGATACCCACTTTACCCGTATCGATACACTCCTTTAGTTTGCCAAAACTCAATTTTTTAGTAGCCAAAATTGGTATTAATACGACTTATACTGCACCGATACAGAAGGGTCCATATCGATACAAATGTATCATGTACTGATACCCAATGCATTTATTGCCCAACAACTCTTTCTTCTTTAGGTAGCTTAACAATACCAGCACACGCGTACCGATACACCATGCTCCAGAATTGCATTTATGGCTAGAATTTATGTCCCCAATGATTCTTAACAACCCTCAACGGCTACCAACAACCATGAAGTCATTAGAGGGTTAAAAAGACCTCTCCAAGCATCTATGGAACAACAAGAAACAACAACCCATCATTCTATGATCAAACAAAGTGTTTTGTGCTTTTAATTGTTATTTTCTTTACAGAACACACTTGTGAGCTTTTTTATCATATATGCTCAAGTGTTAGGTTTTGGGTGAGAGATTTTATTTGTGCAAACATTAGTGCGGTTTTCTTTGTTTGCTAATTTGTAGTCTTTTGTAAACGAATGTCTTCTAGACTTTGGGGTATAAGTTTAGTTTGTGAGGGTTATCTCTTTGATCTCGAAAAAAAGAAAGACAAATTAGTGAATTTGTAGAAAATCCTTAATGAGAAGCTAAGGTAGTGGATGTAGAGCTTGGTTAGAAGCTTGAACCACTATAAATCATTGTGTTCAATTTTTATTTTCCATAGCTTCCGCCTCAAACACCTTAAAAACAATTCACCCCTATTGGATACTCGGTTGATCGTTCGAGCCTTCCAACAATTGGTATTAGAGCTTCTTCTCTACATCGGATTAACATCATAGAATCGATCCTAGAGGTACTCAACATTTCTACATCAACCGGAGTTCATGGCATAATCCATCGATAGGCCATCTTTCTTTGACGAGACCAACTACTCCTATTGGAAGAATAGGATGATGTACTTCATAAGAGCTACATATTATCGTCTTTGGGAGCCATTCGTTCTACAAAGAAGCAATGCGGAATGAAGTGCAGATGATCGCAAGAAGATGAAGCTAAATGCGAAGGCTTTGCACATTCTCTTTTGTGCATTTGGCCTAAAAGAATATGCCAAAGTCTCTTTTTGTGAGAGTGCAAAGGAGATTTAGGACAAGCTTGAAGTCACTCATGAAGGAACCAATGAAGTGAAGGAGACTAAGATTGGTCTTCTCAACCTTGAGTATGAGAACTTCAAGATGGACTCGGAAGAAGACATCAAAGCTATGTCCGATCAATTCTCCACGATTGTGAACAGACTCAAAGGCTATGGAGAAGTGATATAGAAGGAAAAGCTTGTGAGGAAGTTTATTTACTCACTTCCTGACTTACGGACTCTAAAAAGACCGTCATCATAGAAACAAAGAACTTGAAATAGCTCAAGCTTAACGAGCTTATGGGATATTTGCTCACCCGTGAGATGATGATGTCCAAGGGGAAAAAGAATATTATAGAGAAAGGAATTGAATATTCGAATGTTGCTCTCAAATCCTCCTAAAAAATTCAAGAAGAATCAAGTGAAGAAGAGAGAGAAGATGAAGAAGAAGAGACGATCAAGCTCTTCAAGAAATGTGCCCGATTCATAAAGTGTCATAAGGAAGAACTAAGACATGAATCAAGAATGAAGAGGAATGATCCCATCATATGCTTTGAGTGCAAGAAGCTGAGGCATATCAAGTACAATTGCCCTCGTTTCAACAACAAGGGATCAAGCCATAAGAAAAAGACATTTGTGGCTACATGGAGTGATGAAGAGGACTTTACCGAAAATGAGGTAGCTCACATATGTCTCATAGCCATCGAAGAAGATTCAAGGGTAACTTCTAATTCATCTACTTCAATTTCATATTCTTTTGATGAATTACAAGATGCTTACGATGATTTGATTTTTAAATTTAAAAATCACATTTTGAAAAACAAGAAAACAGTTTCAAATTTGAAAATTCAAAATGATTAAATTTCTAAAACCAAAGATGAACTTGAAGTAAAACCGATTTACAAAATTTGCTTCAAAAAATTCATGAAGATCATCAAAAGGAGTTGGATGATCTTAAGAAGAAAAAAGTTCATATTTACAAAGATTTTAGAAAAGAAATTAGAGAATGCTCCAAATCTAGTTTTGTAAATTCAAACTTTTATCAAAGACAATCTAGTTCCCCTAGATTTTTCAAAGGCAAAATGATTATTGACATTTGGGTCCCTAAGGGACTAATTTATTCAAACAAAAAGGAAGACATTGAAAAATGGATTCCTAAGAGGACTAAAGTTTTTGGGACTAATTCCATTGGATCCAAAGCAATTTAGATACCAAAAATTACCTGATTGCATTTTGTAGGTGTAATTGAGCAATTGATGATCAAAGTCAAATCTTGGAAGCTCATGACTCACAAAGGAGGAATGACACTTGGAGAAGGAATGATTGATATCCTACCTTGGTTTAAGTGGTACATTTATTTTCATGCAATTCCGCTTGATCATGTGTTCCTTGTCCATTTTTTTAATGTTCTAAGCATGTTTTGTATGACTCCATATTGTGCATAATTGCATATAGTTAGGAGGAGTCTTGTCATATCCCGAAAACTGGTCTAGCCGAAATTAGTTTTCGATGATCAGAAATTTTGTATTGGCTAAGTCCGAATGGTGTAATTATTAAATCCTTGTACCCAATTTTGAAGTAATGAAAGTTATTTGGGCTTAATTGAAATTGCTGGTCCTTTTTTGTAAGGATTGGAAGTTAGAGGTTTCATTAAAAATACTGAAAATGCTAAATCTTGGCAAGGCGTATCGATACGGTAGGACCTGTATCGATACGACCTAATTGCTTTTAACTAACTTACCCAACTCAGCTTAGCCGTATCGATACGGACATAAGGTGTATTGATATGGGTCTCTGTTCAAATCGATTTAGTGACCAAATTGAAAAGATTTGAAGTAGCAGATGACTCACCTACTTGCTTGCCACTCCTCTACGTGAGAATGATCTGAAAAGGATGACAATTGGTCATCAATTGTCAAAGCTTGGAAAAGATTGAGAAAATATATTAATTAAAGGGGTTAAGCAAACCCTTTGCTAAGGGAAAACTTCCTATTGGCTAAGGGTGATGTGGGTTATGATTAAGGCCATAGCCTTCTTAAAATGAATAGGGGAGAAAAAGAACTTGTCTTTGTTTTGCCTCACCGAAACCAAAACTAAACGTTTGATTAAAGAAAAAAATTACACACATCCATTGTCATCTTCCTCCCTAAGCTCAAACATACACCTGTCTAATTGAACTCCTTAAGCTTTCTTTGTTTCAAAAGCTTCAATCCATAGATATCGGTTAGGTAATTAAAATCCCTAAATCTATTGTTGATTCCATTGACTATTAAATATCCAATTTTGAGTTATAATTCTCAAGTCAAACTCTTGTTCTTCAAGTTTCAAAATATGAATCTATTCTATAGCTAATAGCTATTCTAAGATTAGAAATGAATATCGATGTTGTTATATTGATTGTAACAATCTGCCATTTTATTTCTTTAGCTCAAGAATCGGAGGAAGCTAGCCCATCGTCTCCAACGAAAGCTAGGAATAAAGGGATCACTATTCGTGAGCCTTGAAAGCATCGAAATTCAAGGTGAGTATAGTTGTGTCATGGTATTGGCTAGGTGCCATCTCGGTTGCATTTGATTTGTGTCTATGATATGTCTCGCTTGGATAGCTCAAGTAGAGCTTACAAGTACAAACATCGTGTTGTAAGTATGGTAAGGCCATTCTAATACTTTTGATGCATTTCGATGTCTTATGAATCAATTGTTATACATTATATGAGAAACATGTTTAATGTTAGTATTGACATTCATGAGAATTGATATGATACATTAATGATATGATATGATATTATATGATATGTTATTTGGAGCTAAGGCTCAATTCGCAATCCGATATGATATAACATACGGACACAAAGGTAAGTTTTATGATGATATGTGTAACCTTGGACACTTGCGAACATTGGATACAATTGGCATGCTATAGGGTCATTTGAGCTCACTAAGTAAGGGATTAGACTACGGTCCGGGGCTATGGCCTATACGCGGGGAGAAAATGTTGGTTTGTGTAAGGGACTTCGAAGCTACGGCCTATTTCCGATATGTGTGGCATACAGGGGAATCCGCGTATCCATTGGTTGTTATGTCTAAGGGGAAAATAAAGAATATGTATTTTGCATTTAACATATGAAATTACTACATATTGATGTTGAGTATGTATTGTATAAGTTAATGTCATGTATATGTCATTCAAGCATGCTTACATGTTGTACATGTCATTAAGGAACTTGTTGCATTTGTTATAACTACCTCACTAGGCTATATAAGCCTAACATCCGTGTGTCTCATGCATTTCAAGACCTTGACACAATCTGAGTCTCGATCGTGTTATCGAAGTTGTAAGTCACTTCCACCAATTTCCATGTATGCTTACATTTTGTTCTAAACTCCTAGTAAGGTGGCATAGGGCTTGGACATGTTACATTGGTCTATTTTGATATGTATGTAATGACCCTTAAGTGACTAAGTGTTAAACATGGAATATGGTATGTTTGCAAAACGTCAAAACTAGTTAAAATGGACTTTAAGGTGCCAAAAGGTAAAAACATAGTAAACGGATCTGAAATACTCTAAAATTTTGTATTCTATTAAAATTGTGGATTAATAACTTTCTGGTAAAATTTCATGGCATTTGGACATCGTTCAATAGGTTAAATTGGCTAAACACCAGATAAATATATGTCATTACATGATAAGAGTATCGATACAGGTCAAGCTGTATCAATACGACATTTCATAATTGGATTGGTAAAATAGAGCGTATTGATACACTAAGGGGTTGTACCTATACGGGTCTTGGCAGTGGGTCTGGGAAATAAATGGTATCGAAACAACCTTAGGCTATACCGAAACGGGTCAACCTCGGTCAACGCGTATCGATACAGGCTTAGATGTATCCATATGGGCTTGTTACCCCTGAATCTATAATTGAGAAATTTGGCTTAGTGCACCAATACAGTCTTAAGTGTATCCGTACAGTGTTAGTTGATTCTGTTAAAAGACTTTAACTACAGTTTTAAATAGTTTACAGATTGGTCACTAATATTTAAATGGTCTAATTGGATAGGTAAAACGACCTCCGTTAACAACAAAAATTCACAGGCTAATAGTTGCAAGTTCAATTGAAGGTCAGTAAAAAGGAATTTTGATAAAGACTCTTAATTTGTAATTTAAAATTTAGTCCCCAAGTTAAAAAAAGTTTGAAATTAACCCCAAATTGAGTAAGCAATTAATACATTAGTTCGATAAGTTGTAAAAGAGAATAATAAGACATTCTAAATAAGATTCCGAATTCCGAATAAGCTTTCGATCTCTGAATAAGTTTTTGATAACACTTTTCAACCCAGTTCTCTACCAGGCCGAGAATGGGGTGTTACATTTGTGGTATCAAAGGTAGAGTTTAGTCGATTATAGGAATAAACTGAGGCTTGTCATGAGTATGCATGTACATATGCCACCTAGGAGTTTGTTTGTATATGTTATCTGTGACTTGCAACTAACACGATTTAACTTTTTCTTTTCGATTAGATTTGAGAATGTCTGTACCCACTGATAGGCGTGTCGTAAACAAACCACACACTGGCTCTTCCTCGACATAGGGGGACAACTTGGGAGTTGAAGTCTGACTGAAGCAGGTGGGACAGAATCACCCACCTAATCTTCATTTGATGCCTCATGCTCAGCAGGAGTATCTGATGTCCATGGCTGAGATGATCAAACATGTGGTTGTGTCACTCAGGCAGGAGTAGTCACCTTAGTCTGCTGAAGCACCTTCATCTGTCTCAAGAGCCCTTATTAATAAGCTCAGTCAGTATCTAGTTTATACCTTTATTGGCCAAGAACAGGACAACCTGAAATAACAGAGTATTGGCTAGAGAACACTCTCAAAGTCCTGAATAAGCAGATGAAGTGTCCTGATGAACATAAGATGGAGTGTGCTCTGACACTGATTTCTAAAGAGGCTTAGAGTTGGTGGGACATTGTGACACTCACCATATCGAGCATAGAGTTACATGAGACTTTTTCCATCAAGAGTTCCGTAAGAAGTATATCAACGAACATTACCTTACTGAAAAGCGTAAGAAATTCCTCCATCTGAGACAAGAAGGACGACTCGTGGAGTAGTATATCTATAACTTCTGTAAGTACTCGAAGTATGGTGTCGAGATCATACGTACGGAGAAGAAGAAGTGTAGAATGTTTATCGATGACCTATGTGATGAATTACGTCCTCTCTTCACTACCTTAAAGTTAGAGGACTTTCAGAATTTGGTCAACCGAACGATTGCTACTGAAGCTTCCCAGAAGGCTTATGAAAGAAGGGAAGGGAATCAAGCCAGATCCGACAAGAGATTCTGAGATGATTCCATACCTCTCATGCCTTAGAAGAAAGGTAGGCAGTGGGACCAGAAGTCTGCCATCTTTCAGTAGCTGCCAAAGACGGGATATATGCCACAATCCCAATCTCTGAGAACATCTATCGCTCGTACAACTTCAGTTGACAGTACGAGTGGTTCTGAAAGAGGCTCACAGATTCCTTTATGTAGCTTTTAGCAGAAGAGACATCTCGAGCAATATCGTGAACAGGTCGTATCTTGCTACCTATATGGTGAAGCTGGTCATTTTATCAGACAATGTCCACAGAATCTGAATGCTCCTACCTTAGTGGCTTCTCAAAACAATCCACTAAGGGAAGATGAGCAAAATAAGTATAGTTTGGATCAACGGGAAGACCTCGCAACTCAAACACTCCTTTAGTTGGGCGCGACTCTCAAGCATCAGCCCAGATGTACCACGTTCGAGGCCGAGAGCAAGAAGACGATCTTGACGTGATTGCAGGTATGGTGTAATTATGTTATGATCTTGTTTATGCTTTGGTAGATCTCGGCTCTACGCATTCCTTTATTAGTGAACCATTGATTGAAGAGCTTGATAAACCTATTTGATTTTTATATAACTTAAAGAAATATGTTTTTGGACTTAAACTAATTTGAAAAAATATTTCAAAAGTCCAGAAACTTGAAAAATATGTTTGAAATGTTTTTAAAGGATTTTTGACATATTTAAATGCTTTTAAAATAGCCAAAGTGTCAAAACCATGTTGTGAGTATTGTTACCCATACACAGATATCGATATCTGGTCAACTATATCGATACCCACTTTATCCGTATCGATACGCCTCTTTATTTTGCCAAAACTCAATTTTCCAGTAGCCAAAATCGGTATCGATACGGCTTAGACTATACCGATATGGAAGGGTCCATACCAATACGCAAGTATCGTGTACCGTTACCTAGTATATTTATTGCCCAACGCCTCTTTCTTCTTTAGGTACCGTACCGATATCAGCACATGTGTACCGATACGCCCTGCTCTAGAACTGCATTTATGACTGGAATTTATGTCCCCGACGACTCTTAACAACTACCAACGACCATGAAGTCATTAGAGGGTTTAAAAGACATCTCCAAGCATCCATGGAACAACAAGAAGCAACAACCTAACATTCTATGATCAAACAAAGTGTTTTGTGCTTTTAATTGTCATTTTCTTTGTAGAACACACTTGTGAGCTTAATTGTCATATATGCTCAAGTGTTAGGTTTTGGGTGAGAGAGCTTATTTGTGCAAACATTTGCCTAGTGAGGTTTTCTTTGTTTGCTAATTTACAGTCTCTTATAAAAAAATGTCTTCTAGACTTTGGGTTATAAGTCTAGTCTGTGAGGGTTATCTCCTTGATCTCGGAAAAAGAAAAGACAAATTAGTGAATTTCTAAAAAAATCCTTAGTGAGAAGCTAAGGTAGTGGATGTAGAGCTTGGTTAGAAGCTTGAACCACTATAAATCACCGTGTCCAATTTTTATTTTCACAGCTTCCAAGTTCCACCTCAAACACCTTAAAACTAATTCACCCCCTCTTGGCTACTCGGTTGATCGTTCGATCCTCCCAACATATATATATATATCTTCGTATTTTTCTTATGTGATATACATTTATCATTAAAAGTTGTAGGACTCGACTCGAACTTGTGAACTAATCCACTAATTGCTAAGATTTTCAAATTATTTAATTTTTTATTTTATAACTCAATTTTTATTTAATTTTTTAAATCAAAATTTGTCACATCGAGTTGAAAAAATCAATTTTTTTTCACTGGAGTCAAATTTTGTTCAGCCATATTTATATAATTTTATAATGTAGCATAAATGAGAATTAATATTATATCACGTCTCAAGATTATTATCTAAAATAATATTAAAAGGTCATTTTTTGTTTTATTTTTTTGGGTGAATTTGTTCTTTTATTCCAAACTCAACCACATTAGTATCACCAACACATTACACTAAAAATATAAATCCACGTATACAAAACCTATATGTAAACTCATAAACAAAATTGGTACATGATTAACATATACTTTGAGATGAAATTAGAACGTTCAAAAGTTTAAGAACCAATTTAGAATTATATCGTAGTTTGGTGTGAAATTAGAATGTTTAAAACTTTGAGAATCAATTTAGAATAAAAATTTTAGTTAGAAGATAAAATTGAAAAATTCAAAAATTTTAGAACCAATTTAAAATAAAGGTTATAATTTTGAAAAGTGTGGTGCAACCAACTCAACCCCTAAAGTAATATATTTGAATCATTGTTGATAATCTCACTGTCCTGATGGTTTAATGACATTGACACCCTTTATTTGGAGTTCGAACTTTGTTCTCCTCCACATATAAAAACAAAAAAAATATTGAGCAACTGCAATCATAATAAACCATTACGATGAATTGTTGGACTTAATAATCATAATATGTCTGTTTCAGGTTTATATTCGAAGTTTATAGTTGTTTTTTCGATCAATGTCATCTATAAATTTCGAACATATTGTCACTGGTCATTACACTCTTCTCAAAAGATATATCTATTGAGAAGAAGGTAATGGTCCCGTAACTATATATTCTTTTATTGAAAGTGTAATGTATCTTATCACTGCTTATATTATATTCGATTTTGAGATTAGTATTTATATTTTAATTTGGTATCCTTTAATATTCTTACTATAATAATGGGAAAAATACTTCCCCCCGTGGAAACTATAATTCTTAAAGTACTCACTTAGCCTCTAAGGTTTAATTAAATTACATACCTACCCCCTTAAGGTTAAACACATACCTACCCCCTTAAGGTTAAACACAAAGACAATTATGACAATTATAATGCCCCTATTATTCTTTATATATATATATATATATATTAGTTTTTAATTTCTTTTATTTTTAATTAGGAAATAATGAAAATACAACTAATTTAAAATTATACTATTAAAATAAAAATAAAAAAATTAAATTCAAATTAAATTTTGTTAGACTTTAAGTAAATTCAAGTATTTCAAACTTATACTTAACTCGTATATATATAAAATTTAAGATAATCCATTATTATTATTTAAAATTTAAACTTCGAACATATGTTCTTTCATTGGAAGGGTAATGTATCTTATCATTGTTTATATTATATCCGATTTTGAGATTAGTATTAATATTTTAATTTGGTATCATTTAATATTCTTACTATAATAATGGGAAAAATACTTCCCCCGTGGAGACTATAATTTTGAAAGTACTCACTTAGCCTCTAAGGTTTAATTAAATTACATACCTACCCCCGTAAGGTTAAACACAAAGACAATTATGACAATTATAATGCCCCTATTATTCTTTATATATATATATATATATATATTTTTTAATTTCTTTTATTTTTAATTAGGAAATAATGAAAATACAACTAATTTAAAATTATACTATTAAAATAAAAATAAAAATTCAAATAAAATTATGTTACCTTTAAGTAAATTCAAGTATTTCAAACAAATACTTAACTCAAATATATATAAAATTTAAGATAATCTATTGTTATTATTTAAAATTTAAACTTTGAACACATGTTCTTTCATTGGAAGTGTAATGTATCTTATCACTACTTATATTATATCCGATTTTGAGATTAGTATTTATATTTTAATTTGGTATCATTTAATTTTCTTACTATAATAATGGGAAAAATACTTCCCCGTTGGAGACTATAATTTTGAAAGTACTCACTTAGCCTCTAAGGTTTAATTAAATTACATAACTACCCCCTTAAGGTTAAACACACAGACAATTATGACAATTATAATGCCCCTATTATTCTTTATATATATATATATATATATATATATATGGTTAGGATCCACTTACACTGTGTAAAACTCAATTACTTTTACACAATTTTTGGATCGTTGGATGAGGGTAATAAATGGCTCATATTATTTCCTTATCTTTTTTTCCAAGTAATAATCTTCATATTTTCTACTGTTAATCTCATCCATCCATTTCACTCATCCAATGACCATAGATTAGTGTAAAACTAAATGAGTTTTACACCATGTAACTGGATCCCATATATATATATATTAGTTTTTGTTCTAAATATCTTTATTTATGGTAGATATCCATATATTAAATAAGACTTTAATGTACTTTATTATTAGGGTTTAATACCCATTGGAATTAGAGTTTTCATCTTATGCCTGTAAATATAGAGTTTGGAGAAAGCATTGTACACAACCCTACTTTGAGATATAATACAAGTCTCTCTCTTTCTCTCTCTTTGTTTCTCATCTTGTTCTTATTCATCTATTTTGTTCTTGCTCTTTACATTATTCACAACACGTTATCAGCACGATCTCGCTCAATAACCGTTATTCTTGTCGGCAATTCTCGAAAAAGATTTCAACAAGATATTGGTGATTACATCTACTACACATTCAACTTAGCTTGGAAATTCCGGTATGTTTTGTTTATTTTTATATCGATATAAAGATTGATTAACTACTCTTATATTGAGGTCAGTGTATTTTGATATATTGTTCCATTATTATTTCGTTCTAATGTTTTGAATATTTGACCAATCACCCGTAATTATTTGTCACTTTCTCTATAATTTATTTTTCTCTCAGATTGATTTTTCCCTCGTAGCAGCAACTTCTATAAATAATATAGACTTCGCCATGTTCAGGTCCGCAATAGTAATGCAAAGGAAACATGAAATTTTTGAGTATTTTACTAGAAGAAGAAAAAGAAAATTTTAGTTCTTACACTGCAAAGGGTTGTGCGACACTATGGAGATAAGGCTTCCGTTGCTCTCAACTCCAGACCAATGCTTCTCGAAGTAGAAGGCTTTAATTATGGGGTAAGGAAATTATGCCGTATACTTATTAATATATCCTCATAATTAAAGATCAATATTTATTTATGTTATTTTATTAATTAAAGTTGGTATTTTTAACATATTTTGAGTTTTACATGATATCTTTAAATGACTTGGAAAGAGATATGACATTAAGAGATTATGAGGAGCTGTCTTGTTAATTTATATCTCCATTGTCATCGAGAGGAAAATCAATATTGGTAAACTCTATTTTTATTCTTTAAATTACGATTTTAAAGTGCAATAAATTATAGTTGTATTTTTAACCATATTTTGAGTTTTACATGATATCTTTAAATGACTTGGTAATAGATATGACATTAAGAGATTATGAGAAGCTGTCTTGTTAATTTATATCTCCATTGTCATCGAGAGGAAAATCAATATCGGTAAACTCTATTTTTATTCTTTAAATTACGATTTTAAAGTGCAATAAATTATAGTGATTTATGATCTACAAGAAGACTATTATAAATTATGGTGATTTATGTTCTTTGTTCTTTTGTTTAATCTAAATATATTGGCTGGACATCCCGTTCTACGAGGCTATTGGTCTCAAAGAAGGTTTCTAAAGGACCTTGTGAACTGGTTTAACAATACCGCGTACGAGGATTAAATCTTTAGAATAATCTGCTCAAAATAAGGATAAAACTATATACTTCTTCGTCCTCACCTCCATGAGGGGTTGAAATCTGAATATTTAACGTTGAAAGATCCTCTTGTTCCTTAAAATAATCTAAAGGAACGATATGACCATCAGAAAATTGTGATTCTACCTAAAGCTCAATATGGTTGGCTGCATTTGAGATTGCAAGATTATAAATCAGTAAGCGAGTATAACTCTGATATGTTTCAAATTACTTCACAATTGAAGTTATGTAGTCAAAATATTAGTGATGATGATATGTTAGAAAAAATACTCCACTTTTCACGCAAATAATGTTGTCCTCAGACACAATATCGTGAAAAATATTTTTAAGGCCCACTGGCTCCACTCTATTCGGTGAAGTGAATGTGAGATTTTATAATAGAAAAAAATAAATGCCACATTAGTAGTTGTGGTCATGGTCAAGGTTATGGACATAGACATTATGGTCATTTTGAGAATAATTATACCCACCACAAGTGGAATAATAAAGATGACAATAGTGCAAAAATATCATTCCAAGAAAAGAGGAATCTATGTGCCATAGATGTGACAACTTAAATCACTGGCTTTGTATTTGCCGAACGCCGAAGCATTATGGACTTTTATCCACAATTATGAATGATAAAGGAAAGAAAATATAAACAAATTTTATTTATGAAAAAAATAATTATGGCATTTTTAGTCAAACTCATTTAGATATTGTTGATTTTCTCATAATCCTTGAAGGGAATAATTCACCATTTATTTTATTTCCCTTATAGCCTCTAAAGGGAATAATTGATCCTTTATTTATTTTGTTTTATTTATTATTTACTTTATGTTAATTTGTTTTATATATTATTTATTTACGCTTTATGTTAATTTATCCTTTGAAGAATATGATTACTTTCGGAATAAAATATGCAATGAATTGTGGCGATTTATGCTTAGTAGACAGTGCAAGTACTCATACTATACTTAAGCATAAGAACTATTTTTCTATTTAAATGCAAGAGGGAAAATGTGAGTACTATATCTCAAAGTACTAAAATATCAATGCTCCGGAAGAATAATAAGTTCTTGTGACATTATCTTTGATAGATAATTGATTTAATATGTGCTATATTTAATATTTTTCATTCCCTGAAGTGAATGGTACAAAGTACATATTTTTCATTCCCCGAAGTGAATGAAACAAAACACATATTGAAATGTGCATAATTATACATATTTTCCCATTTAAAATGCAAGGGAATAATGAAAGTACTATATCCGGAAGTACTAATATCATAGAAGGCTCCGAAAGAGCAAATATGTTATTGCCAAATGAAACTTAATTCCATATTTACACTGCGTTATACTTGTCAAAGTCGCAAAAAAACTTATTATTTTAAAGATATTCATAGAAATGAATATCATATTGAGACTATTAGTTAAGGGGAAGCTGGCTATCTTCATATTACGAGTATAATCCAAGGCAATAAGAAAATATTGACAAAATTACATGCACTGTCATTCAAATTGTACTACACAAGAATTAGTACAAATTAAAGCTCATGCTATTATAAACCAGAAGTTTACTAATAATTTTATTATTTGGCATGACCGATTAGGCCATCCCCGTTCAATTATGATGCGAAAAGTTATTGTCACTTCATGTGGTTATTCATTGAAGAACTGATAGATTCTTCAAAGTAATGTTTTTTCATGTGATGCTTGATCTCAAAGCAAATTGATTATTCAACCATCACCAGCTAAGATAGATTATGAATCTATTAATTTTCTAGAACAGATACATGGTGATATACGTGGACCCATACACCCTTCTTATATATCATCTAGATATTTTATAGTTTTAATCGATGCATCGACTAGATGATCATATGTATCCTTGTTATCAACCCACAACTTGGCGTTTGCGAGGTTACTTACTTAGTTGATAAAATTATGAGCACATTTTTCAAATTACCCTATAAAGACAATTAGTCCTAATAATGCCGGTGACATGCCATTTTATATGTAGCATCACTAATTCACATCAAGCCAACAAATTATCATAAGTTATCCCCATTACAAATGGCTTTTGGTCAAGAACCAAATATTTCTCATCTTAAAATTTTTGGGCGTGCGATATATGTTATAATTGCTTCACCACAATGCACAAATATGAGTTTTCAAAAGAGGTTAGGAATATATGTCGGATTTGAATCCCCCAATAATTAAATACCTTTAGCCTTTGACAGGGAGTTTATTTACAGCTCGATTTGCCGACTGTCATTTTAATGAGTCATTTTTCCCAACATTAGGGGAGAAAATAAATAACTAGAAAAAAGAAATAAGTTGGAATGAATTATCATTATCTCAGTTTGATTCACGTACTCAACAATATGAACTATAAGTTCAAAGGATAATTCATTTAGCAAATCAATTACCAGATGATTTTGCTGACTCTAAAAGAACGACTAAGTCACATATACCAACTATGAATGCCCTGATTTAAATTTGATGTCCCGGAAGGACAAACTCTAGTTACTAATGAGTCTAATTTACGCCTATAGTGTGGTAGACAAGTAGGTTCCAAAGATTAAAAAAAATCCTCAAAAAAGAAAAAAGGAGTTGTATATTATGATGGTTCGATCGAGGAATCAACGAATTATAAAAATCTCTAGAAGAGATTAAAAGGTCTCCAACAGAGACATTGTACATAACTCAGGTACCTGATACGAGATCTCAATGAATTATGTCATGTCTGGTAATAAGTGAAACCAAAATTAAATCGACGTCGATAATACATTTGCATGCAATATAAAATTAGAGATTTTGATGTGGATCATGAACCATTGTCAATTGAACAATACAAACAAACAAATGATTGGTCAAAATAGAAAGAGACAATTGAGGCAAAACTAAAATCTCTTTCAAGAGAGAAGTATTTGTGAGATATAAATGGGTCTTTGTGAGAAAAAGAAATACAAAGGGAAAATCATGAGATATAAGCTCGTTTGGTTGCACAAGGATTCTCACAAAGACATAAAATCGATTATGAGAAAACATATTTCTCGGTGGTGGATGCAACTACTTTTAGATTATGATTAGTCTGACAATAAACAAAACGACTTAGTTTCTACCTAATAGATGTTATTACATCCTATTTGTATGAGCCTCTTGATAATAATATTTACATGAAACTTCTGGAATGATTTAGACTGCATAAGCAGTTAATTCAAGTTCTCGAGAACGCTATTCAATCAAATTAAATTTATCTATTTATAGATTAAACAAATTGGGCACATATTGTATAATCGCCTCAATGAATACTTATTAGCGGAAGGCTATAAGAATGATTCAATTTCCCTGAGTATTTTTATTAAGAGGTTTAACTCTGGATTTGTCATTGTTGTTGTTGTGTATGTCGATGATTTGAATATCGTTGACACTCGTGAAGAGATCTCTTTAACAATGGAATCCTTGTGCATCAATTGACATACACAGAAAAACGTTTAAAGAGACTTTACATGCATAACGCATATTCGTTGATCACCCTTATGGTTGCTAGGTCTCTTAATGTAAACAAAGATCCATTATGCCATCGAGAAAAGGGTGATGATATTCTTGGTCTAAAGCACAATATATATATTAATTGATCTGGAAGCATCATATCTTAGTTGGTCCAAATATATTATCTAAGTGCTACGAGACCATTACCTTTAGATCTTTCAAAACTCGATGCCTCTCCAGATCATGTAAATAATTGCTATGCACGAGACAAAGTCGAAATATGTGTTTGGCTAAACATATCCAGAAGATATGTGAATTGCTTTCACAAGATAAGATGCAAGCTATCTTGTGTGGAGATAATGCAAAATTTATATCTCAAGGTGGATACATCAAATGTGATAAAAAGAAAAATATTTCATCAAAGTTTCGTCCCTCATGATCTTCAGAAGAATAGTATTCAATGAATCCTTTCAAGCAGTAATTTGAAAGTTATATTCACCAATGCATAGTCTACTTCAACATTTGGAGATTATATTCAAGATTGAATTATGAAGATTCAAAGACCTTATGTGATATTTTCACGAGGGAGAGTAAATACGCGTTGCACTCTTTTTCCCTTAACCGAGGTTCTGTCCCAATAGGTTTTCCTGGTAAGATTTTTAATGAGGCAACATGTTATGCGTATAAAAAATGTTTGTACTCTTTTTCCTTCACTAAGAATTTTTTCCCATAGGATTTTTACCTTAGTAAGGTTTTAACGAGACATATTATCTTCATAGATATCCAAGAGAGTGTTAATATTTTTATTTATAGTGGATATCCATATATTAAATGAGACTTTAATGTACTTTATTATTAGGGTTTAATACTTATTGAAATTAGAGTTTCTATCTTATGCTTATAAATATAGAGTTCGGAGAAAACATTGTACTCAACCCTACTTTGAGAATATAATACAAGTCTCTCTCTTTGTTTCTCATCTTATTCTTGTTCATCTATTTTGTTCTTGCTCTTTACATTATTCACAACAATTTTTAATTTCTTTTATTTTTAATTAGGAAATAATGAAAATGCAACTAATTTAAAATTAAACTATTAAAATAAAAATTTAAATTCAAATTAAATTATGTTAGACTTTAAGTAAATTCAAGTATTTTAAACTTATACTTAAATATATATAAAATTTAAGATAATCCATTATTATTATTTAAAATTTAAACTTGTTATACCCAATTAAAACATCACATTTTTCGTTAAGATCTAAGAAAATCATAAATAAAGATTTAAACTAATAAATAATAAATTATTTAGCTCTTGATTGTCATTACTTTAAAATTTCCCCGAAAGACTCGCTAATAATCATGATATATTGTTGTTTTTCAAAAAAATATATTAACCTTCAATCTCCATATGGTCAAGCTAAGTTTCAATGAGTTCAATACAGTGAAGAACCTACTCAATAACATGTATATATATAGGGTAAGGATCATGGGCATTTCCGAATATATATAAGGTAATGATCCACTTATACACTGTAATATTTTTTAAATTTTACGAACTATCAAGAGAAATGAATCATTAGATAAAAAAATAAATGGCTATAATTAACTTATTTTTTCCCAAATCGCAATCTTCACAAATTCTACCGTTAACAATCTAAAAACGAGTAAAACTTAAAAAAGTTTTAAGTTCTGTAACCGGATCCTATCCCTACATATATTTCATAATACAAAGCATTCTATACATTTGATTTGAGCGAAATGGCTGACTTTGTCTTGGGAATTCAGAGAAAACAAGGGATGTATTGCGAATATCAGAAGATGAATTCAGAAAGATTATGAGCCTCATCTTATGAAACACACCACACCAACTATACAACTTCGGGTGTGTGGACATCGAAACTTCTCTGATCGAATAATCTGCTCTATGCTCATCTACAGCCGCATAACAAAAGCTCGTCCGGTTTCGGATTAAGAATCTCGCCGCACATTTCTCACATTCCTCTAGTGTTTCCATGTTCGTATTCCCCGTTCCGAAACCACAACTTTTTCATCCGGCATGTGGAGCATGTAACCTCGATTGCTACTCATGTACATGCATGGAAGAAAGGGTTTTTTTTATGTTTAATGCGAACCTGTCCAGAACCTCATCATAGCACTGTGTTCGCTGATGCTGCCCCGAGATAGTTTTTGCATCTTTTGCCAAAAAAGACTGCCCCTCCCCGTTCTCAACGGACCTGAACTACAGTGCCTCCTAAACGACTCGGATGATTGCCTTCCGAATCTTGTCGACGAACTAAGCAAATCCGACACCAATAGTCCTCTCTCGGTATCAAGACCCGAGACATCATAGTTGGGAATGGAATAATGGCTTTGCAATGGTTCATTCAACCGTCCCAAGCCTGTACCAACTTTTCCATCCATATAGATGGAGAGATCATCTTGACTGGAATTTGTTGAGCCTACTTCTTTCGCCTCGTCACATTCATTACATACTAGTTTTAAAGCCTGAACAACCTCACCCATAAAAGGTCGGTGTGATACCTCCGGTTGGACACACATAGAAGCAATCGCTGCTACCTTCGCCACACTCTCGAAAGGTACATCAGAACCTAGCGATGGATCGATAATTGTTTCTAAGCCTTCTTTGGTCGTTAGAAGTGGACGTGCCCATGCAACTAGATTCTCCCGACCAGGCGACTGTGTCATATCCACGGGTTTTCGCCCAGTCAGAAGTTCGAGAAGGACTACACCATAGCTGTAAACATCACTCTTCACAAGAAGATGGCCAGTCATTGCATACTCGGGAGCCACGTATCTGGACCAATGATTCATCACACGTAAACAGTCAAATTACACATAGAAAAGGATCTGCCAAAGGAAAATCCAATTGAGTGGAGAGATATTGTACCCGAAAGTTCCCATGACACGGGTTGATATGTGCCTGCCTTCCTCATCCATGGCAGTTCTAGCCAAACCAAAGTCGGATACTTTTGGCGTGAAATCATGCTCCAACAAAATGTTGCTCGACTTAAAATCCCGGTGTATGACACGAGGGCTTGAATCTTCATGGAGATAAGCCAGTCCACGAGCACCACCAAGAGCTATCTTTATGCGGGAATCCCAGTCAAGTGGTGCGGATTCCTTGTCAACTCCTGAAAACAAACAAAACAGAGGAAAAATAGAACCATTTTCCGTAGAATGGAACACTAGGAATGCTGAATATCATAACTCGGGAATAAATCCACAGAAAGCACACAATTTAGCTACCATGCAAGTGCGATTCGACACTGCCATTTGGAATGAGTTCATAAACCAAGCAGCGGTTGTGCTCTTCTGTGCATATTCCGATCAACTTCACCAAATTTCTGTGGTGAAGGCGACTAAGCATCTCTACCTCAGCCAAGAATTCCCTGCCACCTTGTTGATCATCTCTCTTCAGAACTTTGACCGCCACTTTAATTCCGTCTTCAAGAACACCGCTGTAAACACGACCAAATCCACCTTCCCCGAGTATTCTTGAATCATCAAAATTGTCAGTGGCTCTTTCCATTTCACTTGCAGTAAAGGTCTTAGCGGATCCCGTATAGGCTGCAATGCTAGAACCGAATGAAAGTGATATGGAACTCAGAGCACTTCCAACCATAGACCCAGCTGAACCTGAAATTTCAACAACATTTTCCCGATTTAATAGCCGGGAATAGAAGGTTTTGATGGATTCATTCATGCACTGGGAAAACTAATATGCCGGAACATATTTAGCTAGATATAACCTGATGGTTTGGCATGAGATATTAGCAGATGCTGTGGACTTGTTGCCCGTTGACTAGCTTGATTCCTATGTTTGAAAAGCAGAACCCATGCAAAGGCGGAACATAGCACCACGACCACCAAAACGGACAGAACAATTATAGCAATCACGCCCCCACTAAGAACATTCTTTTGCCGCTTCCCATGCACATCAACGCCCAGGGGCTTTATAGCCCTTGCATTGTTGCCGTTACTCGAATATGGTCCACCACCAATCATATCAGCATCGGGTGGCAAAGGTGGAGAAGGAGGCAAACCAAGATAGCGCACATATAATACTTCATAATCCCCAAATAATGAAGTTCTTATAGCAACTTGTTTATGCCAAAATCTGCGATAAGTTATAAATGGTGTTGTGTTGTCAAATTGTTCACCGAGCGGTACCAAGTCAATAAGGACAATTGTCTTCTCTGGTTGCTCGCTAGCGGCATTAGCACCCATGATGCGAACTTGGCTTGGTTTCATAAAAACACCGGAAGCAATTTCTCCGGCCAACTTGGAAACCAAAGGGAAGAAAGTATATAGTGCAACACTTAAGCGTAATCCGACTTGCATCGGCAAGACACAGCTACATGGTGATCCGGGAGGTGTATTTGTATAAGGATCCGTGCAAATAGTTGTTGAACAATCTACATATACAATCAAACATTAGTAAAATATAAAATATCACTGGAAATGAAAATAAAGCCGACACTGGAAAACTTGAAATGTAGAACAAAGAACCTAGTCTTTAACCTTCATTAGGAGGCGGAGGTGGAAATGACATAACTCGTGGCAGTGGTGGTTGTGCCTTCTTGGGACTCCTCGACGGAGAGACGGATGGAGAAACTTTTGGGGAAATAAGAGGCTCTATGCAAAAGAAACAAATCGTGAAAACGCAGACAAATATAGAAAATGAGTGTACATCACAAACATATATTTAACAAACTAACATTTTATTCTTACTTCGGGTCTGCCTAGGCGGAGTCGCTGTAGATAGTGAAGGAACAGGAGAAACAGTGCTTCTTGGTGGAGGAATGAAGGAATGGGATGGGGACACTGAAGAATCAGTAATGTGGAAAGATGTTAGAAATCAATGTCCCAGAAAAAGATCAATTTAATATTTGATGTTCTGCTACCAGAATAAAGGGGTGGAGAAGCATGGTGTCTTCGATTTCTTCTGGACGGAGAGATAACTGGACCTACATAAATATTGCGATCAAACATTAACAGGGATGTAAAAAGCCCACATAATGTTACTATGGCAATGACATAAGATATTAGACCTTGTTGATTCAAAGGAGGAGGTGAAATCGGGTCTGTTGATGCTGGCGCAGGACCGGTTCTTTCATTTGTTTTATGTTGATGCTTATGAAACATGGGTGAAGGTGACGATGCTGAAGAATTATGCCCTTCATTCGAAGGAGCTGGGGAAGAACCTGGAAAATTATCATCAGAACCACTGTTGGTAGTAATAAACAAATGATAAATTAGCTCGATATTTGCAGATTCGCCGTACACACCATGTTTGGCAGTACGGTTCACAGGTGGCACTGGCTTATGTATCTCGTTTGAAGGTGACATAATGGGTGCCCCATCATTGCTCAAGGGTGGATTTGAAACAGGAGAAACATCAGGGTCTGCATTGCAATATGATTAAAAAGTGAGAATGTATAGATATGGAAAATTAATCATCGGTGTAACTGAAACATCATGAAATAGGATAAGCAACTCTTAACAGAGTCTCCTTGATTGAAATTCATAGAAAATACAAAGTAAATAGACTTACCAGGTGAAATGGAGGGTGCTACAATCGGGCGGACAGATGGCGGGGTCATTTCTACTTTCCTTGGGGGAGATGCAACTGACATTGTGTTTCAGGTAGAGATGGCATTGTACAGGGAAAGTAGAATGAGACAAAAGTACAAAAGTTCCAGAAGAGCTTTTACTGAAGATCTAAAAGATGACACATTAAGCCATGAATTATGTACCAGGAGTGGGGGCCTCGGGAATTGGAGCCCTTGGTGGTATAGCAGTTGGTGTATGGTTTCGTGGTGAATTTCTGGAAGGTGTTGCAACTGGAGCTATAAAATAGAGTACAAGCAACAATGTTAGAACCTATCATAGTGTTAAATAAATCGACAAATGACACATCAAACTAATCCTTATCTACCTGGAGCAATCGGCTCTATAATAGGTGCCCCGCTATTTGATGAATTTTCTTGATTAGCACTAGGGGTTGGGGCCAAAGCTCTTGGCATACTTGAGTGCATGGGTGGGGAACTTTGTGGTGACTTCCTCGATTGTGGTGCAGCCGGAGCTACAAGATAGAGAGTAAAAAGAAGCAGCATTAGAATCAAACTCAGTTTTAAATCTATCAGGAAATGACATGTAAATGATCAAATTGCTGATTATAAACCTGGAGCACTTGACTCCTGAACAGGCGCCTTATTGTTAGATGAATTTCTTTCGTGGTCAGTTGGGGGGAAAGCATTTGACCTACTGGAGTTCATGGCTGGGGAATTTTGCGGAGAATTCCTCAAAGGCGGTGCAACTGGAGCTGTAGATTAGAAGGCGGGAAACAAAAGCAAGCTGTATTAGAACAAAACTCTGAGCTGCAGTCTACTTATTTAAGGAATGCCTTTAGCGTACTATACAGCTTACTTTCACGGACGACAGGTGAAGTTTCCGGAGAATTCTGTGATGGAGTGATTGATGGTACTGTAAATTAGAACAGGTGCAATTAGAACCATACTGAACTTCAAATTAAGCAAACTATTAGATGAATTCTTTTGATTAGCAAGCATACATGGGTGTACATCTGGTGAATTTCGAGGCAAAGCCCTTGAAGGAAAAGAAACTGGAGCTGCATATTGAAGTAAAAAGAGAAGCATTAGAGATTTAGAGCCAATTCCAATTTACATTAACTTGAAGTACAATGGAATTACTTTTAGTCATGTACCTGGTGCATCTGCCACCGAGACAGGAGACTTACTAACTGGTTCATTTCCCTGAGGAGCAGTTGCTGACTTTAATGGTGCGTGTACTTGAACAAGCGGAGGTGGAGGAAATGGTGGCAACACCACTGAAGTACTTGGTGCCAAGGATGGTACACGTTCTTCAATATTGAATGGTGGAGGAGGTGGAAGAGATGGTGGCAACACCAATGGAGTTCTTGGTGCCAAGGACGGAACATTTTCTTCAATAGATAATGGCGGCGAAACTGTATTTTGTGGCATTGGTTCCATTGGATTAATTGGCGACAAGGAATGTGCTTGCCCTTCAGTCATTCCAGGCACTGGGGCAGGCATTAGTGGTGGTGGTGCCGGAGGAGAGTGTAAATCCGAGTCTGGATTGTCAAGACAGAAACTTCAATAAAAAGTCTCAAGAACAAGAACATTTGATACCAGGAAATGGAAGTTACCATTCGGCTGAGGCGGCATGCTCGGTGTGAAGCTTCTTTGTTTAACAGCACCGGGAATTCCTTCCGTAGGCGGAAAACTAGAAAACTCTGCTGGAGATGGGGATGCATTGTGCCTAAAACAAAAAAAGAGCTGAATATATTCAATTAAAGTGAACACCAAATTGCATTTCTGATTTCACCAAACAATTGGATTATCATCCATGACCTATAAAATCGATAATGTCAGAAACTCGAAAGGACACTTAATCCCACATGACAATGGAACAAAGATCTTTGTTGCTAATCATTCTATAAAATGCATTTCTTAGATAAAGCCTCCATGAAAACTACTCTTAACAATGGCAAATTGCCATTCATTCTATAAGATAATGGATTATGCAGATCCATGAAGATGCTGAATCCAAATTCATTTGATCTAAAACACTGGAAGTGAATGTTCAAACTGAAGAGCAGTTTTTGCAGACAAAATTCAACAAAGAAGATGACAAGATGACAGTCATAGAAACAATATTTGGAAAAAAAAACATTAAATGTGATTAAAAGATTTGTCAACCAGGTACAATTCAACATCATTAAGCAAGAACTGGGGGGAAAAAGATTGAATTTTTACCTGAAGATCCATGAACAACCAAAGCAAAGCCAATGATGCAGAGTTTGGCAAGCTGAAGAATCAGTGGCATCAACATCCCAATCCCATAAAGCACCAAATCTCACAAAATTAAGAACCAAATGAAGTAATAAAAAATGGAACTCTATTATAGACAGGTTACTTGCTGCAAGAGAAAAGGGAAGAAAAATTTAACAAATACCCCCACACACAAACAGTGCAAAACAAGCAAGATTAGTTTTTTCAAGCTTATTAGAGAAAACCTGATTTGGGTTTGGTGAAAAAGAAGTAAACTAGCAAAGCAATCTCATTTCTTTTCCCCCTCCACAGCAAAAAAACAGCTCACAACTTCACAAAGTTTCCGTCTTTTTGCTACCATAAGTTGCTAAAACACAAAATGGAACTGACAACACACACACTAATGAAATAAAAAACAAGCAATTGAATGAAAACAAGAAACAAAGACACCTCACAGGGTCACAGTGCCAAGTAACAGACAACCTTTTCTTCAAGAGAGAGATGGGAAAATATAATATAAAAAATAAAAGATTTGGACTGTTTGGTGGATGTTAAGCATGTTAGAGAGGAATAAGGGGAAAAAGTTACTTTGGTTTTTATATTAGTAAATGCTTAGCTTAGTAGTGTATTTTTAATGGGGTTTGAACCAACTTTAATTACCTTATTGGGATTGAAATTCATTGTCTTGCTGATTTCCCAGTAGAGAAAATGACTGCCATTGAAAGTGAGAGACTTTGGCATGTGGCCAATTTCTCTTTTGACACTTCAACCAAATCTTCTTCTTCTTAATCTTCATGATGATCATAGAAGTTAAGGTCCCACCATGGAAAACAAGTTCAAAAGCATTCAGATTTGGTGTTCATTGACATAAACCATCATCAAATTGTTTACAAGTTCATTAATTTATACAAAAAAACCAACAAAAAAACTGGGATTTTGGTGTCCATGTGTTTTTTTCTGGGTTCAAGGAACAGTTTTTATTGTTGGTTGCTGCACATTAAGGGAACTTTGAAATCTTTCAAACAAGTCTAAAGGTTAGATAAGACAATGGACCCACCTAAATAAATAGAAAATGAAGAAAAACAATAACAAGTTGTCAATTAACTAACGAGTTAGAACAAGTAATAAGCACTTTGATATGATTTGAATAGATATTAAATTTGACGTGTTATATATATAAAAAGTTTATTTAAAAAATTTATCACTTAAATTAAATGTACGAGGCGAGCCGTCTAAATTAATTAGGCAACAAAAAAAATGTCAATTTACATGTCATTTTCATGGCAATCAGCAAGTTGATAACTTTGAATTAACCCACCCTTAAAACAGGGGTGAGAAAATTCCTCTCTTTTTTTGTGGATTTTTTAATACGCCGACAGTTTTTTAATTGTCATAACTATGATTAGGGTCTGAAATTAAAACAAGAGATTATAAACCCTAAAACAGTCATAGCCCATGGTTTTAACAACACAACTTATTCTTATGGTTAAAATTCTGATATTTATCCTCCTGTAATTAATTTATGGACTTTATATTTTATTTTTTTATTATTAATATTATATTTTAGTGAATGGTAGATTTTTTTTGAATTATGTAAATTATAACTGAATTTTACTCTCAAACTAATTTTAGTCACTAAAGTTTTAAAACGTTCAATTTACTCACTGAAGTTTAGATATTAAATGTTTTTTGTTGCTATTCCGTTAACTTTTTGACGACGTTCACTTATCGGTGAACGACGAAACTTATCCAAGATTCGAACATTGGAAAATAACACCGGCACGAGAGAAGTAATATATTGAGAAACAGACTCTATCCGACGACGAAAGAGAAAGATCAACGAGAGAAAAACCAAAAGGGACAAGACGAAGTGACTGATAAAATTTAGGACCGAACGACCACTATCTATGACTATTTGAGGTATAAGACTGAAAAAAACGTAATTTATCCTTTTTTTAAAAGAAAAAATCTGAAATTTTCTATGATTTTTTAATAAAGGGAAGGTGGAGAATTGTCTAGAATCAATCTCAAATCTAATATTAATTAGGACTAAAGTGATGTTTATGGTTAGTATCATGTTGATTTTCTATTTTTAAAAGGAAAATGTATTTAAAAGAAAGGCAGATTACACTATTAGTTATTAAACTTTAGTAAATTTTTTTAAATTTTTAATTAAATTTTCTAAATTATTTTTTTAATAACTGGATTATTAAATATTGACGATGTGATAATGGTTATTATCTTTCTCATTTGTTACAGAAAAATCACCACTCCCTGCTATTGTTGTTGGTTAATTGTTGTTCAAGATAAGTTACCCTTCATGACAATATTAATACAAAAATATTCACAATTCACTTTTTTTAGATTAATTTTCTACGAAAATTACTCAAAATCAATAAAAAAATTATTTAAAGATTCAACCTCTTAATGCATAATAAAATTTGAATACGATATCTCATCGACAAAATTAAATAATTATAAATAGAAAAAATATAAAATAAAAAAGATAATGGGGTTGACAAGAAGGGACCCACCAAGCTAGTTTCCAAACATTAGTGGAGAATCTGAAAAAAAGGCTTTAGTGGGGGTCTCAACTCAACATAACATTGTCCCACCACCAAACCACCCTAGCCATGGCCATGGGGTGGAGGGTTTTGCTTGGAACATAGTTAAGGACGACACTTTTCATAGCTTTGCAATAATGTCGATTGCCCAACATTTTGCTCAAATAAACTATGGTGCACGTGACTAGACGGGGGACCCAACATCCGTGATTCTCCATTCAATTTGATTCCATTAAGTCTTCATTCTTATTTTAGATAGAATTGATTGACATAATGTAATTTTTTTTTAATTTTATATATTTTTAGAAGAGTTGGATAAGTAAAAATGAATGATTGACATAATGGCTCTAGTGTCTCGAGGGCCGGTAACGCTCCGATAACCTCCTACCTTGACTTTTTTTTTTCAAAAGGATCTTTTGAACCGTCCCCAACCATGGTTGTTGCTTGTGGTTCCCGTCAGACTTTCATTGGTGGCCATCCCTCCCGACGTCTCATGGCCTTTCCATCATAATCATGGTGACAAGGGAAGTGAGTTATCATTTTCATTGGCTAAGATATCAAGGTTTACAGAGGCTAAAAAGGTGTCCGTTGTGCCCCTTCATCGTAATGGTCTCCGATCTTCTTCTTCTTCACCATTGAGGTTTTTCTTCATTTTTCGGCCGCCTCCCAAGACCTTATTTTCGCCCTTTTGCTCTGTTTGTTGGAAAATCCAAAGCTTGTTGTGCTTTGATGCGGTTCCTTGTGTCAAGATGTGTCTTGGCGTGGAGAGCTACCCCTATGTTTTCTCGATCACTGTGTATGCCGTGTTTTCAAGCCTTGTTGTCGATGGAATATTGCATGGCAAAATATTAAGTATTCAGTGTAAATATGCAAGTAAATAATGCCAAGAATACGTTTTTTTACATGCAAGTATACACAGTCAGCAAGTAATATAGTAGTGAGTTGAGTATCGTCTCTACATGGATTGCCTAGGAATTAATTGCCACGATTGATACTTGTGATTTGAAACAAATGATTTTGATTTGAAAGTTGGATTTAAAATTAAGATAAATAACTAAGGAAAAATAAAGTAAAAGTTCAGGTAGTTTGGCAAACAAGTGTATTCAAATGGTGATGAGCATTGGCAAGGGATGTTTAGATTTTACGTTAGCTATGCCAGCTATTAATAATGTCATGCCTTAGATTTATTGCCGAGCAGATTTTAAGAGTGGCATTGCCTCTGTCGGTGGCAATACCTTAAGTTAACCATGTTAGAACCCCCTATATGTCTATAGTGAAGCTTTTCATTAATTAACTTGATTAAGTTTCAATCTATACTCCTAAGGGGTAGATTCACTTTCAAAGTAAACTCATATACTTGAATATCTTCTGTCAAAGTTTCTCTTCTTAGTACTTGACAACTGATCGTCACCCCTAAAGTCTGTTAAGATATTAAGGTTTAATAAGCTAACAATGCCAGTTGTCGTATGACAGAATTTAAGGAAATAAAGTGCTATCTGGGTAAAAAATAATGCCAAGGTATTCAATTATCAAAATTTGAAAATAACTGAGAGCTTCATCTAAAAAACATCCCTAACCAACTTAAAGAAATTAGTTCATGGTTGGGGGAACCATCAACATCAAATCGTTTTCAATAAACACCATCATAAAAACAAAATTAAACCGAAAGAGAAACCAACAATGAAGGAGATCCATCGATGCAACCCTTCAATGGCTCCAAAGCTCTCGATTTAGCCTGGTCGAACCACAAGCCACCTTTTTCCTCACCATGGTGTAGCCTTCTCTTCCTCTTATTGGCTCATCACCGGGGTTTAAATAGGCATGTGCGAAAACCCTAGATTAGGTTTAAATTTGAAATCTTATTTTACGATAGGATAAACATGTTTATCTCTTTATCCTCTTTTAAATTTGAGCTGATCAGATTTTGACTAGGGCTGACATCATCGATCTTCATTCTTCTTCCAACGAGCTTGGTATTCTTCTTTTTCCAACCAAGCTTGGCAATCTTCATCGTGCATTGCCAACTCGACCTGACATTTCACTACTGGTTTTCAGGTTCTGCTCTGCCAACTGTTCCTGTTCTGCCCCTGTCATCATGCTCATGCACACTAAAACAAAGAAATACACCTTTATTCTAGTAAAAGAAACGTTTCCTAACTCTTTAATGCAAATGCATGATTTTACTAACTAAATGCATGAATCTATACTCAAAGGAAAGCAAAAGCATGACAATATATATAGGAAAAATAGTATTTTTGAGGAGTTAACACTCCCCCAAACCTAGCTCATTGCTTGTCCTCAAGTAATGCAACTAAAAGTTATAAAAGCAGTAAACAAAAACAAAGTACCTTGGCAAAAATGTCATGATTCATAACACATGCTAGCAAGCAGACTCTTGTCCTAATTCTGCCCTCAAGTATCCCAGTGCAGTAATGCCAAGCAGATAAACAAATTCAAGTACATCAATATAACTCTAGTCTAGAGTCATGAAGTGTGCAAGAAGTGCAAGCAATATGCACCAAGTATCCTTTTAACTCCCTTAATTAATCTTTACTACCCAAACTCAGAAAAAATAATTTTTTTTTTTTTTTCTTTATCTATTTACCAAGGGTTTCTTCTGGCAATATTTTTAGGCTTGTTTCGCAATACTGTTTGGTGTGAGAAATAAGAGGGAGCATACCACAAACCCCTACGTTAGTCCAGACATTACTAGGCTTTACTCTTCAACTCATACCCTAAAGTTTTTGACTTGAGAACTAAGAGGGAGTAAACCATGAAGCCCTAAGTTACTTATTATCTCTAGGCAGAGGAGAGTTCTATCTTTTTCATTCTTTGGAAAAACATTGTTGCCTTATTTTTTTACTTTTACCTTAGCATTGTTTTTTTCTTTTTATTTTTTGAATTCAGTTTCAAGAATCCTAAGTTTGTCTTGGGAGCTAGATACATACTACGTGTTAAGTGAGACTTCAGCTTCCTAAACTAGAGATCGATTGCCAAGCAATCTTGACATTACTAACCTGTTGGCATATGCAAACTAAAGATTCCAGATTCATCATCGGACAAAGTATACTAGTACAAATTCTAACTATGCTAGAAGTTATGCTTATCAAATCAATCAAGCCTTGGCAATTTTTTGGTGGTTTGGTATACATGGTTATACCTAATCTACATGGAAACATAATGTATACAAAAATATAAACATGAATGTATGGCATGGCAAAAAATGCGAGGTAACACACATTCCCAAACTAAAGGTGGACATTGTCATTAATGCATGAAAACATATATTCACAAAATAAAATGCACGCTAAAAATGAAAAATATGAATTTAAGGAGTTAATGGGATGAGGACTCCCCTAAGGAATGGTTTTGGCGCTCCACTTGAATATAGTGGCAACAGATTGCTGGGCTGGAGTATGATCAGGCTGAGGGCTGGCATATATTCCTTCTGTTGAATGGAGCTCGGTTGGAAACTCCGAATATGGTGGCAAAGGATTGATGGATATTGCTTCAAGAGTTGTCCGCAAGGCACGATCTCTGTCCCCAATATATTGCTAGAGTGTCAAGTTTTGTTCCTCGATGTTTTGGAACTTCTAAAGGATGATTTCTTGACGTTGATAGATTTGAGAGAGTAATGCCACAAAATCAGCTAGCAATTTAGTGACCGATTCAGCCTTAGGTGTCTTGGCACCAAAACTCAACATGGTCTCTTGGCATAATTTTCTGTGCTAAAAATCAAAGAAACCTTTCAAAATAGAAAAAGAAATAAAACAAAAAACTAAAAAAAATAAAACTGAGATATCCTAAGTACTGAAAAGAAAATGACCCCCCTAAATTATTTACGATGACCATACTGGGTTGGAAAAAAGTTACATTTTCACAAGGAGAATGACCTCCTTGATATTATTCTGACTTCATTCCCAGTAGTGCTTTTGTCCTTGGCTCTTGGTTGGTGGGTGGTAGGTTGTGGCAATCTTTTGTTTGAATAACCAACGTAGAAGGCCGAAGAATTTCTTGCTTTTGAATATTTTGCCATGGTGTATTTGAACAACCACCTTAGAAAACCAAAGTATCTATTTCTTGTAGGTCTCGAGAACCTTTGATCGAACTTAACACCCTAGTAGTACTTAGGCATTGTTGCTCCTTTCTCCTTTGATGTCGAGGCATGTTTGAGGTGACCTAGAAATTATTTTAGTTCCAAGTTCGGCGAATCCTCACTAGATGCCTTTGGTGCTCCCATCTCTCTGCTAGCCAACTCAAGTGGCTTAGATCTATCAAAATAACTTATGACCTCATCCATCAAGGACGGTTCTTCAGATTCCTCAATCGACGTATCCTCTTCATCCATTTTTCTGGCATCATCATCAATGCCCCGGCAAAGCTGTGCCATGTCCTCATTGAAGATAGATTCCATGATCTCAACAACTTGGCATTCCTCAGGTTCATCTGCAAACTTAAGAGCTTGAAATATGTTAAATGTAACCTATTCGTCATTCATATGCATAGTAAGCTCACCCTTTTGAACATCAATTAAAGTCATAACCATGGCGAGGAATGGTCTTCCCAAAATAATTGGGGCATTAATATCAGCTTCATATTCTAAAAGAATGAAATCGACAGGGAATATAAACTGATCTACCTTTACAACACATCCTCAATCTTAACCTTGGGATGTGCATAAGATCAATCTGCTAGCTGAAGTACTACAGTGGTAGGTCTTGCTTCAATGCCAACTTTTTTGAAAATTGACATTGACATCAGATTGATACTGGCTCCCAAGTCGCACAGTGCCTTGCCCATGAATCTATTGCCAATCGTGCAGGGAATTGTAAAACTCCTAGGATCTTTCAACTTCCTTTGCAATCTGTTGGTGATCATGGCACTACATCTTTTAGTAAGAGCAATAGTCTCGAAGTCACCTAGCTTCCTCTTTTTGGACAAGATGTCCTTCATGAATTTAACGTAGTTGGGCATTTGTTCGAGAGCTTCCACTAATGGGATTTTGATCTACAGTTGTTTAAGGACTTATAAGAAGCGCTTAAACTGTTGGTCTTGTTTATGCTTTTGGAGCCTTTGTGGAAAAGGTGATGGAGTATAAGCAAATGTTGGCTCCACTGGCTTTGCCAAGGTGGTGCTGGCATCCGATTGATGTTTAGCATTAGATTGTGGTATGGCATCATTAGTTTTTGCCTCTTATTTCTCAACTTCTCTGGGTTCATCTGCTGGCACTGATTTATTCTCATGGCAAACAATTGGATCTTTTCCATGTGTTGAAATCTCGACTTGTTTGCCACTTAGGAGAGTGTCAGCTTTGCATTGTTCTCTCCCTTTTTGCCAAGCATCCTCTATATCGCTTAGCAGAATCCTTGGAAGTCTGGTATTAAGTGCGCTGGCAATCTGTCCTATATGAACTTCCAAGTTCCTCAAGAATGCGGCTAAACTCTGGACATTTGCATCGTTTCGCTCCATATACTCCGTTAAGGTGTTCCCAAGGGTAGATCTCTGCCCTAGATGGAAATTGTTTTGTGCTCTCTGTAGCATTGCATTCTGGTTGAAGCCTGGCTATGCATTGGTGTTCTGACGCTTGACATTAAATTGGTTACCGCCTTGGTTTGCCCAAGAAATGTTCGGATGCTGCTTTCATTCTGCATTATAAGTATTAGAGTGTGGGTTAATATTAAAATTGTAATTTCCAACAAAATATACTGATTTTGGGTTTGCTGGGCATTCTTTTGTAATATGGCCATCTCCACAAATAGTGCAAAAAGGTTCCATTGCTTTCACTTCTTGGACTTCAACAGGCTTTTGCATTGTCTTCACTAAATTAGCGAGGTTGACAATTTGAGCATTGATTGATGAAAGTGCATCAAGCTCTAACTTTCCAGCTACTCTCGTCCAGGCTTCCAATCTGGTGATAGGGTATTGGAGATCATTGGTGGCAATCCTTTCTAGGATGTCATATGTCTCATTATATTTTTTGTCTAGCAACGAACCATTTGCCAAAGCATCTATAATGGTCTTGGCATGAGCATTGAGTTCGGTATAAAAATATCAATTTAGATCCAAGTAGAGAATCCATGTATGGGACAACTTCTCAACATATCCTTACATTGCTCCCAAGTATCATAGAAATTTTCATCATCAACTTGCCTGAAAGTAGCGATTTCAATCCGCAGCTTTGCATTAAGTTTAGGTGGCTGGAATCTCAGAAGAAACTTATAGCATAAATTTGCCCATGCAGTGACAAAACCAAGTGGCAATGAATTTAGCCACAATTTTTCCCTATCTCGCAAGGAACATGAAATGAGTTTTACCTTTATTGTCTCTTCAGTCACATTAGGTTGGCGGAATAGTTGGCAAACCTCTATTAATTGCTTCAAATGCTACCTTGGGTCTCCACTAGGTGATCCATCAAATTGACCTACATTCATTAGTAATTGAATCATTATCTGTTTAAGCTCAAAGTTAGCGATATTTACCTTTGGACTGATCAGTCCTACCATCAAATCATCTATGGTGGGTGCTAGGTGTTCTCTGATAGATTGTTCTTTAGGTATTTGAGCAGTAATAGTAGGAGCAGGCGGTATAACTGCATGTATTGCTGGTTTCTCCTTCTTATTGGCATTATTTAGGACACCTCCTAGTTCACCATTCTCGTCACGAGCCTTTTCTGGACATTCTCTTCTTAACCTGCACAAGGTTCTTTCAGTTTCTAGGACATATTGTAAATCTTCATTCGTAGTGATGCTCTTGTACATTTACCAAACGAAATAAATTAAACAAAAAATGAAAAAAGTAAACATCAAAACAATTAATCCCGTTGCAATCCCCGACAATGGCGCCAAAAACTTGTCGATGGAATATTGCACGAAAAACGATTAGTATTCAGTGTAAATATGCAAGTAAATAATGCCAAGAATACGACATTCACGTGTAAGTATACACGACCGACAAGTAATACAGTAGTGAGTTTAGTATCGTCTCCACAGTGATTATCTAGGAATTAATTGCAACGATTAATACTTGTGATTTGAAACACATGATTTTGATTTGAAAGTTGGATTTAAGATTGGGAAAAATAACTAAGGAAAAATAAAGTAAAACTTTAGGCAGTTTGGAAAACAAGTGTATTCAAATGGTGATGATCGATGGCAATGGATATTTGGATTTTACGTTAGCTATGCCAGCTATTAGAAATGTCTTGCCTTGGATTTATTTTTGAGCAGATTTTAAGAGTGGCATTGCCTCTGTCGATGACAATACCCTAAGTTAACCATGTTAAAACCCTATATGTCTATAGTGAAGCTTTTTATTAATTAACTTGATTAAGTTTCAATCTATACTCCTAAGGGGTAGATTCACTTCTGAAGTAAGCTCATCTACTTGGACATCTTCTGTCGAAGTTTCTCTCTTTAGTACCTAGCAACTGATCGTCACCCCTCAAGTCTGTTAAGATATTAAGGCGTAATAAGTTAACAATGCCAACTGTCATATGGTAAAGAATTTAAGGAAATGAAGTGCTAGCCGGATAGAAAATAATGCCAAGGCATTCAATTATCAAAATTGAAAATAACTGAGTGTTTCATCTCAAAAACATCCCCAACTAACTTAAAGAAATTAGTTCATGGTTGGGGGAACCATCAACATCAAATCGTTTTCAACAAACACCATCATAAAAACAAAATTAAACCGAAAGAGAAATGTGCAATAAATAAGATCCGTCGATGCAACTTTTCAATGGCTCCAAAGCTCTCAGTCTAGCCTAGTCGAACCACGAGTCGTCTTCTTCCTCACCACGGTGCAGCCTCATCTTCCTTTTTCTGGTTCATCATCGAGATTTAAATAGGCATGCGTTGAAACCCTAGATTGGGTTTAAATTTGAAATCTGATTGTGCGATATGATAAACGTGTTTATCTCTTTATCCTTTTTTGAATTTGAGCTGATCAGGTTTGGACTGATGTCATCGGCCTTCATTCTTCTGCCAATAAGCTTGGTATTCTTCTTTTGCCAATCAAGCTTAGCAATCTTCGTCATGCATTGCCAACTCGACCTAGCATTTCTCTACTGGTTTTCGGGTTCTGCTCTATCAACTATTCTTGTTCTGCTATTGCCACCTTGCTTCTGCACACCAAAGCAAAGAAATACACCTTTATTTTGGTAAAAGAAACGTTTCTTAACTCTTCAATGCAAATGCATGATTTTACTAACTAAATGCATGAATCTATACTCAAAGGTAAGCAAAAGCATGTCAATATATATAGGAAAAATAGTACTTTTGAGGAGTTAACACTTGTTGTCTCGCCTTACAAATGCCCTTCCAATTTTGGTTGGTTGTCCCCCGGTGATGTGGGCTAGGGAAGTCTTGGGATACTCATTCAATCAACCGAGTATCCAAGAGTGATTGGTATGGAAGCAATGGAATTAAAAGTTGGACAAAAAGATTTATAGTGGTTCGAGCTTCTAGCCAAGCTTTACATCCACTACCTTAGCTTCCTACTAAGGATTTTCCCAAATTCACTAAGAATTTCTTCCCTTTTTCTAAGCTCAAGAGGAAACCTTTACACACTTAAAGCTTCTACCCCAAATCTTTGAGCAAACCCTTTTTTTTACAAGAGAACAAATAAAAGAAAACCCTCTAAGGTAGAATGTTTGCAATTCTAAGCATACTCACCCAAAACTTAACACTTGAGCATATATGACAATTAAGCTCACAAGTGTGTTCCACAAAGAAAATTGACAATATTAAGCACTAGAAAAATTTCTCTATCATTGAATGTTGGTAGTTGGTTTCTTGTTCTTCTATGGATGCTTGGAGGCGACTTTTAAACCTTCTAACAACTTCATGGCCGTTACTAGCCATTGGGGGTTGTTAAGAGCTGTTGGAGACTTCAATTCTAGCCATAAATGTAGTTATGGGCACTTCAGTATCAGTACACGAGACATCAGTATCGGTATATGCCTTAAATAGAAAGAGCCATTGGAGCATTTAATACACATGGGTATCAGTATAGATACAACCGTATCGGTACGAACCCAAAGTGTATTGATACGGCTAAGATCGTATCTGTAGCGATGTCCTCTTTCGCTAAAAACGTAGGTTTTTGAAGTGTTTGTGGTTTTTTGGGTATTAAAATATTCATTCAGTGGGGTTTTTTAAAAACACATTTTATTTAGAAATTGGAGTCGCCACCGGCCACTTAGGTAGGCCGGACACCATAAAAACCAGAGATTCAAAAACTTTAGGTTCGGGAGTCGGTTACGGATGGGGAAGGATTAGCACCCCTATACCGCCCAAAATTGGTACTTTAATAATTACTGCTTTATTAATATTAGATTTTCCAGATTAAAGTGACTATTAGTTTAAAATTCGGTTATAATTGCGAATAAATTTTAAGGGCCCCATTATCCTAGAGTAAACGCCCAACCACTATCACTACGCCTGATACTGGCCCCGTTTACGCTCGGATAAAAGGGCACCGCATTGACAATTTATATTCCATTATGCAACATTAAAAAACCAATAAAAACATACAATCACATTGACATGATACTAAAACATGAATATTACAATGTTAAACACAAGTATTGAAATACGTAAAAACATAACCCATCATAATATAAAACAAGGTAAACATGAACGAAAGAAACGTGCTTCAAGATTAAATTCTAATCGTATCACGCTTGCGCATATAAAAAATCATAGATAGTATGCATGACATATACATAAAAAGGGTACGAAATTAACAAGTCAACAACACCACAAAAACGTGCTAAAACCTTATCAATGACATAATTAACATGTAAAAATAACAACAAAGACATTACATATAATAAACAATATCATACTATCAAGTAACCTACAAAGAAGCGAAATGGACATAAAAACATGGTATTTATGAGACCAAACACGCCATAAATTAATATATATCCTAATGTACAAAACGAACATAATAAGCTAACGTGTAAACATGATATGCACATTAAGTTAAATATAACAACAAAAGACATATGTAATACGAACGATCAAATTAAAACACAAAAATGATATAATACCCGATAAAACCTAAATAGACAAGGCGTGAATGAAACATATGTACATATGATGTGCAACATAACACACTAGAAAATAGATAAAAGGAATAAAAGACATAAAAGTTTAAAGCATCAGAAGGACTAAAATGAAAAAGAAACAAAACCTAAAAACAGAAGTTAAATAGACAAAAGACGTAATTAGGGACTTGATTAAAAACTGAATTAAACTCCAAAGGACCTATCGAGCGATAAACCCATGCGGCAAGCTCAAAGTGCAAGAAACAGAAACGCAGAAGGACTTTGAAGGTATTTGTTCCATTTAAGATATGGTCCAATTTAATTTCGGGATTGAATTGAATGAAAGTGAAATGGAGATGCTGATTTGAAATAAAAAAGGGATGCAAAAGCATGCGGTAACAGAGAACAGGGATTGAAAATGCAATTATCCCATGACCAAAAATAAAAGCAGGAAAGGGTAAGATGACCTCTCATGTAATTAGACCATTTAAACACCAAAGGGTTATTATTTGTTTTATAACCGGTAGAAAAAGAGATTAAACCTAAACCTAAAACTCAGCCTTCCTCTTTTTCTCTCAACAAACTCGACGACGCCGCTCACCCCTTCGTCTCCAGTGTCGTTCACCGGCGGTTCAGCATCCCGGCGAAGAGAGAATGATGACAGCAACTTAGGACAGCCGGTAAGGTTCGAATTTTCCTTTTGTTCTTGTCTGATTCGAAATGAAATTTGAAGCAAGAACAAATATTTTGGTTTTAAAACTGAAAAAACCGATTTGGTTGTGAGATTCAAACTAAGGAAGAAAATAGAATAGAAGAGAGTTTGAAACCTTCTTCTAATTATTTTTTGATTTTTGAAATCCTCTTACAAATATTTCGAACAGAGCCCTTTACAACTATTTTTCCCTCATTCTTTTTTTCGATATGCAGAACCCCCTTTTACAACAAGCCAATGATAGTAAAAGTAGATCTAGTGTTTACTGTTGACAAACAATTGATTGGATATGAAATCTCAGAACCCATGCTTGATCTGACTTGTTTATTTGTTTCTTGCATGTCCGGTTTGGTGAGGGCCGGTGAGATCGTACGGCGGCAGCTGGCGGAGCGGTGATGCGGCCACGTGGCAGAGAAGATAAGAAGTTATCTCGGCCAGATCTGCTTTGGGCCGTTGGATCACTTGGGGCATGAACGATTACGATCATTTCTGGAGTGTGTGGTGGTTGCTAGAGATGATGACACGTGGCAGAGGAGATCGAACGGTCTCGCGCGTGTGTTGCACGTGCGAGTGAGAAGTCGAACGACCCGGAGGTATGCTTCACGCACGCTGGATGGCTCATCTCAGGTTGATCGTGGCCATTGGATCTGGATTTGATCCAATGGCCCTCCCTCAGCTGCTGCAAGGAAAAAGATGATATTAGATATCATATAGGGTTTTAGGGTTAATTAGATGGGATTGGGCTGGCCGAAAATGGGCCTTGTAAATTATATTATATATATATTTTTTGGGTTTTTGTAATATTATGTGAACTTGGACTGTTATTATAATATTTGGGTTTTATGTTTTGGATTTTATTTTACATTAGTCCAATAATAATAATAATAATAATAATAATAATAATAATAATAATAATAATAATAATAATAATAATAATAATAATAATAATAATAATAATACGATATTACATACATACGTAAGCGTGCACACTCATATAAGTGTAACATACGAATACACATGCAAACATTAATTAATGTAACATGCTAACATACATGCATATAATCATACACGTAATGTACACATACAAACAATGTATACATAAAGCATAAACACGTATGACACAAATAAATGTTAACACATACATAATATGCATGCACTTACATGCATCACACCTATTTCTCACACACTTTAATCACATATAATATGCATACATACAATAATTATTAAACTAACACAATACTTATATACCGGATAAAAATAAGTGATTACAGTTGCCCCTCTTTTGTTCTTGTGGAACGAGAACAAAGCAAAGACCGAAAGCACTCATTTTTATCCGACTTCCCTGCTTACGACTTCAGAATTACGTGTTCTTCTGGAACTCTCCATTTTTCCTCGGCCGAATCTTCAGGCTCGTAAGTTCTCCCTGTATAAAACTTCTCCACCTTTGGTTTTTTTCTTCTTTTTTTCGCTTTTTCTCTCTTCTTTCTCTTTTCTATTTTTTCATGAGGCTGTTGATATCTTACGCTACTCATGTTGCCGCATCATGCCCGAGGGACTTACTGATGGCCCGAAGGACTTATCACCATGCTCGAAAGACTTATTGGTGGCCCGAAGGGCTTAACATCGTGCCCGAAGGACTTACCAATGACTCGAAGGATTTAACATCTGGGCCTCACGCCGCTATAGCTGCCGCTCTTTCTGGACTCACGCTACTCATGCTGCCGCATCATGCCCGAAGGACTTACTGATAGCCTGAAGGACTTATCACCACGCTCGAAAGACTTATTGGTGGCCCGAAAGACTTAACATCGTGCCCGAAGGGCTTACCGATGACCCGAAGGATTTAACATCTGGGCCTCACGCCGCTATGGTCGCCGCTCTTTCTTGACTCACGCTACTCATGCCGCCGCATCATGCCCGGCGACTTACCGATGGCCCGGGACTTATCACCATGCTTGAAAGACTTATTGGTGGCCCGGCGGGCTTAACATCGTGCCCGGGACTTACCGATGACCCGGCGATTTAACATCCGGGCCTCACGCCGCTATGGCTGCCGCTCTTTCGGACTCACGCTACTCATGCCGCCGCATCATGCCCGGCGACTTACGATGGCACAAAAGACTTATCACCACGCTCGAAAAGACTTATTAGTGGCCCGGCGGGCTTAACATCGTGCCCGGCGACTTACCGGCGACCCGGCGATTTAATATCCGGGCCTCACGCCACTATGGTTGCCGCTCTTTCACGGACTTACGCTACTCATGCCGCCGCCGCCGCATCATGCCCGGCGACTTATCACCATGCTCGAAAGACTTATTGGTGGCCCGAAGGACTTAACATCGTGCTCGAAGGACTTACCAATGACCCGAAGGATTTAACATCTGGGCCTCACGCCGCTATGGCTGCCGCTCTTTCTAGACTCACGCTACTCATGCTACCGCATCATGCCCGAAGGACTTACTGATGGCCCGAATGACTTATCATCACGCTCGAAAGACTTATTGGTGGCCCGAAGGACTTAACATCGTGCCCGAAGGACTTACCGATGACCCGAGGGATTTAACATATGGGCCTCACGCAGCTATGGTTGTCGATCTTTCTTTTCTGTGGTAAATTCTTCGATAATTCTTCAAATACCTGTCTAGGAACAAGCAAAATTGACATGCCTCTATCTATATGATGCATGCAATGTCGTGCTTTCTTCTTCTTCTTCTTCTCTTTTCCTTGTTTCTTTTTTCTTCTTTTTCTTTTTTTTCTACTTTTTTATTTTTCTTTCTTTTCTTTTTATCATCATTTTCTCTCACTCTCTTTTTCCTTTTTCTTATTTCTTTTTCTTTTTTAGACCCGTTTTAAAATCCTATGCCCTGAAAAGTCATTCTTCAAATTTCTCCGTTTCATTTCTTTTTTGCAGTATGCTCAGTTTTGATTTTCATTTCTGTCAATTTTTTGTTAAATGAGTACATGCTCTCGTTCTTTTGCACGAGCACTTGCATTTCTTCTTCAGGGTTTCTGCCCGTTTCACCAACAAACTCTATATCATGCGTGTGCAGAGATTCTTACTATTCTTTCTGCTCTGCATTGCCCCACTCGATCATGAGCTCAGCTACCTTCCGATTCCTTTGACCCAACATTCTGAGTATTTTTTAGTTTCGTCATCAGGGTGAACAAAATGTTTCTTAACCTCATCCTTCTTGTTGCCTTTGGACGGGAACCATTTCTCGATCCCTGTGCTTTAATCCTTTGGAGACTCAATATTTACCTTTTACCGTCCCCACACTTTGTAAGCTCATTCTTGTCCTGTTTCGTCCTTCATTTTCTTGAACCAAACAAGACATCATGGCTGGAATCCGCTTCTTGTTCTTGAGCTGTCTGACACCTATACTTCTGTCATCATCTTCATTCTATGCATTGTGGGATCGTTTCTGGTTAGGTGCTCCAATAGTATCCGCAACCTTGTGTTCTGGATCTTATCCCTGAAGTAATACATGGAAATCTTTGTTGCTTTAACTTGTCAATTTGTTGATTGGTATTCCACTGAAGGGTATCATTTAGATTAACATACAGGATCTTGAAAACACAACATAGGAGCTCTGGATATCAAGTGCAAGTGCAAGAGCGGCTTAGATTCAACCACTCAGTAATTCAAGGATGTGAAGTCTTCCCTGGTGACTCGGTTCATCCTCATGATTACCGCGTTGCTGCAGAATACTACTCTTTCTCAATTCTCATTATCTACTCCGCCCCCAAAAAGGGTGGGCTTGTATGACCACTCGAGCGCAAAAATATTACTCTAGGAATAGAGTTATGGGTGGTGTGAGTCTTAATTTTTCCTATGATATCGTATATTTTCTCTATTTTCTTTTCTCTTCCTTTCTCATTCTTTTTCTTTTTCTTTTTTTCTCTCTCTTTTTCTTCTTTTCTTCTTTTTTTTCTCATATTTCTCTTCCTTTTTTGTTGTTTTTTTTCTTTTTTTTTCTTTTTTTTTTTTCGCTTTTATCATTATTTGAGGAAATCAATTCGTCATAGTCTTTTGTCTTGAGGACAACGATGGAGCAAACAACACTGCCCCAAGTTACTCGGCATAGTCACGATTTGAAAATATTACCATCACTCATGAAGTTAAGGTTTCTTGAATTGGATGATGTGTCTCCACCTTATCGCCTCAGCGGAGTGCCCCAAAATTCCCACACTCTTATCCGAACAAGCCTATTACCAGGTTCCGAACATAGGAGTGCTTTTTATTATTATTTTCTCTTTCTTTCTTTTTCTCCAATTCTTTCTCTTTTAATTCTTATTTTTACTTATTTACTACCTAGAAGATTATGCCTAGAGTTTCAATTTCAAGCAACTCTACATGGTTGACATTTGGAGCTTTTCGTCCTTGAACATCATCGAGAGAGCAGTAGTCTCGCTTTGCTGACCAGAGTCTGGTAAGGAAGATTACACCCCACCTTTGTCAAAACATCTATCTAATGTCACATCTTGCAATTGATACCCAGTGTCCTACAACGGCGAGAAAATATATATATCTATGTACTTTCAAGAACATTATATGTTAAGCGAAATGTGTTCTTCATTGGAATAAAAATCAACAAACATGCCCCATCACAAAATATCTTTACCATATGTGGGCCACATGTAGTAAAGTTGATTCCTTGTATTACTTCAGGAAGGTCTTTTAATGTAGAGACATCTCTGGCTTCTTCAGCACTATGCAGACTTGCCCCTCATCTTTGGTCCTCCACTACTGGATCAACTCTCGTGTCAGAGTTCCATCATTGATCAGCTTCTTGATTTCCCCCAATAAAGGTCTACATTTCTTGGTGGGATGCCATGGTGCCCCCATATGAAATTCGCATGTGCTACTCGAGTTAAAACTATGGGCAAACGGATCAGGTGCAATCTTCATCGGCCTAGGAGCAAGATAGTGACCCCCTACCAGATGAGGCCAAATGTCTGAGATAGATGTTCCAAACACTTCCAAATTTGCGCTCGTCCGAGGAATTTTCCTTGATGACTTTGAGGTTTCAGTCTGTCTTCTTCTTTTACAGCCACGCGAACCCTGGAGATGACACTCATTTACCTCTCCATCTTTATCTATCTTATCTTCGATTCGGTCCTTAGACTTAGTCCCCAATTTTCCTTCTTTGATTGCGTATTCTATCCTCTCTCCAATCGTCATGAAATCTTCAAATCTGTTTCTCGATTTCTCCAACATCACATCGAAGAAAGGAGAGGGAAGCGTTGCATGGAACATGGGAGTTAACTTTTCTTCCGCTATAGGAGGCTGGACTTGGGTCACCAAACATCGCCACCTTAGTGAATATTCCATGAAGCTTTCACTTGGTCTCATTTTCTCATTCTGAAGAAACTGACGACAGGGTGCTAAATCTAAAGCATATTTGTATTGACCTAAGAAGGCATTAGCGAGGTCACTCCATGACCTAACTTGGTTTCTGTTCAAATGGTTATACCACACTGCCGCGGTTCTCGTCAGACTATCATGGAAGTAGTGGATCAACAACTCTTCATTCTTCATGTATCCTTCCATTTTTCTACAGAACATGGTTAAGTGAATCTTCGGGCAGCTGGTTCCGTCATACTGCGCAAATCTGGGAACGTTGAAATCTGGAGGAATGACCAAATCAGGGACTAGGCAGAGTTCCCTCGTATTGAAAACATTTATCTTTTCTTTCTTCTTAAGCTCTTTCTCGATTTTTTCTTCTAGCTGGTCAAGCCTCGACTCTTCAATTCGTTCCATTTTCGACTAATTCTGCCATCGAACCCCAAGTATTAAATGATGAAGTGCCATGCGATGATAAAATTATTAAACAATGCAAAGGACGTGATGCAAATGCAATGCATGAATGCAATAAAGGATCGATTTCGCAAGTGATTTGTCCCTATATGACATCTTTCATTCAGACCAAAAGGTTTCATTATATCCGGTATTAGGGTTTTACAGATAGCGGTGAGCCCTGGCACCTAAAGTCTTGACCTCATTCAACAGTCCTGTTAGCTTTCCTTCGCGGTCCAACGCTGGATCCATATTCTGGCTTATTGGTGCTGTTGCATCGGCTAAATCTACTACCTGTTGAGCTACTTGTCGGGCTTGAATCGTAACCATCTTCATGTCTCGGTCTTTCTCCCGTATTATTTGCTCGGCTTTTTGTAACTTAACGGTCATTGCCCCAGCACGGATCTCACTGGTACGTAAAGAAGTCTCGAGCCTCGCTACCTGTTCTTTGAGTGTTGCGTTTTCTATTTGAAAGGCTTGTGATTCATTCCTTTCCTGCAGCAGACTTGATTTCAGGATATCTTCCATGGCCAAACTGCTTTCCAACTCACTTTGGAGAATGTCGCGTTGGCCCTCAGCTTCTTCCAGCTTCTGTGATAATGATCTGACTTTATTCTTACTATTCTTGCATTTCTGCTTCCAGCGTTCTGAACCGGGTTCCTTAGTTGAATCATACCATTGACCCACTCTTCCACGGTGTCACCCAGACCGACACTCTTGAATTCAAAGTGCAGCTTCTGGTACTCGTCTTGTACATTCTTTAATTTCATGCTCAGATCGTGCCTCTCATGCTCGAGCTGGCCGCACTTGCGTGCAAGTTCATTTTCTGAGACGCTTCTATTCTTGACTCCTAACTTTATCCCACTTGAGTGACCCACTTCTGTGTTACCCGAACCTTGGGCTGGGTATTGACCCTTCTTCGACTTTGCCCCTCGGGCAACGGCTGGCTCGCTGTAGAATCGGGGTTGTCCGTCTTCGAAACCCAAAAATCCCATTCTGATAAGACCTTGAACTCTGTCCTTCAGGGCCCTACAATTTTCAGTGCGATGACTTGAATCGCCTATGTGGTAGCTGCACCAGACACGACTGTTGTAATCCTTCGGATAAAGAGGTTTTCTTGGTACAGACTTCACTAGTATGATAAGGCTCCTTTTGACAAGCAACGGAAGTAACTCGGTGTATCTTATGGGTATAGGATAATGCCTTCTGATGTCATTAGATTCTCGAGCTTCCCCTGGTTTTGCCTCTGTTCCCGTGGTATCTACCCCGGATATGCTACTTGTCTGCTTCTTGAGATTGATCACAAATGGATTTGATTTGTCATATTTAACGGTGTTGTCTGTCTCGATATTCTGTTCCACATTCTGATCCTCGATCGAATCTTTTCTGAGTTCGACATGCTGCTTGCTTTTCATCATAGCATTCATCTGGTTCATCATCTCGGACATCTGCTTCTTTAATTCTTGTATTTCATCTTGTTTGTCACCAGGATTGACACTGCTTACCGAATCTGTTCTGGAGTCCTTGAATGATTCTTCTTTGGCTGTCCCTGGCCTAGTCTCGGGATGGAACTCTGGAATTGGACCCCATTCCTTCAGGTCAAAAAACCTTTGGTCCATCATGAACAATCTTCTATTATGGGAGAAATCACTCGGGAATCAATGCCCTGTGTAATGCGAATGCGATGATATGCACAAACAAAGCAAAAAGAAAACAAGTCAGTACCGGACAAAATGATAAGTACGTAATAAAATGGCAAATTAAATGCGATAAGCAAACAAGGCAATCCTATTTACATTCCATCTAAGACACCTAGGTTATCCGCATGGCTCTAACAGGGTGGGTTTCTATGTGTTCTCTATATGCAGTTTTGGTTCTAGGAGGTACCCGAATTGTCCTCGCTGTCCTCTACTAAGAGTAGCAAGGCCCCCGATCATCACCCATTATAGGCTCCTTTCAACCGGGTTCAATTCAGGGGGACCCATTTGCTTATGCTCGTACGAAGGAACGATATCCTTATGAAAGCATAAGGTACTCGAGCCTCGAAAGTACTTGCTAGGCCCATACGAGAGAACGATATCTCCACGAAAGCATTAGCGTTTTCCCCTACTAAAAACGGGTTTATATGTCATATTTTAAATGCGTTAAAATAAACGCGCAATTATAACCGAATGTTAATTTAATAATCACTTTAACCCGAAATTTCTAATATTAGTAAAGCGGTAATTATTTTAAAAGCTTGAATCTCATTTGTTTTTGAAAAACAAAAAAATTTGTCCCCAGCGGAGTCGCCATCTGTAGCGATGTCCTCTTTCGCTAAAAACGTAGGTTTTAGAAGTGTTTGTGGTTTTTCGGGTATTAAAATATTCATTCAGTGGGGGTTTTTTAAAAACGTATTTTATTTAGAAATTGGAGTCGCCACCGGCCACTTAGGTAGGCCGGACACCATAAAAACCAGAGATTCAAAAACTTTGGGTTCGGGAGTCGGTTACGGATGGGGAAGGATTAGCAACCCCATACCGCCCAAAATTGGTACTTTAATAATTACCACTTTATTAATATTAGATTTTCCGGATTAAAGTGACGATTAGTTTAAAATTTGGTTATAATTGCGAATACATTTTAAGGGCCCCGTTATCCGAGAGTAAACGCCCAACCACTATCACTACGCCTGATACTGGCCCCGTTTACGCTCGGATAAAAGGGCACCGCATTGACAATTTATATTCCATTATGCAACATTAAAAAACCAATAAAAACATACATTCACATTGACATGATACTAAAACATGAATATTACAATGTTAAACACAAGTATTGAAATACGTAAAAACATAACCCATCATAATATAAAACAAGGTAAACATGAACGAAAGAAACGTGCTTCAAGATTAAATTCTAATCGTATCATGCTTGCGCATATAAAAAATCATAGATAGTATGCATGACATATACATAAAAAGGGTACGAAATTAACAAGTCAACAACACCACAAAAACGTGTTAAAACCTTATTAATGACATAATTAACATGTAAAAATAACAACAAAGACATTACATATAATAAACAATATCATACTATCAAGTAACGTACAAAGAAGTGAAATGGACATAAAAACATGGTATATATGAGACCAAACACGCCATAAATTAATATATATCCTAATGTATAAAACGAACATAATAAGCTAACGTGTAAACATGATATGCACATTAAGTTAAATATAACAACAAAAGACATATGTAATACGAACGATCAAATTAAAACACAAAAATGATATAATACCCGATAAAACCTAAATAGACAAGGCATGAATGAAACATATGTAAATATGATGTGCAACATAACACACTAAAAAATAGATAAAAGGAATAAAAGACATAAAAGTTTAAAGCATCAGAAGGACTAAAATGAAAAAGAAACAAAACCTAAAAACAGAAGTTAAATAGACAAAAGACGTAATTAGGGACCTAATTAAAAACTGAATTAAACTCCAAAGGACCTATCAAGCGATAAACCCATGCGGCAAGCTCAAAGTGCAAGAAACAGAAACGCGGAAGGACTTTGAAGGTATTTATGCCATTTAAGATATGGTCCAATTTAATTTCGGGATTGAATTGATTGAAAGTGAAATGGAGATGCTGATTTGAAATAAAAAAGGGATGCAAAAGCATGCGGTAACAGAGAACAAGGATTGGAAATGCAATTATCCCATGACAAAAAAATAAAAGCGGGAAAGGATACGATGACCTCTTATGTAATTAGACCATTTAAACACCAAAGGGTTATTATTTGTTTTATAACTGGTAGAAAAAGAGATTAAACCTAAACCTAAAACTCAGCCTTCCTTTTTTTCTCTCAACAAACTCGACGGCGCCGCTCACCCCTTCGTCTCCAGTGTCGTTCACCGGCGGTTCAGTATCCCGGTGAAGAGGGAATGACGACAGCAACTTAGGACAACCGATAAGGTTCGAATTTTCCTTTTGTTCTTGTCTAATTCGAAATGAAATTTGAAGCAAGAACAAAGATTTTGGTTTTAAAACTGAAAAAACCGATTTGGTTGTGAGATTCAAACTAAGGAAGAAAATAGAATAGAAGAGAGTTTGAAACCTTCTTCTGAATTTTTTTGATTTTCGAAATCCTCTTACAAATATTTCGAACAGAGCCCTTTACAACTATTTTTCCCTCCTTCTTTTTCTCGATCTGCAGAACCCCCATTTTACAACAAGCCAATGATAGTAAAAGTAGATTTAGTGTTTACTGTTGACAAACAATTGATTGGATATGAAATCTTAGAACCCATGCTTGATCTGACTTGTTTATTTGTTTCTTGCATGTCCGGTTTGGTGAGGGCCGGTGAGATCGTACGGCGGCAGCAGGTGGAGCGGTGATGCGGCCACGTGGCAGAGAAGATAAGAAGTTATCTCGGCCAGATCTGCTTTGGACCGTTGGATCACTTGGGGCATGAATGGTCACGATCATTTCTGGAGTGTGTGGTGGTTGCTGGAGATGATGACACGTGGCAGAGGAGATCAAAGGGTCTCGCGCGTGCGTTGCACGTGCGAGTGAGAAGTCGAACGGCCCGGAGGTATGCTTCACGCACACTGGATGGCTCATCTCGGGTTGATCGTGGCCGTTGGATCTGGATTTGATCCAATGGCCCTCCCTCAGCTGCTGCAAGGAAAAAGATGATATTAGATATCATATAGGGTTTTAGGGTTAATTAGATGGGATTGGGCTGGCCGAAAATGGGCCTTGTATATTATATTATATATATATTTTTTTGGGTTTTTGTAATATTATGTGGACTTGGACTGTTATTATAATATTTGGGTTTTATGTTTTGGATTTTATTTTACATTAGTCCAATAATAATAATAATAATAATAATAATAATAATAATAATAATAATAATAATAATAATAATACGATATTACATACATACGTAAGCGTGCACACTCATATAAGTGTAACATACGAATAAACATGCAAACATTAATTAATGTAACATGCTAACATACATGCATATAATCATACACGTAATGTACACATACAAACAATGTATACATAAAGCATAAACACGTATGACACAAATAAATGTTAACACATACATAATATGTATAATATGCATGCACTTACATGCATCACACCTATTTCTCACACACTTTAATCACATATAATATGCATACATATAATAATTATTAAACTAACACAATACTTATATACCGGATAAAAATGAGTGATTACAGTATCGGTACTAAAATTGGCTACTGGAATTTGGTAAACTTTGAGAATGAAAATTGTATCGGTACTCAAAAATTCGTACCGGTACGAGCATAATGGGTATCAATACAAGTACAGACGTATCAGTACTCAATGTATGTTTTTGACACTTTGGCTATTTAAAATCATTTAAAAACATGTAAACAACCTTTGAAAACATATTTTTCAAGTTTATGGACTTTTGAGATATTTTTTGCAAATTAGTTTAAGTCCAACAACATTTTTCTTTATGTTATATCAAAATCAAATATCTCAACAATCTCCCATTTTTGATATAACAAAACCACTTGAAAATTGTTTTTTTGTAAAAACTCCCACTTAAAAAATTATAAATTTTTTGAAAATTTAATTTTTCAAACCTATATGTCCCCTTTTTTATATAAAAATAGTTTCAAAACTAAGTTTGAAATCACATTAAGTTTAAGAACACCCATGTTTGTAAAAATTAGTACCAATTGATATTTCCCATCAATTGTTGGTGTAAGATAACATTTGGAGAAAATACCCAAAATTTTTTTAACATGAAACTAATTTTAAAATGGCTCCCCCTTACTCAAGCATCAAATAAATTGTTAGTCCAACAATTCAAGAAAAAATATTGAATTTCAAATAAATAAAGCAAATAGACCAAGAAATTCAATTTAAACGTGCCATTAAAGAAATATGAATTATAAGCATACAAGGCATGAAAAAAAGGAGACATAATTGTCCCTTCTTGTCTATGCGTACTGGTACGGTAGAAGTCGTATCGGTATTGGTTGATGGCCGTATCAGTATTGTATGAGCGGTACCGGTACTGAAGGCACGAAAATGATGAAAAGCCTGCGTCAAAAACAACTTAAAAGGCCTTACAACTTAGTTTTAAGTTCATAAAAAGGCTATATTAAGTATTAGATATACATTAAGCACATTTTGCTACTCATGCTTCTCAAAACATACAAATTAACTCATATAAAGCATGATTTCACCAAAATCAACCAAAATTACAAGCTTAATACTAAAAACATAGATATGAGCATACAAGGCCAAACACATGCTTCTCAAAACATACAAATTAACACATATAAAGCATGATTTCACCAAAATCAACCAAACATTACAAGCTTAAGGCCAAAAACATAGATATGAGCATACAAGGCTAAAAACATGTAACTCATACAATTTGAGACTCCTCCTAACTCTATGCAATTATGCACATCATGGAGTCATACAAACATGCTTAGATCAACATCAAAATTTAAACATGGATAACATGTGATCAAGCAAATTGCATGAAAAATAAATATACCACTTGAATCAAGGTAGGATGTTAAGCCTTTCTTCTTCAAGTGTCCTTCCTCCTTTGTGTGCCATGAGCTTCCAAGATTTGACTTTAATCATCAATGGCTCAAGTACACCTACACAAGACAATCAAGAATTTTTTTATCCAAATTGCTTTGGATTCAATAGAGTTAGTCTAAAAATTTTAGTCCCCATAGGAATCCATTTTTCAATTTCATCCATTTTTCTTTGAAACAATGAGTCATTTTGGGACCCAAATGTTTTAACACATTTTCCATTTAAAAATCTAGGGGAACTAGATTGTCTTTGATAAAAGTTTGATTTTACAAAATTTTCATTTTTCCTTTCAAAGCTCTTGTAAATCAAAACTTTTTCTTTCGTAAGATCATCCAACTTTTTTTGATGATCTTTATGAACTTTTTGAAGCAATTTTTGTAAATCAAAATTCTTTTGTTCGAACTCCTTGAGTTTTGCTTCAATTTCATCTTTGGTTTTAGAAATCAAATCATTTTGAATTTTCAAATTTGAAATCATTTTCTTATTTGTCAAAATGTGATTTTTAAACTCTAAAACCAAATCGTCATATGCATCTTGTAATTCATCAAAAGAATATGAAATTGAAGTAGATGAATTAGAAGTTACCCTTGAATTTTCTTCGATGGCCTTAAGACAAAGGTGAGCTACTTCATTTTTGGTGGAGTCTTCTTCATCACTCCATGTAGCCACATATGCCTTCTTCTTATGGCTTGATTCTTTCTTGTTGAAATGAGGGCAATCATACTTGGAATGTCCTGGCTTCTTGCACTCGAAGCATATGATGGAATCCTTCCTCTTTATCTCGATTCATGCCTTGATTCTTCATTTTTGCACTTCATAAATCAGGCGAATTTCATGAAGAGCTTGCCCATCTCTTCTTCTTCACTATCATCTCCACTTGAATCTTCTTGTTGGCTGTGGAGGATTTGAGAGCAACAAAATTCACGTCAATACCTTGCTCGATCATCTTCTTCTTCCTCATCTTATTCTCTTCTTTTTCTTCTCATCTTTTTTCTTTTCTTCATGATTTCATGAGTGAGAAGAGACCCCATGAGAGCATCAAGCTTCAAGGTCTCGAGATCTTTGGCTTCGATGATGGCTGTCTTCTTTGAGTGCCATGACTCAAGAAGAGAGTAGATAAGCTTTCAAACAAGCTTGCCTTCCAGAATGATTTCTCCAAAGCCTTTAAGTCCATTGACGATGACGGAGAATCTATCGAACATCTTGGTGATGTCTTCATTCGGCTCCATTTTGAAGTTCTCATACTCAAGGTTGAGAAGACCAATCTTGGTCTCATTTACTTTGTTTGTTCCCTCATGAGTGACTTCAAGCTTGTTACAAATCTCCTTGGCACTCTCGCAGATGATACTTTGGCACACTCTTCTGGGCCAAGTGCACAAGAGAGAATGTGCAAGGCCTTTGCATTAAGCTCCATCTTCTTGGGACCTTCCATACTCCATTCCACCTTGCTTCTTTGTGGAACGAATGGTTCATCAAGGACGATATCCTAAAGATGGTAATCTTTGGCTCTCAAGAAGAACGTCATCCTATTCTTCTAAAAGGTGTAGTTGGCACCGTCAAAGTAAGGAGGCTTATCGATGGATTGCGCAATAAACTTCGGTTGATGTAGAATGGTTCATCACCTCTAGGATTGACTTTTGGATGTTAATTCAATGAAGAGTCAAATCTTTGATACGAATTGTTGGGATGCTCGTTCAATAAACCGAGTAGCCAAGAGGGGGTGAATTGGTTTTTGAGTCATTGGTGTGAAAACAATGAATTACAAGTTGGACACAAAGATTTATAGTGGTTCGAGCTTCTAACCAAGCTTTACATCCACTACCTTAGTTTCTTACTAAAGATTTTCCCAAATTTACTAAGAATTTCTTCCTTTTTTTCTAGGCGCAAGAGGAAACCTTTACATACTCAAAGCTTCTACCCCAAAGCTTTGAGCAAACCCTCTTTTTTACAAGAGACCAATAAAAGCAAACCCTCTAAGGTAGAATGTTTGCAATTCTAAGCATACTCACCCAGAACTTAACACTTGAGCATATATGACAATTAAGCTCACAAGTGTGTTCTACAAAGAAAATTGACAATATTAAGCACTAGAATAATTTCTCCATCATTGAATGTTGGTAGTTGGTTTCTTGTTCTTCCATGGATGCTTGGAGGTGTCTTTTAAACCTTCTAACAACTTCATGGCCATTACTAGTCGTTGGAGGTTGTTAAGAGCCGTTGAGGACTTCAATTCTAGCCATAAATGTAGTTATAGGCACTTCGGTATCGGTACTTCAAATATCGATATCGGTACATGCCTTAAACAAAAAAAGCTGTTGAAGCATTTAATACACAAGGGTATTGATATAGATACAAACATATCGGTACGAACCCAAAGGGTATCAATACGACTAATACTATATCGGTACTGAAATTGGTACTAGAATTTGGAAAACTTTAGGGATGAAAATTGTATCGGTACTTGAAAATCCATACCGGTACGGCCACAATGGGTATCGATACATGTACAAGAGTATCGGTACTCAATGCCTATTTTTGACACTTTGACTATTTAAAATTATTTAAAAACATGTCAGAAACCTTTGAAAATATTTCAAACATATTTTTCATGTTTATGGACTTTTGAAATATTTTTGCAAATTAGTTTAAGTCCAAAAACATATTTCTTTAAGTTATATCAAAATCAAATATCTCAATAGGAACTTTAGAGTTTAAACAGTCATTTCTAAGCAAGGAGCTCTCCTGGATCTGACTTCTATGTCCCCGGATATGCTTGTGTTGGCCTTTTGGTTTGTGACAGCTTCTTTTTTACTATCCTGGTTGTTTCCACCCTCTCTGATTAGGGTTTTTTGGGCTTGTTTTTCCATCGTTTGTATCAACCTTTTGGCCGTCATTTTCTCAAGTCTCAGTCCCGATGTTTTTGTATGCGACCTGTATGGTAATAAAGTTCTTTCGTTTGATAAAAAGGTGAATGATTGATATTAACAATTGAAAATGATGAGATTTTTACAAAAAAAAACAAATTATCTTGAATTTAAATATTTGAGTTAAGATCCACTTATACAATTTAAAACTATTTAACATAAATCATAACCCTACACCGTAACTATAAACCCTAAATTCCAACACTAAACTATAATTTCAAAACATTAAAATCTAGACTTCTAAATTCTAAACCATAAACTAAACCTCTAATCCAAAACTAAACTTCTTTATATAAACTTTTGATCAATTCTACCTAGGGAGAGAGGGATTTTTGCTCATAATGGGTATTGAACCCAACTTAGGGGAGAGAGATTGATGTCAAACAAGAGCTTTAAATCAACCTTTTATAGAGCTTATTTATATAAACTAAAGTTTACACTGATAGCGTATAATATATATATATATGGGGGTAAGATCCATTCACAGAGTGTAAAAACTAAAAAAATTACACTTATTTTGGTTAAGATTATCTACTTTTTTTCTTTCCTAAAAAATCTCTTATTTTCAACTTTTAATCTCAACCATCAATTTACACCCATTCAATGGTTTAAAATCAATATAAAATTAAAAATATTAAATTATACAAGTAGATTCTATCTTTCTATATATTTATTTTGATGTTTGGTGAAGACTTTAACAAGGTTTTAGTTTCCAATAAAAGGGTGTTTAAAAGTTAATAATAATAATAATAATAAAATATAATAATAAGGGTTATATTTTAATTACACATGTTGTATGATAAAATTTACACAATCATTTTATAAAATTTTAAACCTAAATTCTTAAATCTGAACACTAAACCCTAAACTCTAAATCCTACAACCTAAACTCATAAACTCTAAACCTTAAAGTTTGCACGAGCTTGTGTGTCAAAGTTTTTTTTCAAATAATAATAAGTATTATAATAATTTTGAGTTATATTTTTTGATTGAAAAAAGGGACTATTACCACAAGCCTCGTTAAAAACCTCCATAAGCCTAAATGGAAGAAAATAGTACTCATGGTAATAGGTACAAGGTATCAAATGCTAAAAGAAACAATAAGGTACAAACTAAACAAACACAATATAAAAATTAGGAAAGGTCATGGTCAGTGAGAAATAAAGGTAACACCCCCGGATGTGGAAGAGCAAAGGTGAACTTTCCAACAATATGGACTCGAACCATTCCGGCCAACCCATCCACAACCAAATTCACCCTACGTCCCACATGTGCAATCCTAACCTCCCAATTCCTTTCTAACAGGCCCCTTGTTTTTTCCATAAGAGCACTATCGGATAAAGCCAAAGACTCACCACGAAGAATATGTACCATAAACATATTATCCAGATCCAACTCGATACGTTGAAACTCCAATCACCATGCGTATTCAAGGCTGTCATGAGCCTCCCATAACTCTGCATTTAGGACTGAACACGAACCAAGGCTCCTAGCAACGCCAAAAACCCAATTGCCTCTACTCTCACGAATCACTCCACCTATCTCAACCATATTTCGAGTCCCCTAACAGCTTCATCAACGTTCACTATAACCCAAAATGGTGGCGGTCGTTACCATCTCGCGTCCTAGCGAAAACCTCATACCCACACTTGCACTTGCTTAATCATCAGATTTCAATTCCAGCCATAAGCATCGGCAATAGCTAGCCACGCTCCCATAAAATTCACGACCATAGTTGAATATAAAATGGCATCTACGCTTCCATAGGATCCAACAAGTCACTACAAACAACACACTCCACTCATTCCCCATCTCCTGGCCAAGCACCAACCAACACAGATTAACATTAAACCAATCATCGAACGACACCACATAGAATGCATGCAAACGATCTGGTCGAAGAAAATGGAACCACACCTGCCTAGTATGCAGGCAAGACCATAGCACGTGATCCAAATCTTCCATTCCTTGGCTACACATCGGACAAGAATTAGACACCGATATATGCCGACGACATCTTTCAACATTAGTAAGTAAGCGATGATGCTTAGCCAACCAAAGAAAGGTTCAGATTCATTGCAGCACCTTCAGCTTCCAAATTAGGCACCACTTACCATTCCTTAAAGTAGAAATATTAGAACCAAGTGCCTTGTATCCCGAGGATGCCAAAAATATATGATGCGATTCCCAACGCCAACCCGGACGATCCCTTCCGAGAGTCGCGTGAGGGGGAACCATCACAACAATTTTAAGAACAATATCCCTTGGGAGAACTTGAGAAAGACATTGCCAATCCCATTACCCCGAAATGGATAACATAGCAGCCACCGACATCGACTGAGGCAACGAATTAAGTGTATAGTACAAAGCTAGCGACTCAGAACCATCCACCCATATATCCCACCAAAAATCAGGGTGCCAACCATCTCTAATTTGCCAATAAATTCCTCAAAAAATCCCATCCCAGATGTTACTAATGCCTTTCCACAACCGAGAACACCTAGGCCGAGTGATTGACAAAGACAAGGTCCCTTTCCACTTGTACTTTGCCTTAAGAATATCCACCCATCAATTAGCATCTCCTCACACCAATTAGAACCCGAGTTTCATTAAAAGAGTATTATTTTGCCGACTTAACTCCTGGAAACCCAATATGCCGTCCTTCGTAGGCAGCAGTATAGTCTCCCATTTCACAAGCGCGATAGCCGAAGACCATTTGTAGACCCCCACTGATAACTCCTCACAAGTATTACATTTTTCATCTATTTTACAATGTTTTTTTCTAGTTTTCAAGTAAACATGTTTGCATTTAGTATTAGTTTCATGCATTTTGCATAAAAAGGAGTTTAACAGGTGACCTTTTATGGTTTGAAGGGTTTTTATTGTTTTTGGCCAGGTTCTATGCTAGATGACGTGGCAAAGGCATAAGGGAAAACAAAAGTCACAATGCCAGGGAAGATTGTTGAGGCCCAGTTAGCAGTGCAATGCAGATGGACCAATAGTTGTATGCCAAACCCCTTGACAATGATGAACAACTTAGAAAAATAGGAAGGGATAAGGTTCTGAAAAATATGCGAATAGACCTAATCTAAAAATTAGGAGCGACTAGTCGACATGAGTTTTCTGCCGCGACCTTTGGCATCACATCGGTGACTGATGACGTCATCCCTAGACCATCACATGTCAGCCCTACTCGATGATAAGCTGATAAGGAGATCGAGCTCTTATCAAGGATCCTTAGCCGAAATTTAAAATTTGAATTTCTCCTAGGGTTTTTCTCCTCACTCATCTATATAAAGATATCATTTCCAAGCATGAGGGCACACACATTGAGCGAACTAGCTTAGGATCATCTTTGATCACTTCCACCACCAGGCTGGAGTAGCCACACCAAGGAGGGCTAGAGCAAGAGACGCTGCGTCGATCGACCCCTTTCTTCCATTTTTCCTTTGGTTTATTTTAATTTTGAAGATGATGTTTACAAACGATGAAGTTTATTTTGTGGTTAACCCCCTCATCATGAACTAATTTAATAGTTGGTGAGGGGTGGATGGATGAAAAATTGTTTTTTTGCTTGCTTTTATTAATTAGGAATGCTTCGGCATAAAGTTTTATTCATTTGGCAATGTCTTTACTTTTTCCAAAACTTCTATGCCAAGTGACGGCTGGCGTAGCTTGCTTATTGCAACTCAATATCATAACTGACTTGGGAGGTGACGATTACTTGCCGAATTCTAAGGTGGAAGCTTTGGCAGAAGATGTTCAAGTAGATGAACTTACTTCGGGAGTGAGTCTACCCCTTAGAGAGTAAAGATTGGAACTAAACTAAACTAATTAATGTGAAACATGCACTATAGACATATAAGGGTTTTTACATGATTAATTTAAAGGCGTTGTTATCGACGAAGGCAATGACCATGTTTTGAATCTGCTCAATAAAACATTGCCAAAATGACATTATTAAAGGCCAACATGGCATAAACAACGTGAAAACCATGTATTCCTTGCCAACGCTCATTATCCATTTTTTCAAGCTCTCTTTGCCAATGCTGTTTTATTTTTTTTTCTTTTAAATTCACTTTTCGAAACAATCATTTTTCACCCAAAAGGCAAGTAACAATTGAACAATTAAATTCTAAGACAATCCCTGTGAGATCGATACTCAGCTTAACTGTTGTATTACTTGTCGATCGTGTATACTTGCACAGAAAAGGAATCGACTTGTCATTGTTTTATACATTTCCAATACTCATTTTTATACCTTTTGCCAAGCACATTTTGGTCACACCAACAAGTTTTTGGAGCCGTTGCTAGGGATTGCAACGGAGTTGATTGTTTTAAAATTTTTATTTGTCCGTTCTTTTACTTTTTTGTTGTTTATATCGGTGTATGACCAGAAGCTCCCCTGTGGTGGACGATTGGCCATACGATCTGGAAGAAAACCTTTAGGAGGTTAAAGAAAAATTTTTGAGAAATGAATAATCAAGGTAATCAAGGGAATGGTGTGGTGAATAATGAAGGAAATTTACCAAACAATAATCCACCAGAATCACCTGTTGCCCCAAACAAAGAGGAGAGACCTATTAGAGAACATTCGTCAAACCCAATATTGACAAGTTGATGCAGGATTTGTTGGCACAGAGGTAAATGCTGTCAATTTTGAAATTAAGCCGGTGATGATTTTTACTCTTTTAAATGTAGGTCAATTTGATAGAGCACTCACTGGAGACCCAAGACAACATTTGAAGCAATTCATGGAGATTTGCCAATTATTCCAACAAGCTAGAGTGCCTGGTGATATTGTGAAATTGAGGCTATTCACGTTTTCCTTGAGAGATAGAGCCAAGACATGTATTAATTCTTTGCCACCAGGTTCGGTAAGCTCATGGGCAGATCCATGCCAAAAGTTCTTGACAAGATTTTAGCTGCCTACACTCACTACCAAGTTGAGGGGTGAGATCATTACATTCAGCAAGCTGATTATGAAACATTATATGATGCTTGTGAAAGATTTGAAAACTTGCTAAGAAGGTGTCTTATACACGGATTTCCAAAATGGACCCAAATACAAACCTTCTATAATGGGTTGAATACACAAAACGCACTATTGTTGATGCTTCAGTAGCCGATTCATTGCTCGATAAGAAATACTCAGAGGCTGTAGAAATCCTTGAGAGAATCTTAATCAATGATTTCGAGTACCCTATTGCTAGACTTGGGATTGGAACCAAAACTAGTGGAATATTGAAAGTGGATGAGTTGGCATCCCTTCATGCTGAAATTGCAAATCTCACCAACAAGGTGAAGTCTTTGTAAAAGAACAAAGAGTCCCAAGAAGTTCAAGTGTTAGATTTATTTTGCATAATCTGTGGAGAAATTTAGAAGATTTCCCTGCCAACCCTCATTCGGTAAATTATGTTGGCAATTATAATTGAAATTAGAATTCTAATTCCACCACTTATAATGTAGGTTGGCGACAACACCCTAATTTGGCTTGGGGAAATCAAGGAGGCAATCAGTACAATGCTCAGCTCTAGAACAATAATGCTCAGTGGCAGAACAACCAGAGGCAAAATAATAATACAATGCCAACATTCTTTCTGAATGCAATGCCAGCAAGAGCCTAGAATAATTTCTAGTAAAGACAAAACCAAAGGAACTTTCTTACTAATTATATAGAGAGAAATGATGCCAATGTTCAGAGTTTGGAAGCATCAATGCGTAACTTAGAGGTTCAACTTGGACAGATTGCCAATGCTCATAGCAAGCGACCTTAAAGAAATTTGCAAGTGACACTAAAGATGCTAGGCAAAAAGACAATAAGCAATGTAAAGCAGTAACTCTTCGGAGTGGAAAACAATGTGAAACAGAGATGGCTGTCAAGCCATCAGTTCAATGCCAAAATAACTGAACAATGCCAGTAGAGGATGTAAATAAAGCAGAACAATGAGTAAATGATGCCAGGCCATATTTAGATTCTAGTCTGTCTACAAACGCCAGAGCACAAGCTGATGCCAAACAACAGAACGATGCCAGGCAAAAATCTAATGCTAGTATTTCATTGGCAAAGCCAACACAACCAGTAGTAGCTTATCCGCCACCACCTTTTCTGGCTTGTCTTCAAAAACATAAGCAAGATCATCAATTTAAGTTTTTCTTAGAAGTGCTTAAGCAGCTGCAAATCAACCTTCCCCTAGTGGAAGCTCTTGAGCAGATGCCCAACTATATGAAGTTCATGAAAGACATCCTAACCAAAAAATGGAAGTTGAGAGATTTTGAGATAGTATCCCTTACAGAAGGATGCAATGCCATGAATCGCAACCATTTACCACCAAAGCTGAAAGATCTAGGGAGTTTTACTATTCCTTGTACCATTGGCAATAAATTTGTTGGAAAGGCATTATGCGATTTAGGTTCTAATATTAACTTGATGCCACTATTTTTTTTCAGGAAATTTGGCATTGAAGTAAGGCTAACAACAGTAACATTTTAGTTGGCAAATCGATCATATGCACATCCCAAGGGTAAGATTGAGGATGTGCTGATGAAGGTAGACAAATTTATTTTTCCTATCGATTTTATCATATTGGATTATGAAGTTGATATAAATGTACCAATCATCTTAGGTAGACCTTTTTTGCCATGGGTAGAACTCTTATCGATGTTCATAAAGAGGAATTAACAATGTGTATGAATGACCAACATGTTACATTTAACGTGTTTCAAGCTTTGTAATGTGTAGATAAACATGAGGAATACCAAACAGAGGAAATAGTAGAGTCTATCATGATTGAAGGCATTACTGAACTGTTTGAAGAACCTAATAAAACAGCCTTGGAGGCTAAAAACGTGAATTATTTTGAACAACCAGAGCCACTTGAGTTGGCTGGAAGAGAGATTGTGGCACCCAAACCATCCATTGAGGAGCCACCAACATTGGAGCTGAAAACATTGGAGCACCTAAAGTACGCCTATTTAGGTAAATACTCAACTATTTCTGTAATCATTGTTGCTGATCTCACTAATGATTAGGAGGAAGGATTAATTGGGAATACTATCAACATATAAGCAAGCTTTGGGGTGGACCTTGGCAGACATAAGAGGTATTAGCCTAACTATTTGCATGCACAAGATCATACTTGAGGAATATTATGGTAAGATTGTTGAAGGACAAAGATGGCTAAACCCTAGTATGAAAGATGTAGTAAAGAAAGAAATCATTAAATGGTTAGATGCCGGATCATTTATCCCATTTCTAACATCTCATGGGTTAGCCCAATACAATGTGTGCCAAAGAAGGGTGGCATGACTGTAGTCCAGAACATCAAAGATGAATTGATTCCCTTAAGGACTATCACAGGATGAAGGGTGTGCATGGATTACCGGAGACTGAACTAGTGTCACAAGGAAGGACCACTTCCCACTGCCTTTCATTGACCAAATGTTAGATAGGCTAGCAGGTAAAACCTTTTATTGTTTTTTAGATGGCTATTCTGGATATAACCAGATTGCCATTGCTCCTAATGATCAAGAGAAGACCACCTTTACCTGCCTTTACGAGATGTTTGCCTTTAGAAGGATGTCATTTGGGCTGTGTAATGCACCGAAAACGTTTCAACAGTGCACGATGTCTATTTTTTTGATATGATTGAGCATAACCTGGAAGTGTTTATGGATGATTTCTCAGTGTTTGAAAAACATTTGAGGAATGTCTTCTGAGTTTAGAGTAGGTCCTGAAAAGATGCATAGAGACGAACCTAGTGTTGAACTGGGAGAAATGGCATTTCATGGTAAATGAGGGCATTATTCTCGGTCACAAGGTTACCAAGAGAGGTTTGGAAGTCCATCAAGCAAAAGTTGAGGTAATTAAGCATTTGCCTCCACCTACCAACGTGAAAGGTATAAGAAGTTTTTTAGGTCATGCTGATTTTTGTCTCCGATTCACTAAAGACTTTTCAAAAATTTCTAAGCCTTTGTGTTTTCTTTTAGAGAATAATACAACGTTTGCTTTTGTCGATTCTTATTTAAGAGCTTTTCAGGAACTGAATGAGAGATTAATTAATGCCCTTATAGTCATGGCCCTTGATTGGAATGAGCCATTTGAGCTCATATGCGATGCTAGTGACTATGTCGTAGAAGTAGTCCTAGGGCAGCGACATGGCAAGGTTTTTATGCCATTTATTATACCAGCTGGACACTGAATGAAGCGTAACTTAACTACTCCACAACCAAGAAAGAGTTTCTTGTTGTTATCTTTGCCTTTGAAAAATTTATATCTTATCTTATTGGTAACAAAGTTATGGTTTTTACAGATCATTCAGCTCTGAAATACCTATTGGCAAAAAAGGATGCCAAACCAAGACTGATATGATGGGCATTCTTACTGCAAGAATTTGATCTTGAAATTAAAGATAAGAAGGGAAGTGAAAATGCAGTAGCTGACCACCTATCATGCGTAGAACATCATCTGGAAGATGGTAAGTATGATGTCATAAGGGATGAATTTCCTGATGAGTCCTTACTTGCAGTCAGTGCTATGCCATGGTACGCTGACATTGTCAACTACCTGGTAAGTAATGTGATGCCATCAGACTTGGCATATAACTCGTGAAAACGTTTCCTGAGAGAAGCTCGACATTACTATTGGGATGAACCCATACTATCAAGCAATGCGCCGGCTAGGTAATTCACCGGTGTGTGCCAGAGGAGGAACAACATAGTACTATGCCACGCAGCACCATATAGAGGTCATTTTGCTAGAATGAAGACTGCTGCCAAGGTGTTGCAGACTGGTTTCTTTTGGCCTACACTATACCAAGATGCTCACAATTTTGCCAAGGCATGTGATCAATGCCAACGAACAGGGAACATTTATGGTAGACACCAAATACCACTTCAAAACATAATGCCTGTAGATTTATTTGATGTTTGGGGGATAGACTTCAAGGAACCATTCACCCATTCATTTGGTAAATTGTATATATTAGTGGCGGTTGACTATCTTTCTAAATGGGTTGAGGCCGTGGCCTTGCCAACCAACGATGCCAAGGCTGTTGCTAAATTTTTGCACAAAAACATTTGTACTAGATTTGGTGCCCAGAGAGCTATTATACATGATGAGGGCACTCATTTTAAATGTCGTTTAATATCTAGAGCATGTACGAAATTCATTAACAGATTGCTACAACATACCACCCTCAAACGAATGGTCAAGCTGAGATATCGAATAGAGAGATCAAAAACATTTTGGAAAAAACTATGAACCCCATAAGGAAGGATTGGTCCCAACGGATAGATAAATCTTTGTGGGCATACAAGACTACCTTTAAAACTTCTCTAGGATGTTCTCCTTTTTGACTCATTTTTGAGGAAGTTATGCCATTTGCTAGTAGAAATGGAACATAAAGCCTATTGGGCAATTCGGAAACTTGACATGGCATGGAGAAATATTGGAGAGAAGAGGTTGTTAGATCTCAATGAGTTGGAGGAATTCAAATTACAAGCTTATGAGGATGCCAGACTTTACAAGGAAATGACAAAGCGCTGTCATGACAGAAGAATTCTGCCAAGGCAGTTTATGGTAGGTCAACATGTTCTTCTATTTAGCTCACGACTTAAAAATTTTCTAGGGAAGCTCAAGTCAAGATGGTCAGGACCATTTGAAGTTGTCCAACCTTATGCTCATGGAGCAGTTGATATTCGAGATTTGAAGAACGAGACAATTTTCAAAATAAATGGTTAGAGACTTAAGCATTATGTGGAAAGTACTCTAAAGGATGCCAATGAGGTTATCCTTTTGGCAAAAATTTAGCAATTTCCATAATGGTTTGACTTATTTGTAAATATTAGGATTAGTGTTTTTCTTATAGTATTTTATGTTTTGTTGATTTTCTTTATTTTATTTTTTTTTTTGTCTTGAAAGGGTTCTTTGAGTGAATGCAGATTTTTTTTACCACCAGCAACATTCTTATGCCAGTAGAAACCAAAAGGAGGCTCATACGGTTGATAAAAAAGAGAGAAGAATTTTTTTGGTTTGATAAAACCCTAGTCGCCCTAGGGTAAATCAAATTTCAAAATTTCCCTCCTTATCCTTTAACCTTCCCCTTCGATTTGAATTCCATCATCATTATCTTTTTACACATCCAATCCAATTCAAAATCTTTCATCATTATCCCCCATTAAATCGACTAACCCATTAAAACACTCCATATTTTTTCTATTTTTTCCTACTTAAACACTTTAGCCGATTTTCTTTCCTCCTTTACTCAACAATTTCTCCCTCTTGCTCAAAAGAACCAAGATCCCTAAAAGACCGTCTTCACTTACCATCTTTTCACCTTCTTTCTTTCAAGAATCAATGGCGTCTTCATCCCTTCCATTCAAACATTTCTTTACTGTTGAAATTGAGAAGAGGCATGATGAAAATTTTTCCTCAAGAAACTTCTGCTACGAGAATAGATTCGAGTTGAAGGATGAGCCAAATTTTGGCTATACCATGGAGTTCGCCGAGATTGTCAAAAAACATGGTTGGGAAAAATTTTTGCCAACAAACTGGTGACATCAATAGCACGATTGTTCACGAATTTTATGCCCACTTGACCACCAAAGATTTGTCTTTTCTTATGATTCATGGTAAGTGTGTTCGATTTGATGCCAAATATATTAATAACTTGTTTTCTTTAGATGGCGAGCAAGAACAACACTTAGCATTTGCCGACTCACTCGATGATTCAAAGAGGAGACTGATTTTGAAGGACCTATGTCAAACCGGTACAAAATGGAACATCTCCACCAAGAGGAGCCGGACAATGAAGCACTTGGCTTTAAAGGTACAACCGTGAGGATGGAACCACTTCCTCAAAGCCAACTTGATGCCTACGACATACAATGAAACTATCTCTAAGGAAAGAATGATGCTTCTTCACTCCATTATAACCGGGAGAAAAATTGATGTTGGGAAAACCATAGTGGACGAGACATATAAGTGCACAGGTAAACTAATGGGTAGTTTGATTTTTCCATTACTGATCTCGAATGTTTGTGAGCAACATGATGTCCCTACCCTCAAAATTGATAGCATCCAGCTCAGCAAGGGATCAACCATCATTCCTGCTTCGTAGAGGTGATTAACAACCCTTGAAACCAAAGAGAAGAGAAAACAATTGACCGTAACACCTGTGAAAAGGCCAAACCATCCAAGGCTGCCGCTGCAACTTCTATGCCTCATAGTAGTCGTGGCAACATTGTCCCCAATTAGCAAACAAATTGAGATATCATTGCCAAAATTAAGGACGCAGAGAAGAAAAATGCTTCATTTTGGCAATATATTCAGACTAGGGACAAAGTGTTGAAACATGCTATTGATGAAGTAGCTACGCTTTCAGTGCCCACTTTTCCTGAGTTCCCTGCTAGTCACTTTGGCAAGGGGACAACGCCGACAAGCCCTCATTCTTCTTGAGTTAAAACCCCACAATCAGAGGATACGATCCCGATTCCCCTACTACAGTCTCTCCAGTCCCAACATCCTAGTACATGTTGAAATCACTAGCACTGGTTCCCCTATAGAATCTGAAGATGAATGAAACCAAGCCCCCGCCACACTTGCTATGCCAAATTCTGCTCCTGAAATGTCAAGCATCGACAAGTCGATCGAAGAATTCCTACGGACTTTACAAGCCGCTACAACAGAACCAAAGAAGAGCCTCAAGCGCAAGAAGTATATGGCCCCCAATAGGGGGAGTTTTGTCAAGAGAAAGACGCGGTTTCTAGGCCAAAACCTTCAACCAAAAGGGAGTCTTCTTCCTTTTAAACTCATTTACTACATTTCATTTTGTTTTTCATAATCATGCATTATTTGTTTTTGTATGTATATGTTGTTTCTCATGCATCGAGGACTATGCACCTTTTTAGGTTTGGGGGTGTGTAGTGTTCTCCATTTCTATCATGCATTCGTAACCATGCATTATTCATGTTTAATTTACAATTTGTTTGCTATGCGTACCAAACCCTTAAAAAATTTTGTTTTTGTATCTCAGCTAATTTGTGAATAAATTACTAGCATGTTGTTAGTATGCCTGAACTTGTAACTAGTTAACTTGTCCGATGATGAACTTTTCCTATAAAACTGTATGCCAGCATGACTTCAATGCTCAGGTTGCTTTGGCAGTAAACTCTATTCTTTGGAACTTTAGTCTCACTTTACACGTGGCATGTATCTAGTTTACTAAAATAAACTTAGGACTTCTTGAAGCTGAACTTAGTGTAAATAAATGAAAAAAACCAGTGTCAGGGTATTAAAGAAAAAAAAGAAGAAAGAAAGAAAAAGATGAATAAGGCATCAATGTTCTGCCAATGGCTAAAAAAATTAGGCACTTATCTGCCTTTGGGATAATAGGTTACTTGGGGCTTCGTGGTATGCTCCCTCTTAGTACTCAAGTCAAAAACCCTAGGGTACGAGTGTAAATGGGTTAGCTTAGTGATGTAGTCTGGACTAATGCGGGCATTCATGGTATGCTCCCTCTTATGACTCATGCCAAATAGTGCATGATGTGACCCCACTTTTATGCCAGCATCTGAATACCCTTGGAAGTAAATACATATATATATATATAAAAAAATTTGAGTTTGGGTAGTAAGGAACCTTAAGGGAATTAATGTAAAGTTGATACATGTTGCCCATACCTATGCACATTTTAGAACCTTAGACTAGGTCTTTATTTGTTGCACTTAAATTGTTGAAATGTTGGCATTGATATACTGGATTCTTAGGACAGACCTAGAGTCATTTACAGCTTGCTGACATGTGTTAGGAAGTCAATCATTTCTGCTGAGGTACCTTTTTGTTTTACTGTTTTCTTTTGCATTACTTGAGGACAAGCAATGAGCTAGTTTTGGGGGAGTGATAACTCCTCAAAAGTATTACATTTTTCATCTATTTTATAATGATTTTTGCTAGTTTTCAAGTATGCATGTTTTCATTTAGTATTATTTTCATGCATTTTGCATAAAATGGAGTTTAGCAGGTGCCTTTTATGGTTTGAAGGGTTTTTATTGTTTTTGGCACAAGTTCTATGCAGATGGCGTGGCAAAGGAATAAGGGAAAGAAAAAGTTACAATTGGCAGGGAAGATTGTTGAGGCTCTGGCTAGCAGTGCAATGCAAATGGACCATCAGTTGTATGCCAAGCCCCTTGATAATGATGGACAACCCAAAAAAATAGGAAGGGATAAGGTTCCAAAAATATGTGAATAGACCTAATCCGAAAAATCAGGAGCGGCTAGTCGGTAGGAGTTTTCTGCTGCGTCATTTGGCATCACAATAGTGACTGATGACGTTAGCCCTAGACCATCACATATCAGCTCTACTCGGTGATAAGCTGATAAGGAGATTGAGCACTTATAAAGGAGCCTTAGCTAAAATTTAAATTTTGAATTTCTCCTAGGGTTTTTCTCCTCACTCATCTATATAAAGAGATCATTTCCAAGCGTGGGGGGCACATATTGAGCAAACTAGCTTAGGATCATCTCCGATCAATTTCACCACCGGCTAGAGTAGCCATACCGAGGAGGGCTAGAGCAAGAGAGGCTACGTCGAGTGACCCATTTCTTCCCTTTTTCCTTTGGTTTATTTTAATTTTGAAGATGATGTTTGCAAATGATGAAGTTTATTTTGTGGTTAACCCCCTCATCATGAATTAATTTAATAGTTGGTGAGGGGTGGATGGATGAAACATTTTTTTTGATTGCTTTTATTAATTAGGAATGCTTCAACATAAAGTTTTATTCATTTGGCAATATATTTACTTTTTCCAAAACTTCTATGCCAAGCGACGGCTGACGTAGCTTGCTTATTGCAACTCAATATCATAACTGACTTGGGAGACGATGATTACTTGCCGAATTCTAAGATGAGAAGCATCGACAGAAGATGTTCAAGTATATAAACTTACTTCGGGAGTGAGTTTGCCCCTTAGAGAGTAAAGATTGGAACTAAACTAAACTAATTAATGGGAAACATGCACTATAGATAAATAGGGGTTTTTACATGATTAATTTAAAGGCCTTGCTATCGACGGAGGCAATGACCATCTTTTGAATCTGATTAATAAAACATTGCCAAAGCATGACATTATTAAAGGCCAGCATGGCATAAACAACGTGAAAACCATGCATTCCTTGCCAACGCTCATCATCCACTTTTTCAAGCTCTCATTGCCAATGCTATTTTATTTTATTTTCTTTTAAATTCACTTTCTGAAACAATCATTTTCACCCCAAAGGCAAGTAACAATTGAACAATTAAATTCCAAGACAATCCCTATGGGATCGATACTCATCTTAACTGTTGTATTACTTGTCGACCGTGTATACTTGCACAAAAAAGGACTCGACTTGGTATTGTTTTATACATTCCAATTCTCATTTTTATACCTTTTTCCAAGCACATTTTAGTCACACAAACACAAATCATCTAATCATCTTTTCCATCATATCACAAATGCCCTTTGACATCAAAGTAGTCTGCATAACATATGTGGGAATAGCTTATAACACAACCTTTGCCAACGTAATTCTACCTGCAAGAGATAAAGTCTTAGCTTCCCATCCAGACAACCATCGCTCGATCTGATCTAACAAGTAGTAATAAGTGTCTTTTGTGACACGCTTATGTAACAAGGGCAAGTCATAGATACTTGCCAAGGTCTTCTACAACCTCAAATCCAAAACTGTTAGCAATTAAGTGCTTTCGATCCGTCAAACAATTACTAGAGAAATAGATATGCGTCTTAGCGACACTGAATCTATGTCTCAAACACGCACATGAAGTAGATAACACATTACTGATTACCTCAAGTTGATCCATAGAAGCCTCCGCGAAAAGAACTAGGTCATCAGCAAAAAACAAGTGTGAAAGACCGAGACCATTGCGAGATAAGTGTATACGTTTCCAAGCTCCACTACTAGTCTTCCTTTCAATAGAATGAGAAAGCCATTCCATAAAATGTACAAATAGATATGGGGACAACGGATCGCCCTAGCGAATCCCACGTGTCAGCCAAAACTCTTAGTAACATCCCTATTCCAAATAATTTGCGTAAACACCAAACAAATACACTTTATAACCCACATAATAAATTGCTCAGGTAAACCCAACTCCTACAAATTTTCCTCAATGAAGCTTCACTCAAGCCGATCAATCACTTTTTCCAAGTCAACTTTTATAGCCATCCACGGTTTCATATCCTTTTTCCCACTCATAGTGTGAATCGCCTCCTAAGACAAGATAATATTATTCGTAATGTGTCGACCCAGAACAAAGCTAGCCTGAGTTTGAGCAATCCATCCGACTAAGAATCGTTTTAACTAGTTGACAAGGACTGGTAATCACTTTCTAAAGCACAGTGCACAAGCTAATTGGTCAGAACTGCTTGATAGTTGCAAGATTTGCTACCTTAGGGATCAAAACCATAAGCGTTCGATTCATAAAATCTCCCAACTCCCCTGAGTTAAAGAATGAAGAGACGAACTAAAACACATATTCGCTAATCGTAGTCCAGTTTTATTGAAAAAACCATGCCTGAAACCTATCTACCACTAGATCTTTTAGAGGATCCATACTGAAAGCCACTCCATGTATTTCTCCCATAGTTTAATGGTTGCACTAAGGTCCTGAACTCTACGTTTGACACACGGTGAAAACCCCCTTGAGCTCATCCAAAGACTATTGCCTTGGCTCCAAAGTAAAAAGCTTGTGAAAGAACTTAACCGCATAATCCTTTAGCAAATTATCATTCTGGCACCAATGACTATCATCAAAATGGAGCTTGCAAATCGTGTTACACCGTCGTCTAGCTAACGTAGACATATGAAAAAACTTGGTATTTTGATCACCCTGTGTGAGCCATTTACTGTGAGATTTTTGGAACCATAAAATCTCTTCATGTCTCAATGACCACATCCAACTCCCTTTTAATAGTAGCTCTAACTCGATCAAAAAAGGGGTTCAAGGACAATCCAAAGCAAGCTCAACACCATGGAAATGCGCTAAGGGACGCGCTTTCCACCTACCTATGTGTCCAAAAACCTCTTTATTCCATTGCTGACTAGTCCCTTTAAAGGTAAACAAATTCTCAACGATAGGTACATCAGTGTTCCAAGATTCAATCAATAGCCTCTCAAAATCTAGATGATCGTTCCAAGCTGAAATGAACCGATAAGGCCTATCACCTTGATGTACACAAATAGCCTCTATAGTGAGCAAAAGCTATCTATGATCAGACCCTAATTGTGGCAAGTGCTATATCTTAGCCATAGGGAACTTTTCATACCACCTAGCTTTGCAAAGCCCTCTATCCAATCTTTGGTGCAAGTCGCCACACTCCTACATGAAGCGCGGCCCCGAAAAACCCATATCTAAGAGACTAAAAGAGAAGAGGAAATCAAAAAACTTTACACAAATTCTAGACCTGTGTTGGGACCCTCAATGTCTCTCCTCGATATTACAAATAAATTGAAATCTCCACCAAGTACCCACAGAAGATCTGATCCCGGGTCTAGGGCTCTAATCTAATCCCACACCATGCTCTAATGGCTATAGTTAGGGCTTGCATACACAAAGGTAATAAAGAAATTGCTATTTGAGTCTGAATCCACACAAACACCATGAATAAACTGATTTGAAACCACCAAGATATCAACATGAACAATCTCCTTCCACATCACCTAGATTCCCCTAAGAAACCATCAACATCCACCCAGTACGAGCAATCAAAACTAGACCTCCGAATAAAGTTATCTACCTCCATTCCACTCACGCGAGGTTCTATAATTGCAAAAATATCTTGATCCTATGTTCTCAACAATATTCTAAAGTGACGTTTAAAATCAAGGCCAAGAATGCCTTGAGTGTTCAAAAATATGACTTTAATCATTAAAAATTAGATAAAAAAGGAACAAAGAACCAAACTTATAGCACTTTGGCATCCCCTCCCCTCAAATGTCTTGTTAGCAATCCACTGTATATCGGATATAGTCATTTTAGTGGATTTACCCGTACCTATCAACCCATATGTAGCAGAAGAAGCTACCATATCTAAAGCTTTGGATACATTAGTGACCCAATCAGGTACTATCGACTTTGCTAATGCTTGGAAAAAGATTGAAAATGCAGTGTGAATATGTAAGAAATAATGCCAAGAGTGAGTCTATTGCGTGCAAGTATACACGATCAACAAGTAATTCAACAATAAGTTGAGTATCGTATCCAAAAGGATTGAACAAGAGTTTAATTGTTTAACGGTTTACTTGTTAAAGGAATCAAGAATGTTTAGATTAATTTAAAGGTTTGTTTTAATAATTAAATGAATAAAATGAAAGAAAAGAAAACAGTTTGGCAAGAGGAAGTAATCAAATGAGTGATGAGCGTTGGCAAGGGATGCTTGGATTTTACGCTAGCTATGCCAGCTATTAATGTTTTGCCTTGGATTTATTGCCGACCAGATTTTAAGAGTGGCATTGCCTCTATCGATGGCAATACCCTAAGTTAACCATGTTAAAACCCGTTATTTGTGTATAGTGAAGCTTTTCATTAATTAACTTGATTAAGTTTCAATATATAATCATAAGGGGTAGATTCACTTCCGAAGTAAGCTCATCTTTTTGGACATCTTTTGTCGAAGTTTCTCTCCTTAGTACCTGGCAACTGATCGTTACCCCTCAAGTCTGTTAAGATATTAAGACGTAATAAGCAAACAATTCCAACTGTCGTATGGCAAAGAATTTAGGAAAATGGAGTACTAGACAAATAGAAAACAATGCCAAGACATTCTTATTATTAAAAACCAAACATAAATAGAGCGTTAAACGCAAACATCCCCAACCAACCTTAAAAGCTTAGTTCATGGTTGGTGGTTCCATCCACAAAATATCATCGTATCTCCACATTATCATTCAAATAAAAATAAAAAACTAAGAGAATGGGCATGAAGAAGATTCATCGATGTAGCCCTTTGAATGCTCTAGAGCTCTCGGTCTAAGATGGTTGAACTACACATCATCTAAATTCCTCTTCCACCACCGTCCTCTTCAAGTTGTTTGATCTATTCCTTTAAATAGGCATGCATGGATAACCCTTGAGTGGGTTTGAATTTGAAATTTGATTCCGTACTTATGTTAAAACGCGTTATCTTTTTATCTCTATTTGAATTTTAGGGTTGACGTGTGATGGGTTTAACGGCTAGTTTGATTGGGCATCAAAATTCACTTCTATGCTAACCAAGCTTGGAAATCTCTAGTCCAACTTTGCTAACTACAACTCGGAATTCTCTTCTGCATTCCTACTTCATGCTCCTAGGTTGCTCTACCAAGCCTGCTATGCTCCTAACCTGCATCAATGCCAGCAAAACAACCCTTCACTTTGACAAAATACAAACTCCCTAACTCCTTATGAAAATGCATGATTTTGACAACTAAATGCAAACATATATACTTAAACACAAGAAAAAGCATTGTGAAATATGCACAAAAATTAGTATTTTCTAGGAGTTAACACTCCCCCAAAACTAGCTCATTGCTTGTCCTCAAGTAATGCAACTAAAATTAAGAAAACAAAAAAAACTAGTACCTTGGCAAAATTATTCTGAATGTCAACAAGTGCTAGCAAGCAGAATTTGGCCCTATTTCTGTCCTCAGGTATCCTAGTGCAACAATGCTAATCAGATTAACAAATTCAAGTGAAACAATATAACACTAGTCTAGGGTTATGAAGTGTGCATGAAGTGTAGGCAATATGCATCAAGTATCCTTGAACTCTCTTAGTCAAATCTACTACCCAAACTCAGAATTATTATCAATTTTATTTTAATCACCAAGGGTTTTTGTTGGCAATTTTTTCAGGCTTGCTTTGTAATACCGTTTGGCATGAGAAATAAGAGGGAGCATACCATGAACCCCCATGTTAGTCCAGACATTACTAGGCTTTACTCTTAACTCATGCCCTAAAGTTTTTGACTTGAGAACTAAGAGGGAGCAAACCACGAAGCCCCAAGCTACTTATTATCTCTAAAGTAGATGAGAGTTCTTACATTTTTTTCTTGCCTTGGCAAAACATTGTTTCCTCATTTTCTTTTACCCTGGCATCTTCACCATTTTTTTGAGCTTAGTTTCAAGAATTCTAAGTTTTTTAGAACTAGATGTATACTACGTGTTGTGTGTAATAAGTGCTACGCAATTGTGCAAGTATACACGTCGTAAGTAATAAAGTGATATGAGTATCGAGTATCGTCTGCACTATGAAAATAAAAACACAATTGATAATATGAGTTCTAATTAACGAGTAAACTAAGAGCAATAAACTAAAAGAGTAGATAAAATCAAATAAGAGAGGGAATAGGCCAGGTTATCGTGAGTTGTTGAGTGATAGCCGATTGGATCGTCTTGGTAAAAGAGTGCAAGGGCAACTCAGTTGCCGTGGCAACTTGCACAGCGGGGTTGCCTTGGCAACTAATCTATGGTTGCCTGGGCGACTAGCTGGGCAACTACTTGGGCATTTGGGCAGCAACTTCAAGGTTCGGCAGAGCGTTCTTCAATGGTTTCTTCTTATCCCTAAGTCAAAACTCTAGCTACTTATGCATGCCTTGATAATACATCCCTGCGTGAAACAAGGGTGAACAACAACCAATCTTGCGCTCCTCTTAGCCGTTGAAATCCTTAACTTATTCCTAATCCAGATTAATCTTCACCATCAATTGATTGAATAAAGATCATACTCATTCGTTTCTTGAATCTAACTCTCATGATATTAGATAAATAGATGAAGTTACGAGATACTCTCCCAATTCACTCGCAAACAAAAATAAGAACCAAGAATGAAAAAACCTTGAATAGAAAAGTGCAAACTCTTATTACCTAAACAAAATCCAATTGTTTCTCACAACCAGAAGACACAATAACCTTAGCCAAATAGATTTAGTTCATGGTTGGGTTCAAAAGATATACAAAGAATAATCCCCAAACCATGAATCTAATGAAAGCAAAGAAGAAGAAGAAGAAAAAAGAAATCGAACTCTCTCCCCCTTGCTCTCTTGTCGAAATCTCTCCCTTCTTGCCCTTTGGAGTTGTCAAAAATCCTCTCTTCTTGCTTCTTTGGAGTTTGTCAAAATTTCTCTCTTCTTGCTCACCTTTGATCTTTGACGGCTTGGTCCTTTAAATAGGAGATGGCTAGGTCAAAATCCTTCTTGAGGAGGAAGTTAAGTTGGAATTAAATTACCTTTAAAGAATATAATTTAAATTCCTTCTACAACTTCTCCTATCTTCTTGGGATTTAATTTCTCTTTAACCTCTTCATGGAAATCAAACTCCTTTGGGATTTAACTTTGCTCCACGTCATCTTGGGCTTATCTAGTCATCAATTTTGACTACCATATCACCTTATTCTTTGTCAAAACTTGCCTTGGCAACTAGCTCGTCATCTCCTTCATGTATTGCCTTGGAAACTAGCTCGGCATCTCCTTCATGCATTGCCTTGGCAACTGGTTCCAGCCTTGTTTAGGCAAGTGATTCTGCACACACACCAAAGCAGCATCTTTTTCCACAAAAATCACCAAGTTATGTAATCAAGCTCAACAGTGGAAAGAACATGAATTAATGCATGAATGACTAATTATGCAACTAATATGAGCCTAAGTCTAACAATAATATGAGTGAAAAGGGTAATAAAAATAGTACTTTTGAACAATTATCACACCCCCAAACTCGAACTATTGCTTGTCCTCAAGCAATGCAAACTAACAATTACCTACCAAGACTTTAATCATCAAAGACGTGCTTCAAACTTGAATTCAAACCTCAGAACCGTGGCACAAAGTATGATCACCTTTTAATTTTTCGGATAGCACAAAAATTACCCAGAACCAAACTAAAATGCTCGTGACAATGTGTGTGCGTAGTTGTGTACAAGTTGATTTTTAAGATTCTATGTGAACAATAGGCTTTTATCAATTTAATTACCGGGGTATTTATTTTTATTTTCACTAGAGCCAATTTCGGGCACCTCTAGCAAAGTAAGCAATTTCTCATTTTATTTTAGTAGACTAGAGGCAATTTCTGGCACCTCTAGGGATTCTTTAATGTGCATTAACTACTAGAGCCAGTTTCGAGCACCTCTAGCAAGAAAGTGCATTTACTACTAGAGCCAGTTTCGGGCACCTCTAGCAAGAAATTAACTTTTAACTTTCAATTTTAAATTTACCCAAATTTTAAGCAACCTAAGTTCCCTAAGTTTATTCCAATCAACAAGCCACAACCGTGTAAAAAAAATTAGCATCATAGTAAAATTCTAAGTTCTTTTCATGCAATCCTAAAATTAAAGGTTCTTTCAATTAAGTGCATTGGCAAAAATTCATCATTGGATATTCAACAAGTCTTAAGCAATTAAATCCAATTAAAGGCATGGCAAGTAACATATGCAACCTATATGTGATTGCTAAAGATGAATGCAACTAAACATGAAACTAACTAGAAACCAGCACCCCCCAAACTCGAGAGAAGCATTGTCCTCAATGCACGTAAAAGTGAAACAAAATTTAAAAGAAACTAAATAAAATGAGTTAGTCAGAGAGGTCGTCACGTCGAGTGATAAGTTTCATTCGTGCCGTTTGCTTAATTCATTTTCCGGTTGGTGGTTGAATGCTTGTGGCTGGTACCACATGAATAGCATTGCTTTGATTTGATCCATGTTTGCCGAGGCAGGTTCACTTGTCTGGGCATCAGTAGTTGCCAAAGCCATTGTTGTTTCCTGATAAGTGTTCAAAAGTACTATTTTATTACCCTTTTTACTCATATTATTGTTAGACTTAAGCTCATATTAGTTGCATAATTAGTTATTCATGCATTAATTCATGTTTCTTTCCACTGTTGAGCTTGATTACATAACTTGGTGATTTTTGTGGAAAAGATGCTGCTTTGTGTGTGTTTTTGTGTATGTATGTGCAGGGATCACTTGCCAAAGCAATGCCGAGCTAGTTGCCGGGCAATGCATGAAGGATATGCTTAGAGCTAGTTGCCGTGGCAATGCATGAAGGAGACGCGAGCCAGTTGCCATGGCAATTGTCGATCAAGAGAAAATGCAATAGGGATGTCGAAATTGATGACTAGACAAGCCCAAGATGACGTGGAGCAAAGCCCAAACCCAAAGGAATTTGATTTCCATGAAAGATTAAAGAAGAATTAAATTCCAAGAAGATAGGAGAAAATACAATTATAATAAAGAATTATATTCTTTAAAGATAATTTAATTCCAAAAACTCCTCCTCAAAGAAGGACTTTGGCCTAGCCCTATAAATAGCAAGGAGATTTCGAAATCCATAGAGAAAGGCTAGGGAATTTCGACAACTCCATAGAGAGCATTAGGGAAATTTCATTTCTTCTTCTTCTTTGCTTCCATTAGATTCATGGTTTGGGGATTATTCTTTGTATATCTTTTGAACCCAACCATGAACTAACTTGATTGGGTTGGGGTTATTGTGTTTTGTTGTTGTGAGAAACAATTGGATTTTGTTTAGGTAATAAGAGTTTGCACTTTTCAATTCAAGCTTTACTCATTCTTGGCTTTTATTCTTGTTTGCGAAAGTGAATTGGGAGAAGATCTCGTTTCATCTATTTATCTAATATCGGGAGAGTTAGATTCAAGAAACGAATGAGTATGGTCTTTATTCAATCTATTGATGGTGAAGATTAATCCGCTTAGGAATAAGTTAAGGATTTCAACGGCTAAGAGGAGCGCAAGATTGGTTGTTGTTCACCCTTGATTCACGCAGGATGTATTATCAAGGCATGCACAAGTAGCTAGAGTTTCGACTTAGGGATAAGAAGAAACCATTGAAGAACGCTTGTTGCCCTGGCATGAAGTTGCTGCCCAGACGCCCAAGTAGTTGCCTAGCTAGTTGCCCAGGCAACCATCAATTAGTTGCCAAGGCAACCCGCTATGCAAGTTGCCACGAACCGAGTTGCCCTTGCACTCTTTTACCAAAACGATCCAATCGGCTATCACACCTCAACTCACGATAACCTGCCTATCTCTCTCTTTCGATCTCATCTTTTCTTTTACTTTATTGCTTTCTAGTTTAGTTATTAGTTAAACTCCTATAATCCTTTAATTGTGTTTTTACTTTTCGCGGTCAAGAATAACTTAAGCAAAGTGGCCCAAACCAATCCTCAGGAGACGATACTATACTCATATCACTTTATTACTTGCGATGCACAATTGCGTAGCACTTATCACACGCAACAAGTTTTTGATCCCGAGCATCGCCGGTTTACATGCCGTACTACTCTTCTGGGGCATCCTCTATTGCGTTGCCGTGGCAAGTAGTCGGCAGTGAATTTCCTTAGCATGTTGGTTGTGAGTCTTGTTGTGGAAAAGAAAAGAAAACAAATAAATCCTGGAAACTAAAGATAATGAAGAAAAATAATATAAAATATCTTCTAAAAATAAAAATAAAAAAAATAAAAAGAAAAAGAAAATATTAAAAGGAGAGCATGCTCATGCATCTCCTAAGGTGTCAACTTCTTTGTTACGTTCTACATGGGCACCGTTGTAGTGCTTCAATCTTTGTCCGTTAACTTTGAATTCATGTTCGTCGGTAATGGACTTGATTATCAAGGCACCATGGGAGAATGGTTTGACAACTTTGAATGGTCCCGATCATCTTGATTTTAGTTTTCCCGGGAAAAGTTTCAGCCGAGAATTGAATAACAGAACTAGTTGCCCTGGCATGAATTGCTGCGACAATAGTTTCTTGTCATGCCATTACTTTGTTTTCTCCTTGTATATTCATGCATTATTATAGGCGAGTGCATGGAATTCTTCTATCTCGTTGAGTTCCAACAAACGTTTTTTCCTGGCACTTTCCCAATCCATATTCACGGTCTTGATTGCCCAATATGCCTTGTGTTCGATTTCCACCGGTAGATGGCATGTTTTGCCATAGACAAGTCGGAAGGGGGACATACCTAAGGGTGCTTTGAATGCAGTGCGATATGCCCAAAGTGCATCATCTAGTCTTACTGACCAATCATTCCTAGAGGGATTTACAACTTTCTCGAGTATACCCTTCAATTCCCGGTTGGAAATTTCTGCTTGCCCATTGGTTTGTGGGTGATATTGCCCGTCCTCTGGCAACGATCACATTGCTTGTAAAACTCTTGTGCATCTTTGTACAGTGTTGGCCAATACAAACCGGATTGCAAAACTTTGACCGCAGTACGAGTTCCTCCAAAATGTCCTCCATAGGGTGAAGAATGGCATTGTCGGAGTACATTATGCTGCTCTTCTTCAGGGTCACATCGGCGTATGACCTGATCTGCACATTGTTTAAACAAAAGAGGCTCGTTCCAAAAGTAATGCTTAGCATCATGTCGGAACCGCTTCTTCCCTTTAGTGAGTAAGGCCATAAGGTAAAATACCACAAACAAGAAAATTAACTAAATCCACGTACCAGGATATTACCGAGGCATGTGCTGCCGTGGTGACTGCTCCCAAGATTGCTGAGTCGTGTGCGTATAGAGTTGCCAAGGCATACGCGTCTATGGTTACCGAGGCGTGCGTATCAATGGTTACCAAGGCGTGCGCGCTGGAGTTGCCGAAGCGTGTGCATCAAGAGCTGCTACGGCATCGAGGGTTGCCGAGGTGTGCACGTCAAGAGCTGTTGCGACGTCGAGGGTTGCCCAGGCATGCGCATCTATGGTTGCCGAAGCGTGCGCATCCATGGTTGCCGAGGCAACTAAAAGTTGCTCATCTGGGAATGCATCACATATCTCTAAATCCGCGTCCTCCTCCCTGTGCGTTGGCCTAGGACTAATCCTACCGCGAAATCACTTGCATCACACATGAGCTCAAAAGGTAGGGTCTAATCTGGTGGAACGATAATGGGTGTCGAGGTAAGCTTTTCCTTTAGGGTTTCGAATGCTTGGGCCCAAGAATCTTCAAAATTGAAGACTTTATCCTATTCATGCAAATTGCACAAGGGTTTAGTAATTTTAGAAAAATTATGAATGAACCTCCTGTAAAAACCTGCATGTCCAAGAAAGCTTCGAATTCCTTTAACAGAACTTGGTGGGGGTAATCTCTCGATCACGTCCACCTTGGCTTTGTCTACTTCAATCCCCTTGGATGAAATCTTGTGGATGAGCACTATTCCTTCATCTACCATAAAATGGCACTTCACCCAATTAAGTAATAAATCGATTTCTTCACATCTTGCCAACACCTTCTCTAAATTGTCGAGGCAACTGTCGAAGTCATTACAAAAAAAGAAAAAATCATCCATGAAGATCTCAAAGAAGTCTTCAACCATGTCTGAAAAGAGTGCCATCATGCATATTCTAATGTTACTAATATCTGAGAAAACTTGAGGAGAGTCATTTTCGATACTTCTTATAGTCCATCCGCACCCTCCATCGGGTGACAATATTGCCCAAAAAGAATTGGGCCAATGTGCTCCCAACTACTCCCCTTTGTGTTACCATGGTAGAGGTGCCTTTCTTTTGTGTTCCCTTGTAGTCCATGCATGCCCTCCACCTTGCTACTATTCCTGAAGGCACAAATATATTAATAGGAAAAATTATATCCATTCCCAACCATTCATTACATCATTCTTGTCGACTTCTATCATGGTTGGATATATCCTTTGTTGTCGTGGCAATTGCTGCTCAAGCCAATTGCCGTGACAATCAGTTGCCAAAATTCGCTGTAAGTCAAGGCAAAAACTAATTTTTTGAAAAGCTTCACGAGTCCAAACACCATTTTGTTTTGGCCTCTCAAACATCTCCATCAGTAGAGATTTCGATGGCTTCAAATCTACCAACATTGGTTCTTCAAGACATGCCTGCAATGGACGAGGTGAGTTTTTAAAGAATTTAAAAGGTTCAGCCATTACCTGCTCATATTCCATTGGCAAAGTATTATCATCTCGTTGATCTTGCATGTGGTCGTGCAATTGCCGTGGCAACTATAGATGAGAGCAATCTAAAGATTCCTACTTCAACATCAACGTTGTAACCTTCTGGGCATCAGGTTCCTCAGAATTTGCTGTAGTATTGTTGTTCTCAGCTTCACTGAGTGTTGTCGCGGCATTGCTCTATTCAGGCTCCTCAATCATTGCCGAGGCAATTTGTTGCTCAGGCTCATCATGTGTTGGGCAAACTTTCTCATCAACATACTCTCGACTTTGAGGTTTTAGTTGTTCCTCACACATCGAAGATCTTTCCTTGCATTGTTCCTTGTCCTCTTGCCTTGGGACTTCAGTATCCCTAGGAATGAATTGTTGGTGCATGTTATCCATTACATACGTGGATCTCCTCGATTGATCTTCTGAATCCCCCAAGGCTGCATCCCACTAAGCTATCCTCGTATCCATGGACTTTGATAGCTCTCGAATCTCTTCAATTGATCCGTCAAGTCTAGCCAAGGAAGCTAGCAATTTTTCCTCCAAGGAATTGGAATGCTCTTGAAAAGGACTACACTGCCATGGCATATCTGTTGCTGCGGCAAAATTGTTATGGTAAAAACAATTTTGAGTTTTTTGACCATACCATGAAGAATTTTACTGTTGGTTCCCTCTATGGTCCTCCATGTAGTTATATGCACCAAAAATGTGAGGGCAATTTTCAAACACATGATGTTCTCCATACATAGCACAAGATTTTTCCACGATATAGGCTCTTTGGGCTTTTCTCGGTTGGTATAGGTAATCATCAAAGGATGCAAGAAACTTTTGGTTGGATTGATTCCTATCTTCCAACATCATCTCTCGAATAGATCGGCTTTTATTTCCCGACATGTTGATGTCCCTTAACTTGTAGCGCACCTAAATTTTTTTGATAAAACAAACAAAAAGAAAATTTAGTAAAACTAAGAGAAAAAAATGCAATAACAAAAACAACTAACACCAATTGCCAATCCCCGGCAATAGTGCCAAAAACTTGTTGCGTGTAATAAGTGCTACGCAATTGTGCAAGTATACACGTCGCAAGTAATAAAGTGATATGGGTATCGAGTATCGTCTCCACAGGGATTGGTTTGGGCCACTTTGCTTAAGTTACTGCACTGTGAAAATAAAAACACAATTGATAATAGGAGTTCTAATTAACGAGTAAACTAAGAGCAATAAACTAAAAGAATAGATGAAATCAAATAAGAGAGGGAATAAGCCAAGTTATAGTGAGTTGTGGAGTGATAGCCGATTGGATCGTCTTGGTAAAAGAATGCAAGGGCAACTCACTTGCCGTGGCAACTTGCACAACGGGGTTGCCTTGGCAACTAATCGATGGTTGCCTGGGCGACTAGCTGGGCAACTACTTGGGCATCTGGGCAGCAACTTCAAGGTTCGGCAGAGCATTCTTCAATGGTTTCTTCTTATCCCTAAGTCGAAACTCTAGCTACTTGTGCATGCCTTGATAATACATCCCTGCGTGAATCAAGGGTGAACAACAACCAATCTTGTGCTCCTCTTAGCCGTTGAAATCCTTAACTTATTCCTAATCCGGATTAATATTCACCATCAATTAATTGAATAAAGATCATACTTAGTCGTTTCTTTAATCTAACTCTCCCGATATTAGATAAATAGATGAAGTTACGAGATCCTCTCCCAATTCACTCACAAACAAAAATAAAAACCAAGAATGAAAAAATCTTGAATAGAAAAGTGCAAACTCTTATTACCTAAACAAAATCCAATTGTTTCTCACAACCACAAGACACAATAACCTTAGCCAAATAGATTTAGTTCATGGTTGGGTTCAAAAGATATACAAAGAATAATCCCCAAACCATGAATCTAATGGAAGCAAAGAAGAAGAAGAAGAAGAAGAAATCAAACTCTCTTCCCCTTGCTCTCTTGTCGAAATCTCTCCCTTCTTGCCCTTTGGAGTTTCGAAAATCCTCTTTTCTTGCTTCTTTGGAGTTTGTCAAAATTTCTCTCTTCTTACTCACCTTTGATCTTTGATGGCTTGGTCCTTTAAATAGGAGATGGCTAGGTCAAAATCCTTCTTGAGGAGGAAGTTAAGTTGGAATTAAATTATCTTTAAAGAATATAATTTAAATTCCTTCTACAACTTATCCTATCTTCTTGGGATTTAATTTCTCTTTAACCTCTTCATGGAAATCAAACTCCTTTGGGATTTAACTTTGCTCCACGTCATCTTGGGCTTATCTAGTCATCAATTTTGACTACCATATCACCTTATTCTTTGTCGAAAATTACCTTGGCAACTAGCTTGGCATCTCTTTCATGCATTGCCTTGGCAACTAGCTCGTTCCTTCATGCATTGCCTTGTTTAGGCAAGTGATTCAAGTGATTCGCACACACACAAAAACACACCAAAGCAGCATCTTTTTCCACAAAAATCACCAAGTTATGTAATCAAGCTCAACAGTGGAAAGAAACATGAATTAATGCATGAATGACTAATTATGCAATAAATGAACAAAATGAATGTAAGGAGTTTAAGAGGAAGAGTAAACTAGAGATCAATTGCCAAGCAGTTTTCTAGGTGTGTGACATGAGTCTTTCTCATCGAACATGACAAAGCTCCTAACTAATCCACAAAGTAGCCAAAATTTCCAAATTTAATAGCATTTTCTTGTCTTCATGTTGGGCTTTTGATGTGGGCAACAAATGTGAGGCAACATACACCCCCCAAACCAAAGGTGTGCATTGTCCTCAATGTAAAACAAATAGAACTTCCTTGAGAATCTGCATTGGCTCCAAGGCGGCAAGAGCTTCAGTGGTAGTAGATGAGGCAAGTGCAACAGGTGTTACGGTAGCTTTGGCTTGGATTCCTTCTTCTTCTGATTTAGGTGAGCGTGTAACATAGAACTTCTTGACAATGGACTCAACTTAGATAAGGGACACTAGAACAACATGCATCCGATTGCATCCATCTTCTTCTGATTTATGGACAAAGTGAGGACTGACTAACACATCATCGTTGGTAATGAGGTTGGCAATGAGGTCGGCAGGGAACTCAAAAAATGTTGGCAAAGTGTGTGCGAACATTCCTTCAAGAGTTTTCTTGAAGGCACAGTCCCATGCATGAGTATATTGCAGAGTATATTGTTCTGCTCCTCTATTTTCTCTAACTTTTGAAGAATGATCTCTTGATGTTGGTAGATTTGAGAAAGCATTGCCACTAAAACAGCTGGCATAAGAGTCTCAGGTTCTGCCTTAGGCACCTTGGCCTTGGACACCAGCTCTGCAACCTTTCCTTTGCCTTTCTCCTTAGCAATAAGTTACCTCTATAGGGCAAGACTGATAGTTGTTCCCTTACTTTCTTGGACTTTGTTTGAATCGAGCTTTGGCATATTGTGATGCATGCAAATATTAGAGATTAATAAAGGGAAAAACTAACTTCCATTGCCCTTATCGGTGCACTTATAAGTTTCATCGATAATGATACGACCGATGTTGATCTTGCACCCACGATGATCGAATGCAACAAGGACATCCTCTCCTCCAAGACACTCTTATATGGATGGTTAGCATTATATTTGCCTTCAAGAAGTGGTTCCACCACTTTGGTTGTGGCTTTAGTGCCAGCCGCTTCACCGTCCGGTGGCCCTTTGATGATACGTTCCACTGAGTGTTAGGTTCACATAAATTTTCAATATCTTTTGCCTCTTGGCAGCACCCAACGAGTCAGCAAACTCAGAGTGCTCTTCCCCTGCACCATCCAAATTAAACATGTTATTAATAGACCCCTCATCAAATCTAACACACGTACCTCGTATAAGCAAGAAAGACGAATCTTTGGTCGTGAGGTGGGCATAAAACTCTCAAACAATATTGGAATAGACGTCCCCCGTTTGTTGACAAAATAACTCCCACTTGTGCTTCTTGACAATCATTATGAACTCTGATAGATAACCCAAGTTGGGTTTATTTTTGAAGTCAAAATTTTTCTCATAGCAAAACGTTCTTGCGCAAAGTTCTCCTCGTATTTCTTGTGAATCTCTTCATTAAAGAAGATCTTGAAAGGTATTGAAGAAGATTCCATGGAGAAACTTTTGGGAGATAATTAGAAAATTTTAGGGAAAATAAGAGTTGGAGTCTTGCTTTCTTGCCAAAGAAGATGGAGAGAAAGAAGGTAAAAACTTGGGTAAGGCAAAGGTTGGATTTTAAGTAGAGGGAAAAGTAACGGTTGAGGATTTTAATGGTGCAATTAAATGGGGCAAATGATGGAGGAGAGGCTATGTTTAGGGAGAGTTTCGTGTTTAAGGGGAAGTGATAATGATAAGCTTAAAGGATGATGATAAGCTAGGTGAAGAGACAATGCGAGAAAAAAGGATAGGATAAAAAAGAAGGGTTTAAATTTTGAAATTCAATTTTTACCCTAAGAGGCTAGGGTTTCGCTCCCGAACTTAACCAAAATTATTACTCCTCTTAGGCATGATCATGTAAGTCTGTTGCAACCATTTTTAAACCGAATGTGCAAAATATCCTGGTGATTAGTTTTTTTTGGAAATTAGAGTTTTGTCCATTTTAATTTGTTTAATCTTGAAAATTAGGGTTTTATTGTAATATCCTCAAAACTAGTATAAAAGAAGTTACTACAATGTCTTTATTTAATCCCTAATTGATTGAAAACAAGATACTAGATCTAGTTAATAAGGACTACAATGTTATAAATGAAAAAGTAGTAACATATTGTATAAGTGACCAAACCAAAACAAACAACAAAATGAAGGAATGCATGGTAAATTTCTAAATTCCTACAATACCCCTACACATGTGATTAATTAAAGGATAATTAAGGATAAATTAGTCATTTGGAAGGAGATAATGGATGATCCATTATCATCTTCTTCTCCCATTGCCGTGTAGATGATCAAGGAAGATAGAAAAAGGAAATTGAGTGAGAAAAACTCCATAACCATACATTCAAGCTTGAAATTGGAGAAATTGAAGTTGCTAACACTCATATAATCTTGATAGGAACGTAAAATCTCTTCCTTAATGTGTTATAGATACAAATGATGCATGTAGATTTAGGGTTCTTGCTTGAATTACATGAATTTGATGAATAGATAGTGAATTGATGCTATGAACTAGTTAAGAAGTTCAATTGATTGATTAATTCATGAAATTGATATGTCATTCGAATGAATATGAGAAATTGATGTTGTTAATAGCCAAATTGATGGTGGAAATGTCATGCTAGATGCTGGAAAATATGGATGATGATTAGAATGGATGATTGATATGTGAATTGAAATTGTAGATGCTGGAAATTCTAGTGAATTGATGTCCTAATGAATCAAATTGAAAATGTTGCTCAATTGCCCTATTTTTATAGGTTGGAAACATAATTGGACTGACCAATACATGTAGGAATGAGTATATACTAAACAAACATGTTAAAACCTTGTTTAGATGAATTAGGAAGCTAGAAGCTTAACCTAGTGTAATCTGCCCAGAAAACTCTGTTATGGGCAGTAACTTTGAAAATCACCATAAATTGTATAAATGGAATTTGAGGCTGAAATTTTTATGGACAATGCCTTAACATGTCTAAATTCATCAGGAGAAAATAGAACTAAAATATGGATTGTAGAATGAATTGTAGAGAAGAAACACTAGGGACAATGCAAACTGTCTAGTGTTGTAAATTGCTTTGTCTTTAAGTTAAAAACTGTATTAATTTGTAGAAGATTAAAATGCAAGACCTATATATTTATAAATACAATTAATTTATCTTTCTAATAGTGTAAACGGTTTGAAATTCTGACGTACGAAATAAAAGATATGAGCATTTAAGTAAGCAGTGCACATGCTGCCAGGCAGCAACAGTCTAGGTTTTTATATTGAATTGTATGCTTTAGTATGGAGTCACATAATGACTCAATTGGTTGCTGGATTGTATCTAATACACTATGTATTGTATGAATGTTGGATCAAGTGGAAATTGAGGATAAAAGGGCACACTTAGATTAGCAAGCTAGTAGAGGGAAATGGATTACAATCCGGGATCAACAATAGCTCAGAAAATTCATGTAAGTGTAGTTTAAAGTTTGGAGAGGGTGGTAACCTCTCCAATTATATTTTTAATTTGTAATTCTTATTGATTCTTAAGTATAAATTGTATAATGAGCTTGCTATGGAGCTTTAGCAAGGTAAGTACTCTTTTGAGTGGTTACTTGATTGTGAAGCATGATTGAATTGCCATTGATTGTAATGATATGCTTATTGCCTAATTGAACTATATTGAAATGAAGCATGATGTTATGGATATAAGTAACTCAATTCATTGTTGAATGACATATTGATTGATACTCCTTCATTGACTATTGAAACATTGATATTGGTATTGGATTGAGCCCTATTCGATTGAAAGGGTATATTGGCACAAATGTGCACATTGAATTGAATCATGCTTCTAATTGATTGAAAGTGATAACTATTGTAAGCCTTGGTCTCAAGTCGGTCTTAGATATAGTTGGCATGCCATAGAGTCTATAGAGCTCATTATTGGGGTGGACTACAGTCCGGGACATTGGTCCATAATTGGCGATAGTAGGAGGGAAGTATTGTTATTGGTCATTGGCGACAGTAGGAGGGATTTGACCAGGTACTTGGTACCATATTGACTATTGTTATTGGCAACAATTTGGTTGGAGACTCGAGTATCTAGACTGAGTAATCGATTCTCAAGGCTATACCTAAAATGAACAAATAACTCATGTACATTGAACCTATTGCTACATTGAATTGCATTGATTGATAGTAAAGGAAAATTGATATTGAACTATTGATGTTGAAACATTGATTGAACATTGCTTATGAGATTGCTTGATTGTAAAGAAAACATCAAATGCCATGAACTATTGAACATTGCTTAGGAGATTGCTTGTGTATTGAAACATTGATTGAACATTGCTTTTGAGATTGCTTGATTGTAAAGAAAACATCAAATGCCATGAATTATTGAACATTGCTTAGGAGATTGCTTGTGTATTGAAACATTGATTGAACATTGCTTATGAGATTGCTTGATTGTAAAGAAAACATCAAATTCCATGAACTATTGAACATTGCTTAGGAGATTGCTTGTGTATTGAAACATTGATTGAACATTTCTTATGAGATTGCTTGATTGTAAAGAAAACATCAAATGCCATGAACTATTGAACATTGCTTAGGAGATTGCTTGTGTATTGAAACATTGATTGTGTTCAAAGGATATGTTATGCCTAAAGAAATTGAATTGGATGATTAAGCATATCTAAACTTCAAGCCTTGTATTGATATTGAATTGAAAATTAAGCAATGTACCTAGTATTGTTTGCCTAGTTTCAAATGGATCCTTATTGATAGGAGAACCATACCATCTATTTGATGGTTTTTAGTTGAGACTTATTGTATTGTTGCATTGTAACTTTAACTCACTCACTAAGCTTTGCTTATTCAAGTCTCATTTCTACGATACATGTTGATATTGGATACTATCCCGAAGTCTAAGCTCGTACAAGTCACATTTTGCTTGAAAAAGTATGTTTCCATTTTGTTATAGTTCTCCTATGATGGTGGCACCTAAGGCATACATATTCATGATCACTTAGTTATGGTTTGTATAAATTAAGCCCATCTATGATCTATAAGATTATGGTATGTATATATAAACATGTATGCACTTTAATGAGTTTGATTGCTTGTTATTCTAATGTTGATTTTCCATGGTTGAATTATGCATAAATGTTTGAATAGAACTATTGAAACTGGCTAGTTAACTATATATAAATGTAGTAATCTACATGTTTAGGCATGAACCACATTGATCACCTAAGAAACTAGCAGAATTATGTAGATGATATTGGAAGCATGTATGATTGATTATGGTAACTTAAGTAAATGATGTGATCACCTATTGGTATGCATAATAGCTACATAGGATCTTGAAATTTCTCTTTCATGTTATCCATCTAGTCGAATGCTTGCTTGAAGGACAAGTAAGTCCTAATTGGTGTTGAACATGATATCTAAATTGTTTTATGGGTCCTAATATATCTAGTAAATGTATCATACATTGTCTAATGTATCCTCGCCTATTTGAACTCTAACTTATTGTGCAAGAAAGACTTAAAACGAATTGAATTCACTAGCCATAATTGAATGGATTATCGATTGTAATTGTGGTAACTTACCTAATCCTACTAGGGTGGTTAGAGTATGTTACATTTATATTTTAAATCAAATTTCCCTTTTATTTATTCTTGAAAATCAATTTATAGTCGCCACTGGTCACTTTGGTAGACCAGACACCATAAAAACAACCAGAGATTCATTTCTTTAAAATTAGGGTTCGAGAGTCTGTTAGGTGTGGGGAAGGATTAACACCCCCCAAAACTCCCGTTATTGGTACCTTTTTTATTTCACATGGCATTTTGGCATTTCGAACAATAATTTAAATTTAATTCAATCCTTAATCATTAATTGAATTTTCATTCCAAATGGAGATATCTTTTTGTAAGAAAATACATTTTTAAATGAATATAAGTTTTGAAACATCCAGTTACTTTAGGATACTTCAATTCATATTCAAAAATGTATTTCAATCACAAAAGGTTTTCTATGCACACCCATTTACTTTCTTGTCAATTTTATGTTCTAACTAAATATAGCTCTAATTAATTAAATTGATTAAAGAATTTATGAATATTATCGAATTTAGGGGTCTATGTGATAACACCCAAATACTTGGGCACTATCCATACTAAGCCCCAAATCAATAATATTCCTAACTATTTGATGACTCTAATTATTTAAACCTAATCCTAATTCTAATTATTTTCACTAAGTTAATTAATCACCTCATAAACAAAACTTAGGATTTTGAAGTTTCCATTGAATAATCATTTATTTTCCTCTTACCTACTTAAATTATTTAAATTAATTAAAGAACCTAAGTTTAAAGTCTATCTTTCACTAAGTTAATCATTTGGCCTCCTTGACCCGTCTATCTCTCTTTGGCCGATCTCTCCTCAATCCCTCTTTCTAAACCGTCTCACCCATAAAATCTCTTGCCCATAAAAACTTCCAATTTTGAATCAAAATTAAGGGTTTTTGCTTGAATGTTCATCCAAGTTCATAAGAACCGGATGGACTTTAAACATTTCGGCTGAGCTCCACCACATCCGCCGCCATCTAATCTTGGGCCACCACTTTCGATCAACTTTTAGCCGTTCACCGGCCACCGCAGGTAACACCGATGAACCACTGGTCATCCCTAACCTAATCCCGGTAACAATAAACCAAACTTCAGCCATCACCATGCGGTTTTTGGCCACCGTGCAGAAACCTAAAACCATAAAAACCTCCGATTTCGACCATTGAACCCTAAATCTACACTAATCCATCAAGATTCCCAACTTCTTCGACCTAGATCTATCTACCCGTAACCAATATTCTCTCATTTTTGACGCCGATAGCCCCTAAACAACTATGGCCACCAGATAAGTTCTCAACCTTTATTTATTTTCCTTTCAATTCATTTCTATTTCCGTTTTTAAATCCACTAATGATTTTCTTTGTTTTGCAAGTATTCGAAATGAGTAAAAGGATTTATACCTTATCGGCCGTGAAAATGGTGGTCTGATCTCCAACTCTGACGACGGTCTACAACTCTAACATCCGTTCACATCTTCGGTGACTCAATCCCAACGACTCTTCCTCTTCTCGGTGTCAGTTCTACTCCTGAAGGGTAAGGCTCTCTCTCTCCTCATTATTAATATATTTATTCTTATTAGTGTTTTTAATCATGATTAATTAATTTCTAACTTTTCTCTCTTTTTCTTTATATAAGGGTACTGCGGTGTGACGTCATTGCCAACGTCATACGGGAGAAAGCACATAACCCTTGTGAGAATATTTTGGGCCAATGGCCAAATTCCACATGCGCTGGTTTAGGTGGGAAAGTTTAATTTGGACCAAATTTGTGTTTCTTTTGGACTATTAATATAAAAAAATTTGAGTGGGAAAGGCATAATATGATCGGAATTTGGGAGTGTATGGGATTTTGGATATTTGTAAGGAATTTGGATATTTGTGGACACTTACTATATGTAAAATGGACAGTATATCATGGATTTTGGGCTGTTTATTATTTATTAACTAAATATTTATCTATTTATTATTATTTGGGCTTTATTTATAGAAATATAGTATATATACGTATACCCAGAAAAAATTAGGGTATTACAAAGTCCAATTGTTGGATTTCAAGTGCCAACCCTCATCTTGGCATTATGCCTGGCATAATAACCTATACCTATACTCACTCAAAGCCACCCTTTGAAAGCAACAAAATGAAACTAAAAATAAGAATAGAAATAGAAAATGAAAAACAAATAAAATTCTGAAAGAAAAAAAAAACTAACCTAATTATTTACACTAATCAATCGAGGATGACATAATCATTCCATTTCTGCCAAGAGAATGATCTCCTTGGCATTACCTTCATTACCTTCCAGATAATGTTTCAACCTTTGGCCGTTTACTTTAAAAGTTGTTCCAGTATTCAAATCCTTAATGTCAACTGCTCCATGAGCATATGGTTTGACAACTTTGAAGGGTCCCGACCATCTGGACTTAAGCTTTACAAGGAATAGCTTTAACCTAGAGATAAATAACAAAACTCTTTGGCCGACATCAAACTACTTTGGCAAGATTTTGTTATCATGCCACCTTTTTGTCTTTTCTTTATACAACTTGGCATTCTCATAGGCTTGAGCTTGAAATTCTTCTAACTCATTCAGATGTAATAGTCTCTTCTCACCGAAAATCCTTTATTCCGTATTGAGCTTTTTGGTTGCCCAATAAGCTCGATGTTCCAATTCCACTAACAGTGCAATGCCTTCCCAAAACCAAGTATGTATGGTGAGGTTCCCAAAGGAGTTTTGAAAGTTGTTATGTAAGCCCAAATGGAGTCACCTAGTCTCAAGGACCAGTCATTCCTTTTTGGATTCATAGTCTTTTCTAAAATATTCTTAATCTCTTTATTTGAGATCTCCGCTTGGCCATTTGTTTGGGGATGGTAAACCGTGGCAATATTTTGTTGGATTCTATACGTACACAAATCTTTAGAAATTAAATTACATTTAAAGTGTGTACCTTCATCATGAATAATAGCTTTGAGGGCATCGAATCGAGTAAAAATAATCTTATACAAGAACTTGGAAACAATCTTGGCATCGTTTGTTGGCAAAGCAATAACTTCAACCCATTTTGAAACGTAGTTAATAGCCACAAGGATATATAGATTACCAAATGATGGGGGAAAAGACCTACGAAGTCTATTCCCCATACGTCAAATAGTTCAACTGGCATAATATTCTAGAGCACAAATTGATGCCTGCCAGAGATGTTCCTCGTCCCACTGGATCGATTGCATGCCTTGGAAAAATTATGGGCATCCTTGTACAATGTGGGCCAAAAGAATCTTAATTGCAGCACCTTGGCCGCGGTTTTCATCCCAACAAGGTGGAGTCCATACGGTGCTACATGGCACAATTTCAATATGTTATATTGTTCATCTTTTGGCATGCACCGACGTATCACTTGATCAAAACACTGCTTAAACAAAATTGGCTCGTCACAATAATATTGCCGAAGATCTCACAGAAATCGTTTCCTAGCATTACTCGTCAGATCTGGTGGCAAAATTTTACTTACCAAGTAGTTGACTATGTCAGCATACCATGACACAAAATTGACTGCAAGTAAATACTCATTTGGGAATTCATCCCTTATGGCAGTGGTCTTGACATCCTCAAGATGATGCTCTAATCGTGATAAATGGTCAGCTACCAAGTTTTCACTCCCCTTTTTTTCTTAGATCTTGAGATCGAATTCTTGCAGCAAGAGCGTTCATCGAATCAGTCTGGGCTTGGCATCCTTCTTTTCCAATAGATATTTTAATGCCGAATGGTCCGTGCACACCACAAGTTTGTTACCTACCAAATAAGATCTAAACTTGTCATATGCAAAGACAACCACGAGAAATTCTTTTTCAGCTGTGGAGTAATTAAGCTGGGCTCCATTTAGTGTCTGACTAGCATAGTAGATGGTATGGAAAACTTTGCCTCACCTTTGTCCCAACAATGCTCCAACAACATAATCATTGGCATCACACATGAGCTCGAATGGCTCATTCCAATCCGGTGCTACGACTATAGGAGCATTAATCAATCTTTCTTTAAGTTCCTAAAACACTTTTAAACAAGAATCCTCAAATGCAAAAATAGTATTTTGTTCTAAAAGCAAACATAAAGGTTTAGAAAATTTGAAAATTCTTTAATGAAACGATGGTAAAAAACTGCATGTCCTAAAAAACTTCTAATACATTTTACACTTGTAGGAGGTGGAAATTGTTTGATTACCTCAACTTTTTCTTTGTCAACTCCCAGTCTTCTTTTGGTTACTTTGTGTCCAAGAACTATGCCCTCCTTCACCATGAAGTGGCATTTTTCAAGTTCAGGATTAGGTTAGACTCAATACATCTATTCAAAACATTCTCCAAGCTCTGAATACATTCCTCAAATGTTTTGCTAAACACCGAGAAATCATCCATGAACACTTCCAAGTTGTTTTCTATCATGTCAAAAAACATAGACATCATGCAACGTTGAAACATTTCTGGGGCATTACAAAACCCAAAGGATATTCTTCTAAATGCGAATTTCCAATATAGACAAGTGAATGTGGTTTTTCTTGATCATCTGAGGCGAAGGTAATTTGGTTGTAGCCCGAGTAGTCATCTAGGAAGCAATAGAATGCCTTACCTACCAACCCGTCTAACATCTGATTGATGAATGGCAAGGGAAAGTGGTCCTTCCTTGTAGCATTGTTTAGCCTCCTATAATCCATGCACACTCTCCAACCTGTGACAGTCCTGGATTGAATCAACTCATTTTTGCTATTTTATACCACGATCATGCCACCCTCTTTGGCATGCATTGCATCGGGCTAACCCACGAGCTATCAAAATAGAATAAATTATCCCAACATCCAACCATTTTATAATTTCTTTCTTCACTACCTCTTTCATGATCGGGTTTAGTCTTCTTTGGCCTTCAATAGTTTTACCATGGCACTCCTCTAAAATGATTTTGTCCATGCAAATAGTTGGGCTTATTCCTCAGATATCAACCAAGGTCCATCCCAAAGCTTGCTTATAATTGCTTAAGATTTCCAATAATCTTTCCTCCTAATTATTAGTGAGATCAGCAACAATGATCACTGGAAAAGTTGAGTTATTACCTAAATAGGCATACTTGAGGTGGTCTGGCAATGGTTTCAACTCCAATTCTAGTGGCTCCTCAATAGATGGTTTGAGTGCCTTAATTTATCTACCAACCAACTCTAGTGGCTCTGGTTGGTCAAAATAACTCACATCTTCAATCTCCCTGGTCCTTCAGGTTCTTCACTCCTCTCTTCTTCATCATCCAGTTCCATGGCATCACAGTCTGGGTCTTGGCAAATTTGTGCCATGTCCATAGTGAAAACGGACTCCATCATTTTGTCTGCTTGTCATTCCAAAAGTTCATCTGCACATTTAAGAGCTTAAAACACATTAAATTTAACATGTTTATCATTCATGCACATTGTAAGTTCACCCTTGTGAACATCAATCAAGGCCCAACCTATGACAATGAATGATCTACTCAATATAATTGGACATTAACATCTGCCTCATAATCTAAAATGATAAAATTAGCTGGAAATATAAATGTGTCTACCTTTACCAACACATCCTAAATCTTATGTAACGCCCGGTTTTGGGCCTAGTGGTTTTAGGCTGAGTAGACGGTCCGTTGGACTAGATTAGAGATTCGAGTCGGATTCGAGATTAAAATCGGAATAAATGTTGTTGGTGCGAGAAAAATATGTGGAAAATATCTAAAAATAATTATTTAATATATGGATATTTTTGTGAAGTCAATTTTGAAAAATGGAATTTGGAAGGTTGACATTTTGGCTAGTGACCAAAAAGTAAAGAATGTAAAACTATTTTTAGTGATTGTTTTGTAAAAGGGTCAAATCTTAGAATCTTTAAGGAGCTATTTTACATAAATGTTTTTAATCTGATTTTCCTCTTAATTGAGAATATTTTAACGAGTTTTAATTAAGGAAATTAAAAAGAGATTAATTAAAGGAAGATGGTTATTTTCTTAAAAACACTTTTAACGTAAGTTTCTTTTTTAAAACTTTTCTCTCAATGTCTCTTCAACCAAACACTTTCTTTTGGATTGAATATTTGAGGTAATTTTCTTGATTTCTTAAACCTTTGATTTCTAATGGATTTTTCAATCTTGTTTTTACAAAACCTCATTGTCTTCTTTTCTTTTTCAAGAGTAAAACATTCAATTGAGAGGAAATTCACTCATTAGAGGTAAGTTTCATTCTTATCCTCTAATGTATGGTTCTTTAAAATTCCCAAGTATTTGATCCTTTATATATATATTTTTTCTAATGAGTTTTAATGATTTGATTATGGAAATTGGTTAAAATAAGCTTTAATTGATAAGATTAAGTGATGTATGATTTAGATCTATTTTTTGAGTTCTTTATTGGTTTTAATCATTATTTTGATGTTTAATAATGTTATCAAGTTGAGTTTAACATTGGAATCTTGAAGCTATGTGAATCTCCAATTTCCTAGGTTGCTAGTGTTGTGTTTTGGCGAGTTTTGGTTGTTTAATGAATGTTGGAAGTATAAGGATGATAATAGGCTGTTTTTGGATGTCAATTGAAGATAATTAATGGATTAAACCTTTATGTTTTGACTGGGTTAATTTGGGAAGATGTTGATGTTGATTTCGGCAGTTTTGGGAAGGTTTCGGCTAGAGTTTGAAGTGGATTGTTGTTGGTTTGTTGTGGCCGATTTATGAATTCATTTTGATGCATTGAATCCTTTGTTTTGTGTGGTAAAACCAGGGGAGGTTGATCCTCAACCTTGAAGTGTTGCTTCAGAAGCTTTGGAGGAGTGATTCACATTGGCGATTGAGGCTTTACGTTGTCGGTGAGTGAAAATGTGGATTTTAGCTTTAAAATGGTTTAAAAGTGATTTATATGAGTTTAAAATTAGCTTGAAACATTTGTTTAAACTCAGAAGTAAGTATAAAGAGATTTCTCCTTTGTTCGTGCTTTTACGAAATAGATATTATGCACTTGTTTTGAATGTCATGGTACCTACTATTAAAAACATGTTTTAAAGTATGCTTTATAATATTTTGATCATTTAATGATGATGGATGAATTTGGTAAATGGTCAATGTAAGTATGTGGTATACTTGTTAAAAGCATGGTTTGTTGCTTTGGAAATGGTTTTGATTTGATGCAAGTGATATGGTTTAAAATGTTATTGAATATAGTTGGTCGGCCATAGGATTGATAGTGCACTATAAATAAGTCGCCTCAGGAGTTGAGGGGTTATAAGGTACCGAAAACTCTACCACAAGTACCCTAACGATTGAGGGGTTATATGGTACCAAAAACTCCCATTAGTGGATTATACATCTAACTGATGATTAAGGTTGTGATTGTATTCGATTGTGATTGTACCATGGTTGTGATTGTACCATTATTCCGGTTGAGGATGTATAAAGTGTTGAGAGGAAACTTGTTGAATCCGTGTATCTGATAAACTATTTTGTGAAAGTGGAACTTGGTTTATGATCACTTTAAAGCCAATATAATTGTTGATGTATCATGTTGATGGATGTTGTTGTATAATGTTGGATTATACATGTCTTAGTCTTTAAGCTTTGCATATGGATTGTTATGCATGGGAAGGCTTAAATTGAGGGTTAGCAAATAGGATTTGTTGTTAATCCATGATACATGTTGCATATGGTTTAATATGATGGTTTTTGAAAGTGTTAAGTGCATGGTTTTCAAGGCATGATATTTTATAAGATGATTGAAATGGTGATTTCAATGTGGTTTTGGGAAATGGTTTAAAAATGCATTGATGGTGTGTTGTTTGAGCACTCATCACTAAACCTTATGTGCTTACACTCTCTTTGTCCATCAATGCTGAGAATTAAAGGTTTGAAGGCAGCAAGCAAGATAAGGAAATCCAAGAACTTCATCCAATTGAACGTATGGTTTCGAACTAGACTTGTAGTAATAAAGGCAATGGGGTTTCATTGTTGTTTTAAGAGGGTTTATCCTAGACTCCCTGTTTGAGCAAGTTTATGCTGCTATTGTGGATTTGTAAATTGCCTTTTATGGTTGATATTGCTTTGGTTTCAAGTTTTGGATGTTGGACAAATTGGTTTTTAGGAAGCATGCCTCTAGACTTTCTTTTGAAGCTCGATACCATGTCTTGATGATGTTTTTGTGTTGATGTGATAAGGATTGATCCTTAGTTATGTTGCATATATGTTTGAGGCATATTGGTTTATGTTTGAATCCATAAAGGTATGAAAACCAGAAAATTGGGACCTTATGGGTCCACACGTTTAGGTATGCTTGACCCTGTATCGGAACATATAAGTGTTTTCTGAGGGTCTATTTTGGTACTTGAGCAATCGTTCTGGTACAGATATAATAATTTTGGCTAGGCGTTTTGGTACACGAATGAGTGTTTCGGTGTGGGTTTGAGCTACTCAAATATGAGTTTTTGGAAATGTATAATTGCACCGATACACTTGCCTGTGTACCGTTGCGGCCAGTTGTTATGTTAGTTAAGTGGTAGCCTGTATTTTATATTTTTTGTTTTGGTCCCCGTTTGTTATATATACAATTGAATGAGTTTGGTTGGTCATTGTAAGCTGGTTTTTGAGATGTGAGCATGAAATCTGACTAATTAAGGTTTGGTAACTTCAAAATGGATTAAGTCCCTTGAATTTACTAGAATTGCAACTTGGTCCCTAAATTGCAATTACGTACAATTGAATGTCGATTCGATGCCTGATTGAGTTGGGTTTTCGCTCGCTGTCAGTATGCACACCATATGTTATAATGTTGCATCTAGACAAGATAAATGAAAAAATTGACGTAATTCGAGTTAAATCTTTACGGGTTTGATTTGGCAAACCCAATGTAGCTCACTCGGTTCGGTCTAGCGACTAGGTTGGGTCAAGAGGGTTACATTTGGTGGTATCAGAGCCAGGTTTACGATAGGTGGAAATGTTGTAATATTTTTATTGGTTGATTATTATTGTGTGCTATGCACGGTGATTGTTTATAAGCATGTTGATTGTTTATATGTCTGGTGGATGACATATTGTAAAACCTATATTTGATTTTTGATATAACAAAGTGTTTAATGACCAATATTTAAATTTGGATAAATTTTTAAGTATACAAAAAGTCTCACAAAATGACAAGTAATCGAACTTAAAATGTTTCTAAGTCAAAAACTTAAACCCCAAAAGTTTTTCTAAGTTTTTTCATACTCAGCATGAACTTGATCAAGCTTTGGGTAGAAAGCTTTGATCGATTGTAACGGTTACCTCCTTAGCCTAGAAAAGGGGAAGAATTCTTAGTTAATTGTTTGAAATCTTTAGTGGGGAGCTAAGGTAATGGATATAGAGCTTGTTAGAAGCTTGAACCCCTATAAATCCTTGTCAAAACTTGATCAGTATGGACATGTGATCCAGGTCTTGGAGGATATGTTGAGGTTTTGTACCATAGAGTTCCAAGGAACTTGGAAAAATAGTTGCCTTTGGAGGGGTTCGCTTAGAATAACAGTTATCAGGCTAGTATACAAATGACACTATATGGGGCCTTGTATGGTAGGAAATGTCGTATACCTTTGTGTTAGGCCGAGGTTGGGGAAAATTATGTTTCCTTACCGGATGTATTGAAAGATACAAACAAGAAAGTGAAGCTTATTTGTGATCTCTTGAAAATGGCTTCGGATCGTCATAAATCCTACGTTGATTTAAAGCATAAAGAGATTGAGTATGTAGTTGGTGATCTCATGTTCTTGAAGGTGTCACCTTGGAAGAAGGTGATGCGATTCGGATGTAAGGGTAAGCTTAGTCTAAGGTTTATTGGACCGTATGAGGTTGTGAAGTGTGTTGGTCCTGTGGCTTATCGTTTGAGGTTATTGATAAGTGTTCAAAAGTACTATTTTTCTTACCCTTTTTACTCATATTATTGTTAGACTTAGGCTCATATTAGTTACATAATTAGTCATTCATGCATTAATCCTTGTTTCCTTCCATCGTTGAGCTTGATTTCATAACTTGGTTGTTTTTGTGGGAAAAGATGTTGCTTTGGTGTGTTTTGTGTGTATGTGCAGAACCACTTGCCAAAGCAAGGCTAGAGCTAGTTTCCAGGGCAATGTATGAAGGAGATGTCGAGCTAGTTGCCAGGGCAATGCATGAAGGAGCCGCCGAGTCAGTTGCCAGGGCAATTGACAAAGAATAAGGTGATATAGTAGTCGAAATTGATGACTAGACAAGCCCAAGATGACGTGGAGAAAAGCTAAATCCCAAAGGAGTTTGATTTCCATGAAGAGGTTAAAGAAGAATTAAATTCCAAAAAGATATGAGAAGTTTTAGAAGGAATATAATTATAATAAAGGATTATATTCTTTAAAGATAATTTAATTCCAACTTAACTTCCTTCTCAAAGAAGGAATTTGACCTAGCTCTATAAATAGATCACCAAGCCGTCAACACCAAGGGAGAGAGAGGAGAGAATTTTCGACAAGCATCAAGGGCAAGGAGGATTTCGACAAAGCTCCATCCATTCTTCATCTTTTTCTTTCTTGTTCAGTTAGGTTCATGCTAGGAATTCTTTATCTTGTGTTTCTTTGGAACCTAGCCATGAACTAAATCTATTTGGCTAAGGTTATTGTGTCTTGTGGTTGTGAGAAACTATTGGATTTTGTTTAGGTAATAAGAGTTTGCACTTTTCTATTCAAGGTTTATTCATTCTTGGTTCTTATTCTTGTTTGCGAGTGAATTGGGAGAGGATCTCGTAACTTCATCTATTTATCTAATATCGGGAGAGTTAGATTCAAGAAATAAATGAATATGATCTTTATTCAATCTATTGATGGTGAAGACTAATCCGGCTTAGGAATAAGTTAAGGATTTCAACGGCTAAGAAGAGTGCAAGATTGGTTGTTGTTCACCCTTGATTCACGCAAGGATGTATTATCAAGGCATGCACAAGTAGCTAGAGTTTCGACTTAGGGATAAGAAGAAACTATTGAAGAACGCTCTGCCAAACCTTGAAGTTGCTGCCTAGACGCCCAAGTAGTTGCCCAGGCAACCATCGATTAGTTTCCAAGGCAACCCCGTTGTGCAAGTTGCCACGACAACTGAGTTGCCCTTGCACTCTTTTACCAAGAAGATCCAATCAACTATCACGCCTCAACTAACGATAACCTGGCCTATCTCTCTCATTTAATTACATCGTCTTTTACGGCTTTCTAGATTAGTTATTAGTTAAACTCCTATAATCTTCTACTTGTGTTTCTTTTACTTTTTATAGTGCAAGAGATTAGATTCTTGAAGTGGCACCAATCCCTATGGAGCGATATCTTTTATACTATAACTTGCGACGTGTACACTTGCACAATTGCGGAGGACTTATTACGCGCAACAAGTTTTTGGCGTCGTTGCCGGGGATTGGCAATAGCGACTGTTTTTATTTTCTTGCACTTTTTTCTTTTATTTTTCTTGTTTAATATTCAAAGGGCTAACAAACTTTGGTTTTGCATTGGTATATGACCAGGGCGAGACCGATTACACCAGAATATTCCTTTGATCCAGAAATCGAATGAACCTTACAAAGACTTAGATGAAGGTTAAGAGTAGCAATGGCTAATCAAGACGGCAATATGAATCAAGATGTTCCAGCAGGAGGAGGAGTGATTCTTGCACGAAATAGAACTATCCGAGACTATCTTGAAGAAGATCTTGATGGACTTAATCTAGGAGTTGTCGCACCTAAAATTGAAGCCGACCACTTTGAGTTAAAACCGGTGATGTTTAATATGATCAACACAATTGATCAATTTGGCATCTCAGCAACTGAAGATGCATGACAACATCTTAAATCTTTCCTCGAGATTTGCAACTCATTCAAAATACACAGAGTCACCCCCGATGTTTTACGATTAAGATTATTCCCCTATTCACTGAGGGATAGGGCAAAAGCATGGTTGAATAGCATTCCTACCGGATCAATAGGATCTTGGACTGATCTTTGTCGTGATTTCCTTGCTTGGTTTAATCCTACAAATTTGACTGATAAGCTTTGTAACGACATTACTTTTTTTCGGTAGGCAGATGATGAATCCATGTACGAGGCTTGGGAGCGATATAGAGAACTTCTACACAAATGCCCCCTATACGGATTCCCAGTATGGACACAAGTAACAATGTTTTACAACACCGTGAATACACCAACAAGGATGATGCTAGATGCCTTGGCAAACAACATACTCCTAGGTAAGTCACCGGAGAAAGCAATGCAAATTCTAAACAGGCTTGCCAAGAATGATTATCAATTCCCCTCTACTAGAAGAGGAGGAGTTAGACGCCAAGACACAATACATGAACTAGGATCATCAGACTCAATTTCGGCACAATTGGCCACTTTAACCAAGATGGTCCAGAACATGCAGAAACCAAACAACACACATGAGGTCAAGGTAATAGATTCTTTTTATGAGTTATGTGGTGGTAACCATGATTCTTCTGAATGTATGCAGAATTCAGAATCCAGCCTCTATGTGGGGAATTACAACCGGAACAACAATGTGATTTCCAATACATACAATCCAGCTTGGAAGAAGCACCCGAATTTTTCATGGAGTAATCCCAACAATACTCTAAACCAGAACAATCAGAATGCACAAGCATCAGGATTCTAGCAGAATATGCCACGACAACAGTTGTCGCAGCAACAACCGACAACATCTAGTCCTTTGGAAAATTCTCTAAATGCTTTTATGTTGAAAACTGAATCTTATATGGCTGAGAATAGTAACTTCATAAAAAGAACTGATGCTTTTATTAGTAGGGCCGAGATGAGATTGCAAAACCAAGAGGCGGCAATTAAATCATTGGAAAATCAAGTCGGACAATTTGCTCAAAACCTGAATACTAGACCGCAAGGAGGTTTACCTAGCGATACTGAAGTCGCAAGAGGAACTGGCCATGAGCAATGAAAGGCGATCACCACTAGAAGTGGCCAACAACTTAAAGAGGCTCAAGCTCGCTCATCAAACAAAACTCCACAAAAAGATCAAGAGAACCTAGCAGCAAAGCCTCAGATGTATAACCAGGAATTGTCGTGGCAACCAGCAATAAGCATGCCTCGGCAACCGGCAATAATGATGCCTCGGCAACTTGCGATAAGCATGCCTCGACAACCCAGTTGATAATGCCTCGGTAACTCCAGTTGTCCTGGCAATACCGTCAATCAGGTTCCAAACCAATGAAAGGATCGAAGATATCCGACTTCCACCACCATTCCCACAAAGGTTGAAGCGACAAAATCAAGAATATCAATTCAAGAAGTTTCTTGATATCCTAAAGCAAGTCCACATCAACTTGCCATTGGTGGAAGCAATTGAACAAATGTCGAACTATGCCAAGTTTCTTAAAGACATTGTGTCCAAGAGAATAAGGCTAGGAGAGTTTGAAACAGTTGCCGCAACAGAGGGATGCATGGCCATGTTGCACAATCGTATGCCACCCAAGTTGAAGGATCCCGAAAGTTTTACAATACCCTACTCCATTGGAAACCACTATGTCGGGAAAGCATTATGCGACCTTGGGGCTAGCATAAACTTGATGCCTAAATCGGTTTTCTAGAAACTAGAAATCGGGAAGGCAAGACCTACAACAGTTATGCTACAGCTAGCTGACAGATCCTATGTGCATCCAGAGGGAAAAATCGAAGACATACTGGTAAAAGTTGATAAATTTATTTTTCCCTCTGACTTTATTGTTTTGCATTGTGAAGCAGATAAGCATACACCTATCATTCTCGGGAGACCATTCCTAGCAACAGGGAGAACCTTGATCGATGTTGAAAAGGAGAACTCACAATGAGGATGAATGACCAGCAAGTTAAACTAAAAGTGTTCCAAACACTAAAGCATGCCGATGATCCAGAAGAATGCCAACTTCTTCATGCCACGACAGAGTTTAACTTCGACAAGGAATTTAGTTGCCTCGACAACTACATTGCCGATCAAGAGGAACCTGAGGAGTATGAAGAACCGGTCGATGAGGAACAACAAGAAGAGGCAAATTGGCTAGTCAATCGACCAGGTACATACTTTGAGCAACTAGATTACTCAGGTAAGCTCGAAAAGCCCTCTATTGAACAACCACCGATTATTGAGTTGAAACAGTTGCCAGAGCAAGTAAAATATGCATACTTAGGAACCGATAATACATTGCCTGTAATTATTTCTTCTATGTTATAGCCTGAGCAGGAAAAGAAGCTGATCAAAATGTTGATGCTACACAAGAAGGCAATAGGGTGGACAATTGCCGACTTGAAGGAAATTAGCCCGATAGTCTGCATGCACAAGATTCTGTTGGAAGATGATCACAAACCTTCAATTGAGGCCCAGAGGAGACTGAATCATGCCATGAAAGGGGTTGTAATGAAAGAAATCATCAAGTGGCTTAACACATGCATTATATACCCTATCTCTAATAGTACATGGGTAAGTCTGGTACAATGTGTACCGAAAAATGGAGGTATAACGGTGATAATTAATGAAAACAATGAACTCATTCCAACCAGGACTGTCGAAAGCTAAACAAAGCCACTAGGAAAGACCACTTACCATTACCCTTTATTGATCAAATGCTTGACCGTCTTGCAGGTAAACCCTTTTATTGTTTTCTTGATGGTTATTCAGGTTACAATCAAATTGCCATAGCACCAGAAGATCAAGAAAAGATAACCTTCACATGCCCATACGGTATTTATGCTTTCCGAAGGATGCCGTTCGGATTGCGTAACGCCCCGGTAACCTTCCAAAGATGCATGATGGCACTCTTTTCAGACATGGTCGAAGACTTCCTTGAGATCTTCATGGATGATTTTTCTATTTTTGGTAATGACTTCGACAGTTGCCTCGACAATTTAGAGAAGGTGTTGGCAAAATATGAAGAAACTGATTTAGTCCTAAATTGGGAGAAGTGTCATTTTATGGTAGATGAAGGAATAGTGCTCGGCCACAAGATTTCATCCAAGGGAATTGAAGTAGACAAAGCCAAGGTGGACGTGATCGAGAGATTACCCCTACCAAGTTCGGTTAAAGGAATTCGAAGCTTTCTTGGACATGCAGGTTTTTACAGGAGGTTCATTCATAATTTTTCTAAAATCACTAAACCCTTGTGCAATTTGCTTAAACAGGATAAAGTCTTCGATTTTGATGATTCTTGCGCCCAAGCATTCGAAACCCTAAAGGAAAAGCTTGCCTTGACACCCATTGTCGTTCCACCAGATTGGACGCTACCTTTTGAGCTCATGTGTGATGCAAGTGATTTCGCGGTAGGAGCAGTCCTAGGCCAACACACAGGTAACACCTTCCATGTGATATACTACGCTAGTAAAACTCTTAATAGTGCTCAAGTGAATTACACAACAACGGAGAAAGAGTTACTAGCTGTAGTTTTCACATTTGACAAGTTCCGATCCTATTTGATTGGTACAAAGGTAATTGTTCATACGGACCATTCGGCAATCAAATATCTATTTGCTAAAAAGGATGCCAAACCTCGTTTGATTCGTTGGATATTACTTTTACAAGAATTTGATATTAAAATTAAGGACAGGAAAGGAACAGAAAATCAAGTGGCCGATCACTTATCACGTTTAGAACGTAATAGGGAGGAGGACGCGGATCTAGAGATATACGATGCATTCCCGGATGAGCAACTTTTAGTTGCCTTGACAACCATGGACGCACACGCCTCGACAACCCTCGACGCTTCGGTAGCCCTTGACGCGCATGCCTCAGCAACCATGGATGCGCATACCTCGGCAACCCTCGACGCCTCGACAACCCTAGACGCACACGCCTCGGCAATTTTGGGAGCAGTCGCCACGGTAGCACATGCCTCGGCAATACCCTGGTACGCGGATTTAGTTAATTTCCTTGTTTGTGGTATTTTACCTTATGGTCTTACTCACCAAGGGAAGAAGCGGTTCTGCCATGATGCTAAGCAGTACTTTTGGGACGAGCCTCTTTTGTTTAAACAATGTGCAGATCAGGTCATACGCTGATGTGTCCCTGAAGAGGAGCATCAGAATGTAATCTGGCAATGCCATTCTTCACCCTATGGAGGACATTTTGGAGGAACTCATACTGCAGCCAAAGTTTTGCAATCTGGTTTGTATTGGCCAACATTTTACAAAGATGCCCAAGACTTTTACAAGCAATGTGATCGTTGCCAGAGAACGGGCAATATCTCTAGACCACATGAGATGCCGCTCCAAAACATCATCGAGGTAGAATTATTCGACATGGGGGGGGATCGATTTTATGGGACCTTTCCCAGCTTCATTCGGCAACCTCTGCATTCTACTTGCCATTGACTACGTGTCTAAATGGGTTGAGGCAGCTGCAGTTCCCAACAACGATTCCAAGACCGTGCAACGATTCTTGCAGAAAAACATATTTACACGGTTTGGGATGCCGAGAGCAATTATCAGTGATGAAGGCAAGCATTTTGACAACAGACTTATTGCCAAGATGTTGCAACGCTTCGGCGTATCACACAAGATTGCCACGGTATATCACCCACAAACCAATGGGCAAGCAGAAATTTCCAACCGGAAATTGAAGGGTATACTTGAGAAAGTTGTAAATTCCTCTAGGAAGGATTGGTCATTAAGACTAGATGACGCACTTTGGGCATATCGCACTGCATTGAAAACACTCTTAGGTATGTCCCCCTTCCAACTTGTCTATGGAAAAACATGCCATCTACCGGTGGAAATCAAACACAAGGCATATTGGGCAATCAAGACCGTGAATATGGATTGGGAAAGTGCCGGACAAAAATGTTTGTTGGACCTGAACGAGATAGAAGAATTTCGTACACTCGCTTATAACAATGCACGAATCTACAAGGAGAAAACAAAGCAATGGCATGACAAGAAACTATTGCCGCGACAATTCACGCCAGAGCAACTAGTTCTCTTATTCAATTCTCGGCTAAAACTTTTCCCGGGAAAGCTGAAATCAAGATGGTCGAGACCATTCGAAGTTGTCAAACCATTATCCCATAGTGTCGTGATAATCAAGTCCATCACTGACAAACATAAATTCAAAGTTAATGGACAAAGATTAAAGCACTACAATGGTGCCCATGTGGAACGTAACAAAGAAGTGGTCACCTTAGGAGATGCATGAGCATGCTCTCCTTTCGATATTTTATTTTTTTATTTTTATTATTTTCGATTATTATTTTTTTTTGAACTATTTTTTTATTTTTTCCAATTATTATTATATTTTTAGGATATATTTTCTTTTTTATCTTTTTAAGTTTAAGAATCCCTTTACACATCTTTATTTATTTTCTTTTATTAGTTTATCTTTAATTTTAATCCTTATTTGATTTGTCTTTGAATTGTAGGAAAAGAGTTCAAGATAAAGAGGAATTTGATCCAAGAAGGAAAACATCTTCAACAAGGAAATTAATGGGTTGAATCTAAGGCTTATATAAAGCCTCCAACTTACCCTAATTAAACCCCATAGCCGTCACCCTTCCTCTAAATTGAAACCCCCTTTATTTTCTATCCAAAATTAATCCCACCCACCATATTTACTACCTATCTTTTCTATATAACCCATCACCATTAACTTCCAAGAAACCTATTCCTACTTTTCATCTTGTAACTCTTTAGTTTCTTTTATTTTCTTTTCTTTGTTTTTACAAAACTCACAACCAAGATCATCCATGGCATCCAAAATTAAATTTTTGGTTCATCCAAGTTCCTCCAAAGAACCAAGATACAAGAAGTTTGCTACACCCGTGGTTCAAGAAAGATTTCACTCCAAGTTTGAAAGCCAGAAGATTTACGAAGAACAAGGCTTTGAATACTCCAACTCTCTTTGAACCATTCATCTTCGAGAGGATTGCACATCAAAAGTGGCAAATCTTTTGCCATCAATTGGAACCGGGTAACATCTAATGGGTAAGAGAATTCTATGCTCACTCACCTAACCCGGATAATCCTTATGTTTTTGTTCGTGACAAAGCCATACTCATAAGCCCTAAAAACATCAACACCTTTTACGGGTTCTACATTGAGAAAGACGAGCATCAAGCCTTTGTTGATCAAAATCTCTCCCAAACAACTCGACAAGGTGCTTCAAGAACTCACTCAATCGGGAACTCATTGGAACGACGGTAAATACAAGGGCACGGTAAATTGCCTTCGGCTTAAACCCGAGGCAAAACTATAGAATAAGTTTATTAAAACTTCTTTAATGCCCACCACACACAATACTACCGTTGATATACCACGTCTTTTGCTCATACATTCTATTTTGCATAATCGCATCATTAACATTGGAAAAATTATTTGTGATGAGATTTTTGTATGTAGCTCAAAAGATAAGGGTTCTCTTTTCTTCCATTGCTTAATTTCTAATATTTGCAAGGAGATGCATGTCCCAAGTGAGTCCACCGATGAAAATGCCCTACCAAAGTCCGGTTGGAATCAAGAACAAATCCGAAAGGTAATGGGAGAGGCACCGAAAAAATCCTCAATGCCTCCAATTGCCGTGGAAACTCCTGTCACCTCGGTAATCCCTAATGCCCAAGCACCTAACGCCCGGGCAACTCGGCCATCAACCCCGGGACACTTTGAAGCACTCTTGCAACCATTGACGAGCCACCTATGGCAAATTGAAGACCAGCAACTAATGTTCATGCGGTACATGAAGGACCACAACAATGCCATCACCCAAGTCATCCTAGAAAAGTACCCGGACAACCGCGTGTCGTTCCCAATCTTTCCTGCTGAGATCCTTGCCCCGGCAACCAATGAAGCAGTCACCACGGCAACCGCAACAGATGATGCCACGGTAACCAACCCTGAAGATACCATGGCAACCAAAGCTAAAGACATCCCGGCAACCACTGCAAAAGCCAAAGGTAAAGCACCTATGCCCGAATCAACTCGTACGGAATCATTGTCTGATTTTTCAGATTCGAACGAGTCCTCCATTGTACCAATAGAGACCGCACCAATTGAATCCTCCAAGCGAAAAGCCAATGGCATTGATGAAGAGGACGATGAGGACAACCCCATACGAGGATCGATTCAACCATCGGCAACAAGGAAACAACCATCGCGTTCAAGCAAGAGAATCAAGACACCGACTAAAAGGAAACTAATCATCCACGACGACGAACTCTCGGAGTAAGTCCTCGTTTGCATTTTATTTTTCGTTAAAGCATGCATTGAGGATAATGCCTCACTCGAGTTTGGGGGGGATTGTTAGTAGTTAGTTACCATGTTTAGTTGCATTCATCTTAAGTATTGCATTTAGGATACATAAATTGCTTGCCATGCCTTTAGTTGGAACAAGAATTGCCTAGATTTGATGAATATCCGATGATGACTTTGCCAATGCACTTAATTGATAGAATTTTTTATTCTAGGATAACCATGGAAAAACTTAGAATTTTACTATGATGCTAAATTTGATAAAACACTGCTGTGGTTTGATTGATTTAAGGAATTCTAGTGAACTTAGGTTGATAATTAAAAAAAATTGGGGGATTAGAATAAAAATTGGATGAATGCTAGAGGTGCCCGAAATTGGCTCTAGCATGTGCTAAGAAATTGATCACTAGAGGTGCCCGAAACCGGCTCTAGTATATGCTAAAAAATTGATCGCTAGAGGTGCCCGAAATCGGCTCTAGTCGAATAAATTAATTAACTTAAAAAACTAAAAACAAAACACTAGAGGTGCCCGAAATCGGCTCTAGTTAAAACATGTTAAAAAGAACCCAATGAAGTAATTTGAAAACCTCTTGTTTGCATAGAATCCGAAAAATCAACTTGTACACAACTCTCCACACACTCACAAGCATTATAGTTTGATTCCGAGTAACTCCTAAGTTTTTCGAAAAATGAAAAGCCAATCATACTTTGTGCCCCGATTCTGAGAATTGAAATCAAGTTCAAAGCTAACTTTGTGAAAATTGAAGTCTTGGCAGGTAATTATTAGTTTGCATTGCTTGAGGACAAGCAATAGTTTGAGTTTGGGGGTGTGATAAGTGTTCAAAAGTACTATTTTTCTTACCCTTTTTACTCATATTGTTGTTAGACTTAGGCTCATATTAGTTAAATAATTAGTCATTCATGCATTAATCCATGTTTTCTTCCATCGTGGAGCTTGATTTCATAACTTGGTTGTTTTTGTGGGAAAAGATGTTGCTTTGGTGTGTTTTGTGTGTATATGCAGAATCACTTGCCAAAGCAAGGCTAGAGCTAGTTGCCAGGGCAATGCATGAAGGAGATGTCGAGCTAGTTGCCAGGGCAATGCATGAAGGAGACGCCGAGCCAGTTGCCAGGGCAATTGTCGACAAAGAATAGGTGATATGGTAGTCAAAATTGATGACTAGACAAGCCAAAGATGACGTGGAGCAAAGCTAAATCCCAAAGGAGTTTGATTTCCATGAAGAGGTTAAAGAATAATTAAATTCCAAGAAGATAGGAGAAGTTTTAGAAGGAATATAATTATAATAAAGAATTATATTCTTTAAAGATAATTTAATTCCAACTTAACTTCTTCCTCAAAGAAGGACTTTGACCTAGCCCTATAAATAGATCACTAAGCCATCAACTCTAAGGGAGAGAGAGGAGAGAATTTTTGACAACCACCAAGGGCAGGAGGATTTCAACAAAGCTCCATCCATTCTTCATTTTTTTCTTTCTTGTTCAGTTAGGTTCATGCTAGGAATTCTTTATCTTGTGTTTCTTTGGAACCTAGCCATGAACTAAATCTATTTGGCTAAGGTTATTGTGTCTTGTGGTTGTGAGAAACTATTGGATTTTGTTTAGGTAATAAGAGTTTGCACTTTTCTATTCAAGGTTTATTCATTCTTGGTTCTTATTCTTGTTTGCGAGTGAATTGAGAGATGATCTCGGAACTTCATCTATTTATCTAATATCGGGAGAGTTAGATTCAAGAAACGAATGAATATGATCTTTATTCAATCTATTGATGGTGAAGATTAATCCGGCTTATAAATAAGTTAAGGATTTCAACGGCTAAGAAGAGCGCAAGAATTGGTTTTTGTCACCCCTTGATTCACGCAGGATGTATTATCAAGGCATGCACAAGTAGCTAGAGTTTAGACTTAGGGATAAGAAGAAACCATTGAAGAACGCTCTGCTGAACCTTGAAGTTGCTGCCCAGACACCCAAGTAGTTGCCCAACTAGTCACCCAGCCAACCATTGATTAGTTGCCAAGGCAACCCCGTTGTGCAAGTTGCCACGGCAACTGAGTTGCCCTTGCACTCTTTTACCAAGATGATCCAATCGGCTATCACGCCTCAACTCATGATAACTTGGCCTATCTCTCTCATTTAATTACATCTTCTTTTACTGCTTTCTAGATTAGTTATTAGTTAAACTCCTATAATCTTCTACTTGTGTTTCTTTTACTTTTTATAGTGCAAAAGATTATATTCTTGAAGTGGCACCAATCCTTGAATAGACAATATCTTTTATACTATAACTTACGAAGTGTACACTTGCACAATTGTGGAGCACTTATTACGCGCAACAGTTACCTCCTGAGTTGGAGAAGATTCATGATGTGTTTCATATGTCGATGTTGCGGAGGTATCGGTCGTATCCATTGCATGTTATGCGATGGAGGAAATTGAGTTACGACCAAATTTGTCTTATGATGATGAACTTGTTGAGATCATTGAATTTAGCAATAAAGTTCTTCATGGTAAGACGATTGAACTTGTGAAGGAGTTATTACGACATCGTGGAGTTGAGGAGGCCACGTGGGAGAGTAAGACAGACTTGATGGAATAGTTTTCGAACTTGTTTTCTTTAGATAAAATTTCAAGGAAAAAATTTCATAAGTGGGGAAGAGTTGTAACACCCCGGTTTTTGGCCAAGATGTTTTTAGGCTGAGTAGATGGTCTGTTGGACTGGATTAGAGATTCGAGTCAGATTCGGGATTAAAATCGGGATTTAATATAATTGGTGCGAGAAAAATATGGGAAAAAATAAAAAAATCATTATTTAATATATGGATATTTTTGGTGAACTCAATTTTGAAAAATGGAATTTGGAAGGTTTACATTTGGCTAGTGACCAAAATGTAAAGAATGTAAAATTGTTTTTAGTGATTGTTTTATAAAATGGCAAATCTTAGAATCTTTAAGGAGATATGTTAACTAAATGTTTTTAATCTGATTTTCCTCTTAATTGGGATTATTTTAATGAGTCATAATTAAGGAAATTAAAAAGGGATTAATTAAAGGAATGTGGTTATTTTCCTAAAAATACTTTTGACGTAACTTTCTTTCTCAAACTTTTCTCTCAAATTTTCTTCAACCAAACACATTATTTTGGATTGAAGATTTGAGGTAATGTTCTTGATTTCTTAAACCTTTGATTTCTAATGGATTCTTCAATCTTGTTTTACAAAACCTCATTGTCTTATTTTGTTTTTCAAGAGTAAAACATCCAATTGAGAGGAAACTCACTCATTAGAGGTACGGTTCGTTCTTCTCCTCTAATGTATGATTCTTTAGTGAAATTCCCAAGTATTTGATCCTTTATATATGTTTTCTAATGAGTTTTAATGATTTTATTATGGAAATTGGTTAAATCAAGCTTTAATTGATAAGATTAAGTGATGTACGATTTGGATCTATTTTGCTGAGTTCTTGATTGGTTTTAATCATGATTTTGATGTTTAATAATGTTATCAAGTTGATTTTAACATTGGAATCTCGAAGCTATGTGAATCTCTAATTTCCTAGGATGCTAGTGTTGTGTTTTGGCGAGTTTTGGTTGTTTAATGAATGCTGGAAGTATAAGGATGATAATAGGTTTTGTTGGATGTCAATTGAAGATAATTGATGGATTAAACCTTTAGGTTTTGGCTGTTTTAAGTTTGGAAGATGTTTGATGTTGATTTCGGTAGTTTTGGGAAGGTTTCGGCTAGAGTTTGAAGTGGATTGTTGTTGGTTTTTTGTGGCTAGTTTATGGATGCATTTTGATGCATTGAATCCCCTATTTTTGTGTGGCAAAACCATGATAGGTTGATCCTCAAGCTTGAAGTGTCGCTTTGGAAGCTTTAGAGGAGTGATTCGCATTAACGATTGAGGCTTTGCATTGTCGGTGAGTGAGAACGTGGATTTTAACTTTGAAATGGTTTAAAGGTGATTTATGGGAGTTTAAACTTGACTTGAAATGATGTTTAAACTCGAAAGTTGTTGTCACTGATTTTTAGCATGACATAAAAAACAAGGGAAGAGATCGCATCAAATATGGAAAAATGGGAAACAAATCCCAAATCAATGCAATTTGAGCCAAAGTCAAAGGGAAATCTGAATCATTCAAGTAAGGCAAGGAATCGAGCATAATCATAACAAACATGGAAAGACAAAGATTCCTCACTACGGACTTATGGTAAATTTTTGATAGAATCCAAGTATTTTCAGGCCAAGATGTCTTCTTAAGTATTGACCTTCTTTCAGTTACCTTTCCAACGCATCTTGAAACGTCTCAATCGGACATCAGGAGCTCAAGATATGCTCGTTTTACTGAAGACAACATGTGCAGAAAATGGATACGAAAATTAGGGGAAAATCATCCCAAATCACAACAAATCGAATCAAAAAGGGAAGGTCAAATCTAAATCAAGAAAATATGGAAGAAAGATCAACCGAATTTTAGGGATTTGAATCCTATTTTTTTTTTTGTAATTTTGGCAATTAAAAATCCTATATAAACACCCATCTTCCTTTTAATTTACAAAACACACAATCAACATCCACCACTCATTCACTCATCAAACATTCACTTGTAATTCACACACCACAAATGAATACAAGAAGAAAAGCTTAGTTTTTAGGTATCTTGCTCTTTCTCTTTTATTCTTTATTTATTCCTTTTATTTCCAATTTAATTATAATTGAAGCAATTCTAACCTTTTTAAAGAACTTTGATCTTCATTTTCAATTTTTTTACATGAACACATGATGAACTCTTTAAAATAGGGTGTTTGATCTTTGTTTTAAAATAAAAGTGGGTGGATGGTGTTTTTGGGCTTTGTACTCATTTCAAACAAAAGAGGGCCATTTAAAGTTTTATTAAATTCTTTTCATTTTTGTTATTTTATTTAATTTTGTAAATTGGATTCATGTTACCTTTTTATAAAAGCTTTAAAGTATTAAATATATATTTTTCTGTTTGCTTAAAAAAAGTGAAATATAGTTAATGTGATGTCCTACTAAAGGGAGGTAACGGGTTAGCACCAGAAGTGTTGGCGGTGATTAAAGTTTACTCAACTGGCAGTAGTGTCGTTAAAATGGAATCAAAATCATAAATGAAAATAATTTAAATTTTACGTGAATTCGCAAACTCCAACTTTAAAACATTTTGTAATCGGCTAGGTACCAATTTTTGGGTGTTGTGGGGGTGCTAACCCTTCCCTATGCATAATCGACTCCCGAACCCGTTTTTGTGTTTTCGTATACCAAAATCGTTGTTTTAATAAAACAAAATGGTTTTATTAAAATGACCCATTTTAGGTGATCCAATCACACCTCGAAAAAAGGTTGGTGGGGACTCTGTTCTTTTTTATTTTAAAATGTCGCCCTCAAAAAAAGGGTTGCAACAGCTTGGCGACTCCGCTAGGGAAACTTTTTGTTTATACAAAAAAAGAGTCAGTCACAAGTCGATTACACCTTGTTTTAATGTCAGAATTTGCGAACTCACGTAAAGCTTAACTTAATTGTCCGTCTATAAATTTAATTTCATTTTACCCATTTAAAACTTAATTCCAAGCTCTCAACCCAAGCATCGTCCTGTTCGTTTAAGTGGAGGGAAAATGTGATTGCTCTCGTAGGAATATTGATTCTCCGTATGGGCCTTGTAAGTACCTCTCGGACTCTCACTCTATGTCTTCGTGTGGATATTGATCCTCCGTATGGGTATAGGAATGAGTCCCCCTGAGTTGAACCTGATTCGTTTGAAGCCTATAATGGGTGAGAATCAAGGTCCTTGCTACCTTTAGTAGGGGACAACGAGGACAATTCAGGAACCCTTTTAGAATCGAGCCTTTATGAGAATCTAGAAACCTACCCCATTAGAGCCATGTGGAAAACTTAGGTTTTAGAGTTCGGTCAAAATTATTCCGTAAGAATAATCCGTGGAGACATGTCCATAAGTGTTGGAATGCGCTGCCTAGTTACTATTCATACAATGGAATTATTTTGGACCTTTTGTGTTTATTTGTATTCTTTTAAGTGTACTAATCCTTTCTTTCTTTTTTTGTTGTTTTGCATATTCGTTTGTTGCATGCATCACATATCTAGAAGGCGTCGATTCTAAAGCATGTTACTCAAGTAGAAAATAGTTTTTCGCAAAGGATAGAAGATTCCTTCGGAAAGAAGATAATGATATGAGTACACATCACTGGTCCAAGGTCAACAAGCGGACACATGGAGAACATCGTTCAAGAATGAGAGAAAAAGATCTTGGTCCTCAAAGATACGAATAAAAGGGGCAATGACTATTAATTTACCCATTTTAGGGACAATGCCATGAGATTCTAGAAGTATGAAAAGTTTGACAAGAGTGTCATGACTCAAGACTAGGATGTAGCCAAGCATGTAACGATCATGATTAAAGAAGCTTCAGCCATGAGCCAGTATGCTAGCCTAACTGAGGAAACGGGCCCAAGACTCATGTGGCTAATCGAAGAGATGAAAGAGTTGGGTACTCGAGCTAAGATGTACTCGTGATATAATTCAGAATCTTTTGCAATAAGGAACTTCGACATCCAATGAAAAACTATTTCTAGAGTAATACCTCAATAGAATCGATGGCCCTTCACCTGCATTCATGCATCTTTTTGTTTTGTTATTTGTCTGCATTAGTTTTTGTTAATGATCATTGCATGCATACTCACCTAATAAAAAATTAATTATGGCAAAGTTTTTTCTATTAGCAAGATTCTACTGGAGCTATGACTATGGAGGAAAGGTTGGCAACTCTAGAAATAAACATGTTTTAAATGTCATGTTGCCTATTGTTAAAACATGTTTTAAATTATGTTTTATACTATTTTAATCATATAATGATGATGGATGCATTTGATAAATGATCCATGTAAGTATGTGGAATACTTGTTAAAAGCAAGGTTTGTGGCTTTGGAAATGGTTTTGATTTGATGCATGTAAAAACAATGAGGTACATGGTTAATAATGAATTATATTTGCAAGTGATGTGGTTTAAAATGTTATCGGATATAGTTGGTCATCCATAGGATTGATAGTGCACTATAAATAAGTCACCTCGGATGTTGAGGGGTTGTAAGGTATCAAAAACTCCACCACGAGTACCCTAATGGTTGAGGGGTTATATGGTACTGAAAACTCTCATTAGTGGATTATACACTTAACCAATGATTGGGGTTATGATTGTACCACGGTTGTGATTGTACCACGGTTGTGATTGTATTCCAATTGATGTTGTATAAAGTGTTGAGAGGACACTTGTTGAATCCGTGTATCTAATGAACTATTTTGCGAAAGTGGAACTTGGTTTATGATCACTTGAAAACCAATATAATTGTTGATGTATCATGTTGATGGATTTTGTTGTATAATGTTGGATTATACATGTCTTACTCTTTAAGCTTTGCATATGGATTGTTATGCATGGGAATGCTTAAATTGAGGGTTAGAAAATAGGATTTTTGTTGATCCATGATACATGTTGCATATGGTTTAATATGTTGGTTTTTAAAAGTGTTAAGTGCATGGTTTTCAAGGCATGATGTTTTATAAGATGATTGAAATGGTGATTTCAATGTGGTTTTGGAAAATGGTTTAAAAATGCATTGATGGTGTATTGTTTGAGCCCTCATCACTAAGCCTTGTGTGCTTACGCTCTTTTTTTCCATCAATGCAGAGAATTAAAGGTTTGAAGGAAGCAAGCAAGCTAAGGAAATCCAAGGACTTCGGCCTATTGAACATATGGTTTCGAACTAGACTTGTAGTAATAAAGCCAATGGGGTTTCATTGTTGTTTTGGGAGGGTTTATGCTAGACTCCCTGTTTGAGCAAGTTTATGTTGCTGTTGTGGATTTGTAAATGGCCTTTTATGGTTGGTATTGCTTTGGTTTCATGTTTTGGATGTTTGATGACTTGGTTTTTAGGAAGCATGCCTCTAGACTTTCTTTTGAAGCTCGATACCATGCCTTGATGATGTTTCTGTGTTGATGTGATAAGGATTGATCCTTAGTTATGTTGCGTATATGTTTGAGGCATATTGGTTTATGTTTGAATCCATAAAGGTATGAAAAAACAACAAATTGGGACCTTATGGGTCCAAACGTTTCGGTACGCTTGACCCTGTACCGGAACATATAAGTGTTTTTTGAGGGTCTATTTCAGTACTCGAGCAACCATTCTGATACAAGTATAAGTATTTTGGCTAGGCGTTTTGGTACATGAATGGGTGTTTCGGTACGGATTCGAGCTACTAGAATTTGATTTTTTGGAAATGTATAACCGTACTGATACACTTGCCTGTGTAGCGATACGGTCAGCTGTTATGTTAGTTAAGTGGTAGCCTGTGTTTTATATTCTTTTGTTTTGGTCCCCGTTTGTTATGTATACAATTGAATGAGTTTGGTTGGTCATTAAAAGCTGGCTTTTGAGATGTGAGCATGAAATCTGACTAATTAAGGTTTGATAACTTTAAAATGGAATAAGTCCCTTTAATTTACCATAATTGCAATTTGGTCCCTAAATTGAAATTTCATACAATTAGATGTCCATTCGATGCCTGATTGAGTTGAGTTTTCACCCGCTGCCTATATGAACACTATAGGTTATAATGTTACATCTAGACAAGATAAAAGAAAAAATGGACATAATTCAAGTTAAATCTTTATGAATTTGTTTCGGCAAACCCAATGTAGCTCACTCAGTTCGGTCTAGCGACTAGGTCGGGTCAAGAGGTTTACATCTTACCCTTAGGGTGAGAAAATGATCAATCTTCTAGCTGAAGTGTTACCGTGGTGGGTCTTGATTCTATTCCAAGCTTTCTGAAAACTAACATTGGCATCAAATTGATGCTGGCTCCCAGGTCACACAATGTCTTGCCCATGAATCTATTGCGAATGGTACATGGAATAGTAAAACTTCCTGGATCTTTTACGGGTTTGTTTCGGAAAACCCAATGTAGCTCACTCGGTTCAATCTAGCGACTAGGCCAGGTCAAGAGGTTTACATCTTACCCTTAGGGTGAGCAAATGATCGATCTTCCAGCTGAAGTGTTATCGTGGTGGGTCTTCCTTCTATTCCAAGCTTTCTGAAAACTAACGTTGGCATCAAATTAATGCTGGCTCCCAGGTCACACAATGCCTTACCATGAATCTATTGCGAATGGTATAGGGAATAGTGAAACTTCCTAGATTTTTTAGCTTTGGTGGCAATCAATTGAGTATCATAGCACTGCATCCCTTAATAAGAGCTACAGTCTTAAAATCACCCAATTTCCTCTTTTTGGACAAGACTTCCTTCATGAATTTAACATAGTTGGGCATTTGCTCGAGATATTCCACTAAAGGTATGTTGATTTGCAATTATTTAAGAAGTTGTAAGAAGCGCTTAAATTGTTGGTTCTGCTTATGCTTTCGGAGCCTTTATGGAAAAGGTGGTGGTGGATAAACAAATGCTGGCTCTACTGGCTTTGCTAAGGTGGTACTGGCATCAGATAATGGTTTGGAATCATATTATTGTCTAGCATCATCAGCTTTCATTTCTTCTTTCTCTGCTTCTTTGGGGTCATCAGCTGGCATTAGCTTTTCAGATTGGCAATTAATTTTTTGCTTGACATGTGTCTTAGTCTTGCATTGTTTGCCACTCCGAAGAGTTACTGCTTTGCATTGTTCAGTGCCTTTATGCCGAGCATCCTCTGTATCACTTGGCAAAGCTCCCTGGGGCCGATTGCTAAGTGCATTGGCAATCTTCCCTATTTGAACTTCCAAGTTTCGTATTGACATTGGCAAACTCTGGACAGTTGCATCACTTCTCTCCATATAATCAGTAAGAGTGTTCCCTTGGTTAGATCTCTGCCCGTGTTGGAAATTTTTATGGGCTCTTTGTGGCATGACATTCTGGTTGAAACCTGGCGGTGCATTGTTGTTATGCCGTTGGGCATTGTATTGGTTACTGCCTTGATTTGCCCAAGCAAAATTTGGGTGGTGCTTCCAACCTGCATTGTAAGTATTGGAATGTAGGTTAAAATTTTGATTAAAATTGCCAACAAAACTTACCGGTTCAGGATTTGCTAGGCAATCATCCACATGATGGATGATCCTCTCTATAAATATTGGAAATCTGAGCGTTTATGGATGTAAGTGCATCAAGCTCCAATTTTCCAGTTGTTTTTGTCCTCGTTCCTAGTATGGCCGTAGGATATTAAAAATCATTGGCATCAATCCTTTCAAGGATGTCAACTACCTATGTATAATTCTTACTCTTTCTATGGCATTGTCAACAACAACAACAGGAGCTGGTGGTATCCCATTGTGCATTACTGGATTCTCTTCATTGTTCAAGACATCATCTCTTCCACTATTTCCATCATGAGCCATCTGTTTAAATTTTCTTTTCAACCTTCGCAAGGTCCATTTGATCTCAGGGTTGTATGGCCAATTTTCGTCTCAGGGCGGATCTTGGTTGTTACAACGATCTCGTCCTGCAATGATGTGCTTGACGCGTTTTTATGAAAAATATTTTGGGAAAGAGTCTCCACCAATCTTTTTAATTTAGGTGATATTGGATCACCTGAAAACCTGGTTATTTTAATAAAACCTGTTTTGTGTTATTTTATCAAAACAACGAGTTTTGGTCTGCGTAAACTAGAAAAAATAGGTTCGGTAGTCAGTTACGTATGGGGAAGGATGAGCACCCCCCACAACACCCAAAATTGGTACATGGTCAATTACATATTGTCTAAATGATGAAAATTAAGAATTCGAATTTAATTTAAAATTTATGATCCCTTAAAATATTTTAGAAGGATATTTCTGTATAAAAGGAATCTACACCTCTACACCTAGGGCATAATTTCCATTAGATTCCCGAATAAAGGGATTCTATTTTAAAAATTATAGTTTAGAATTTAGAAATGGTATTTGGTAATAAAGACTAACAGAAATCGACGCCCTTTTAAGTTCAAGGTACGTTTTTCATGTTAATCCTTAATAAAAGGTTTAAGTTTAACATCCAATAAATATATTTTATTTATGTAAATAAGACATACAACACCATAATAACTTATAAAATATGAAAACATGTCGATAATAAAAAACATTATAAATAAATCATACAACTTAAAATACACGAATAAACATGCCATAAAAAATATATTTATTACAAAAATATGCCATATATATTATCCTATATCTAAGACAACATTAAAATAAATAAAAATAAAGATAAAAAGTTACCCTACAAGAAGTCCGAATGAAGAACTTTGACCGACCCCTAACAAGATCTTCGCATCATCTCGCCATGGCCCAAAAATTGATTCGAACGAATCTCAGCAGGGCCTCCGATCGAACAAACTGTCTAGGGAAAAATCCCAATAAGAGCACTGCTCTCGAACCTCAAAGGGGCACTACCCCAAGCTTTGCCATTTCCATGGCCCTTTTTTGCTTAGCCAATTTATGGCCATTTTCCCCTTGGCTTGTCCTTGCCTCCCAACCTTTTATAGGCAATTGGGGAAGGTTGATCCACCTATTTTGTTATCTTTTTTTAAATACTTTTTTCAAAATAAGATACTATATTCAGACAAAATGAGTGATTACCGTCGGACATAAAATGGGTATTACACTGATCATACACCAAACAAAACAAATAAATTAAATAAAATAAAACAAAATAAGTAAATCAAAACAATAAACTTCGTTGCAATCCCCGGCAACGGTGCCAAAAAACTTGTCGACTTTGCTAACGCTTGGCAAAAGATTGAAAATGCAGTGTGAATATATAAGAAATAATGCCAAGAGTGAGTTTATTGCGTGCAGGTATACACGGTCAGCAAGTAATACAACAGTAAGCTAAGTATCGTATCCACAGGGATTGATCAAGAATTTAATTGTTTAACGGTTCACTTGTTAAAGGAATCAAGAATGTTTGGATTGATTTGAAGGTTTGTTTCAAATAATAACTAAAGGAATGAAATGAAAGAAAAGAAAACAGTTTGGCAAGAGGAAACAATCAAATGAGTGATGAGCGTTGGCAAGGGATGCCTGGATTTTACACTAGCTATGCCATCTATTAATAATGTCCTGCCTTGGATTTATTGCCGAGCAGATTTTAGGAGTGGCATTGCCTATGTCGATGGCAATACCCTAAGTTAACCATGTTAAAACCCCTATATTTCTATAATGAAGCTTTTCATTAATTAACTTGATTAAGTTTCAATCTATACTCCTAAGGGGTAGATTCACCTCTGAAGTAAGCTTATCTACTTGAACATCTTCCGTCGAAGCTTCTCTCCTTAGTACCTGGCAACTAACCGTTACCCCTCAAGTCTGTTAAGTTATTAAGGCGTAATAAGAAAACAATGCCAACTTGCATATGACAAAGAATTTAGGAAAATGGAGTACTATCCAGATAGAAAACAATACCAAGGCATTCAAATTATTAAAAACTAAACATAAACAGAGCGTTAAACGCCAAACATCCCCAACCAACTGTAAAAGCTTATTTCATGGTTGGGTGTTCCATCCACAAAATATCACCATATCTCTACATCATCATTCAAATAAAAACAAAAACTAAGAGAATGAGCAAGAAGTAGGTCTGTCGATGTAGCCCTTCGAATGCTCCATGGCACTTGGTCTAAGATGGTTGAACCACACATCCTCTAACTTTCTCTTCCACCACCGTCCTCCTAAAGCTATTTGATCTCTTCCTTTAAATAGGCACGCATGGATAACCCTAGAGTGGGTTTGAATTTGAAATTTGATTCCGCACTTAGGTTAAAGTGCGTTATCTTCTTATCTCCATTTGAATTTTAGGGCTAACGTGTGCTGGGTTTTACATCTACTTTGACCGGGCATCAGACTTCACTTTTATGCCAACTGATCTTGGCAATCTCTGGTCCAACTTTGCCAACTGCAACTCGACAATTCTCTTCTACTTTCTTGCTTCCTGCTCCTTCTCTGCTCGGCCAAGCCTGCCCTGCTCCTAACCTGCATCAATGCCAACAAAATAACCCTTCACACTGGCAAAATACAAACTCCCTAACTCCTTATGAAAATGCATGATTTTGACAACTAAATGCAAACATATATACTTAAAGGCAAGCAAAAGCATTGTGAAATATGCATAAAAATTAGTACTTTCTAGGAGTTAACAGTTACCATCATTGATCGCGTGTCAATATCATTAGTCTTCTGTTGTTTCCTAGTTTTCTGTGAAACCCCAGTAGTAGATAAGTTGCATGTGGCACCCTTGGAACTAGCTTTACGGATCAGCCTATATGTGTACCTCCCATTATTGTCCTTAAGGATCCGTTTTGATCCCTCATCAATCACACGAACTACCTTATATTTATCAGCCTTCAAATAAGAAGGAACCAAAACCACCTTATCCCGCACCGCAACCTCATGTGAGCTCATCACACCTTCCAACCCAGGCTTATCAACTGGGGCCACAACCTGACTATTTGGAATGTCCTCATTAACCACAATCCCAATTTCCTTACGATCCTGCACCTGATTCTGTTTCGCAACCCTCTCATATTCCATTGCAGACACACCATGAACCATTTCATCACCACCACCCCTAATCACATCTTTCTGGTCTCGCCTACAGTCACATGACCCAGTTGTTCCTGAGTTACCGAGGTATAAGCTTGCATTCTAAGGTTAGTACCATGAACACTAGGAGCACTACTACTCACAGGGGCTTATAGACCATCCTCATCAACAGTAGAAAACATCCCAAACCATGAACCCTCACTCTTCAATACAATATCCTTGTTTGTACTTGTAGTCTTGCTAGCAGCCGACACACGCATCTTCCTTCGTTCTATGTGCATCCAAGCCACAAACATTGTATTTGAGGTTGGTGCCTGCTCATGAGCCAGAGCTCCCTCCACTGGTTCTTTTTCTCGAACCCCACACACATCTTTTGAATGCCCATATTTTCCACACCCATAGCAAATTGCAGGTAGCCCTTCATACTCAATAGTTTGGTATCTACTGTCAATCATTATACAAAGGATTAAGGTTTATCCAGGTTTACAACCACCGCAAGCCTAGCAAAACACCCTTCTCTTCCCTTCTATTGTATTAAAATCAACTCGTACCACCGTACCCAACACGCTTGTGATAGCTTGAAATAACCTTTTTGAGTAATATCGATAGGGTAAACTAAGTAGACGCATACAGGCAATAATCTACTTTGGGTACACCACTAAGGTAGAAAAATCACGCGATCAGGGTTGTACCATCAGATAACTTCCATAAACCACCCATGGTCCCCACGTCTTCATCTTCATCAAGAGCAAAGAGGATAAGATAATACTCATTGTCTATATCAATGATGTTAATTTTCCTATAGGATTCCATAATGTGTGAATACAATTTTTCAATGCCCGTACACAATCAACTTACCTAACAATTGGACAATCAACGATTTGGCAAGCTCAACATCAATTGCTTTGTGTACTCTATCAAAAAGCGAATCTCGGGAACAAAACCCTGAAAATAAAAAATAACATCATCGGTCAACACCTCAACATCCAAATCAGCAATAAGATTATCTTGTTGAATCTCCCCAGTTTGTCCAAGGACCATTTCACAAAACGAAGGCCTGATCGGTGGTGCAGCCGTATTCCCAACCGCCCCCTGCGGTGTGTCCATTACAGTCAGCGGTGCTTCAGATACATGTTGTCACTGAATTTTCACATAACTTCTTTATTGTCATTTTTTAGATAGTTTTATATTGCAATTAGTATTAGGATTATTTGAATATCATATAACATTGCTAATATACTTAAGGTATTATAAGAATAATGTAGTATTAGAATAGTTTAGGTCTCATACAATATGTTATAATTAGTATAATTGTTAGTTAGAATTATTAAATGTGCCGTATATTTTAATTAGTATATAGTTGTTTATATAGAATTAACATAGTTTATATACATTAGATATTAAGACCTAAAATATAGAATACATAGCCCAAATGTAATTAGAAAATAAATAAAAGGTCTATTAGATTTAATTCAAATCATAATCCATTAATAAAAATTTAAGAGAATCCAATATACAAAGGCCCGTCTGGCCCTTTTATAACCCAAAAAGAAAACCCTAACTCCTAACTTCTTTCTTTATGCGTAGCTGAAGCAGGACCATTAGAACAAGAGGCCGATCCAACGGTGTAGATCATGCCAGTTGGGGATGATATAGAGCCGCACTTCTTAGCCGTTCGATCAGGATATGATCTGACGGCCCAGATTGCTTCGGGGTGTTCACACGGATCACCACTCGCGCGTAGCAGCCACATGCACGATGATTTAGCTCCGGCCGATCACTTCATCTTCTCCGACGCTTCACTCACTCTGATTGTTCCTCACTGGCGCCGTACGAATCATCAGAAACATGTAAACAAAGGAACAAGAGGGTTAAATCTTTAGATTAGAACCTCACAATTCAAGATAAAGATAAAAAGTAAATTAAATCCCTAAATTGAAGCCCTAGCTGGAAAACTAGAATCCAAAATGGGAAAGGTTGATCCCTAAATTGGTGCCTTAGCAAGAATCCAGCAATAATCAGATTTAAGTGGTGAACAAAAAGCCAAAATCTTAAAATCTTTAAAGATCAAATGAAGAAGATAAGATCAAAAATGAAGAAGAACTATTTTTATAATTCATGGATTTGGACTTAAAATTCAAGCAATTTTGTAACTAGCATATAAACCAAACAATTTGTTTCAGTAAATAAAAGGAGCAAGTTCGTAATTTTCCTATCTATTTACTTTCTTTTTTTGAATTAAATAAAGAAAAAGGAGTTGTTTTCACCTTGTTTTTGTTTGGAACGAACAACTTGGTTTTGATGTAAAATCCGCGAAATGTGATTTCAAGGTCAATTTCACAAAATCGGAGTTACACATAGCAATTATAGTAGATATACTAGCATTTCATCGTGTTCTTCATTTGTAAAATTTTAAAACAATTTGTATGAAATATGTTTGTTATAATTGCTATTTATAGTGACCCATAAAACCCAAAACTGATATAACTCGTTTACGCCGCAGTCTTGCCAATTTTTCAATTTCTATTTTTCTTTCAATTTCCTAATTTTAAATTAAAATTAACCTCCAAATTTAGTCCATGATTCAATTTTTTTAAAAATTTTTTTTTATTTATTTTTTTTTTAATTACTTAGTTATTTAATTAATTAATTAATTAATTCTTTCATGTCTTTTATGCAAACATTTGTATGTATGTTAAACCTTAGGATTAGGGAATTAAAACTTAGATTAGTGAAAAATATCTTCATTTTCACTAAAATTTAACTTTAATTTAAATTCATTAATTAAAATTTAATTTTCTTGTTTATTTGTTAAAAAATTTATTAACAAAATTTAATTAATTTGTTAAAAAAAGAGAAAACTTAATTAATGTGGTGTCTTATCAAACGGAATGACGGGTTAACGCTAGGAGTGTCGGTGGTGATTAAAGTTTATTTCCCGGGCGATAAGGCCGATAAAATATATTTGCATTCATTTTGCGAACAAATAAATCAAAATTTAGTGAACTTGCAAAATTCCATTTTTAAAGCACTTTTTGAAATCAATTAGGTACCAATTTTTTGGCGATGTGGGGGTGCTAACCCTTCCCCACACGTAACCGACCCCCAACCTATTTTCTCTTGTTTTCGTGGACCAAAAATGTTATTTTGGTAGATAAAATGTTTTATTAAAAATTACCATTGTCTTAAAAAGTGATCCAATCACACTTTTTTTAAAAAAGATTGATGGCAACTCCGTGATTTTATTAAGTTTTCCAAAACGCCAAAACCTTTCTTTAAAAAGGGTTGCGACAACTTGGCGACTTTGCTAGGGATATTTTTGTTTTATTTAAAAAAACAAAAGAGGATCAGGCCACAAATTGTTTTCAAAAAAATTTAGAAAATGGGATTTGCAAGTTCACAAAGGTTTCAATTTATTCGTTCGCTTAATGAATGTAATTCTATTTTACGCATTTAAAAAAATTGTTGCAAAATGCTCTATTCTCGAGCTCTACCCAATTGTTAAGTGAGAGGAAAATGCTTTGCTCATGTCAGAATACTGATTCTCCATATGAGCCTAGCAAGTACCTTCGGGACTCATATGCCTCATGTCTTCGTAAGAATACTGATTCTTCTGGAAGACATGGGAAGTGAGTACTCATGAGTTGAACTTGGTTCGTTTGAAACCTATAATGGGTGAGAACCAGGGGCCTTACTACCCTTAGTAGGGGACAACAATGACAGCTCGGGTACCTTTTAGAACTCAACCGTTTGAGAACTTAGAGCCCATCCCAATAGAGAAATGTGAAAAACTTAGGGTTTTAGGTAATAAAGGGAGACATATCCTGGGGTTTTGGAATGTGTTGCCCAGAATTGTTTGTGAATACTATGTTTTTTTCTTGATTCTAATCTTTGTTCCCCTTGTCTTGTTGTCTTGCATAACCATTCATGCCACATCATTACATATTTAGAAGGGGTTGATTCTCAAAATCATTGCTCAAATTTGAAAAGCTCTTGTTATGGACGGAGGAATTTTGAAAAGTGAAGATGAGAATGCAAAGGTTCGACATTGGTTTGAGATGAATCAACAAACATTTGGAGACAGCCTAGTAGTTGATCATGAGGTAGAGACTTCAGAATATGCCCACATCAGCATTAAACAGAACAATGTGCAAGAATTGCAGGAAATCTGGGAGCACTTTGATTATGAGACTAAGCAGTTGTTCCATGAAGTCTATGGTGATATAGCCTATCTCTTGTACGTGAAGGTCGATGAACAACTTCTGAAAGCCTTGGTTCAATTCTGGAATCTAGGATATTGCTACTTCACTTTTAATAAAGAAGATATGATACCCATGTTTGAAGAATACTTAGCCCTTTTCAACATGTGCAAAATGAAGAAGAACTTAGTTTATGCCAAGCCTCTTAAAAACAAAAACACACATGCAAAGCTTCAGACGTTCGCTGGTATTAATGATGGTTGGGTTAAATGTTTGATACAAAAGAGATGAGGCACCTTTAATTTCCCTTGGTCAAGCATTAGAAGTATAATTTCGATCCACTCTCGAAGAGAAAAGAGGATTGATCTCTTAGCCATTGCAATTTATGGTTTAGTCATCTTTCTGAGGGTCCTACGAAATATTGATGTAGCACTACTTGATTTCCTGGAATAACTAAAGAGAGGAGTCAATCCAGTACCAGCCGTACTTGCTGAAACCTTCATTTCCCTCAATGTCTGCCGGAAAGTTGAAGGTGTTCGTTTTGGGGAATGTGCTCCACTCCTGCAAGTTTGGGCCCTCGGTCACTTTTATAAGTGCCGAACATTAGCTTTATCAAATGTGTTTTCCTCGAACTTCTCACCTCTTCAGGAATTTTTGGCAAATGAGTGGCCTGATATTAAGAAGAACAAATGGATTGACATATTCAGGGATCGTCGTGATGTAGACATCAGATAGAGGGTTCCTTGGATGGGTCACACCAAAGTCCTATACAAATGTGGAGATTTCAACTTCCTAATGCTGCTAGGTTTGTGAGGAGGAATTGGATGTGCCCCTTTGCTAGTATCTTATCAGTTTGGGTCTTGGCAGTTCATCCCATTCACTACCGGTCTTGGCTCATCAGAATTTGAGTTCCAAGGCGAGTTCAGGAAGAAGGTTTAGACAATTAGTGATGCATGGAACCATTGTTATCACATGAAGCTAGAATCTGATAGTCATTGCATGTACACCCCAGACTATGACATTCGGAGGCATACGAGAATGAATGACAAAGTCATAGCACCTACATCTGGGCAAGCTAAGTCTCTAGAGGAACACTTAAAGGTAGTCCCTACAGAAGTTGACATCTTGATAGAATAATTAAGAAGGGCTAAGCTGGAGATATAAGCCTTACAGGAGTAGAACCGAAGAGACAAGTTTGAGTCAGGACTAGATGTTGGAAAATATAAAGGGGCAACGAAGCGAGTAGTGAAGATGTATGAAGACCTAGAAAAGAAGTTTGAGATCCAAAGGGTTGACTTCCTCAAGCTCCAAACTACTGTTAGGAATGTTGATCTGAGAAAGACTCCCAAACAGTGGAAACAAGAGATCGAGCATGTTGTAGGGAAAGAAAAGGAACGAGGAAGGTGTGAGGTCGAGAAATATGGACGAGGCCTTACTGAGGAGAATAAGAAGAGTAAGCTGGCAACTAAAAATGGAAATGGCAAACGGGTTCATGAAAGTGATAAAGAAAGTGTGGCTGCATGGAAAAGGAAATCCCACGATAGCAGGATCCGCCTATTTGAGTTGCATAAGGCATATGATCAGACCAGTGTGAAGCTAAAGCAGAGTCAGACTTGTATTGCTAAGTTTCAAGCTAAGATAAATGATCTGAACCACTCGTTGCACAGACTTCAGAACCATCACACCTATATTGAGCTTCAGGCCTATCTAGGTGAGAATGATACTTTGAAGAAACAGTTTGAAAGAATGGATAACACCATCCAGGAATACAGGACAAAGATCTTGGTCCTTAAAGACATCGTTGAGGGAGGTAATGACTACTAGTTCACTCGTCCTAGGGACATGGCTAGAAGATTCCAAGAACGAGATGAGTTTGACAGGACTGACATGACCCAGGTACAAGATATGGCTCGACACATGATGATGCTAGCCGCTGAAGCTGCAGCTCTTCGTCAGTATTTCAAGCCAATAGGAGAAGTGGGACCGAGGCTTATGTGGCTTATTGAAGAAATTAAGGAATTAGGAGTTCAAGCTAAAAAATATTTGTAAACAAAACATGATGTAATAAGGACCATTTTATATCCAATAAAAGAGTGGTTTCTTGAGCAATTGTTTCATGGAATTGATGGCCCTTTGCTCTTATTCATGCATTTGCATTTTATTCTTTTGTGTTTAATAGTTTTTCTTTGTATTAGTGCCTACATTTGTGCATGCATACATGACATAGTAAGAATCTAACTTAAATAAAACATGATAGAAAATCAAAATAGCAAAAACAAATCACAAGTACGGTACTCGGTCTCAAGTCAGAGCAATGGAAGATAGAGTGATGGGTTTAGAAAGCAACCACAAGAGTACCCAGGAAATGTTAGACAAGCTGGAGACTGATCTAAAGCAACAGATGGAGTTGGTTCACCAAAAGAAGGTTGGTTCAATTGCAGCCATGCTACAGACGCTGTAGAAGCTGGTGAGGAAGCTAATGCTATGCCGAAATTTTAAGGGATAGCCTTTGTTCATCCGAGCATACAAAGGGAAGCTCAATCGTCTAAGGTCAAAATTTCCCCACATGTTGTTGAGGCGTCGACGTGAAATGATAGGAAGATAAATTCTGAGGAGGTCATTGAGGTACCGAATCTCGATGAAATTGCCGACAAGGTAAAAGCTGAGAAGAAATGGGATGATCGTTATGAGAAGTTGGAGGGAATGATTAAATCATTCCAAGAATGAGGTATATATGAAGGAATGAATGCCAATGATTTAAGCTTAGTGACTGATCTAGTGGTGCCACCAAAGTTTAAGGTTCCTGACTTAGAAAAATACAATGGAACAACATGCCCTGCAGCACATCTAACTATGTATTGCAGGAAGATGTCAATGTATCTAGAGAATGAGAAGCTGGTTATCTATTGCTTCCAAGATGATCTAGTAGGGCCAGCTGCGAGCTCTGGTATACGTAGCTAAGTAGAATTAATCTCATATCATGGAAAGATCTATCCAGAGCCTTCAGTGAGCAGTACAAGTATGTTTCAAACATGGTTCCGACCCGTTTAGTTCTGCAAGGTTTAAAGCAAAAGCATCATGAGAGTTTTCACCAGTACGCGCAGAGATAAAGAGATGTAGCTACCCAAGTCTAGCCACCATTGTTGGAAAGTGAGATCACCCCAATGTTCATGGGGAAATTAAAGGGTTATTTCTATGATCGTATGCTCATCCATGCCACAAAGAGTTTTGCGGATATGCTTACAAATGGAGAATTGATACTTGCGGTAATGAAAAATGGAAGGTTGGACAGTGGGGAAACTAAGAAACCCTACAAAAAGAGAGATAATGAAGTTAATGCTGGTAATGTCTATAATCCTAGTTACTCAAAGGGGTAGTCTTCAGCAAACCCAATGTCTCGACCACAACTCTAGCAATCACAAACCCACCAAAGGAATAACGAATATATTAGTAGAGCTCAAAATCGTACTTCCCACCTATCCCGATAACTTACGCATAATTGTTTGTTGAATTGATCAAATCCTAGAAGGTACTACCAAGGCATGTTCCTCCATTCTCACCACCATATCCATTCTCACCACCATATCCATTCTCACCACCATATCCACAATGGTATGATGAGTTAGGGGGCACAATGCTATCATTCGATACGTTGAAAGATAAAGGAAACCCCTACCAAATCATCAAAAATCAGGAGTGAATGCAATCGTTGAGGAGGAAGATAAGGTGGTTAAGGAATATGTTGCTGAAGTTAGAGCTTTCATACGGTGGATATGGGCTCAGATGGTGGCAGTAGGAATGTTGGAAGAATGAGCCTAGAAACTGAAAATTAAGAAAGAATCATACTGTGAGTACCACATGATGGAAGGACATGAGATTGATTTTTCCTTAGAATTTAGGCAACTAGCTCAAAACAAGATGAATGAAAAAAACTTGAGTTCTTTGAGAAAGAAGACAAAGAATGTTTGCTAGATGTATGTGCATCAGATGAGTCATCCTCTAGAAAAGACTACACGGGAATGAAGCCTTTGGTTGTTAAGGCTAAAACTATAATTGGTGAGCCAGCAAGGAGTGTAACCTCGCGGCTCATAATCAAGGCACCAGTGTCGTTTCCATATAAGGATAGCAAATAGGTCCTTTAGAATTACACTTGTGAGGTGACAGCACCAGGAGAAACATATGCTTAGGAGAAGGAAGAACCGGTCAATGAGGTGAGCCATTTTATGAAGAGTGGAATGCTTTATTCTCAACCAATAGCAGAGGATAGAGATGCGGTGCAAAGAAAGGCAACTGCTGAAGAGCCTAAAAAAGAAGATGACAGAGATTTCTTCAAGGAAAATTTGACAACATATCATGAGTCTGTAAAGAAATTAGAGGCTCAAGAGTTCTTGAAGATCCTAAAACATAGTGAATACAGTGTCGTGGAGCAACTCCACAAGCTTTCGGCTCAAATTTCTATGCATTCATTGCTACTAAGTTTTGAGGGCCACCGTGAGGCCTTTTAAAGATTTTGAACCGGATGTTCATATCAAAGAAGATCACAACTGATAAGATGGATATGTTAGTCGGTAACATTGTCGTTAACAATTTCATCTCATTCAATGATGAAGAAATACCAGGTGAAGGAATAGGATCTTGTAAAGCTTTACACATCACTACTAGATGTAAAGGACATATGTTACCAGGTATCATTATTGACAATGGGTCGGCACTAAATGTTATGCCACTAGCTACACTGAAGAAACTACCAATAGACAGTTCTCATATAAGAACTTATCAAAACACAGTAAGAGCATTTGATGAAACTTAGAAGAATGTGTTGGGGAAAATTGAGGTGCCTTTGCAAATTGGACCAACAATCTTTGATGTTGAATTTGTGGTCATGGATATAAGACCTAGTTATAACTGCTTGCTTGGGTGCCCATGGATTCACGCAGCAGGAGCAGTCCATCTACTTTACACCATAAGCTGAAGTTTGTGATCGATAGACAACTAATAATTGTCGATGCAGAAGAAGAAATCATTGCATCAGTAACCATTTATGCATCCTTTATCGAGATCGATGAGGGTGCGCTTGAGTGTCATTTCAGGATGTTAGAGCTAGTCAATGCAACCTTTGTCACCGAAGGAAGCAAGATGCCAGAACTAGAATTATCGAGCTGTGCAAAGATGCAGGTAAAATAAACGCTTGGGAAAGGAGATGAAATTGGAAAAGGATTCGGAAAGAGACATCAAGGAAGATTGTATCCCACAGTAATCCCGACAAAAAAAGATCGGTTCGGTTTGGGCTTCAAGCCAAACAAATGGCAAATAAGGGCTAAAATCAGAAAATATCAAGAGAGGAGAAGAGCTAGATTGAAGGGAGAGGAAATCAATAGAAACCGATGGTCTTCCCACCCCTTAACCATAACTTTATATCTGGAGGTATGCTGGATCCAAATACCTCAGCCAGTGAAGAAGAAAATGAGAGAGCACTCTATGTGAAGCATTTGAAAAGCTGAACATCAATGTTGTGATTGAAGAGGAGGAAGAGAGCCAGTACCTGTCAATGATCCGCCCTTACTCTAAGCTTGACAATTGGACTGCTAAAGAAATTCTTGTAATCTTTAAGACAAGTTTAGAGTAATTCTCGAAACCAACCTCTTTGCTCCAAGCCCGAGACAATGGGGGATCTTATGTAAAGGACATATATCAAATTTTAATTTGAAATTCAATAAAAGATGCATTCCCTTAAATCTTGTGTGGCAAACTTTCTTTCAATAAATAAACCAAAACCATAAAACCATAATGTTAAAAGCATAAAAAACATTCCATTCATTTTGTTTTTTTTTTTGTATATATCTTTTGCCTATTTCCTTTTTCAAGTTTTTAAATATCATTGACATAAATAAATCTGAGTCTGACTTCAAGGTTGACTTTGAATCTCTATGCTTGGAAGAAATTGGAAATATTGACGATGAGGAAGAATATGATGTACCCATTGATATGCTCAAAATGGTAGAATGAGAGGAAAAGCATATTCTACCACATAAAGAGGAACTAGAAATATTAAACCTCGGTACCGCAAAAGAAAAGCGAGAGGTGAAGATTGACACTACCATTTCAGCAAAAACCAGACAAAGTCTAATTGAGCTTTTGAAAGAATTCAATGGATATCTTCTCTTGGTCGTACCGAGATATGCCCAGCCTTGACACAAACATCGTCATGCATAGGCTCTCGATAAAGGAAGGATGTGAACCTGTAAAGCAAAAACTTAGAAGAATGAAGGCTGAAACACTCCTCAAGATCAAGGATGAGGTAAAGAAGCAATACGATGTAGGATTCCTCGAGGTAGCCAAGTATTCGGAATGGGTGGCGAATATGGTCCCGGTACCGAAGAAGGATGGAAAAGTATGAATGTGTGTTGACTATAGGGACCTTAATAAGGCAAGCCCAAAAGACAATTTCCCACTCCCACATATTGACACTTTAGTTGACAACACAACTGGTCATTCACTCTTCTTTTTCATGGATGGTTTCTCTGCGTATAATCAGATCGAGATGTGTCCAGAAGACATGGAAAAGACAACTTTTGTGAAGTTATAGGGAACTTTTTGCTATAAAGTTATGCCCTTTGGACTTAAGAAGAACATTTGGTCAATTTAGAAAAGCTCTTTCTAAGATTGAGAAAGTTCCAATTGAAGCTCAACCCGACTAAATGCACATTTGGAGTCACATTTGGGAAACTATTAGGTTTTTTGTAAGTAGAAGATGGATTGAGATTGGCCCTGATAAGATAAAAGCCATACAGGAACTTCCCCCACCTCAAACACAAAAAAAGTTTGAGGTTTCTTGGGACGATTAAATTACATCGCACGCTTTATTTCTCAGCTAACTAATAAGTGTGATCCAATGTTTAGGCTACTCGGGAAGAATCACTCGGGGACCTGGGATGAGGAATGTCAAATGGCTTTGGAAAAGATCAAAGAACAGCTGAGCAATCCTCTAATTTTAGTACCACTTGTTTCAGGGAGACCACTGATCTTGTACCTAAAGGTCTATGAAAATTCCATGGGTTGTGTATTAGCACAACATGATGATACTGGAAGAAAAAAATGTGATTTATTACCTGAGCAAGAAATTCACTGATTATGAAACCAGATACTCGTCAATAGAAAAACTATGTTGTGCTTTGGTGTGGACAACTAGAAGGCTAAGGCAATACATGATTTATCACGTTACATGGTTAATCTCGAAGTTAGACCCACTGAAGTTCATGATAGAAGCTCAATTCTTATCAGGAAGATTAGCACGTTGGCAAAATGTTATTGTCAGAATTTGATATCCAGTATGTGAGCCAAAAAGCGATAAAAGGGAGTGCCATAGTAGACTTTTTGGCAAGTCGCGCATGTGATAACTATGAAGCATTAAACTTTAATTTTCCTAATGAAGACTTGATGTGTATCTTAGAAGATGATGAGGATTCAATAGAATCTTGGGTTATAAACTTTTATGGTGCAGCAAAAGCATTAGGAAGAGGTATAATGGCAGTTCTGGTTTCACCGGAAGGAGATTATTACCCTTTTACTAGTCGTTTGAAGTTCTTCTACACTAATAACATGCCGGAGTACGAGGCTTGTATAATGGAACTAAGAGAAGCTATAAGGAAAAAAATTCGTACTTTAAGAGTTTTCGGGGACTCTGTATTAGTCATTTATCAGATACGTGGTGAATGGGAGACAAAATATGCAAAGTTGTTGGGATACCACAAGTTGGTCCTTGAGTTGACCAAATAATTTGATGAGATTACTTTCAAATATATCCCCAGATAGGACAACCAAATGGTTGATGCTTTAACCACCTTAGCCGCCATGTTTAAGGTAAATGAAGGTTCTGAAATGATGCCCATCAGGTTATATATGCTTGACTCTCCAGCTCATTGTTATGATATGGAAGAAGAAGTGGATGGATTGACATGGTATTATGACATCCTACAATATGTAAAATTCCAACAATACCCGCCTCAAGCTGCAGAGAATGAAAAGAAAATGATCAGGAAGATGGCATAAGGGTATGTCCTTGATGGAGAGATTTTATACAAGAGAAGTCGTGATCAAGTGCTTCTAAGTTGTGTGGGGGCAAAAGAGGCACAATTAATTGTGGAAGAAGTTTATGAAGGAGTCTGCGAAACTCATCATAGTGGTTTCACCATGGCCAGGAGAATCATGCGTCTTGGATATTATTGGTCAACCATGGAAGGTGATTGCATCAACTATTCTGGAAAATGCCACAAGTGACAAATTTATGCTGACAAGGTTCATACGCCACCTTAACCTCTTCATGTTATGATAGCCCCTTGGCCATTTTCCATGTGGTGCATTGATGTCATTGGTCAGAATTACCCTAAGGCATCAAATGGGCATCATTTTATCCTGGTAGCCATTAATTATTTCACGAAATGGGTAGAAGTAACCTCATATGCAAACATCACAAGATCCACGGTTTGCAAGTTTTTGAAAAAGGAAATCATCTATCGATACGGCTTGCCTAAAAGTATCATCACTGACAATGCTTCAAATTTTAACAACAGGATGATAAATGGAGTCTGTAAGCAATTCAATGTCAAGCATCATAATTCTGTGGTATATCGCCCAAAGATGAATAGGGCAGTGGAAGCTACGAATAAGAACATTAAGAAGATAATTGAAAAAATGACTGACACCTATAAAGATTGGCATGAAAAGCTGTCATTTTCCTTATACACTTATCAAACTCAGTAAAGATCTTCCACTGGGGAAACACATTTCTCATTGGTATATGGAATGGAAGTTGTGCTACCCATTGAGGTTGAAATACTATCGCTCCGTGTCTTAATGGAAGAAAAGTTGGAAGAAGCAGAATGGGTTCAATCAAGATATTATCAGCTGAACTTAATTGAAGAGAAAAGATTAAAAGCACTATGTCATTGGCAAATGTATCAGAGAATGATGATAAGGGCTCATGAGAAGAAAGTTCACCCAAGAGAATTCCAAGAGGGAGATTTGGTGTTGAAGAAGAAGCCGCTAATCCCAAGCGATTCTCGAGGAAAATAGGCACCAAATTGGGAAGGACCTTATATTGTAACAAAGGTTTTCTCGGGGAGCGTTAATTTTAGCCGAAATAGATAGAGACAAACTCTAAAACCCTATAAATTTAGATTCGGTTAAGAGGTATTATGTTTGAAGGAGAAAGAAGAAAAAATAAAAGAAAAAGAAAGAAAAAGAAGAAAAAAAAGAAGAAAGAGAAGAAAAGAAAAATGAGAAAAAAAAAAAAAGAAAAAAAAAAAAAAAAAAAGGGGTTCAAAATGAAAATCCACAAAGGGCGTTTTGAAACCAAAAGAGGATCTGAGTTGAAAACCCGTAAAGGGCTCAGACAATTTGCAAATAAGACCTTCCTCGGGGATTGGCTTGGGAGCTTCATGTTTTTCCGCATAATCATTATCTTCAGGGTCTGCTCAAGCATAAAGGACATTCAAGGCATCTTATAAAGTCATGACATGAGGAGTTTTGGTTTCTGATATCTGAATATCTTTCCTTTGTAATTTCTTTTTGTGTTTGCCACAACACTAATAAATTTTGTTGTATAAACCTTTTCTTTCCTTCTTTGACATGTTTCCATAAAACATCTTGCATTGAAATGAGAATTAAAGTTTGACATTATTTGAAATAAATAAAAGATTTTTTAGTATTACTTTGAGATTTGTCTAGAAGGGCATTGGAACTATGAGGTATTCAATGGTCAAATTTAGAGCTTATGGCGTAAAAAGAAGCAACTTATAGGAAAATTAAAGATGTAAATAGGTTTTGCTAAAACCTTGGTGGAAAACCTCAAGAGATGCTTTGACTTTGCTTTAAGGAAGCATGTTGCAAAACATAGTTGCTTACATGAGATATTCTGCTTTATACAATAATAAGAACAATTTTATAGACATTGGAGGAAAAGCTAAGGATATGAGACAATGGGGGAGCAAAAAGATTCTAGGAAGCTTGCCACTGAATATTGATGTATCAACTACAATGATAACAGAGTGTTGAAGAATATGAGGATGAAGTAAGTCCTTCCAACCAATAGTACAAGATAACTAGATTGAGTGAGCAAATGTGCAAAGATCATATGAAGCAAGAAAGTGCTAAGAATGAGAATGGTAAAACATAAGTGATGAAGATGACTATCTATGATTATTTAGTCTACCATCGAAGCATACAGTTGCAACTTTGATAGGATTTTCCCATGCATTATGGCAAACTGATGCATTTCCCATATCCCCTCAGAGTTTCACCCTTAGGTTTTCTAGCAACAAGGAGCTTCCCTGTTTTAAAAATCAAGGTAGAAGTTGAAGGAAATAATGAATGTATTGTCTAAAGTGGCATGGCCGATAAAGGGGTTAATAGTGGACAATAGTGAAGATTACTTTCCAAGGAATAAACGATGGAATTTTAACAACAAGAAATTGGTGAAGCCATTTAGTATTGAATGAGTTATTGTAAGCTTTCTTAGTGCAAAGCCATTCAGTGCAGAGAAATAAAAAGTAAATTACGCTATCTTTTGTTGATGGATGGGCCAAAATCGACACTCACCATCAGTTGCCAGAGTTGAGAAAATGTTTAAGATGATATAAACCGAGTTTCCTAGAGCTTTACAGTTTTCTTCTGTGTTTATTAGGAAAATTGTTAAGAAATAAAGCAAAGAAATAGAACATGCATTCATGACTAGGCATCCCTAGGGGCATATGCATCTTAATTGGATCATTTGCATTTGTTTTTGACAGGTTTTTGAATTCGCTTATTTATCCAAACTTATGGAGGATGAAATCATCTTTTTGGAACCCGCCTATCTATTTGGGCATTTGGAGAATAGAACCTGCTTATCCGTTCGAGTACTTAGAAAATGGAACTTGCTTATCTATTCGAGCATGAGGAGAATCGAACCTGCCTATCCGTTCAGGCATTTGGAGAATGGAACCTGCTTATCCATTCGAGATGAGGAGAATAGAACCTACCTATCTGTTTGGGCATTTGGAGAACTAGAACCTGCTTTATCTATTCGAGCATGAGGAGAATAGAGCCTACCTATCCATTCGGGTATTTGAAGAATGGAGCCTGCTTTTCTATTCGAGCATGAGGAGAATAGAACTTGCCTATATGTTCCGGCATTTGAAGAATAGAACATGCTTATCTATTCGAGCATGAGGAGAATAGAACCTACCTATCCGTTCGGCCATTTGGAGAATGGAACCTGCTTATCTATTCGAGTATGAGGAGAATAGAACCTGCTTATCTATTATCCGTTCAGGCATTTTGAGAATGGAACATGCTCATCTTTTCAGGTATGAGAAGAATAGAACCTGCCTATCTATTCGGGCGTGAGGAGAATAGAACATGTCTATCCGTTCGGGCATTTGGAGAATGAAACCTACTTATCTATTCGAGCATAAAGTGAATAGAACCTGCCTATCCGTTCGGGCATTTGGAGAATGAAACATGCTTATATATTCGAGCATGAAGAGAATAGAACTTGCCTATTCGTTCAAGCATTTGGAGAATGGAACATGCTCATCTATTCGGGTATGAGGAGAATAGAACCCGCCTATCTATTCGGGCATTTGGAGAGTAGAACATGCTCATCTATTAGAGCACAAGGAGAATAGAACCCGCCTGTCTTTTCAGGCATAAACGGTCTGGTAATTGGTGAAAATCAATGTCTTCTTTTCTTTGCTCTATTCTTGTTTCACCATAATGACCAAAGAGGGGCAACTGTTGTCACTGAATTTTCACCTAACTTTTTTATTTTATCATTTTTTAGATAGTTTTATATTGAAATTAGTATTAGGATTATTTGAATATCATATAACATTGTTAATATACTTAAGGTATTATAAGATTAATATAGTATTAGAATAGTTTAGGTCACATATAATGTGTTATAATTAGTATAATTGTTAGTTAGAATTATTAAATGTGTCGTATGTTTTAATTAGTATATAGTTGTTTATATAGAATTAACATAGGTTATATACATTAGATATTAAGACCCAAAACATAGAATACATAGCCCAATTGTAATTAGAAAATAAATAAAAGGTCTATTGGATTTAATTCAAATCATAATTCATTAATAAAAATATAAGAGGGTCCAATATACAAAAGCCTGTCTGGCCTATTTATAACCCAAAAAGAAAACCCTAACTCATGTCTTATTTCTTTATACGCAGCTGAAGCGGGACCATTGGATCAATAGGCTGATCCAACGGTGTAGATCATGCTAGTTGGGGATGATATAGAGCTGCACTTCTTAGCCGTTCTATCAGGATTCAATCTGAAGGCCCAGATTACTTCGGGGTGTTCACGCGGATCACCACTCACGCGTAGCAGCCACACGCACGATGATTCAGCTCCGGCCGATCACTTCATTTTCTCTGAAGCTTCACTCGCTCCGATTGTTCCTCGTTGGCGCCGTACAAATCATCAGAAACATGTAAACAAAGGAACAAGAGGGTTAAATCCTTATATTAGAGCCTGGCAATTCAAGATAAAGATAAAGGGGAATTAAATCCCTAAATTGAAGCCCTAACTAGAAAACCAGAATCCAAAACGGGAAAGGTTGATCCTTAAATTAGTGCCTTAGCAAGAATCCATCAATGATCAGATTTAAGCAGTGAACAAAAAAACAGCAATCTTAAAATTAGAGCCGAGACAAGATCAAATAAAGAAGATGTTAGGGATTCAAGCTTAAAATTCAAGCAGTTCTGTAACTATATAAACCCCTTTTGTAATTCATGTAACAGATAACAACAATTGACAGACAGCAATTTCACAAGAGTTACACATAGCAATTATACTAGATATACTAACATTTGGAATTTGTAAGAGCAAGCAATTTTATTCAGCGTTCATAAGCAATAAAATGAGCAAGTTCTGGTAATTTTCCTATCTATTTACTTTCTGTTTCGAATTAAATAAAGAAAAATGAGTTGTTTTTACCTTGTTTTTGTTTGAAACGCCGAGGAACTTGGTTTTGATTTAAAATCTAGTGGAAAAACGTGATTTCAAGGTTGCCAAAATATGGAAAATTGATCGAAATCTAGGGATTTCGCCGCCAGCAACGGCGGCCGGTGCCGGTGGATGGCGGCTAGCACGACGAATGTTCATCATGTTCTTCATAAAATGAATAACACAATGAACTCGACAGAGGATTTTAAAGGGATGGGTGTTTGATCTATTTTGGTGAATAAGAAAAAAATGAAATTTGTTTGTTATAATTGCTATTTATAGTGACCCGTTTGACCTGACTCGAAACCGGATATAACCCGAGCCTTTCTTACCCGGATCTCACGCCGCAGCTCTTTAGTATTCAATTGTTTCAATTTCGTCCTTTTCTTTTCAATTCAGCACCTAATTTTAAATTATTTCCAAATTAACCTCCACATTTTACTTTCTTTCAATTTAGTTCCTGATTCAAATTTTCTTTTTTAAAAAAGTATTAAAAATCCTTTTCTTTATTTAATTTTAAGTAAATACTTATTTATTTAATTAATTAATTAATTATTTCATGTCTTTTATGCAAACATTTGTATGTATGTTAAACCTTAGAATTAGGGACTTAAAACTTAGATTAGTGACATGTATGTTAAATATTCTTTATTTTCAATAAAATACACTTAACTATATTTAAACTTTAATAATTAAAAGTAATATAGACATTTCTTTAGGTTATTCACTATTTAGACTTTAATTAAAATTCATTAACACATTTAATTTTCTTGTTTATTTGTTAAAAAAGAGAAAACTTAATTAATGCGGTGTCTTATCAAACGGGAATGACGGGTTAACGCCATGAGTGTTGGCGGTGATTAAAGTTTATTTCCCGGGCGATAAGGCTGATAAAATAGATTTACATTCATTTTGCGAACAAATAAATTGAAATTTTGTGAACTTGCAAATTTTAGTTTTTAAAGCACTTTTTGAAATCAATTAGGTACCAATTTTTTGGGCGTTGTGGGGGTGCTAACCCTTCCCCACACGTAACCGACCCCCGAACTTGTTTTCTCTTGTTTTCGTGGACCAAAAATGTTATTTTGATAAATAAAATGTTTTATTAAAATAACTCTTGTCTTAAAAAGTGATACAATCACACTTTTTTTAAAAAAGATTAGTGGCGACTCTGTGATTTTATTAAGTTTTCTAAAACGTCAAAACCTTTCTTTAAAAAGGGTTGCGACAATACAATAGCTTCCAATTTTTTGTCAGCACTAGCTTGTAAGGGAACATCCAAATCCATCGTCTCCATAGGCCATGATGGTGACTCAATCAAACCATCAGACGTTCCGCTCTCAAAAGCCCCGACCGATGGGATACTATCTATCATTGACCCATCTGGTGGCCGCCAGACGACTCCGACAGCGCACTAGTAAGAGTTTTCTCGAAATAAAGGTAATTATTTTCACTTTCTTTATTATGAGTTATATTTTGATATACAAAATTACACAACTCTTCTTTATAATTAAATATTAAATTACTAAACCTAAAACCCTAAACATTAACTCAAGCCTTAAACTCTAATCCTAAATCTTAAGTTATAAACCTTACAACTTAATTAAACCCTAAACATAAACTCTAAATTCTAAATCTAACCAACTTATTTAACCCTAATTCAATCTGTCATATATTTATGAATAAATTATCAGTTGGGTCAAATTGATAAATACCATATTAAAATGTTTTGTAATTGTACATGTTGCATTAAAATTGAATTATTAAAATTCAACATCTAAACTCGATTACATAAAAAATTAATTATTATATTCATTTTTTGTGAAATAAAAAAAAATCAGAAACAAATTTAAGATGCCATACATTTTTTATAATATATTAAAAAACACTATATCATTTTTAATCCGCTTATATGGTTTATATTTTCGTTGTATATAATAATTATTCTATTTAGAATCTTTAGGTAATAAAATATTATCTATATTTATAAAATGTAATCAAAATCCAAATATAAACACAAGGTAAATGGGAAAATTTACTTGGATATTGAGGTGGGATTTTTTTCCTAAAGTATTGTACTGAGTAAATTAATTCCAAAAGTATTGTAGTTTAAATAGTGCACCCAAAGTCGGCACTAGCTGAATCCGACTTTAGAGTTTTTTCTCTAAAGTCAGATTCAGCTGGTGCCGACTTTGAGATTTTTTCTTTAAAGTCGGATTTAGCTGGTGACGACTTTAGGGTGCACTGTTCAAACTACAATACTTTTAAAATTAATTTACTCAGTACAATACTTTAGGGGAAATCCCACCACAATATTCAAGTAATTTTTTCAGGTAAATTTGAATATTTTGTTAAAATTATGGCTACGGTCTCTCATTATACTTAAATTTTTTAGATTCAGTTCATGTAATTTAATTTAGAATAATTTGATCTTACTTTTATAATGGCATTAGTTAGTCGAATGACCAGCATCATTAGCTATTCCAATTAAAATATTGATGAGGAGTTTTTAAGAAATTTGTGTTAGTATAATGAGTTAAAAGCATGCATAATACCAAAAAATATCTCATTTGTTTTATTAAATAGTTATTTTGGCTTATATTTTTTTTTTTTTGAAGTAATTTAATCTTTAATGTTTGATTTCGGGTCATAATGGTCCCTCTGCGGATGAAAATTGTTAGTCAACTAACGATAAATAGCTTAAAATAACGTGACAAACTTACATGACAGTGTCATATAGACAAATATGCTTACTTAAAAAAATGTCACATCAGTCAAAAAATAATTATTTTTCTACTGATATGTCATTCCGCCAAATCATTTCAAGTTGTTTACCACAAAATGACTAATAGTTTTTATCCACAAAGTGATCATTTCGGTTCAAAATAAAATATTGAGGGGGTTAAATTACTTAAAAAAATAGTGACCAAAGTAATTATTTATTAAACTTTAAAGATTTTTAATAGTATTTTGAAGAAAAAACATTAATTTCATCGGACAACAAAAAAACATGTGGATATTGACATATCCCCCTAATTATAATTCTCATTTCCATTTCTCCCAGCACTGGGACTTTGTGAGAAAAAAAACACCATTTTTCATTTGTCTTTAAGCATATTTGTACAATTATTTTATAAAAATAAATAAAAATCATTTCCATAAGCATATCTGATAGATTTCTGGTGGTCCAATTCAGATCAATCAAACCATATGTTTGTCTCAACTGTCTTACTATTACTTCCGGTAAAATTCTGGCTTTAGCCCCTCTATTATGTTAAAATTTGGGATTTAATCATGGTCTCCGCTTTTATAATGTTGTTGATAAAAAAAAGTAACTTTAAGCATTCGGCTGACATGTAATTTTATTATTATTGCAAATGATTAATTGGATTTTTAATTGATTTTTATTGTGTTGTCGAATAACATTAAAAAAACAATGTAATCAGGGAGAAGATTGAAAGTTTTTATTGGGGTCAAAATTAAGTTACTATTTTTAACGGAGGCAAAAGAGCAAATTTATCATTATACTAACTAAAAATTTACAATTTTGGGACCAAAAACAATTCTCCAAAGTAGGGACCAAAGATAAATTTTATCATTTTATTAACTAAAAGTTCTACAATCTTAGGTATTAAAAAGAACAAATTTACCAAACCAAAGGGGTTGGAGGGGAATTTTATCATTTTATTAATAAAAAGTTCTACAGTTTTGAGGATTAAAAGAACAACAAATTTACCAAACTAAAGGGAATTTTATCATTTTATTAATTAAAAGTTCTACAATTTCGGGGATTAAAAAAGAAATTTACTAAACCAACGGGGCCAAGGCCTTTGCCAGCAACATGATGTACTTTAACGACAATAACTAATAATGTTATCAGTTTCGATAGATAACATCCGATAATGTCAAGTTAAAGGGACTAAATCCCAAATTTCAACATGATAGAGGACTAAAATGAAAATAGACACATATTTTCACTTTTTTATTATTTTTAATATTTTGGCATGATTACACTGTAATATTCGTTCTTAGCCTAAACCCTTTGAAAATGTGCATTCTTCGTACAAACAAACTGCTCGAACACGAATCTTTTAAGGATATTATATTCTCTTTTTCACTCGAACCACTTAGTGGGTTCAATATTTTCATTTAAAAAAGAGAGGAAGAAAAGTGAAATTTTCTTTGAACTCCAAGTGTCCTCGCTTAACAATCCACCAACTTTTGCTCCCTCACATCCCTACTTTTATCCAAAGAGATCCATCATCTCTTTGTTTTTATGCAACCCCAACAACAAATGCCGTAGGCTTGGGAGCAGGGACTATTACATAAAGGTTTCTCAACTACCATTATTTTCTAAAAGCAAACCATGTGGAAATGAGAAGAAACCTAACACACGTCACTAAATTAAAACAGAAATTATCATTCTGGCCGACAAGGATTCAAAAACTATAAAATGATCATTAAACTTAATAAACTGTTACAAAATGACCACTACACGTTATAAAATAGTGATAAATTTTGATAAGTTTGAGAACTATTTTATAACAGTTCGATAAATTTAATGATCATTTTATAATTTTTAAAATCTCAGTGGCTAAAAATTACTTTTACTTAGTTTAGTGCTCATTTGTGTAATTTACTCCAATTTATTTTTGCATATATTCTATTTCTGTGGTCTATCTTTGTTGAAGGCTGAAACCTAGCAGCCTTTTGAATGATATTCCACCAAATTGGTTTTAGAATTGGAACCCCCTTTTACCTAGAATATAAACCAACAAGCATCCTCTGATGACCACATATATATAACAATTTAGATCGTCTTAAGGGTGAAATTGATGATTGTGATTAACTCATTATTATTTTTTCGAGTAATAATGTCCACATACTCTATTGTTAATCTCAATCATTCATTTAACTTATCCAACAATCTAAAAAAACATGTACAACTTTTTTAGGGAAAAAACATGTAAAACTTAAGAAATTTTTCAATGAGTAAACGAATCTTATCGTTTATATATCACTACCCTATGTTTAGTTGAGACCCATTGGCCATTAATGTAACATTGCCAAAAGTTAGCGTACAAGTAAAATTGATTTTCCTTCGTTTTTTCCCCCTCTTATTGGAAAAGTCAAAGTGCACAAATACTAGAAACATAAGGCAAATTAGCAAAATAGTAAAAAAAAAAAAAAAAGAGTGGCGATGGAGTTCTAGTTATGATAGCATTGTTGTTGTCCTAAAATTTAGGGGCGTAGGTTCGACTGTGCTTCAAAAATAATTTTTGATTTATAAGTAGAAATGAGTTAGTAATTTAAATATTGCATCAAAAAAATTGTATGTAACATTTAAAAGTATGATGAGTTAGAATCGATTTTTTTAAGTTAAACTCGCATAATAAAATTTTAAATAGAATCGGGTTGAGGGTCGTCGGCATAAAAACTGAATCAAGGTCAGTGCGAATAGCAAATTAGCTCATTTACTATAAAAAAAATTAATAATTTAGTATGTACATTTATTTTCGAAGCAAACAAGTAATTTTTTATAGGGGAAATAGGTAAATTCTTCTCTTCAAATGTATATAAAGATGTCGCGGATATTGAGTGTGTGTTGAATATGAATACGTGTCTTTAATCATATTATTCTAAAATATAAATCATAACTTTAAATCATAAATTCAAACTCTAAATCTTAAATTTTAACCATAAACTCTAAATTCTAAAGTTATACACTAAAACCACTAAACTATAAACCCTAAATTGAAACCTTAAACCTTAAAATTAAGACGTTTGTAAAAAAAAATTCTACCACTTATGCATAAGATAATAATCCATATAATTATATGAACATGTATTTTTCAAATACGAATACATGTCTGATACTACTATATGATTCTTTTGAGTGCCCCAACTGAAATAATTTTAAGAGCAGCTGTTTTGAACCCAAATTCAAAACCCAAAACATGCACTCTAGACATGGAGGCTTGGGCTTAAAAGGAACATGTAATGGTTTTAGGGTTTTGTGATTCAATTTATGAATTTAGATTTATGAGCTTAGAATTAGAGTTTAGGGTAATATGTTTAGGAATTTAAGTTTAACATATAAACCCTAAATTTTATACCCCTAAACCTAAATCCCTAAAAATCTAAACTTTTAAATTTTAAACCCTAAATTAAATATTATAACACCCAAATCCCGATCCAACTCTGAAGCATTACACTCGAGTCACCCAAATCTGACCCAACAAATATTCTATTTTAAAACTTTATATTTAGCCATTTTCAAAGCACCAAATCATCCCTAATTCCATATAATTACATAAGCATCTTAAATAAGTTTACAAAACATGAGCTCCAAGTTAAAAATATCGTATATCAAAACAATAAAGCAAATAGAGTTTACATACTCAACATTGTAAGGTCCTATGAATTTACATAAGCCCAAAACTAAATACTAAACACTATACTCTGAAGCGATGCGATGCTGGAAAATCCTTTTCTCAATCTGCTCCTCGTTCACAATCAACCTACAAATCTGCGAACGAAAACAATGATTCCGAACGCTGAGCTTACAAAGCTTAGTGGTACATTCCTACTCTACCACAATTCGTGATTATCATAAAATAAGCATGCAAGATAAATATAGTTTAGAGAGGATAGATAAGGCTTCATTATCTATGAGTTGTTGTCTAGCCTACACTAGCTGGAGTTCTTAGATCACCTATTACAAGGTATCAATAAGTCTACAAGAAGTCGTACATATTCCAAAATGCTTTACCATACTCAAGATCACTCAGCCCATCGAGTAGGTTTCATACCTTACCCTAATCACCCAGTCATCGAGTATATAAGCTATTATCTATAGCATCCACACAACATACATCAATACATCCATATATCATCTACATAAATGGCCAACAAATCCCTACTTTACCCATCACACAGCCTTCGGGTTACTCGTGGTCACACAGTCATCGGGTTAAATGGATCATATCCGAATAACTATAGCTATGGATACGTCTTAGACGTACTTGGATCACATAAGCCACAAGTAGTCTTTACCTAATGTTACTCAGCCTATCAAATTACTTGAGTTCACTCAGCCTATCGAGTTAATTATTTTATCCAAATCACCATAGTCACAGATAAGATCCTAACCGCAACCAGATCACTCAGCCCGTGGGTACGTCGAATGTACTTGTTCACTCAGTCTTAAGTACACATACCCATATAGAAGTACCGTAGTACTGACTCTAGGATATCTTTATTCCTTTACAACAGTTATAAGAGAAGACATGCTCCTTGAGCATTTATATACATCACCAAGAGGTAAGTGACACCAATCCAAGCTATCAAGCAAATGCCCCAAGGCATGACACTAACCAACAAGGTTCACTTCACAATTAATCACCACCAAGCCATTACATGTTATGCTCATACATGAGTGTTAAATCTCAGTTTCTTATTTTTACAATTTATTTATAACCTTAGAAGTCGATCGGACCATAGTCCTCGAATTATCAGTCATTCGAAACTAAACTCAACTTTTCGGGTAGATTGCCCAATGCGTGCAGGTACAGTACTAGGGGTACCGGTACTCACAGCGTAACGATACGAATTTAGCTCACTGGAATTTCTTCCAACCTTCTCGTATCAGTACAGGTTGACCCGTATCGATACTACTTCACATGGCGTACCGATAGAAGTTCAACACCGTACCGGTACCCCTTTCAAAGCTCAAATGAATGAAATAGTGTTCTTAAACCCAGACACTAGGGTACTGGTATTAGCTCACTGTGTATCAGTACCGAAGCCCAAAAATGGCTTCTTAGGCTCAGGAAATCACTCACAAAGCCCTCAAAATACAACATTTAGCCCCTTAAATCGACCTTACATCTTATGGTAGTCATTTAGGGTGGTTTGCTACCATTTTTATACCTTACTAACATTTAATACATGATTTACCATTAACAAAGCTTTAAGCTACCAAAACACCAAGAAATCTTAAACCATAATGTAAAACTCCAAAAGTAGGGCTAGACGTTTAAATGTTTGATTAGGTTGGGTTCGACTTTGTCGAACCGGATTAACTGATTAAATGAGTTCCATGAGAATTAATATTTTAAAATATGAATTGAAGAGATAAAAATTTGTTTGAGTTCCAAAAAATGTTTAAATCTATTATCAAGGATTTTGGTAATTAATTTGGGAGTTAATTAAATTGGTTAATGAAACATTTTGGTTTTAGTGACTAAATCGTAAGGATTGCAAAACTATCTTTAATGACTATTTTGTAGAGAGCTGTTCTTCCAAATATTTTTTAATTAAAAAATTCCACCTTAATTGAGTAAGTAATTGATAGTTAATGAGCTTTCTAAAATCATTTTCCTATTTATTTTAATTTTCTCATATTTTATCTCCTTATTTTCCCCCACTTTCTTTCTCAACTACCAAGCTTGATTTCTCAAATTGTTTTCTGATTTTCAATGGAGAAATTGTTATTTGATTCCACTTTTGATTTCTAGCAAAACCTCATAAGAGTTTCTCAAAGAGTTCATCAATTTCACAAGTTTGATTTCAAGGAAATACTTACGTCAATTTTGGTGGAAGCTTCTTCAAAGGTGAATTTTGTTTTCCTCTCTTAAACTAAGGTTATTTATTGATATTTCCTAGTAGTTGGTTGATATTAGATTGTTTTTAACTTGGTTTGCAAAATATTTAAAGAAATGATTGATTAATGGAGATTTTGATATGTTGTTTAAAGATTTGTTTGAGATGTTGAAATCTGGAGATTTTGATTGAGTAAACTCATGTTTTGATGAGGTAATCATTGTATGAAATGATATCATTGAAATAAATCCCAAAACTAATTGATTGGTTAATTTCTAGGTTAGTTTTTAGTGGATTTTGGGGATGTTATGAGTGTTTTTGTGTTATTGGAGATTTAAGGATGTTTTGGAGGTATTTTTGGTTATGTTTTGATGAGGATTAAATGTTAGAATCGCTGGTTTGTAGTAAGGAGTTGTTTGATTGAAGATTGGTGTTGTTTTCGATAGTTTCGGCTAGATTCCGAAAGGTTAATGTTGAGCTGCAGGTGTTGTTGTTTTGGGCAGTGTTTAGAATGCATGATGATGCATTTTATTGGACAAATAGAGTTAAATTTGAAATAAGTAGAAAATGCATTAATATTAAACGAGAACAAGAAAAACTAGAAATTGCAAGAATAAGAACAAAATTTGAAATAACAGAAAATAAGTTCAAAATAATCGAAAATATGGTTGTTGAGGTCTGCAGGGAAGCATTTTCCTTAAGACAGATTTGACCGCTCTTTGGTGCTAGAGATCTTCGATCTCCTAGGATACAACAGTAGATGATTATCTTCAGCAGCACAACTGAGTAATCACGAATGAACTCGAGCCTTCGACTATCACCAAAATAATGCAGGTTTTTGGGAGAGAAAAGCAGTTGAAAACTGTGTGTTTTTCATGTATTTTAAAACTGAAAAGAGGCCATATATTTATAGGGAAAATTAGGTTAAACGTGACTAAACCAAAATTCTAATTTTGTCCCCTATCGAATATTTACGTGAACTACAAGCATAAAATCCAATAAAAAATATCCCTTTAATTTCAGAATAATATGCTTGTCACAAAAGGAAAAATTAATTCGAAGTAGCAAAATATCTGCAGGCCTATGTAGGGCCTGACCGGTTTGAACATTCGCGTCTCCCATGTCATACGGGTGCGCCCCAACCCGAATGGGATTGGATTCGCACCCCTTGCGCGCGAGGCCCAGGTTCAACTCAAGTCATTCAATGACCACAAAGTGAGTAAGTGTATATAAACACTTCTCATTCCATTTATCCCACCAATGTGAGATTGGGGGGTTCCATTTCCTTTTCTTAATTCACACCTCCTTACTTTGAGTATCAATTTCTCATTCATTACTCATCCATTTTGAGAATATGAGATACCGTTGTAAAGGTCTCATAGAGTAGAATAAGATCCAATCGAATCCTTATTCGAATCTCCACCTTTACCCATTCGAAATATGGCTCAAAGTTACCATTTTATCACGTTTTCCAACAATCCCCCATATGAATGAAATTGATGCATTTTATCAAAACATTTTGACTCGATGTGGTGATAGTACAAGGTCTATGCAATTAGGTTATCCGTACAAGGTCTATGCAATTAGGTTGTCCCTTTGAATCTAGATCTTGGGATCTCCAGTCAACTAGGTAGGGTTTTCCTTCACATAGTGCCTTAAATTTCCATGGGCTTTAGTCCTATTCTTTTCCATGTTTTCTCATCTTGATCTTGATTAAACCCTTTGGTTAGCGGATCCGCAATATTATCCTTTGATTTTACATAATCAATAGAGATAACTTCATTTGAGATTAGTTGTCTAACTGATTTCTGGCTATACCAGAATCATCATTGTCAAATTTCTCAAGAATTTGTCACATAGTGTGACAATATGAGACTTTCATGTGACCGTTTAATTTGGATGTCTAGAAATCATGTCGTCTAATCTCATATTTAACATGACATTGGTATGTTTTTCCATTTCATTGTTGTATATAACAATGAGCGTGTCATCAACATAGGATCATGTATCCTAATGCACACTTTTGTCACACTTTTATTTGTCATCATGACAGTGCTTTCGTTTCAACCTTTTGTTGAAACTAATTACCATTGATAGTCTCCATGGCTCATTCCATTGAACTTGGATCAACTTCCCTAAGTATTTAGGAAATATATTTCAAAGAATGAGACATTCTTAGTTTTTCATTATCACATTCTTGTGAATCTATTTGTACACAAGAAATTGATATCACTTACTATGTTCTATATAGTCAATGAAAGTATAGTCCACTTATTTCCATTTACTTCGGTAATGGGAATATTACCTTTTTAAGACACCCCCATATTTTTATGTAGTTGTAAGAAGGTTTTATTTCCTTTCATAACTCATATGGTGTCTTTATTAGTTGATAAAACAAATCCCCACACATGATAGACACATTTTGAAGTTTCAATTCTTATCTTCAAATTCATTGTACCCTTTGATGTTGCAACGTTACTCACATAGAGTTTCTCTAAATTAATCGATGTATTAATTTTGGATTTCAACATCCTAATTGTAGACAATAATTTCCCTATAGCACCTTTGTCTTTAGTTTGTTCTATTGTTTGAATAAACATCGCTACGATTCATATCAAGCAGTTCAGTACTTCTTCGTATGTTTCACAGTTGAAACGAAATGAATGTGTTCCATGTTAATTAGTCCACACAAAGAATCATAATTAATTGTTCATTCCATAAATCATGTAAACAAAAATAGACAATATTCGTTATTCATAATTCTTGGGTTTTACAGAGATTATAACATATACCTACCCACAACCATCCCATTTTATTAGGCATGTAATTCTTCTTCCTCTACAATATTAGCCTCCTTGGCTTTCTTTGCATGTCTACATTCAGAAGATCTGTGCCCCACCTTTCCACAGTTGAAGCAGGCTCCCTTGAATTTCTTCTTCTTGGAAATTCCATTATCGGGCCCCAAATTTGTCATGGCTTGGTGTTGTTGGGGTTACTTTCCCCTCCTAACTTCGAAAATATTTGCCTTAGCCTCCTGAAAGGTTTCTCTATTGAGCTTTCTGGCATTGCCTCTGTTGTCTTCTTCAATACGAAGTCTGACAATCAGTTCCTCCACTGTCATCTCATTTCTTTTATGCTTTAGGTAATTTTTGAAGTCATTCCATCTGGGAGACAGATTTTCTGTTATTGCGGCTACTTGAAAGGATTCACTTATCATCATTCCTTCAGCAAGAATTCCATGGATAATCAGTTGGAGTTCCTTCACTTGACTTACTACTGGTTTTGAATCAACCATAGTAAAATTCAATAATTTTACAACTAAGAATTTCTTAGCCCCAGCATCTTCTGCTTTGTATTTTCGGTCCAATGCAGCCCATAGTTCTAATGTTGTTTTGTACACATCATATACCGAATACAACGAGTCTTGTAGTCCATTAAGGATGTAATTTCGACACAGGTAGTCACCACTTTCCCAATCCTGGGTGATGCTGAAAGTGGTGAGATCATCCACCTCTCATTCTTCATCTCCTACCGTGACAACCGGAGAATCTTCCTTAAGATATTTCACCAAGTTCAACATGGTCAGGTAGAACATTATCTTCTGTTGCCATGTTTTGAAATTCAGCCCATGGAATTTTGATGAAACTTCTCATTGTGGTTCGTTGCCACTACCGATGCATTCAGTTTTGGAATAGGTTGTTTCGAACCCCGACCCTGGGCCGACACCTTAATGTTTGACGAATCAACACTATTTTCCGTAGTCATTGTTCCTGTTCACAAATGAACCAATACTCGAAATCGGTTATAATTCCAATAAATCGTTTATTTCTGATTTTGATTTTTTCACAAAATTCGTAACCCCAGTTACTCTTAACGAAAATTTTTGTAACACAAATTTATCCCGTTTATTTTTTTAGATCTAAGCAAACCCGTTAAAACGGCATGATAATTCCTGAAACAAATTTATTTGCTTTCTCATAACTGCACTTATTTCAAATCGCTTCGGATATAAAATCTGTCTTAAGATTGTTGGACAAATAGGGTTAAATTCGAAATAAGTTGGAAATAAATTAATATTAAACATGAACAAGAAAAACCAAAAATTGTAAGAATAAGAACAAAATTTGAAATAACAAAAAATAAGTTTGAAATAACTAAAAATATGTTCGCTGAGGCCTACAAGGAAGTAGTTTCCTTAAGACAGATTCGACCGCTCTTCGGTGTTAGAGATCTTCGGTCGTCGGTCTCCCAGGATACAACAACAGATGATTATCTTCAACAGCACAACTGAGTGATCATGAACGAACTCGAGCCTTCGACTATCACCAAAATAATGTAGGTTTTCTGGGAGAGAAAAGCAGTTGAAAATTGTGTGTTTTTCGTGTAGTTTAAAACTGAAAAGAGGCCATGTATTTATAGGGGAAAATTAGGTTAAACGTGACTAAACCAAAATTTCGATTTTGTCCTCTATTAGATATTTGCGTGAACTGCAAGCATAAAATCCAATCCGAAATTATCCCTTTAATTTCGGAATAATATGCTTGTCACAAAAGGAAAAATTAATTCGAAGTGATAAAATATCCGTTGGCCTATGCAGGGCCCGATCGGTTCAGACATTCTCGTCACCCATGTCATGCGGGTGTGCCCCAACCCGAATGGGATTGGATTCGTACCCCTACGTGCGAGGCACAGGTTCAACTCAAGTCATTTAATGACCACAAAGTGAGTAAGTGTATATAAACACTTCTCATTCCATTTATCCCATTAATGTGGGATTGGGGGTTTCCATTTTCTTTTCTCAATTCACACCTCCTTACTTTGAGCATCAATTTCTCATTCAGTACTCATCCTTTTTGATAATATGAGATATCGTTGTAAAGGTTTCATGCAGTAGAATAAGATCCAATCGAATCCTTATTCGAATCTCCACCTTTACCCATTCGAAATATGGCTCAAAGTTACCATTTTATCACATTTTTCCAACATATTTTCCCTCTGGTTTTATGTGATTAAAATAGATGATGATCAAGGCAAGGTTGCCTAGTTGATTTCGTTGCATTTCGGAGGCTCAATTCGCGTCGGCAAGCAAAGCGAGGTGTATCAGTGCGTGCGTATTCGCGTTGAGCTCTTTAACGTTATGAGCGGTGGATCATGGTGGTTTATTTATGGCCTAAAAATCTTAAATAAGTTTAAGCGTAAGTTGTTCATACTTCGCTTGATTATTGATTTTGACACGAGCTTGAGGATTCATGTTGGTTTAAACATAGTGAGATCTTCATGTTTTGATTTTTAAACATATATTGATTTACTTGCTGTAAATGCATCGTTTTGAATTAATATGCAATGTTTATGAAAGAGATGAATGCCTATGAGCTTTGAGATTTGATCTTGAAGGAATGTGTTGTTGCCTTTGGGCAATGTGGTATTGCATATGAAATGGCTTTGTGAAATACATTGGAAAACAGTAAGTAAATGTATTTGAAATAATATATTGGCTATGTGACATTAATGAGAAAGTATCGGATATAGTTAGCTAGCCATAGGATAAATTGCACTTGTCGGATATAGTTAGCTAGCCATAGGATAAATTGCACTATAAAATTAAAGTCGGCCGCTCCGCGGCTCTTGAGGTATAGCGGTGAGGCTACTCGGGCTGATGGGACTTCAGTTATTGCAATAGGGTTGAGCTTATTTGATGTGTGTTAGGGGTGAGCCTAGCACAATGGGATAGGGGTGAGCCTATACTCGACCGAAGTGAGTATGGTGGAGGTGAGACCACCATGAGATATCCGTGTATCCGATATGTTCAATTAATAATATGTTATGAATGAAAATGATAAAGGTGATACTATCCGGGGTCACTAATAATGCCAATATATTATTTATATGTGATATAAGAAATGAGTTTAATGCACATGTTTGTTATGCATGATTTGTTTTGGGAAACAAATGAGTAAATGCCTTGGTTTTGCAAGCATGATTTTTTACTTCACATGAGTAGTGGTTTTCAAATGAGTTTTGTATTGTATCAATGTTTTACTTTAGAGCATCATCATTAAGCATGTGTGCTTACGCTCTCTTTGTTCATTGATGCAGAGCATTAGAGTTGTGGGGCAGCGTTCTTTCGAAATGGAAGGTCCAAGGTAAGCCATCTACTTAAGTATGGCTTTCATTCATGTTTTTTGAGGTTTATTTGCTTTGATTTATGTTTTGGTATGCCCATGTTTGAGGCATGGCTTTTGTGGATTTGCTTATATGCTCTTGGTGCTTGAAGGATTTCATGGTACCCATATACGTTGGATCTTTGAAGTTTGAAACTAGGCTTGAAGGAAGAGAGAAAAGGGTTGTGTGGGAGAAGGAAAATGTTGAAGATGATATCATCTTGTCTCCCCTCCCCAACTCACGTGATATACCAATTTCTTGATTGGTTTTCAGCCTTTATTTTAAATAAAGGTAAAATCACAACATAAAACCCCAATATTCTCCCCTTCTTACAAATTGGTCACTTGCCAAGCCTAATTAACTCAATTCTCAACCAAAAAACCCCAAATTTCACCCAATGAGTCCAATTATTCCAACCAACACGAATGTCCACAATCTAGGTCAACGCCTAATCGTTGACTTGAAAATTCAGGTCGTTACAAATATAACCATAAAATTAATGCGCATGTAAAAACTTTTTACAACCGGTGTTTGGAATAATTATTCAAAAAATTTATTATACTTTACTTTTAAAAATATAACAAGATATCAATTTGTTTCGATAAACTATGTTATTAGTCATTGTTAAGAAAAACTTTGTTATTAGTCTATGGTAGTATTTTTCATTAAACTTTAACAAGGGATCAAATTTTAATTTGTACTCAATTTTTATCTTTTTTGTGAACACTACCATTGTTCTTTGTTTGTAAGAGAGCTTAAATTTTACAAACATATTCTTTGTGAGGATTTTCATAGTTTGCTTTTTTTGTATTGGATTTTAGAAAAGAATTCCCTAGACTTTGGATATAAGTCTAAGAAAATTGTATAAGGTTATTCCTTATCCTAAAAGGAAAGGCAAATTAGTGGATTTGCGAATTCTTAGTATGGTAACGAAGTAAAATTTATTATATGTTCCTGACCCATCACGTCATTCATGGCCTCGTCTACTAAAAATCAACCAATTAATTTCTTTTTTTCCATGTCATTTTTTCCAAAGATGAATCTTCACTTTTTTATTCTATGTAAATAGGAAGTGAGTGGGCTTTATAGAAGTTAATTATGAATGGATTAATTTATTGATTTTTAGTGGATGAGGACCATGGATAACGTAGGTTTCCTAAAATAATTTCTCGGTAACTAAGGCAATGGATCTAAACTCCATTTAGGGAGTCGAACAACTCTAAATCATTCTTGCAATTTATATATATTTTTTTAAATTAGATTCCACAATTTTTAAATTTTGGCCATTCAATTGATTGTTTCACTCAACACTTATCCAACTACAAATCCATGTTTAAAAAGTATTTGACTTTTGTATGAATTTAACATCTAAATGATAATACACGCTTAGAAAAGAAGTTTTAGTTGAATTTGGACACTAAAGATTTACTTAAATAAGAATAATTCTATTCAAATTTCACTTTCGTGCTCAGTAAGTATTTAACGATATATAAGATCGTATGCATTTCTTTGGTTTATTTATCATTATATGCTACAACCACTCGAAGACTTTCTCATTCATAATAATGGTCGTTGTTCGATACAAATGGTAAGTAACCTAAAAAATGGGTTTGAATGTATATATCAATAATTGTGGTAAGTCACGTCTTAGTGCATTTCATGGTTATGTATTTGGGTCTCTATTTCATTAAGGTTCTTTGATTGATTTTAATTCTTATGTGCATTTCTCTAACGATTTTAATCTTGATAATAAGAGGTAATCATTCATACATTTCTTTGTGATTCTCGACTAAGTAAGAGAAATTAGGATTATACATGTACATTTCTCTAGTAATCCATAATTGAACTATTTGAGGTTAGTGCAGATTTATCCTTTGCAAAGATCGATAATCTAGATATTGGGTTAATACATCGAGATATACCTTAACTAGAGTTCATCCTAATATAAAACTCTTCTTTAATTTTAATTGCTTTCTTTAGTAATACGTCTTTTAACTTAATTCAAACACAAAATTCCTTTTTTATTTTAATTGTTTGTTTTTTTATTAAACTTAATCTTTTATCATTCTTCGTTTCGTAGACTTGACTATGCTTATCACTACTACAAATTTGATTTTGAGCAGATATTTATTTTTGACAGCTTCGACAATCACAGTCATGCATCAATCTCGCCCTTTGACTATCGTCGACCAACATAATAGTCATCACCAGTCGCCCTTTGTCAAGTTAGACACTCCATCGTTAAATAGTTAATAATGTCTGAGTTAGCATGCCCACGTGTCGTCTTTTTTAATAAATTCATGTCCTCGAGTAAGATAATGAGGAGTCAATTTTGATGAATTTACAATATAATTGAAGTTGATTTTTTTAAAACAAAATCTGTAATTTTGAAATAATTCTCAATTATCTTACTCGATTTACAATAAATAATTCTAAATTTCTCAATTTGTACTGCCATGTCATGAAAATTGATTCATTATCATCATTATGACAAGACATTTGACGATAACGATTGATATGGAAGCATATAGTGGTCACATGCACAAAATTTAACGACTATGACAGAAAACGATAGTCAAAGGACGAGATTGATACAATTCATGAGTTCAATGGCTAAATTGATGAAATTAAAAAGAATGGGAAACATTGCTAGTTTTGGAAGACTACAAGGACTAAATTGATACAATTAAAAAGGAGAAACAACACTGTTGATTTGAGATTACTATAGAGGCAAAACTACCCTTAAGCCCAAATAAACTATATGAATTAAGTCTTAACCTCACATATCGGTGCAATCAGACATGTTCACGAATCGGGTGATACATTTGGTTCAATTGACTAATTTCATGAGTCAGGTCTTGGTTAAAAAATTTCAGCCCTCAGATTAATTTGGTCATAGTGATTAATTTATTTAAAAATTGTTTTTATTAACACTAACACATAAATTACATAAATTTTAAGGCTTAATGCCCGTTTGGCTTCTGAAGTATACACAAAATATCGAACTGCCTCCTAAAGTATTTTTTAGGACGTTTTGCCCCTTGAACTAAAAATCGTTACCCGTTTGGCCTCTTCGTCCAACGGCGTTAAAAAAATTCACTGACCAATCAAAAAATGCCACATGGCACTTTTAACAAAAAAATATATAATTGGCTTTAATAGAGGTGGATAATTTGCTTCTTAAGTCTCTCATATTTTAGTTTTGTTCATTTTAGTCCTAAATTTTTTATGTAATTGAAAAAATAGATCAAACAGTATTATAATAATTATAAAAACTTCTAACCCCTGTATCTCGTCTCTTCTTCACAATTTCTTAAAAACCCTTTAATCATTAAACTTTCCCCCTAAAACTCACACTTATATTTCGTGATCTTGAAATAGGTTTTTCTGGGAATTTGGTTTTGATTTGGGTTATTTGTTTTGATTCATTGAGATGAATGATTTATGGTTTTTAAAGTTACCTTTTTTTTGTATGAATCTTATTTGTTTGTTTGATCCAAAATTTTTAGTATATTAGATGGAATTTATGGGGGTTTTTGTTGTTGTTCTAATAATCTGGAAACCCCTTTTGTGTTTGATTCGTATTAAAAGGTTAACACTTTGATTTGAGAATCATGCTTAAGGTAATACCCCAAGAATTTTGTTTCAATTTTCTAAGTTTGGTGTCTGATTTATTGATTTAGATTCATGAATCATCAATGGGGGAAATTTTAAATTGTTTATTTTCTTGTTGTTTGTAGGTAAAATTTTGGTGGTTTTTGAACTTATTGATAAACCATGGTATCTGAGACTCCAGCAGCTCCATTCTTCAAACGAAATGGGCAATTTTGGGTTCTAAAAAGGGAAGCCATGGAAGCTGGGTAGAATTATCTCGAAATTTTTTTGAAGAGAACTATCTCGGGTAGAACAAGGATGGTTGTTTATGGGGATATATTTAATTTTTTATTAGGGATGTTTAGACTTTTTTGTTTTCTTAGTTTAGGTTGGGGTTTGACAGAATTTGTATGGTGAAGAAGATGATGAATAGTGGGGGTGGGGGAGAGAGATGGAATATTTAATTAATATAATATTTTTCATTTAATTAAATTTAATATAGATTTTGGGAGGCAAATCGTCTCCCAACTTAGCCAATGTATTGCTCTCCTATCAGATGAACCCCATACGAATTTGGCAATTAGACCCAACATTGGATATATAAAGATGAAGTATATCGGCAGATTGAACAGAACTTACCACCTTACTAGTGTAATTAGGCCTAAAAAAGGGATTTAGCTTCCCATCCCACCAATTTGGATCTAACTTAAACACAACCCCATCGTGTCATATGCTTTACGAAAATCGACCTCAAACACAACCCCTTGAAGACCTCTTTTGATAGTGTAGTCGATAACTTCATCCGAGATTTCGAGGATTTGTTTTCCAGAGCAAAAGGCGAATTGTGTATCAGCAATAATTTCCTCAAGCACCTTACTTAAACATAGTGCAAGTACTTTTGCCAGTAGCTTATACACACTTCCCACCAGGCTTATTGGGCGATAATTCTCCATGAATGACGATGACTGAATCTTTGGGATGAGGACTATAAATGAATGGTTGAACGAGAAATCTTTAATCTCTCCACTGTAGAATTGCGAAAAAAAAAAAATAAAACTTACTTTTTTAGATTTGGGCAGAACTGTTCTAAGAAGCCTATGTTGAATCCATTCGGCCCTGGGGCACTTGAGATATCTAAAGAGGAAAGAGCGAACCATTTTTCATCCTGCGTAAATGGATTTTCTAATGTGGTAGCAGATTCTATGATCAGAGATTTAAGATGGCAATCAAAATTTGCAATAGGGATGTGTAGCAACTAAAAATTACAAAGAATCCCACATTCATAAAAATGATTTTGGGGGAATTTCTTCATAAATTGTATTTTTTGAATAAAACTTATAGTCGCATTGATCACTTAGATAAGGTAGACAGACACCATAAAACTAGAGATTCATTAAAAATGAGTTCGGGAGTTAGTTATGTATGAGGAGCCACATGTTGCTTTTATATCTATAGAAATCATTGAAATTTAAATTGAATTTAATTAAATGTTCTTAATGAATATAAGCTTTAATTAAGTAGCCCTTAACACTTGGTGAGTTTGAATTAATTGATCCTTTAATTAATAAGGGTGACTATACATCCGTATGATAGATTAAACCGACATCAAATAAGACTGACACGAGTCTTTTTTGCGTCAATGTAATTCCTTCTTCTCAAATAATAAATATTGGAATTCAAACGTAGTAAAAGAAAAGTAAGGGTCGATCCCACAGGGACTAAGAGAACTTCCTGATTTATGTTTGTTCAATCGGTGAGCCAACAAGAGAGTTGAATAATATTTAAGTATGGTGGGGATTTATGGAATTAAGTAAAAAAATAAGAGATTGTAGAGAAGATTTAGGAAGTGGATTCAATATGGTAAAAATTAGCCTCGGGCTCTTGCTTTGACTCAGTTTCCTCGGATCATCGGAAAAAGGATTTTTCACTTTGGGATTCACGTCGGTTACTTGCCTACAAGGATCAATCCTTGTGACTGTGCCTTGTATACCGAATACCCAAGTGCCATCTTTGATATCGATTTTGGAAATTAAACTAATCAACAACAATGTTGTAGATCAAAAATGTTTAAGTAAAGGCCGACTCGGACTATGTTGTTTCAATAATAACTGATTCTGATCTCAGTTTCCTCTTAGCAAACAATTTTGCTAAGTGTGTTCCCAGGAAGTCGAATGTGCTTCAATAGCCGATCCTTCCTCTCACACATTTAACCAAAACAACATCTTGACCAACGTCAATATTTGGTTTTGAAATTATTTTGATTTTGAAATTAAGATTAGAAAACTGAGAGAGACACTCGAAGTTGTTTAAGTGCTTTTCAATCCTCACGTTGGAATTGAGTCATTGCTTTAGCCTTTGGCTATGGAAAACTTAGCTAAGTATGATAGAAACCATAATTAGCATCTTTGAAAAAAAAGTAAAAACTTGAAAAAGTGAAAATGAAGAAGAAAAGTAAAAACTTCTATTAATAAAGAAAAACAAGAACAAATTAAAACCCAAAAGATGAGAGATGATTTTTTGAGTTTGCCCAAAGGGGTATTTATAGTAGTCAAAAACCCTAAAAATAACCCTAAAGAGATAAAATATAAATCCCAAATTATTTAAATTAATTACAAAAGATAATTCCAAAGTTTGAATTTAAATTATGGTTGATAAGTCATTTGAAACGCGGCTGATAAGCTATCATCGCTGCTGATGTGGCGTCTTCTATAAGTTGATGACGTGGCGTCCAGTTAGACTTTCATGCCCAAATTCATGCCCACTAATCCAGCCATGAGTCTAGAAAATAAAAAATTGCACAATTTCATCAGTTTCGGCAACATTTTTGAAATCTACTGTTCTGCATTGAAAATGAACAAAAATACCCAAATTAGAAACTTAAAACAACCAATCAAGGAGTAATTATCGATAGAATAATGCATAATTTAAGCACTAATCAAATTCCCCTCACTTATTCTATGCTTGTCCTCAAGCATTTCTCAATTATCATGCTAAAAACCTTAAGTTGCCAACTCCAATTTCATAGAATTTCCAAGATCTCTAATGTAAACTAAATCAAGTAAATGTTGAAATTCAAGATCAATCAATCATGGCATAATCAATTAAGTGTAAATAGACCAAGGCATTTCAATCGTCTACCAATTTCAAATAATACAAAACTTAGCTCCTCACATTAGTTCACTTATTTCACTCAAGTATTTCGGGTAAGAGAATCGCTCAAGCCTAAACTAATCAACTCATTACCATAGGCTTGTAACTAGATCTAATCTCCACTACTTAATATGATAATGATGCAAAAATCAAGAGGACTTTAAAATGGGCTGTAACGGGGTTAAGGTTCGCGTAGGATAAAAGGCCAAAAAAATTGGGTTTAAAAAGTCAAGACAAGTAAAGTTATTCCAAAGATTTTATTCAAAAAACATCGTTTATTCATTTTTTTTCATTCGAACTATTTCTTTTTCTTTTTTTTCAAACGAAGCAAAAAAAAATCTAATTTTTTTCATTGTTCAAACAGTATATTCGAATTGCACTGCACAGTTCTGCAATTTTTTTGCGTTGTATTTTTCTGCACTGTTCTGTCGAACTGATTCGAATCTAATATTTTTCTTTTTTTTTTTTCGATTCGGAATAACCTCAACTTGTCCTAAAAAAGGGTGACAAAAATAATTGAAAGAAAAACAAAAGTAAAATAGGCTTGGTTTAGTGATGTGGTAAACAGAGAAAAGGATTAAAGGCTCAAAAACGGTTCACTAAGTGGAAAATAAATAAAAATGGTAAAGAGAAATTGGTTTAATCCTAATGCCTTTATCACATTAAATCATCATAATCAAAATGTGTAGTCTCAACAAGCATCGAGTTACAAGTTCTAGAATGCAATCAATCAGTTTGGCACACTCAATCAAAACAAAGAGCAAGAATAATGTATGCTCATTAGGCTAGAAGCTCACACAAAAGGTCTATTGAACTAAGTTATGCATCTAATTCAATCAACAAATTCACGAAGCAAACAAGAAAAATTTACATAAATTAGTCATGCCATGCAATCGTGCATCCTAAATTCAATAAGAACAAGATTGAATTCACAAAGAGATGCAAAGAAATTAAATCAAACAAGAGACTAGCCACCAAGGTTATCAACAATTCTAATCAAGAAATAACTCAATTTCAATCGCAAATCATAAGGGAAATAACTTGCTGTAAACCTACCCCCTCACTTAAGCATAATGTCCCATTATGGAAAAATAAAGTGCAAGAGAGGGAATAAAATACTCCATGAGCTAATTATGGCCACGCCCACGGCCACGTCCTTGACGAGACGTGCTCAGACGAATAAAAGAGAGGATTTCAGCAATATTGGTCTCGATGGAGTTCAAACGCTCGTTAACATCCGGCTGCAGATTGTTTTCTCGTGTTGGTCAAGGAACATGCCTCTAGAGGAAAACACGTTCATTACGAGGTGTATTAGTGCTTGGAGGAACAATATATGGTGCATCGGGTGTGCCAACTAGAAGACCTATTGTATCCAAGCATCTTGCATCCAAAGCATCCATGGAAAAAGCATAAGTAAACTATGAGGGATCAAATGTCAGAGGGAAAAGTCGAGATGCAAGATGTGTGATATAAGGACCAAGAATAAGTGGGCATTTGGTTCGCGCAACACGTTCAAAGGCATAGGCAAACCAAAAGCCTAGATTTACCTTAATGCCGACTTGCATACACCATAAAAAGAAAAGTTCGACCTTACTCAAATTTGAAGAAGTGTCATTACGACCTGAATAGTTGTATGCAAGGAAGTGATGTATGTAGTGGAGTGCCGGATTATGAATAGCCCATCCCTTCGTCTCACAAGGATTATAGTTGGAGCCCGCCAAGCTAGTAGGAGTTTCATAACAAATGTCATTGTCAAAGTCCTGTGAAATCTCAAGTAAAGCAGTTAAATACCCAAGATCCATGACATCTATTACGAATCCCATATAAAAATTAAATTCCGTAATTGACATTCTAAAATACTGACCAAACAGTCGAAAGGATATGACATCAGGAGAATGCACAGAAATAACACGATTTTTATCAAATGAAAATGTGGCATAAAATTCAAAAACTAGTTCATAATACGTGTTACATCAAATTTCTGGATAAGTTGTCCACCCAATCGCATAAAAAAATTGCATGACAGACTCGCGCAAGTGTAAACTTTCTAAAGTTTGTGGAGGAATATACCTACAAACTTGAAAATGAAGGTGGTGAATGTGATTAAATCGCTCCAAGTCGTCGCCATCAAACTCCAAATAGCCATGTAATACCTCCTCGGTCGAAACCGAATACCTATGGCCACGTCGATAGCGTTCTAAACGCTCTTCCTGATTGGGCTGTTCGTTCGAAATGGTACTGTTCCCCAAACTTGCTGCGAATGGTGGAAAATCTAGACATTCTTTGTTCGAATGAGATGAAGCGGGCTGATCAGAACGATGTCCATGCCCAAAGTTCGGTTGTTCCATCGATGGACAACTCGTGTGGAGATTAGTTCTGAAGGTGTCTGTGAAGCCAAAAACAAGATGGAACATTAGTAAAGGAGTAACTGAGATAGGATCAGAATTTACCTCAGTTGTCTGATGTGACGGAGACGAATGCGTGGAGTGGGAGAATGCAGCATCGTTGTGCATGGATTGAAAAGATTGTGTCAACGTTCTCCAAGGTTTGTTCCATTGTGGTTGGGTAGAATCGGTAGCATTAGGCATCGAATGAGAAGATACGGCAGAGGGCATGGAGTGGAAGGATGGTGATGACGGTGTCGGCTGGCTACGCGGCAGCCGATGGCGGGAAGATCCGACAGCCGCGTTGTTACCTGCCGAATGAATAAATCGTCCAGAAAAGTGATCGGGGGCTAGTTTCTGGTAGTTCGGTTGAGTTGTGGCTGCCTGCTACTGCTGCCCACGGCTGCGATGTGGGGAAGGCGGCAGCGGAGCGGGCTGCGAGTCGGAACCGCTTGGGACGGCCATAAACTGCGGTGGTGCCACCCGACGATGGCCATCGAGGATATGGGTGCTGGTGTTTGAGGGAGCCGCGTGCTTGATCCCTTTTGCGCACTATTGCTGATCGGAGCTAAATAAATGAAGCAAGCAAAGGTGGTCGAAGGTTGAAAGGGATGATAATAGGAAGATAGGTTATGGTTGATAGAAAAATGTGTTGAAGAGAATTAGGTCATGTGGGGGTAAAAGAATTGTTAAATTGGAAAATAAAAGTTTTGATAAGTGATAGGATATCAGAGGTGGGGCCTATGGGATTTGAAAAAGAAAAGGGATTGGTATAGTGACCGGCTAGATAAGGATAGGCGGTAAATGGGGCAAGCTAAAGTGCGCTGGTTAAAAGGAAGGTGCTAACGTGCTCCATGCTTGCAAAACCTGTATATAGTCGATGTAAAATACGATCAATAACAAGGGATAGCCGACGATTTAATGCAAAAATAAAATAGAAAGAAAGAAAATAAATTAAGAAAAATTGTAACAAAAAGAAATAAACAAAATAAATTAAAAATGGGTTGCCTCCCATCCAGCGCTTTATTTAACGTTGATAGATCGAAGAGCCGATTTTTAAAGCATAGGTTCTTCTAATTCGATCTCCTCGGCTAATCCTACCGGGGTGTTCTCATATTACAGCTTCAAATTTTGGCCGTTTACTTTAAATCGAGCTCCAGAGTTGTCTTCTATCTCCACTACGCCATGAGGAAAAATCTGAGTTACTGTAAATGGGCCGAGCCATTTCGATCGAAGTTTGCCTGCAAAAAGTTTAAGTTTTGAATTAAACAACAAAACTTTTTGGTTAATTGTAAATAATTTAAAGGATATTCTTCTTTTTTCTCTTTAAATATTTGAGCGCTATCATAAGCGTTCCGTCAGATTTCCTCTAACTCTTGAATGTGTAGCTTCCGCGCTTCTCCTATTGCTTCCATCTAAATGTTACAATGCTTAACTGCCCAATAGGCTTGATGCTCCAATTCAACCGACAAATGGCATAGCTTACCGAAAACGTGTTGATACGGCGATATTCCAATGGGACCTTTATAAGCTGTCGTGTATGCCCATAATGCGTCGAACAGCTTGAGACTCCAATCTTTACGATCCGGTTTTACAATTTTTTCAAAAATTACTTTAATCTCACGATTCGACACTTCCGCTTGTACGTTAGTCTGCGGATGGTAAGCAGTGGCAATTCTTTGAGTCACTCTGAACTTTTTCATGAGTGCGTCAATTACCTTATTGATGAAATGAGTTCCACGATCGCTAATTATCGCTCGTTGTTCTAGCATCATTATTTCGGGTAGCCTTAGCTTCCACCCATTTAGAAACATAATCAACTGCAAGAATGATATAAAAATTTCCAAATGAATAAGTAAAAGGACCCATGTAATCGATTCCCCACACATCAAAAATCTCACAGATGTGAATCGGATTTTGAGGTAATTCATTCCTTCGCTTAAATTCCCTACTTATCACATGATTTACAATATAAGTAAGCGTCACGGAATATAGTAGGCCAAAAGAAACTAAATTCCAAAATTTTATGGGCAGTTCGCTTTGGTCCAAAGTCACCACTACACGAATAAGAGTGGTAAAAGTCTAGGATATAATTTACCTCTTCCTCAGCGACACATCGCCTAATTACCTGATCCAAATAGTGATTCCATAAATAAGGATTGTCCCAAATATAATATTGGGACTCCCTCTTTAGTCGATTAATTCCAGATCTAGGCAAGTCTAATGGTAATTTACCTGTGACCAAGTAATTTACCATGTCTGCGAACCATGGAACCACCTTCTATGCCAACATTAAATGTTCTTCTGGGAACTCTTCTCGAAGCAGTGGATCGGTTATAGAAAGGGGTACGCGGCTTAAATGATCAACCAAGAGATTCCCGCTTCCTTTCTTATCTTTAATTTCCAAATTAAATTATTGTAAAAGCAAGATCCATTGGATAAGCCTTGGCTTCGCCTTCCTTTTGCTCATAAGGTACTTTAAAGCTGCATGGTCAGAAAAAATAATCACTTTAGTTCCAAGCAAATAAGATCTAAATTTTTCTAAAGAAAATACAATATAAAATAATTCTTTTTCTGTTGTGGAGTAATTTTTCTGAGCCGAGTCCAGAGTCCTTGAAGCATAGGCGATAACATGTGGTTCTTTGCCGATTCTTTGTCCAAGATCAGCTCCAACGCTCGTATCTGATGCGTCACACATAATCTCAAAATCATATTCCCAATTTGGTGTTTTGACGATTGGTGTCATGATCAACTTTTCTTTAAGTACATCAAACGATCATTTACACTCATGATTAAATTCAAAGACTTTATCTTTTTGTAACAGCTCACACAATGGTCGCGCCAGCTTTGAAAAATCTTTAATAAATCTTCGGTAGAAACCTACATGGCCAAGAAAAGAACGAACCTCCCTCACAGTTGTAGGGTAAGGTAGTGAGCGTATAATATCGGTCTTGGCCTTATCAACGGCAATTTCGTTAGACGACACAATATGTCCCAAAATTAATCCCTTATCAACCATAAAATGGCATTTTTCATAGTTCAAAACAAGATTAAATTCTAGGCATCTATTAGGCATATTAGTTAAATTATGAAGACACTCATTAAAAGAACTACCTTATACCGTGAAGTCATCCATGAAAACTTCGATACCCTTCTCCACATAGTTAGAAAAAATGCTCAGCATACATCTCTTGAAAGTGGCTGTTGCATTACAAAGGCCAAAGGGCATCCGTTGATATGCAAATGTACCGAACGGACAAGTAAAAGTTGTTTTTTCTTAGTCTTCTGGCGCAACTAGAATTTGGAAAAAACCTAAAAAACCATCAAGGCAACAATAATGAGTTTTCCTAGGTAATTTCTCAATCATTTGATCTTAAAGGGAAGAGGAAAATGGTCTTTTCTAGTGAGAGAGTTCAACTTCCTGTAGTCGATACAGACTCTCCATCCATTTTGTACACGCATTGGAACTAACTCTCATTCCGAATTTTGGACCACTGTAACTCCGATTTTTTTAGGTACCAAATAAATTGGACTTACCCAGTCACTGTCTGAAATATGATAGATTACATCTGCATCAAGGAGTTTCTGTATCTCCTTTTTACTACCTCCATCATTGGCTGGTTCAACCGGCGTTGTCCTTGTCTAGAAGGTTTCGCTCCTTCTTCCGTTTTAATCTTATGCATACAAGTCGAGGGAATAAGCCCCTTAATGTCGACAATAGTCCATCCTATGGCTTCCTTGTGCGTGCACAATGCCTTCACTAGTGCTTTCTCTTATTCTTCGGACAACTTGTTTGAGATGATCACCGATAAGGTCTTATTTTCTCCCAAAAAGGCATATTTCAAGTGCTCCGACAACTATTTTAGTTCTATCTCTAGTGCCTGCAAAAAAGAAGGTAACATTTTAGTTTTAGCGGGAGATAAAAATAAGTCAGAATTGATAGAAAAAATATGTTCAAACTCCCTTTCTTCCTCTCTGCGGCAAAGTTCAAGATCCCTGTAAAAAGTATCGAAAAAATTAGTTTCAACAAATTCATCAACTAACGGATCAAAAATATCGACATAATTAATTTTTTCAACTTGATCTGGGTATTTCATCGCTTTATAAACGTCAAATTCTACGACCTCACCATCAAATTCCATTGTTAATATACCGCTTCTCACATCAATCTTTGTATGCGCAGTGCTTAGGAAGGGTCGGCCTAAAAGTACCTCAGAGAAAGTGTTTGTCCTATCGTTTTCCATGTCGATGACATAGAAGTCGGCAGAAAAAATAAGAACATCGACTTTCACTAAAATATTTTCAAGCACTTCCTCCGGATAGATAATAGAACGATCAGCCAACTGGATAGTTACTATTGTTTCCTTCAAAGACTCGTTAGTAATCATTTTATAAACATAAAGTCGCATAACGTTAATTGAAGCTCCTAAGTCTCACATTGCACGTTTAATTGAAACATTTCATATTTTGCAAGGTATAGCAAACATACCTTGGTCCTTCATCTTTGGTGGAAGCTTCCACTGAAAAACTGCGGAGACATGTTCTCCCAGATTTACCTTCTCCTGACCAGTCAGTCTCCTCTTTGTGGTGCAAAGCTCCTTTAAAAATCGGGCATACCTTGGCACTTGTCAGATTACTTTTAGGAGAGGTATGTTGACTTGTACTTTTTGGAACACCTCTAAGATTTCCTTCTCTTCGGCTCTCTTGTCACGCCTCATCAATCTCGATGGGAAGGGTGCTGCGATTTCATGAGAAGGAGGAGGATGAAGTGGAGGCGATGAAGACGTACCATGGACGTTAGAAGGTGGCGTTTCCTTCCCCTTCTTGGACCGTGCGACATTCTCTTCTGGAACTTCAGGTGTGACAACGGTTCCACTTCAGAGGGTGATAGTACTAACATTCTCTCTCGAATTTGACTCTGCTTGAGAAGGAAGTCTTCTCTGCGACTCTAGTCTCCCCCCGGTTTGAGCCAACAGGGTCATTTGTTTGTCCAAATCTTGTAGGTGGGTTTCAGTGCGGTTTTGAAACTTTTCTTTGGATATTGCCAATCGTTCAACGGTGGATTCCAATGATGACTTCGGTTGCTGATATTGTTGTTGAGTGGGTTGTCTCTGCTGATATGGTTGACTTTGCCTTTGATTTTGAGCATAACTGAAGTTCGGATGATCTTTCCAACCTGGATTATACGAGTTAGCGTTGGGGTTGTATTATCTTTGTGGAGGATCTAAAAAATTCCCCATGGCATTCACTTGCGCAGTGTCCTCTTCTTGTATAATCAGACAACAGTCCGTCGGATGCTCTGGGCTCGCACATATCCCGCAAAGCCTGGCTGTAATTTTTTATCTGCAACAAGAGATTGAACAATATCAGCTAATTTCTCAATTTTGTTTTCTAGCGAAACTGTACTTACCTCGTGAACCCGTCGAGATGGTTCACTTGAAGGGTGAAATCGTTGCGAGTTAGCGGACATAGTAGATATTAGCGTCCTTGCCGCCGTCGGAGTCATGTTAACAAGAGCTCATCCACTTGCTGTGTCCACCACTTTCATGTCCATAGGCGTTAATCCTTCATAGAAAAACTGGAGAAGCGTTTGTTCAGACAATCCATGTTGTGAATAGTTTGCGCATAGCTTTTTGAAACGCTCCTAGTAGTCGTATAAAGATTCAGTATCCTTTTGTCGGATATTCAGGATACTTCGCCTTAGCTCGCTTGCCTTAGCTACTGGGAAAAACCTGTCAAGAAAAAGGTGAACCATGTTAGTCCAAGTTGTAACTGAGTTGGAGGGTAAATCAAATAGCCAATCCTTGGCAATATCAGCTAGAGAAAAGGGAAATGCGCGGAGTTTTATTTGATCTTTAGAGACTCCATGTGGTTTTGTGCTTAGACAGACCATGTGAAATTCCTTAAGATGTTTATGTGGATTTTCACTTGGCAAACCGTGATAGGTTGGTAAAAGATGTATTAAGCCTGTCTTCAGAGTGAATGATGTCTCGCCATTCGGGAATGTTATGCACATTGGCTGGTTATCATCAGGGGCCATAGTCAGTTGTCGAATAGTTTTGTCGTTGTCTCCTATCGGATCTGGTTCTTCGATTGTGTGGTCGAAATGTGATTCTGCTTCAGATGCTATTTTTAGATCATGTTCTAGTCGTTGTTGTTGCTATCTTTGCTTCTGTTCCTGAAGTGTCTTAGAGTGCCGTCTTCGGGCGTATGCTTCGATCTTTGGGTTATAATATGCTTGTTCTCCCGGATTCTTCCTGGTCATAAATCAAACAAAAATAATCAATAACTTTGCCGAAGTCCCAGGTAATGGTGCCAATTTGACACGCTTCGTTTTTGCGTCTATATAATTCCTTCTTCTCAGATAATGAATAAAGGAATTCAAACGTAGTAAAAGAGAAGTAAGGGTCGATCCTACAGGGACTAAGAGAACTTCCTGATTTATGTTTGTTCAATCGGTGAGCCAACAAGAGAGTTGAATAATATTTAAGTATGGTGGGGATTTGTGGAATTAAGTAAAAAAATTAAGGGATTTTAGAGAAGATTAGGAAGTGGATTCAATATGGTAAAAAATAGCCTCGGGCTCTTGCTTTGACTTAGTTTCCTTGGATCATCGGAAAAAAGGATTTTTCACTTTAGGATTCACATTGGTTACTTGCCTACAAGGATCAATCGTTGTGATTGTGCCTTGTATACCGAATACCCAAGTGCCATCTTTGATATCGATTTTGGAAATTGATCTAATCAACAACAATGTTGTAGATCAAAAATGTTTAAGTAAAGGCCGACTTGGACTATTTTGTTTCAATAATAACTGATTCTGATCTCAGTTTCTTCTTAGCAAACAATTTTGCTGAGTGTGTTCCCAGGAAGTCAAATGTGTTTCAACAGCCGATCCTTCCTCCCACACATTTAACCAAAACAATATCCTGACCAACGTCAATCTTTGGTTTTGAAATCATTTTGATTTTGAAATTAAGCTTAGAAAACTGAGAGAGACACCCCAAGTTGTTTAAGTGCTTTTCAATCCTCACGTTGGAATTGAGTCATTGCTTTATCCTTTGGCTATGGAAAACTTAGCTAAGTATGATAGAAATCATACTTAGAACATTTGGAGAAAAAGTAAAAACTTGAAAAGTGAAAATGAAGAAGGAAAGTAAAAACTTCTATTAATAAAGAAAAACAAGAACAAATTGAAACCCAAAAGATGATAGATGAGATATGATTTTTTGAGTTTGCCCAAAGAGGGTATTTATAGTAGTAAAAAACCCTAAAAATAACCCTAAAGAGATAAAAGATAAATCCCAAATCATTTAAATTAATTACAAAAGATAATTCCAAAGTTTGAATTTAAATTATGGCTGATAAGTCATCTGAAACTTAGCTTATATGCTATCATCGTTGTTGACATGGCATCTTCTAGAAGTTGCTGATGTGGCGTCTAGTCATACTTTCATGCCCAGATTCATGCCCACTAATCCAGCCATGAGTCCATAAAATCAAAAATTGCACAATTTCATCAGTTTGACAACATTTTTGGAATCTATTGTTTTGCATTGAAAATGAACAAAAATGCCCAAATTAGCAACTTAAAACAACCAATCAAGGAGTAATTATCGATAGAATAATGCATAATTTAAGCACTAATCAAAGACCGGCTGTCGGGTTAATTTAGGGTTCAAATCATGTACATCACCTTTATGAATGATGCAACAATTAAGTATAATGTTATGACTTGTCAAATTTTATTCATGTTAAAATTTACCTTTAAACAATATAAATTAATTCGAATATTTGGTCAATATCTATTAAGTTACGATATTACAACACAAATACTCAAACTAATAGATACCTCATTTTCATGATTAACATTAATTCATCATCAAAATGTCCATTGAAATGTTAAAAGGTCAAATGAATGACAATTACATGCATGCCACAACAAATATGCTAACGAATAAACATGGCAAGAATAACAGACACGCATGTAAATGAAAACGGATACGACATAAATATTAAACATGAATACCATACAAGAAATGGATATACACATAACCAAAGGGATAGACAAACACCTACGACCAACACCTATATGTATATAATATAATAATATATATAAACTATATTATATAGAAAAACACATCATAGTAATATATATACATGAAAAACAGTATAGCGTATAAAAGACATATATTACGTATATACATATATAGAGAGAGAGATTTATAAAACAAGGATGTACCACATGCAATTATATAATATATATAGACTATACAAACACACGCACGTGTGCGTATAATATATAACGAATATTATAAAATAATAATATATAAGCAAGCGAATAACAAATAAATAAATTATCCCAAAAAGGTAATCCAATATTAATTAAAATTGGCCCAAAAATAATATTAGGAAAAAGAATGTACCAAGCCCAATAAAATCGGACTGCAGACTATTGTGGGTTGCTATTGGTGTGGGTCACCATCCGGATCTAGGGCGGGTCGAATGATTGTGCGGGTTGGCTGATAATGAGGTTTATTTCCCATTTTAAAAAAATCATTTTATCCTTCAACAAAGGAAAAAAAAGAACTTTCTTTCTCTAACAAGCCCTAGCCGCCGCCGCTGTATCTCCTCGTCGCTCCGGCGAACTTTCTAGCGACCACCACCACCAGAAGAAACCTCTTCTTCCCCTCTTTCCTTCTATCCGAATGGATTTCTACTAAAACGGCCACAAATGCCCCAAAATTAGACTGAACCCACGCGACCTTGGAGGTGCGATTCGCTGCCGTCCACATTCGGATCGTGGTGAATCCAAGATATGTTACTCCCCACTAGCCGTGCAACCTTCTCACCGTAGGGATCGTCGTTTAGAGACTCCGGCCGCCGAAAACCGCCATGGTCAAACGGGTAAACTTCCCCTTTTGGTTTAATTTTTTTTAGAATTTCTTGGTTTACTAAAAAAATGAGATTTTTTTTACCTCCGAAAAAACCCTAATGTGCTATTGATATCCAGAAGAAAATATCTCAAATCTCTTCTTTAGTTATGTGATTCGAGAAGTATAAAAAAGCAAGAAACTACCTCAGAAGGTTATTTTTTCTATATTCTCCATCCTTTTTACATTGTTTTGACTAGGTTTTATAACCAAATTACAAATCGAAAAAAAAAAAAAAGAACAAAAATGGTTCTCTGATTTTTGATTTTTCAATATGTCTGCAATCTTTCCATTTTTGTGATATTGCAGGCGATTGCACGGTGGTCCGAGGGCGTGAGGCGTAGGAAATTGAGAAGTCAAGGGATTCCATTGGTCGACGTGGCTCTATAGTGACCGTTGATGAGGATCAAATCTAACGATCGTATTTTCTTGAAAAACCGGCAGTTCAGATCACTATGAAGCTGATGACATGGCACCCATCTGTTGGTTGGAAGGTTCCCAAAGCACTGACTTGGCCCTTTTGAGTATTGTGCAACATTAATGAACTTCTTTGAATCCCGTTCTGCATTAATTGAGGATTTGAAAAGTCAAAATATGAGGACTATTTTATTTAACTAATACTTGAGCTTCTATTTTATACTAATATTTTTTAGTTTTAATTTAAAATAATAATAATAATAATAATAATAATGAAAATAAAGTAAATTCGGTCAAACACTCGAATAAAATTAGTGATCGTAGGTAATTCATTGGAGATATCCTTGAAGTGAAGACTCTTCTTCTGGTCTAGATTTGATCCTCATCAACGGTGTTCTTATCTCCAACTTCAAACCACTTTAGTCTAGATTTCTACAGCCATTCACGCTCCTCCTTTCTAACTCGGTTCCACAATTTGGCTCGAAAGGACCTCAGTTCAAGAAGTTTTGTGGGATCCCTATCACCATTGTTGATTTCCACTTCGATCTTGTCACATTTGCGTTCCAAAGCTTGAATGGAAACAACCTCTTCACCCCCTCTTTTGAGATAGCTTTACACTAGCATAACATCTTCATTATCCTAGCACCCTTGAGATTTTCATTGGAGTTTTTAGCGTGTCTACCAGACTCTTATCCTTCTCCCAATGGTCGAACCATTTAAAGGGCTTCGGTCCCTACTCTGAGTTACTTATAGTCAGCGTCACATGGTTATGATCTAATATCCCTCTAAGTAATAACTGTTGGATCAAAGATAGCCAGGAAGATGTCAGCTCTGCATATAATAGGAAACAATCAAGCCTGTTGAAAGAAAGGCAACCCCTCAAATTTGACCAAGTATATTTACCTCCATGGTTGGGCAGGTTGATCAGGTTCGAGTCATCGATAAAATTTAAAAAAGCTTCCATTGCACTTCTTAAAAAGCTCACCCCCAATTTTTCATCAGGGATCTTACAATATTAAAATCTCCACCCATAAGAAAAGGGGTACTAATTTTAACAACCAGCGATCTAACATTAGAGAATGCCTCTTGTCTTTTGTGAAATTCGTTGGGGCATAGATATTTACCAACAAGCAATTTAGATTTAAAGGTATAATCTTATCCAGTATGGCAGTGAAGCTTGACTCGACAAAATAGGCTTCTAAGGTGAAAAAATTTGATCCCACATGGTGATGAGTCATTCCACTGCCCCATTCGAAGGAGAGACAACACCTTTGAAATTTATTGGTCCACTGGTTAAGATTTTGACAATTCTATCCTCCCTTTCCTTCAGCTTGGTCCCCAAGCCTCTGATGTTCCACGTCAGAAACAAACACTAAGAAGGCATAAATAAATCTGATACTTACATCACACCTTGAGGGACTGTCTTCTATTAACAGAGATCAGAATTTTCTGATTTTATTTATTCCAACCTTTAAAGCACCACCTCATTGCTTGCTGCAAAGCACAACCCAACTGAATTGCAAACTTCGAGGGCTAACCTTGATTTTGTTCCTGCTTGGTCGTTAGGGGATATCCGATTAATCATAGAAGGGGCAAAGTTAACAACAGGTTCTTCGATGGGTAACCCAAGAGAAATTCTAGGTCCTAGAGTCTTAACTTTGTTCTTCCCTGACTTACATAGGCCTGGTGCATAGCTGAAAGAGGCCCACCTTTGTAATTTGTCCAGTCTAGATCTGAAAGAGTGAGGATTCATGCCTCTTGGGTTTTTGAAGTATCTGAGCTTAACTCGAAAAAGCCCAGTTTCCTTATCCAACTTTGGGACTTCTCACTTGAGTCTAAAGAGATTTTTGATGACTCATACACTACTGATAGGAACTTCAACAAGGCCTACTGGCAATTTTGATTGGACTGGGATTGGCCAGCTTGGTCATGTCCCATTTTAGATATAACATTATGATCAATTCCAGCAATGTTGATATTGTTTGGGGACAATGAGGCCCCATCTAGACCTTTTATCACTCCGATGTCAGTACTTAAAGGGTTATTGATATCCCCACCTTTCTCAAAACTAAACCCAACCGCCACACCATTATGACTAAAATTCAAATCTTCGAATCGACAACTCGCCGCCTCATCACTTTGATCATCCAAATTCCTGTCGGAGTGAAATTTCGGTGAGTCTTCATTTATCTGACACCATTCGTCTTTATATTCTGCAATTGAGACGTGAATACAATAGTTGATCCCATTAATGAAAAATTCACGTTCGAGGGTACATCCAAACATTTTTAACTCTTGTTAGGATCCAGGCACAATCAAATCTGTTCTTCATAGAGGTTTCTTTGTCTATCTTTAAAATAGTACCCCATCTGCTTTATCATGGACTTGAAAATTCCATCATTCCAGGCAACTAGCGGGACATTTTCAAGAACCACCCATACCTTTTGCTTACAGCTAGAATTGAAGTGATCAATATTATCAATATTGTCAAACCAGAAATGAAGCATTGAGTCCTTTAAATCCCAAAAAATATGGATCTGCTCTTCCTCTTCGAACTGAATGATTACGTAAAATCCTGACCAAATACAAACCTTAACACTGAAACCGTCTGATCGAAGGGCTTGCTGCACAAAGTTTGCATCATACATCCCTTTTACTTGTCCTATTAATCATCGAAGGACGCTAGTGGTGGATCTAAAAATTCAAAAAGGGGACTAAAATATTTTTTTCTCTCAAATGGGTATGAAAAAAATAAAATTTTCATCTACATACTAAACAAAATTAATTTTTTTCCAGAAAAAATAACACTAAATTAAACCTATTTTAAAAAAATCAACAATGGGTAACAACAATAATAGTGCAATTAAAATTTTAAATTAATAGTGTCACCTCCCCTAAGTATTGAAAAGAGTAATTAGAGGCCTCCAATTATACCAAATTCTATTGAGCGTACAAATTACGATAGTTAGCCAAATATACCACAACTATATTTAAGAATGAAATCAAAATACCAACTTAAGAAGAACATCCTTTTCAAAAAATTAAGGAGAAATTATATTTATCTCATAATTTTTAAATATATTGCATAAATTAAAGATAGATTTTTTGTTGGTGGGGTTGGGAAACCAGAGCTTCTCTCACCTATTGAATACATTGGTCCCTATTCACATTAAGGGTGACAACATCAATGGTAACTAAATTGTTCACGCTTTCTTGTTTTGGTCATTAAAGTATTATTTTGATAAAATCATCATAAACGTTATGTTTTTTTTTGTCATATTCCGTTAAAAACACTCACGGGAAATAATAATTTTGTGACGAAAGTAGGAAAGAAACAATAAGTTGGTGACCAAAACAGAAAAAAATATAATATTAATGACCAAACTAATAAAAACGTAACATTAGTGATGATTTTGCATAAAATAATTATTTGATGATCAAAACATGAAAGTGATAATAGTTTAGTTATTAATTGCGTTGTTTACCCTTACATTAAATTCGATTAAAAATAACTTTTTGAGATATATTAATTGAAATTCAAGGTTGAAATTGCATATTAAAGTCAAATTCAGGATAAATTATTAAATAAATCTATTTACTATATTATTTATGGTCTATTTAATAATATTTACTTAAAAAATAAAATAATTTTTTTTATTAAATAGATAGTGAATAATATGGTGAGTCACCGTCTAATAATTTTTTTTTTTTTTCTATATTCAGGGTCAAAAAGGTAGGTTAAACCCCTTAAAAATTGTTATCTTTTTAACACGCGGAGCCGTAAATATGACTTTCCCGGAAGTAGAGTGTAAACCCAATAAACAAAAGAAATAAGAAAGCAAAACATAAAGCTACGTGGCCCATGCTGATACGTTGAATTTCCCTATTAAACCCAAATCAATTTTCTTACACCAAACTCATCCCCAACCTTCCCACTCTGTTTCTCCTCTCTCTCAAATATGTCGGATTTTGTAGCCAGCTGGTTGACGCCCACCTCTCTTTTCCTCCTCCTCAACGTCGTCATCGGCACCATCTTCCTCCTCTCCCGCCTCTCGCCTCCCAAAACCCTGACTCACCACGACGGCGGATACTACTCGGCTCCTCCGCCGCTCCAGCAAGCTTCGTCGCTACTCGACCGCGTTAAGTCCATCAACTTCTCGACATTCATATTCGACGACGGCCATCATCATCATAATAATAATAACTTAGAACCTCATCCGCTCGGGCGAGCCCCGTCGATTCTCGAACGAGTCAAGTCCATTAACTTGAACCTCTACAAATACCCACCTCAAAATCCAGAGCGGTTTACGAAGAACAACCCCTCAGCCGACCGCCATCGTTCTTAGACCGTGTCAAGTCCATCGATTTAAATCCTTTTACAGATCCGACTCCGGTAAACTAAACCCAGAAAGTGTTCACGTTCACTCTACAACCGAAGAAGAACCCGGTTCGGACATCGATACAGGTAATTCTCCGGTTCATGGTCAAGCAATCAAGAGAAGCAAACCGGAGCACAAAAATGTGAAACAAAGGAAAGTTTCAGAGAAAATGAAGAAATCGGCGAGCGAGAATTCAAGGGCTAAGGCCAAAGAAGAAGAAGAAGAAGTAGAGGTGGTGGAGAGGAGGCGGCCGACGACGACGAGGATCGAGAAAACGACGTCGTTCGGGGACGGTGGCGATCAAGGCGTCGATGCAAAAGCTGATGATTTCATCAACAAGTTCAAGCAGCAGCTTAAGTTGCAGAGGTGGGATTCTCTGTTACGTTACAAAGATATGCTCAGGTCAACCGCAAGTAACTAATCTAAGACTCATTTTTTTCCTTTTACCTCCATTTTTTGTTGTTATTAAGGTTTCGACATTAAAAACAGATGATCTCGTGTTGTCTTTTTAGTTCAAGTGAGTGTTGTTTTTGTTGTTTGGCCGGGTTTTATGTTCCCGTTTACTCCGACCGGTGAGTGGTGTGAGAAGAAGAATATTAGAGCTAGCTGATGACTAAGAGCATTGCCGTACTAAGCATGAAACTAAGGTCAAAATAGAGTACTAAAATTAAATCTCAATTTTATATAGGGATAAATGGTTAATAAAAAAAATTCTAAATTATTTCGTTTTTGTTTTAGATGTTTATTTTTCTCTCTCTTTTTAAGCGTTTAAATTATTATCTTTTGTCAAAATTCATATTTCAGTTGACCTTAAAATAAATAAAAAATAATAGGTTAAACACTTAAAAATGATAAAAAAAATTTAAGCATTTAAAAAATAAATAATTTCATACTTCTTTTGATATTAAGCCATTTTAAAATTGTAGATATTTTGATTAATTAGTGGTTAATGTGCTATTGCATGTTTCAAGTGGACGGTGTTGTTTTAGTATAATCAAAGCATTAAACCGTCGAGTTTACAAGTCTACAAGAACTAAATAATGTATTTATGGCCTTTAGTATCCTTGTTTGTAGCCATGTTACGTTTATGGAAAATAATGTTAATTTTATTGGGATTATTTTGCTGCCGACTATATTTTCATTTTTGTCTTAAAACGATAGAATCTACGATCTAGAATCTCAAAAACGATATTATTAAAAGTAGTCATAAATTTTGGATATAAATTTTACTCCAAAACGTATATAAAAAACAATTATATTTGTCATCAATATTAGAATATGTGGTTAAAAGTTTTTTATTGACACTTTTTACTCTCATGTAGATTATGGTTTCATACTCATTACCAAGAAATTTCTCCTCCACTTCCCCTAGGTAGTAATTATTAACTAAACGTTTATATTTATAAACCGTAACCATTTTCTTGAATATTTGAGTTAATTGCACTACACGTTATTAAACTATGATTTTATTCTAAACTGGTTTTAAATGTTCTAATTTCATCCTCAAACTATGACTCTTATCCTAAATTAGTCCCCAAAATTTTAATGTTTACTTTCATCTCCAAACCATGACCCTCTTTCTAAATTGATCCTCGAACTTTTAAACATCTTAATTTTATCATCAAATTACCATTTATGCCACGTTGTATTATCACATTATACACATCAACGTTAACATAAAAATTAACATTTTTATAACTTTTTTTATTACCATGTGATATGATTAGCATATACTGATAATTTGAGGATGAAATTAGAACGTTCAAAAGTTGGGATGACTAATTTAGAATGAGAGCCATAGTCTGGGATGGAATTTTAATGTTCAAAAGTGTGAGGCCAATTTAGAATGAGGGTCATAGTTGACGAAATTGGAGTGCTCAAAAGTTTGAGAACTAATTTAGAATGAGGGTTATAGTTCATGGATGTATGATACTATTAACTCTGAATATTGGCATTTGCGAATCATTAAATATCGAGTTAATTGCACTACACGTCTCCAAACAAGGACTCTCATTCTAAATTGATTCATAAACTTTTGAATATCCTAATTTCACCCCCTCAAATTATCAATATATGCTAATAATGTCCTATGTTAATAAAACAATTATAAACATGTCAATTGTCATGTAAACACATGTGTGTATTATGTAATGATATGATGCAACATAAATGGTAATTTGAGATGAGGTTGGAATGTTTAAAAGTTTGGAGACTAATTCAGAACAATGATCATAAATTGGAACAAACAAATGTTTAAAACTAAGTCATAGTTTGGGGATGAAATTAAAATATTCAAAGGTTTAAGACCAATTTAAAATTAAAATCATAATTTTTTGGGATGATCAATCAATGGTGAAAGTGGCCAAGAGGGGGGGGGGTGAATTGGAATTAAAAAGTTTGGAAGCAAATTGGAAAATAAAAAGAATTGAGACACAAGAGTTATAGTGGTTCAACCTTCTAACAAGGTTTACATCCACTACCTTTGTAACGCCCTGATTTTGGGCCTAGATGTTTTTAGGCTGATTAGACGGTCCGGTGGACCGAGATTAGATATTTGAGTTGGATTCGGGATTTAAATCGAAACAATATTTTTGTTGTGAGAAAAATATGGGAAAATATCTAAAAATCATTATTTTAAAAATGGATATTTTGGTAAAGTCAATTTTGAAAAATGGAATTTGGAAAGTTGACATTTTGTCTAGTGACCAAAATGTAGAGACTGAAAATTGTTTTTAGTGACTGTTTTGTAAAAGGGTCAAATCTTAGAATCTTTAAGGAGCTATTTTAACTACATATTTTTATCAGATTTTTCTTTCAATTGGTATTATTTTAATGATTTTAATTAAAGATTAAAAGAGAATTAATTAGGATGAGGTGGTTATTTCTTAAATGTAACTTTCTTTCTCTCAAGTTTTCTCTCCAAGTTCCTTCAACCAAACATTCTTTTTTCATCAAAGATTTTAGGTAATGACCTTGATTTTCTAAACTATTGATTTCTAATGGATTATTCAATCTTGATTTCCAAAATCTCATTGTTTTCCTTTGCTTTTTAAGAGTAAAAATCAATTTGAGGGGAAATTCATCCATTAGAGGTAAGATTCGTTCTTCTCCTCTAATGAATGGTTCTTTACTGAAATTCTCAAGTATTTGATTCTTTATATATGTTTTCTAATGAGTTTTAATGATTTGGTTATGGAAATTGGGTAAATCAAGGTTAATTGATGAGATTTGGTGATTTTCGAATTGGATCTGTTTTGTTGAGTTCTTGATTGATTTTAATCATGATTTTGATGTTTAATAATGTTAACAATTTATTTTTAACATTGGAATCCCGAAACTAAGTGAATCTCTAATTTCCTAGGTTGCTAGTGTTGTGTTTTGGTGAGTTTTGGTTGTTTAATGAATGCTGAAAGTATAAGGATGACAATAGGTTGTTGTTGGATGTTAATTGAAGATATGTAATAGATTAAACCATTAGGTTTTGTCTGGGTTTAGTTTGAAAGGTGTTGGATGTTGATTTTGGTAATTTAGGGAAGGTTTCGGCTAGAGTTTGGAGGGGATTGTTATGGTTTGATGTTGTTCGGTTTGTGAATGCGTTTTGATGCATTAAATCCTCTATTTTTGTATGGTCAAATCAGGGGAGGTTGATCCTCAAGCTTGTAGCGATGCTTCAGAAGCTTTGGAGGAGTAATTCACATCGGCGAATGAGGTTTTGCGTTGTCAATGAGTGAGAACGTAGATTTTAGCTTTGAAATGGTTTAAAGGTGATTTTCTGGGAATTTAAACTTAGTTTGAAATGCTGGTTTAAACTCAAAAGTAAGTATGATGAGGTTTCTCCCTCAGTCGTGCTTTTACGAAATGGATTTTATGCACTTGGTTTGAAATACATGGTACCTACTATTTAAGCATGATTTAAAGTATGTTTTATAATGTTTTTGATCATATAATGATGATGGATGCATTTGTTAAATGATCCATGTAAGTATATGGAATACTTGTTTAAAGCATGGTTTGTTGCTTTGGAAATAGTTTTGAATTGATGCATATAAAAACAATGAGGTACATGAATAATGAATTATATTGGCAAGTGATATGGTTTAAAATGTTATTGGATATAGTTGGCCTGCCATATGATTGATACTGCACTATAAAGAGTCACCTCGGGTGTTGAGGGGTTTATGGGTACCGAATACTCCACGAGGACCTTAACGGTCGAGGGGTTATATGGTACCAAAAAATCTTGTTAGTGGATTATGCGTCTAACCGATGAGAGGGGTTGTGAAAGTACTCAGTTGTAAGCGTACCATAATTTTGGTTGAGATGGCATGAAGTGTTGAGAGGACACTTGTTGAATCCGTGTTTCAAATATAATATTTTGAAAAAGTTGAACTTGGTTTATGATCACTTGAAAGACAATATAATTGTTAATGTATCATGTTTATGGATGTTCATGTATAATGTTGGTTTATACATGTTTACTCTTTAAGCTTTGCATATGGATTGTTATGCATAGGAAGGCTTAAATTGAGGGTTAACAAATGAGATTTGTTGTTGATCCATGATACATGTTGCATATGGTTTAATATGCTAGTTTTTGAAAGTGTTAAGTGCATGATTTTCAAGGCATGATGTTTTATAAGTTGATTGAAATGATGATTTCAATGTGTTTTGGAAAATAGTTTTTGTAATGCATTGATGGTGTGCGTTTTGAGCACTCCTCGCTAAGCCTAGTGTGGTTACGCTCTCTTTGTCCATCACTACAGAGAGTTAGAGTTTGGAGGCAGCGAGCGAGTGAAGAAAATCTAAGGACTTCGGCTATTCGAAAGTATGATTTCAAATTAGACTAGTAGTAATAAAGGCAATAGGGGTTCATTATTGTTATGGGAGGGTTTGTGCTAAACTTCCTATTTGAGCAAGTTTGTTGTGTTGTTTTGGAGTTATAATTGGCCTTATTTGTTTGGTTAATGTTTTGGATTTATGTTTCATGCTTTGGATGGTTTGATTTTAGGAAGCATGCCTCTAGATTCTTGGTTGAAGCATGATGATGTGTTTTGGTCTTGAACATGTGATGTTTTGACATGGATTGCTCCCTATTATGATTGTAGTTATATTTGAGGTTTGTTGGTATGTGAATGAATCCATGAAAGCATGAAAATCCATCAATTTGGGACATTTCAGGTCCAGGCATTTCGGTACGCGTAATGGTGTACCAGTATGCATAGGCTTAATCTGAGCCTGGGTTTCAGTACGTATATTGGCATTTCGGTACGAGCCTTTGATTTTAGGCATGGCGTATTAGTACATAGAGTGTGTATCGGTACGGTTTTGAGCTACTGGAATCTAGATTTTGAGGATTGTAAAAACGTATCTATACACTTGCTCATGTACCGATGCGGGCAGTTGTTATTTTAGTTAATGTGATGTTTGGAAGTTTTTGATTCTTTCGTTTTGGTCCATGTTATTTGTGAATGCAATTGTATGAGTTTGAATGATCTTTTTAAGCTGAAATTTGGCAAGCAAGCACGTAACCTTACTAATTGAAGATTGGTAACCTTAAATCTAAGTAAGTCCCTATAATTTTCCATAATTGCAATTTGGTCCCTAAATTGCAATTGCGTGCAATTAGATGTCGATTCGATGCCTGATTCAATGCCTGATTGAGTTGGGTTTTCACCCACTGCCAGTACGCACACCATAGGTTATAATATTGCATCTAGATAAGTTAAAATAAAAACTAGACGTAATTCGAGTTAAATCTTTACGGGTTTGTTTCGGTAAACCCAATGTAGCTCGTTCGGATCGGTCTTGCGTCTAAACCAGGTCAAGGAGGTTACATTTGGTAGTATCTGAGCCATGTTTGCAATAAGTGGGATGAGTTTATGATTGTTGGAACGACATTATTGGTTGATTTATGTTGTGTGATATGCACGGTGATTGTTAAATGCACGTTGGTTGTTATATGCCATGTTGGGGTATGTTTTGGGGACACATTGCCTTATTACTATAGTATGAAATATTTTGATTTGAAATGGAAGTCTTGGATCCTTGCTTGAAGCTAGCATGATTATTTTTATTTTGGTGTATTATCATGGCTTAGATATTTTAGCAAGATAGGACCGAAGAGAGAATTATGATCTGGCACGATTGTTGTTGCCGTTAGGAAGGGAAATCAAGAGAATGTTGTACCTCTTGGAGGGTTGCCAACCCCTCCGCCTAATCCATCTATAAGAGTGGAGCAAGTACCACATGCGCCAACTGGGCTAGTGTTGGGTGATATGACACCTTTGATTCAGGGGATAATTGGATTTTTTCAAGCTGTTGTTGCTGGAGCGCATGTACCTGCACCAGCTGCTGGGCAAATGGGGTTGTCATTGGAATGCTTGCATAGTCTGAGAGAGGTTGGGCACCGAGGGTTGGCACCTGAGGCATCCGAAGCATGAATGGCTAGTACTGATCAAATTTTGGATCAAATAGGGTGTAATGATGCTCGAAAGCTGGGATGTGTTGTATTTTTGTTGCAAAGAGACGTGTATAGTTGGTGGACGATTGTAAGTGTGGGCATAGAACCCAATGATTAGGATTAGGAGTTCTTTCAAGCTGCCTTTAAGAAGAAGTATCTGGGAGTTTGATACTTGGATGAAAAAAACATGAGTTTATAGATTTGGTTTAGGGTAGTATGTCTGTGGCTGAGTATGAGGTACATTTTGTGCAGTTGAGCCACTATGCTCCTGAATTGGTACCAGATGAGAAGCATCGCTGTGAATTATTCTGTTACGGATTGGTACAAGATGTTAAGGCATACATGTTGGCTTCTAGTTGGGTTTATCAGCTTGTGTGAGAGATTTTGGCTTGGGCAAGAGAGTTGTGGACTCTAGTTTTGGTGGTGGTTAGTTTAAGAAGCATCGTGATAAAAGGTATCACTCTGGTTTGAGGTGAGATGGAGGAAGCATTGGGCGAGGTTCGTAGGGTCAGGGTACCCAGGCTAGATCGACATTTAATACTTGTTGGTTATGTGGAACGCATGATCATGTGAGGCGAGATTGTCCACATTTGGCTCATGAGGGACAAGCTCTTGCTGCTGTTATTTCTAATTCATGTTGGAGTTGTAGATTGATCGATCATCTAAGACATGATTGTCCGTTATTGGCTGGTGGTGGACAAGCTAAGGCACCTACGATTGCACCACAGTAAGGTCGTATTCGTGGCCGAGGATAGTTTCAGAGAAGGGACGATATTTCGAGGATGGTGGCTCATACTGTTGCAATTCAACTAGAGGGTGGTGGTCCTGTGAGGGTGTACACATATCGCGAGGGACGTAACGACACCGATATAATTGCAGGTACATTTACATTGCATTCTTTGTCGTTGTTTTCTTTGGTTGATTCTGGTTCTACGCATTCATATATCTTGCGTGAGCATATGCATTCGCTTAATATAATTGTTGGGGTGTTAGAGGTAGGTATGCAAGTAACTAGTTTTTTTGGTAAGACGGTTGTTATGAGAATGTTGTTTAGGAGATGTCCTTTGACTGTTTAAGGTCATGTGTTTACGGTTGATTTAATGGAGTTTCTGTTTCACGTTTGATTTAATATTAGGCATGGATTGGTTGACTGAGCATAGAGCTGTGGTTGATTTTGAAACCAAGGGAGTTTCTTTGAGACTTGCTAACGATTTCGAGGTGATAATCGTGGGTGAGACTGCTAAGTTCTTGTCTAATGTTGTTTCAACTCTAGAAGCAAGTCGTATGATGGATTCTGGTTGTCAGGCATTCCTAGCCTACACCGTGAATCTGAGATCAAAGGAATTGCATGTTCAAGACATTTGTACTGTATATGAGTTTCTAGGTGTTTTTTTCGGAGGAGTTGCCAAGTTTGCCACCAGATAAAGAGGTTGAGTTTGGCATTGAGTTGTATGCAAATATAGCTTCGGTGTCTATTTCTCCCTATTGCATGGCGCCGAAGAAGTTGAAGGAGTTAAAGGCGCAACTCAGGAGTTGCTTGAACGAGGGTTTATTAGGCCTAGTGTTTCGCTGTAGGGTGCACCGGTGTTGTTTGTGAAAAAGAAGGATGGCATGATACGGATATACATCAATTATCGACAACTGGATAAGTTGATGATTAAGAATAAGTATTATTTGCCACAGATTGATGATTTGTTCGATTAATTTAGAGGTGCATCGGTGTTTTCTAAGATTAATTTAAGGTCTGGGTATTATCAGTTGAAGGTAAAGGATGTGGATGTGCCTAAAACTACTTTTCATACGAGGTACAAACATTACGAGTTCTTGGTGATGCCGTTTGGTTTAACTAATTCCCCTGTTGCATTCATGGATATGATGAACCAAGTGTTGTATGAGTTTTTGGATCAATTTATGGTCGTGTTTATTGATGATGATATTCTTGTGTACTCTCGTACTGAGGAAGATCATGATAGACACTTAGAGATTATGCTTCAGACGTTGTTGGATAATCGGTTGTATGCTAAGTTGAGAAAAATGTGAGTTTTAGCTTAAGGGGATTGTTTTCCTTGGGCATGTTGTGTCGGACGATGGAATCCGGGTTGATCCACATAAGACTGAGGTGATGATAGGTTGGAAGTCACCTAAGTCAGTATCGGAGGTTTGTAGTTTTCTTGGGTTGGCTGGTTATTATCGTAGCTTTATGGATGGTTTTTCGAATATTGCTGCTCCTTTGACCAAGTTATTGCAAAAGAACATTTGTTTTGAGTGGGCAGAGGATAAACGGCAAGCTTTTAAAAGTTAAAGGAGGCTTTGACACAAACTCTTATCTTGATTCAACTTGACTCGGGTAAGGAGTTTGTTGTCTATAGTGATGCATCATATGTAGGTTTGGGTTGTGTGTTGATACAAGAAGGAAAAGTTGTGGCTTATGCATCTAGACAGTTGAAGGTGCACGAGCATAATTATCCGACACATGATCTTGAGCTTGTCCCAGTTGTGTTTTCCTTGAAGATTTAGAGGCATTATCTCTATGGAGAAAATTGTGTTGTTTATACGGATCACAAGAGTTTGAAATATTTGATGACACAAAAGGATCTGAATCTTAGGCAACGTAGATGGTTGGAGTTGCTTAAGGATTATGATTTGACGATCGAGTACCATCCGGGTAAGGTTAATGTGGTAGCCGATGCTTTGAGTAGGAAGGTTGTGGTGGAGTTAAGGGCGATGTTTGCACGATTGAGTGTGACGCGGGATGGAGGCTTATTGGTTGAGTTGTAAGTAAAGCCATCTTTGTCGCAATTGATTAAAGAAAAACAACTTTATGATGATGTGTTAGTACCGCATGTTAAGGATATCATGGATTGAAATCCAACGGATTTTCATTTTAATGATGATGGGGTGTTGTGTTTTAAAGATCAGATAGTGGTGCCTAATGATGATGAGTTGAGGCATACCATTTTGACCGAGGAACATGCTAGTCCTTTTGTCATGCATCCTGGTAGTACTAAATGTATCAGGGCTTTAAAAAAGAGTATTATTGGGTTGATTTGAAGAAAGGTGTGGCTGATGTTGTTGCTAGATTATGGCATGTCAGCATGTTAAGGCCGAGCATCAGTTTTCTTTCGGGTTGTTGCAACCGTTGAGGATACCAGAATGTGACTGGGAAAGAATCACCATAGATTTTGTGTCTGGGTTACCGTTGATGCCCGCTAAAAAAGATTCCATTTGGGTGATTGTAGACCAGTTTACGAAGTGTGCACATTTTGTGACAGTGCATACGACGTGTAATTTAGACAAGTTGGCAGAGTTGTGTATTGCGGAAATTGTGCATTTACATGAGGTACCTAATTCCATATTTTTGGATAGAGATCCACGGTTTACTGTGAGATTTTGGGGGTATTTGCATCAAGCTTTGGGTACACGGTTGATTTCAGTACTTCGTATCATCCTCAGACGGATAGTCACTCTGAACGTGTGATCGAGGTCTTAGAGGACATGTTGAGATGTTGTATCATTGAGTTCCAAGGAACCTGGGAAAAATAGTTGCCTTTGGTGGAGTTCACTTATAATAACAGTTATCAGGCTAGTACACAAATGGCATCGTATGAGGCCTTGTATGGTAGGAAGTGTCGTACACCTTTGTGTTGGGCTGAGGATGGGGAAAAACATGTTGCTTTGCCTTATGTGTTAAAAGATACGAATGAGAAAGTGAAGCTCATTTGTGACCATTTGAAAGTGGCTTCGGATCGTCAGAAATCCAATGCGGATTTAAAGCGTAGAGAGATTGAATATGCAGTTAGTGATTGTGTGTTTTTGAAGGTGTCACCTTGGAAGAAGGCGATGCGGTTCAGACGTAAGGGTAAGCTTAGTCCAAGGTTCATTGGACCGTATGAGGTTGTTGAGCGTATTGGTCTTGTGGCTTATCGTTTGAGATTACCTCCTGAGTTGGAGAAGATTTATTATGCGTTTCATGTATCGATGTTGCGGAGGTATCGATCGGATCTATCGCATGTAACGCCGGTGGTGGAAATTAAATTACAACTGGATTTTTCTTATGATGACGAACCTATGGATATCCTTGAATCAAGCAGTAAAGTTCTTCGTGGCAAAACGATTGAACTTGTGAAGGTGTTGTGGCGACATCGTGGAGTTGTGGAGGCCACATGGGAGAGTAAAGCGGACATGTTGAAACAGTTTCCGCATTTGGTTCCTTTTGGTAAAATTTTAAGGACGAGATTCCCTAAGTGGGGCGAGTTGTAATGCCGCAGTTTTGGACCTAGGGGGTTTTAGGTTGATTAGACGGTCTAGTGGACCGAGATTAGAGAATTGAGTCAGATTCGATATTTAAATCAGAACAAATATTTTTGGTGCAAGAAAAATTTGGGAAAAGTATCTAAAAATCATTATATTAAATATGGATATTTTTGGTAAAGTCAATTTTGAAAAATGGAATTTGGAAAGTTGATATTTTGGCTAGTGACCAAAATGTAAAGATTGAAAACTATTTTTAGTGATTGTTTTGTAAAAGGGTCAAATCTTATAATCTCTAAGGAGCTATTTTACTTAAATGTTTTTATCAGAGTTTTCTCTCAATTCGGATTATTTTAATGATTTTAATTAAAGATTAAAAGATGATTAATTAGGTTAAGGTGGTTATTTCTTAAAAACCAATTTTGGCGTAACTTTCTTTCTCTCAAGTTTTCTCTCAAATTCCCTTAAGCCAAACACTATTTTTTCATCAAAGATTTCAGGTAATAACCTTGATTTTCTAAACTATTGATTTCTAATGGATTCTTCAATCTTGATTTCCAAAATCTCATTGTTTTTCTTTGCTTTTCAAGAGTAAACATCCAATTGAGGGGAAATTCATCCATTAGAGGTAAGGTTCGTTCTTCTCCTCCAATGAATAGTTCTTTACTGAAATTCTCAAGTATTTGATCCTTTATATATGTTTTCTAATGAGTTTTAATGATTTGGTTATGGAAATTGGGTAAATCAAGGTTAATTGATGAGGTTTGGTGATTTTCGAATTGGATCTATTTTGCTGAGTTCTTGATTGATTTTAATCATGATTTTGATGTTTAATAATTTTAACAAGTTGGTTTTAACATTAGAATCCTGAAACTAAGTGAATCTCTAATTTCCTAGGTTGCTAGTGTTGTGTTCTGGCGAGTTTTGGTTGTTTAATGAATGCTGGAAGTATAAGGATGATAATAGGGTGTTTTCGGATGTTAATTGAAGATATGTAATGGATTAATCCATTAGGTTTTGGCTGGGTTAAGTTTGAAAGGTGTTGGATGTTGATTTCGGTAATTTTGGGAAGGTTTTGGCTAGAGTTTGAAGATGATTGTTGTGGTTTGATGTTGTTGGGTTTGTGAATGCATTTTGATGCATTGAATCCTCTGTTTTTGTGTGGTCAAATCAGGGGAGATTGATCCTTAAGCCCGTAGCGATGCTTCGGAAGCTTTGGAGGAGTAATTCGCATCGTCGAATGAGGCTTTGCGTTGTCAGTGAGTGAGAACGTGGATTTCAGCTTTGGAATGGTTTAAAGGTGATTTTTTGGGATTTTAAACTTAGCTCGAAACACTGGTTTAAACTCAAAAGTAAGTATGATGAGATTTCTCCCTCAGTCGTGCTTTTACGAAATGGATTTTATGCACTTGGTTTGAATTACATGGTACCTACTATTTAAAGATGATTTAAAGTATGTTTTATATTGTCTTTGATCATATAATGATGCCAGATGCATTTGGTAAATGTTCCATGTAAGTATGTGGAAACTTGTTTAAAGCATGGTTTGTTGCTTTGGAAATTGTTTTGAATTGATGCATATAAAAACAATGAGGTACATGGTTAATAATGAATTATATTGGCAACTGATGTGGTTTAAAATGTTTTGGATATAGTTGGACGGCCATAGGATTGATAGTGCACTATAAAGAGTCACCTCGGGTGTTGAGGGGTTTATGGGTACCGAATACTCCATCATGAGTACCCTAACGGTTGAGAGGTTATATGGTACCAAAAAATCTCGTTAGTGGATTATGCGTCTAACCAATGAGAGGGGTTGTGAAGGTACCAGGTTGTAAGCGAACCATAATTTCGGTTAAGACGACATAAAGTGTTAAGATGACGCTTGTTGAATCTATATATCCGATGTAATATTTTGTAAAAGTGGAACTTGGTTTATGGTTACTTGAAAGTCAATATAATTGTTAATATATCATGTTTATGGATGTTGATGTATTATGTTGGTTTATACATGTTTACTATTTAAGCTTTTCATATGGATTGTTATGCATGAGAAGGCTTAAATTGAGGGCTAGCAATGGGATTTGTTGTTGATCCATGATACATGTTGCATATGGTTTAATATGTTGGTTTTTGAAAGTGTTAAGTGCATGGTTTTCAAGGCATGATGTTTTATAAGTTGATTGAAATGATGATTTCAATGTGTTGTGGAAAATGATTTTTGAAATGCATTGATGATGTGCGGTTTGAGCACTCCTCACTAATCTAGTGTGATTACGCTCTCTTTGTCCATCATTGTAGAGAATTAGGGTTTGGAGGCAGCGAACGAACAAAGAAAATCCAAGGACTTTGGCTATTCGAAAGTATGGTTTTAATCTAGACTAGTAGTAATAAAGGCAATGAGGTTCATTGTTGTTTTACGAGGGTTTGTGCTAAACTACCTATTTGAGCAAGTTTGCTATGTTGTTTTGGAGTTGTAATTGGCCTTATTTGTTGGGTTAATGCTTTGGATTTATGTTTCATGTTTTGGATGGTTTGATTTTAGGAAGCATGCCTATAGATTATTGGTTGAAGCATGATGATGTGTTTTGGTCTTAAACATGTGATGTTTTGACATGGATTGCTCCCTATTATGATTGTAGTTATATTTGAGGTTTGTTGGTATGTGACTGAATCCATGAAAGCATGAAAATCCATCAATTTGGGACATTTTAGGTCTAGTCATTTCGGTACACGTAATGGTGTACCGGTACACATAGGCTTAATCTGAGCTTGAGATTTGGTATGCGTATTGGCGTTTCGGTACGAGCCTTTGATTTTAGGCATGGTGTATAGGTATGGGGAGTGTGTATCGGTACGATTTTGAACTAATAGAATCTGGATTTTGGGGAATGTAAAAACGTACCGATACACTTGCTCGTGTACCGATACAAACAACTATTATTTCAATTAATGTGGTGTTTGGAAGTTTCTGATTCTTTCGTTTTGGTCTCTATTATTTGTGAATGCAACTGTATGAGATTGGATGATCTTTTGAGTTTAAATTTGGCAAGCAAGCATGTAACCTGGATAATTGAGGATTGGTAACCTTAAATCTAAATAAGTCCTTGTAATTTTTCAGAATTGCAATTTGGTCCCTAAATTGCAATTGAATGTTGATTCGATGTCCGATTGAGTTGGGTTTTCACCCGTTGTCAATATGCACACCATAGGTTATAATGTTTCATCTAGATAATTTAAAAGAAAAAATAGACGTAATTCGAGTTAAATTTTTACAGGTTTGTTTCATCAAACCCAATGTAGCTCTCTCGATTCGTTCTTGCGTCTAGACATGGTTTATGGGGTTACAACCTTAGCTTCCTACTAAGGATTTTCCAAATTCACTATTGAATTTATTGAATTTCTTCCCCTTTTCTAAGCTAAGGAGGCAACATTGTATAACCTCAAAGCTTTCTACCCAAAGCTTTAAGAAACAACTCTCTTTTAAAAGAAAATGAATAGCAAACAGAAAATCCTCTCAAAGGTGAAGCGTTTGCCCAAATACAAGTCCACTCAAACCCAATACTTGAATGAAAATGAATACAAATGAGAACACTCAAGTGGGTTACAAGATTTGACTCTAATAGGCTCAAAGATGGTTGGATTTGTGCTTGAATTCTTAAGATTTGTTCACTTGTTCAATAGTTGTTGTTCTAGCTTTGGAGACTTGTGTATATACCCTCTCATTGATTTCTAACCGTCTGGATGGTTGAGATCATCAATATAGCCATTGGGCTGCATTTTCCCGCAATAAATGTTGTTAGGTAGCATGTCGTATTGGTACACGAAGAGTTGTATCGATACCTGCCATAAGAAGAAATAGCCGCTGTACAAAGGGGTATTGATACTCGAGAAGGTGTATCGGTACGAAGAGTGAATTTTACAAAGGCATATCGATACAACTTAGCCCGTATCGATACGAGTTTTGCTCACTGGAATATGAGAAATAAGTAAGTGGAAAAAGGTTTCGGTATGCCTAAGGGCGTATCGATACGGTATAACCACTTTTTGAACTTATGGTTTCAATAAACTGACAAGGTAAAGGTCAAAAATTTATTATCAAAAGATCTTAAAAATCTAAACACCCCGTATCGGTATGCAGATAGCCGTACTGATTCTCAAAGGCCATTTGGTTCCCAGGTATGAATGGCTTATAGATACGACTTCAAGCGTATCGGTACCCAATAGCCATTTTGTATAAAACGTTTTTCCAGTAGCCAAAATTCGTATTGATATGGCCAATGATGTATCAATACGCCTGGACCAAATTGAGCTATTTGAGTACAAGAACACTTAGAAAAATATTTGGGCTTTTAGTTTTTGACTTAGAAACAATTTGAAGTTCGAAATCCTTGTCATTTTGTGAGTACTTAAAAATTTATCCAATTTTACAAACTGGTCTTTTAAATCTTTTGTTATATCAAAAATCAAATATTGGTTTTACAATACCCCTCTTTTTGATATAACAAAATCAAAGTAAATTTTTAAGTCTTTTGAAAAAATACTCCCCTTTCTTTAAGGCTAAAAGATCGTTTATTTTGAAAACTGTTTGAAAATTTAATCTCAACTCTTCTCCCCCTTTTTGTTAGATCAAAATCAATAGGTTAAATAAAGCATGATCTAAAACAATAAAGAACACCAAGCTAAATAAAACAACATAGATATCATAAATTCAAAGCATTGTTCAAAGCAACATAATAATCCAACTTAAACTTAAAAACATAAACCAAATCAAATAACAAAAGTCATAGGAATTTAAATAAGAACATAGGTGCATAAAACTTAAAGCCTAATATGATATGCAATAAGCCTAAGGAGCACCTCGTCGTCTTCATCCTCAACTTCCTCATGATCATCACCGAGAGCATGACCATGCCATTCTCTATGAAACGCAGTGAGAGTCATGTCCATAGAAGCTTGTCGGTCTTTCATAGAGGTAACTCTAGCTTCTAAGGAAGTGAAATGAGTATCCAAAAGAGCAAAGCTAGAATCCAACCTTGCATCTAAAGTGGCAAACTTCCCATCAAGATAAGCCATGAGAGCATCAAGGGAAAATAGACCAACTGTTGCCACTGGATCAATTGGAATGGCTGGAACATCCTCTATCGGATCAGGTTGTGCATCACGAGAGAGATCTACAAACGAATCCATTCTCCATTGTTTATGGTGAACTTTGCACGCCGAAGAGAGTGATCATCAATGGGATCGGTGAGAGGCGAAGCAAGATCATAAGAGCAATCAATCCCCACCTTGTGAAACATATATCTCAAAGCGGTACTGTAGGTGAAGGATTTCAAAAGGGTAGTATTACGATGTTGAACAAGGAAAACTATCTCGGAAAACATAATTTGAGCTAGGTTTGGAAGCTGACCCTCACGGAAACAACGGAGCCAAAAATCATCGACTTTTCGAATTGTGTACCATTTACCACTAGATGGTCGAAACCACCAAGTGATAAGAAAGTGAAGGAAGCGATCATGAGCATCAAGAACGGTTATGGAGCCACTTTGAGTATGTCCCAAAGAATCCTCATCATATACTCCCACATTCTCTAAACCCAAAAGATTTTCTATAAAAGAAGAGTCAAGTTGAAATTTTGTGCCCATAAGGTAGGATTCTATAGCAATAACCGCAGTTTTGCCTTGGTTGTAAATACACCGGGCATCTGAGTAAAAAATAAGGACACGTTTTTATAAAGTATGTCGGGTATGCTCATAAAGGGCATGAACTTCCATCGAGTTAAAAGTTCAAGATAACGAAAATTGAATTCATTGGAAGTCATGAAAGGAATAGAAACAATGCACTCATGGCAGATTTTGAAATCTTGGTATTTTTTAAGACGATCAATGGCGCAAGGGTATTGAGGTTCATTAAAACAATGTAGAAAAATATGGTTTAAGTTTGGTTTTGTACCATTGTTTTCGGGATTGGGATTGGGATTTGGATTTGAGAAACTAGATGCGATCTCTTTTCTCGCTCTTTTCTTAGGACCCATGGCAAAGACCTAAAAAAATCAAACCACAAAAACAATATATGCATAAACATCACATTCAATCCAATAAATTAATCCAATGATCAAGGTATTGTTAAAAATATATATTGTATAGTTTAAAAATCATATACAAGTAGTGTTATATGCATTCAAAAAGTATAAATTTTAAGCATAAACAATTTGTAAATATAAACAAAAACGAAATTTGTAACCCCCCTCAACCAGGCCTAGTCGCAAGATCGAACCGAGCGAGTTACATTAGGTTTGCCGAAGTAAACCGTGAAGAAATAACTCAAATTTACGTCCATTTTTTATTTATCTTATCTAGATGCAATATCATAACCTATGGTTAGTGATTAGGCAGCGGGTGAAAACTCAACTCAATCGGGCATCGACATCCAATTTCACTCAATTGCAATTTGAACCGGGCATTGAATCGACATCCAATTACACTCAATTGCAATCAATTGCAATTTAGGAACCAAATTGCAATTCTAGAAAATTATAGGGAATTATACCATTTTGAATTTACCAATCTTTAATTATTCAGGTTACATGCTTGCTCGCCAAATCTCAGCTCAAAATGACAATCCAAACTCATGCAATTGCATTTACGAATATCATGGACCAAAATATAACATTTCAAACTATTTTTCAACTTTGCAAAAATATTCCCACTGGAGGATTCGAAACCATCTCAAAGGTTTCGAAACTATTTTTCCAGTAGCCAAAGTTTCCTCAAGTTTTCGAAACCTTGTGCCTGGTTTCAAAACCAGCTTCAACAGGTTTCGAAACCTGTTCATAAGGTTCCGAAACTTACCTACAAATTTGCAGAACATGCATAGTCAACACACCTTAGGACCGCATTAAACATATCCACATTAGCCTCAAACACTTTAATACACACCTCAAATATATATCACACCCAAAACATGCTTCCAAAGACATACGTAACAATTCACATATAAATTCAAACTCGATATCATCAACTAGATGCATGCTTCCTAATAACCAAACACTCCAACCCTCAAATGCAATCCAAACCAGAAACCAACTCTTAATGGTCATTTACAAGTCCATATAAGCAACACAAACTTGTGCCAAAACATGGGGTTTCATAAAGCATACTCCTAAACCAAATTGGTACCCTCCTATTGCCAATTATTACTATTGAACTAGTTTAAAACCATACTTAAGCAAAGTGAAATCACTTGGACTCTCTTTCTTACTTCCTTCCTGCCCGAACAAGTTACTTCTCTGCATTGTTAAGAAAAGAGAGCGTAAGAAATAAGCTTAGTGAGGGGTGGCTAGCAGCTCTCAGGAATGATAATTCTAATTTACTTAACGTGTAGAGGGTAAAAGGGGTTTATCGATAGTGGATTTGATAAATATCAATACAATGAATTGTTTCAAGGCCGATCATAATTGGCTTATCAGAACAGAACGAAATTCATTTATTTGATTAATAATTTATTTGATTTGATTAATACGACCTTAGAAATTCGACATAGATCTAATCTATTTTATTGAAAAATGTGATGAAGAGATTAGCTTTGTCCAACAACAATGCATTTTAAACCATTTATCAAATATTTCTCAAACCTCATGCTCAAAACTTCTCATGCTTGAAATCTCTTTTCAAAGCAATTACAAAATCATCCTTTCAACATGTATCATAATTCTCATGCATTAACCATAATGCAAATCTCATTTAAAACTTCTCAAGCATGCTTATCCCTAGCATAGCTTAAACACAATCTCATGTATAAATCACATTATACAAATCATTACAAAAACCATGATACATGTTTATCTCATATATTGGCATAACAAGTGACCCGGATGGCACTACCCCTATCCAATCAAGTTCGGATATGTGAATTCTTTGATGGCACCACCCCCGTCAAGTCTCATGGTGAAACTATCCTCACCATAATCTCACTTCGGTCGGGATGGCACTACCCTCATTGCCCATTTGTGATAGCACTACCCCTATCACTTCACAATAGCACTACCCCTATTGTGTAACCGAAGATTTTTTCTCACGTACGAATTTTGTATTTAGAGTGCACTTTAATCCTATTGGTCGATCAATTATATCCGACAGCAATTAAATCTCAGCCACATGCCAATATACACTTTAAAACCATGTTACCTTATTGTTTTTCCAATGCATAGACATAAACCATTTTCTTCATCCCATTTTAAGAAATCTCAATGCATAGCATTTTCTTAACATGACATAATCTCTTTAAAAGCCATAAATCAATCTCATGGGATCACATGAATCATCTTTCGATTCATAAAAACATGCATTACAGTAGATAACAAATCTCTTTCTAAACATTAGCATGATTATACAAAACAATGGGAAAACCGAGATCCGAGAGCGAATTCTTCCATACTTACTTCCGAGCTTAGATTAGCGTTCCAAGCTTAATCTAAATCCCCAAACCTTGCTTTCAAACCTTTGAAAAGCTTTAAAATTAGTTCCACTCATCGATAACGCTTCGCTTGCTTTGCCGAAGCGATCTCAAGCCTCCAGATCAACCGAAGCTTCCTCTAACGATACCGGATCAACTTCCCTGCTTTTAACCATTCAAAATAGAGGATTAATGTACAATCTTGCATCAAAATCCTCAGCAACACAACTCCACAACCTTCCCTACCAACTACCAAGCTTTCATCATCCGAAAACTACCGAAAACATCGGCGAAACCAATCTAACCAATCTCCAGCCATTACCTGGCAAGATTAACATCAAAACATCATCAATATACATCTGAAAACATTCCCTCAACAACCAAATATCTCCAGCAACCAAACAACCATATAAACAAATCATAATCTCAAAGATTTCAACCTAAAAATCTAGCTATTCATCTAGTTTTGGGATTACCGTATCAAAACCCATTTATCCACATTGTTAAACATCAATATTAGGATCAAAATCAATCTAAAACCTAGCATTATCAAATCAAAATGAAACTCGACCATTTTCCTCATCAAAACCTCAATCCAAGCTTAATTAAAGCAAGATATCAACATCTTTAACTCAAAACAATTTAGAAAACAATTTGCAAGAGTCAAGAGTTTGGGAATTTCAATAAAGAACCTTTGATTAGAGGAGAATTAGAAAGATCACCTCCAACACAAGCTTTTCCCTTGTTTGGCAATGATTTGGATAAAAACCTTCAAGAAATCCAATGCTAGTTGTTGTAGAAATGAGAATATCAATTTAGGAAATCAAAGAATGAAATAAAGTGATTGTTTCCTCTCATTTTTTATGGGAAAATCATAGTTTGGCTGGTGAGAAAGTAGAGAAAATAGGAAGTTACGTAAGAAAATATTTAAGCCTTTTAGAAATCTTTTATTAAATCCTTTTAATGAAACCAATTAACTGAACCATTTAAAAACGTGCAAAATAAGGGAAAAGGCTGATAACACCTTGGTGTAATAGCTCCATAAAGATTCTAAGCTTTGACTCCTTTCAATTTAGTCACTAAACACATTTTGAAATCTTTATGATTTAGTCACCATTTCAAAAATGTCTATTAAACAAACCCATTTTGTCAAATTGATCCCACCGAAACCTTCAAAACATCACTTTAGGATTTTAGAACATTTTTCCATATTTTATCTCATCCCAAAACCTTTTAAATCAATTTATTCCCGAAACTAGTCTAAATTGCTGAAACCGGTTCAATCAAACTGCTAAACCAAACCCGACTAACTTCTAGGCCCAAATCTGGGGTGTTACAAAATTTAAAGAAAATAAGGTTTATACCTTGATGAGGATTATGAATGAATGAATGATGTAACGACCCGAATTTCAAAATTCGAGGGTTGGTTTAACCCGAAGTGTGGGCTTCGTCGTTGGGCTGGGATTTTAGGGCATTTGTGAGCTTTGGTGGGCTAATATTTTGGTTTTAGGCTTGGGTTCTTGGTTGGGTGTTGGGTTGAGAAGATGATGGGAGGATGAGTTGAGAGCAGTGTAACCATCTTCCAAGGATCCATATTTTGAGGTAAATTTCATTAAGTTTGGTGGAGGATGAGTTTTTGGTAAAGGGTTGAGAAAAAGTTCGGGAATGAGGGCTTTTGACTCTACTCCTTGTTGTAGAATCATACCTTTAACTCTTTTTAATCTCCCAGCAGTGTTGTAACCATCTTCCAAGGATCTATATAGTTAAGGAGGTTGGAAAGCAGTCCAAGGACCGAGGGAAGAAGAAGGCTTGATCTTGGAGGAGGGCTTGTTTCTCAGCTTTGGGAGAAAGGTTGGTACACTAGTAACTCTTATGTATTCTTTGAAATCATCAATTTGCTTGCTTGCTTGATTTTATGAAGTTTTGGTTAAGGTTAGAGCTTGATGTTCATTCATGGTAAATTCCAACTTTGGTGTTGAATGGGTGTGAAAATGGTAGGAATCCACCTAATAGACTTTCCATAACTTGTAGGATTAAATTGGGGCTTTGTTATACAAGTTAGGGGGTGTTTAGTGGGGTTCTCAAACTCCAAAATTCAAAATCTGGTTCACATACACGGTACTGGGTGGACCAATATCGGTACCCCTTTATAAGAGATAGTCTTTTTCAAGTGAAATACAAAGAGGTATCAATACCCAATGAGGGCGTACCGATACCATTGTTCCATTGAGAATTCCAGTAGCAAAAAATGGTATCGGTACAGGTGGGGCGTATCGATACCGATTTGTGTATCAATACACTTTCCCCGTGTATCGATACGGGTTTGGGTAAACCCCTTCAATGTGCTAAGCTGAGTATCGGTACGCGTAAGTGGGTATCAATACCCACATGAGCGTATCGATACTTCTAGCCGAGTATCGATACTCATTAGGCATTTTGCCCAAGAAACTTTATTTTAAGTTTGGGGGTTCTATAATTCAAGGACAAGGGTCCAATGGGTAAAATTAATAGTAAAACTGAGAAATTGAGTTTCTAACTCTGTTTGTGGCCTAAATGATTTAATGACTTGGTAAATAAAAATGGAAATTGCTTGTATTAGCAAACCTTAGGGATCCTTTGTAGATTATGTGTGAACGTGTCAGGTAAGGGCACTTATGTGGCTGAGTTATTTGATTGGTGGGATTCGAATACCTAGTGAGAGTGTTACAACACAAGTTGATGAGATTTTGGATGTATGTTCCTGAGGCTGTGTGACACCGAGCCTCATCCGATAATACTCAATGAGAGATTCCGAGTATGGCTGTACGTTCCCGAGGCTGTATGACACCGGGTCTCACTTTGAGTGTACGTTCCCAAGGCTGTGTGACACTAGGCCTTACTCCAAGTTTGTTGGTATGATGTATGTATGTTGTGTGAGATAATACATAGTTGCTTGCTATACGTTTAGGTGATTATGGTAATGACATTGCTCATTTTATCATTATATCATAATTGTAGCTTGCTCTTATTTATGATTTACATGAATCTTGGTCGAGTGAAAGTGTATCCACTATGCTTCGTTAGCTCAGCATTTTGAATTGTTGTTTCTGTTCGCAGGTTAGTAGGTTGACGTGCATCGTTGGAGCATCATCGGAGTAGGACCTCAGCATCGACTAGTGTCCAAGTATAGTACTTAGACTTATTTGGGCTATGTATTCATAGGACCCTATGTTATATTGTAACTCTCATTTTGAATTTTAACCTATGAGTCAAATGTTTTTTAATTATGTATTTTAAATAGAGTTCCTATGTAACGTTTTTAACTATTTGGTTATGTCAAGTATTTAAACTTGTTGGATTTTATGACATATTGGTTTTGGGCTAAATCTAGTAGCAAATTTATGGATTTTAGGTTGGGCTTGAGGCCCAATTGTGACATCCGGGTTGGGGGTATTACAACAGTGGTATCAGAGTCTAGATTTAGCCTGTTCTAGAAAACTCGAGGGTGTTTAGAGTGTCGTAGAGGTGTCTAGCGAATACCTTGCCCATAAGTCAGAGTGGTACTTGTTTGAACTGAGTATTCGATGGTGTAACCTTAATTGTTTGCTTGTGTAGAAAAAGAATCATGACAAGGAGGACACAAGATCATGACGAGAGTTGGGGCTCTTATGAAGGGAGCTACGATAAGGATTATGTTCTCAGTACGGAGGAGATGTCGGAGGATGGGAGTAGCCGAGGGGCTACCTATTTTTTTCGTCTGTATCAGGCCCTTCACCATATTGTGAGAGCCATACCTAAGCTTACGGCTACCCCTCACGAGGTACCGATTGAGAGGGTGCGCTGCCATGGTGCTTTTAGCGACTAAAAAATCCGGGCTCCTTTGGAAAACCCGTTTTTAAATTAAAAATTGGTATATGAGGGGAATTCTTGGAAAAGCTCATATTTTGAAATCAAGAGTTGGAGTCGCCACCAGTCACTTGGATTAGGTAAACTAGAAACAAAAAAAAGCAACCAAAGATTCAAACGGGTTCGGGAGTCGGTTACGTGCGGAGAAGGTTTGCACAACGCCCAAAAAATTGGTACCTAGGGGTTCATATCGTTTTTGCAAAGAAAAATTTAAATTCGAATCTAATTTAATAGATAATCTCTAGATGCATGTATGCATGGCAATGTTGTACGAATATATAAAACCTCGTAATTTACGGTACCTAAAGAGACGACGCCTGAAAATTTGGGACAACATTCCCAAAATGAGATACTAAAATCTTGAGGACTAATCTAAATGCAATAAGATATTTATACGCATGAACAATTAAATATGATGACAATAAATATAAAACAAGAATAAAAAAAGAGCATAAATAAATATACAAAAGCATATTGTCACGGGGCTAGACTTCTGAACCAACCCAACGTGCGACCTTAGTCGATTCCTTAAGACAAACGACTAAGTAAGCCTGAATCCTCGATCTGAAAGATCGAATACTCCCAAGTCGCAGAAACACAAGATCGTTCCAAGAGGAACCGAACAAAAGAGAAAGGCAACGAGAACAAGAGAAAGAACGCTCAAGAACGCGAAGAACACTACAGAGTGTTTTAGAGTAAATGCCAAGTGTATTACTCAAATGATGGATGATACAAGTGAGGTGGGGAGGCCTCTATTTATAGTTGAATCCCCATACAATGAACGGACGAGATCGAATCACACTAACAGCCCAGATTGAAAGCCACCTACCAAATCTACACTAACTAAGGAAACTCTATCACTATGATATTCTTTCCTTAAGTTTGTGTTTACATTGAGAGATATTCTTATCCCTTGGAATATTCCCCGGTAAGATGCCATCTATTAATTTACCAGGCTCAATGTACTTGGGCTTTCTTTCAGTCTCCAACGATCGGACCAAGTCTGGTGGTCTTCTTGGCAAGCCTAGAACCTCTTGGGTTGCTTGTTGCGCATCTGTCTCGGACCCAAATGTGCGGGCCGTGACATTCTCCCCCACCAAATCCGGTGATGCCCTCATCGCTGTCTCAGTAAAGACTTCTCTTGGTTGATCTTGGATCTTCCATGGTACCTTGGCTTGCTCCCAACTCAGAATCGGGCAACGATGTTCCCCCATAAGAATGGCTCCCCCCATAAGGAGCGCTCGACTCGTGCTGGGTTGTCTTCCCATACAGACTGTTCGCCTTGGTTCCTTCCGCTGTGTAACTTCTCGCTCTGCATCATTGCGCACATCTCGATGAAGTTTGAGATGCGCCTCCTTCGTGGCATTCACTCTAACCGGCACCAACCCTTCCCTCGTGAAGTTTGGTGCCTCGTTGCCCATTGGCAACTTTTCCCGCATTGACCCTTCTTCACACTTGAAGTTCAATGCTTCCTCCACCTTGCCCAAAGGTGATTTTTCCACGGGCCTCATGTCGCTAGCTGGCTTGGGCAGCTCTTGCCCCACTAAAGTAGTATCTCCAACAGTAGCCCCCAAAGCGATGTCTCCTTGGCTTGGAGCATCCTCGGCAAGCTGAATGGCAGTCAGCATCTTGGTTCCTTTACCCTTGTCTCGGTACGAGGGCACAACGCAATGTTGTTTGCAATCCAAAACACAGACGACGTCGGCACAAGGTACGATAAGAGCATCTATACGGTCAAGGAAGCTTAGTCCCAAAACAAAATCAAAGTCATCTAAATTGATTACCTTGATGTCTTCCTTGCCCTTCCATTCACCAATTTGCAGCTCCACCTTCCGTGCCGTTCCAACAATTGGAACTTCCTTAGCATTCACAGTCTTGATCTTTCCAGTTGAACCCACAACTCTAAGACCAAGTTTGTCGGCAGCCTTCTTGGACATGAATAGATCGGTTGCTCCGATGTCCACTAGAGCACTCCTCGATCGTCCCACAATGTTGATGTCGACAAACATCAACCCTTTTCTGCTTGCGTACTCTCGCCTTAGCAGAACTCAGTATCATCGAACCAAGTCTCGCAGCCTCGCTCTGTTCGGGCTCGTCCACCCCCTTGGATGGCTTGACTCGATGTGGGCATGCTCGCAACTTGTGTGGCCCCTTACATTGGTAGCACTTTAGTTGCTTCTCCACCCTCGGCTTGATTGCTTTGACACTCGCAATCGCACTAAGTCTCGTCACTTCTTCATCCGACTCCTCGGACTCATCGCCTTTGACAGCATTAAGGCGATCATTCTTGGGGCAATCCTTCATCATGTGCTTTCCTCCGCAGACACAGCACACAAGACCTTCCCCATCTTTGACTTCCCCACCATAGCCCTTGCCTCGGGGCTTAAGAGTCTCCGCCATCTCGAACTCGGCTATGGATTCAGCTGCGGCCATAGCCTTGGAGAGTTCCTCGACTCCCATCCTCTTCAGCTCCATTCTGGCCCATCTCTTAAGCCCGTTCTTGAAGATAAAGAGGCTTTCGGCTTCAGCGATATTCGTGATTTAGAGTTTGAGTTCAGTGAACCGTCTGACATACTCCAGGATGGAACCTTCATGCTTGAGTTCGTGCAGCTTCTCCCGAGCCTCCTGTTGGGCGTTCTTTGGGTAGAACTGTTCCTTGAACTCAGCTTGAAACTCTTCCCAAGTCCCGATGGGAATATCCTTGCTCTTCTCCTCAGAGCATCTGCGTCGCCACCATAAAAGTGCAACGTCGGTTAAGTAAACAGAAGCAATGTTTACCTTATCTGCATCATCCTTGATGCCTGTAGCACGAAAGTATTGTTCCATGCTCCACACAAAGTTCTCCACGTCATGGGCCGATCTAGCTCCGCTAAACTCCTTCGGCTTTGGCACGTCCAACTTTGGTCTGATTGTTGCCGTGTTTAACATATCAGTCACGACAGCCTTGTAAACTTGAAGCTCTCCCTTGAGCTCCTTGATTTCCTCCATCATCCCCGCCTTCAAAGCCTTTAGCTCGGCTTCGAGTGCATCACTCCGTCTATCCGCACTGTCGGCACAATGGTCAAGGTCTCGCACGTTGTTCTTCAGATCCTGCACGTTGCTTTCGAGCTCCTCTCCCGAAGAGTCCAGCTCGTCAAGACGTACTCTGACAACGTCGATCTCCTCTCGGGCATCCTTCATGGATCCTTCGAGCTTTCCCAACCTTTCTTCCAACGTAGGCACAGTGTTGCTCGGACTGTCTCGCTTTCCATCGTCAGCCTGGGTCTCTGCACCCTTTTGTGCTGCAACATTCCCTCCTTTCTTTGCCATCTCCAATCAGTGTTTGCGCTCGAACACTCGCTCTGATACCAACTGTCACGGGGCTAGACTTCTGAACCAACCCAACGTGCGACCTTAGTTGATTCCTTAAGACAAACGACTAAGTAAGCCTGAATCCTCGATCCGAAAGATCGAATACTCCCAAGTCGCAAAAACACAAGATCGTTCCAAGAGGAACCGAACAAAAGAGAAAGGCAACGAGAACAAGAGAAAGAACGCTCAAGAACGCGAAGAACACTATAGAGTGTTTTAGAGTAAATGCCAAGTGTATTACTCAAATGATGGATGATACAAGTGAGGTGGGGAGGCCTCTATTTATAGTTGAATCCCCATACAATGAACGGACGAGATCGAATCACACTAACGGCCCAGATTAAAAGCCACCTACCAAATCTACACTAACTAAGGAAACTCTATCACTATGATATTCTTTCCTTAAGTTTGTGTTTACATTGAGAGATATTCTTATCCCTTGGAATATTCCCCGGTAAGATGTCATCTATTAATTTACCAGGCTCAATGTACTTGGGCTTTCTTTCAGTCTCCAACGATCGGACCAAGTCTGGTGGTCTTCTTGGCAAGCCTAGAACCTCTTGGGTTGCTTGTTGCGCATCTGTCTCGGACCCAAATGTGCGGGCCGTGACAATATGCATATACAAAGCAACTCTTAATTAATATATATTAAAGATATACGTATATATATAACATATAGTAGATAGCATATAAAATAATGTAAATCATAACAAATATATATATAATAATAATATGGAAACGTACAATAAAAAAATATACATATAGTAACTAATAAAGACTACATATAAAAACAAAATATGAAACTATAATATATACGCATAATATATATAATAGGACGGCTTTTTTAGGCAAATATTGTACATAAAATACAGAATTAGGGGAATAAAGTCTCTACGACAATAATTAGGGAAATGACGTGATTGCTACGGGAAATAAAAATATTGTTATCGTTTGCAAGTGACGACCTCATTAATTTAATATTTTTAAACCCACAACATTGATGAAATATGCTAGCGTTGATGGTAATCTGGCGACCAAAATAGCTTTTTGATTTATGCTCCTTCATGAAGTTTGATACATTATCCGCCAAAAATTTCGTTAAATTGTAATCATTAAATTTAAAATTTAGAACATTAATTAATTTTTCGGTAAAAAATATTAAATTAATAAAATCACTACCTACATATGACGACAATATAAAAAAATAAAAAATTTTAGTGTCATCACCTGCCAACAACGACATTTTTGTTTATCGTAGCAATTACCCTATTTTTCTAATTATTGTTGAAGATACTTATTTTTCTAATTCTTTATTTTATGTACAATATTTCCCTAAAAAGCCCTAATAGGACCAGGCACAATAAATATAAATATATATATATAAAGGACATTCAATATATAAATAATAAGATAAAAACAACAAAATCTGATAAACAGATTTCATTTATTTTTTCTCTCCCAAAACCGATTGAAACCCAACCTTAAAAATCCTTTGTCTTGTTATTTAGAATTCAAGAATGTCGCCACAGTTTTCTAGAAATCGACGACCTTTCGTCGCCTCAATCATCTTCAGCCGCCACTTGTCGGCATCGACAGACTCAATATCTAAGCCTAAACCGCTTGTTTTTTCTTTTTTTACTCAAATCCGACCGCCGATTTTCGAAAAGACCTCTCCTTTTCCTCAAATTATTGAAAAACCGAGACAAACATTTTTTAAAAAACCCTTTTTCTGAATAAAAGATTATATTTTAAATCCCAGCGGAGTCGTCATGCTGTAGCGACTAAAAGTCAAGGCTTATTTGGAAAACCCATTTTTAAATTAAAAATTGGTATATGAGGCGAATTCTTGGAAAAGCTCATATTTTGAAATCAATAGTTGGAGTCGCCACCGGTCACTTGGATTTGGTAGACCGAACACAAAAAAACAACCAGAGATTCAAACGGGTTCGAGAGTCGGTTATGTGTGGGAAAGGTTTTAGCACCCACAACGCCCAAAAAAATTAGTACATAAGGGTTCGTATCGAATTTGCAAAGAAAAATTTAAATTTGAATCTAATTTAATAGATAATCCATAAATGCATGTATACATGACAATGTTGTACGGATATATAGAACCTCGTAATTTACGGTACCTAAAGATATGACGCCCAAAAACTCAAGACGACACTCCCACTAGAATATCGGGCCTTAAGTACTAAACTAGACTAGTGCGATAAATTAAACATGACAATTAATTATGCATGAACGAATATAAGAACATAAACAAATGGTAGCATAATGAAGTAACCACACATAAATACATATAAGGAAATGGAATAAAACACACGCATATATATATATATATATATATATATATATATATATATATGTGTGTGTTAGGATCTACTTACATGGTGTAAAACTTAATTACTTTTACACTTTTTTTGGATCGTTAGATGATGGTAATTAATGGCTAAGCTTGTTTCCTTTTTTTTTCCAAGTGATAATCTTCACATTTTTTACTGTTAATCTTATCCATCCATTTTACTCATCCAATGATCATGAATTAATGTAAAATTAAATGAGTTTTACACTATGTAACTGAATCTCATCCATATATATATATATATTAAAATGGTAAGTACAAGAATAATAGTAAAATATATGTATAATAATATAAAAAGAGACCTAGCATAAAATAGGCTTATATACTAATATATAATTCTTATGGTATATAAGGAAAACTATACGAAATATTTTGTAAAATAAATAAGTTTTAACTATGGGGAAGGTATACATACCATTCGTACTATATATAGATTACGTAAATAAAAAATGAGTATATTAGATAAAAAGATATGGATGTATATTAGGTAAAAATATATTTAATACCATACGTACGCTATATAAATTATAAAAAGGTCAATCATATCCTATATATGGTATAAACAAACTTGTAAACAAAAAATCAAACAATTAAATAGAGGAATTAACACGCAATTATCCATAATATCATACTAACATAACCAAATAAGTAAAGCATGAAACGATGACTAAAATAAAAACCAGAAACTAAAGAAGCTGAAATGTAAATTGCATAAAATTAAAGCGCATGAATTAATATTGTAGAAAATTAAATGAATACTGAGATTAAATAAATAAAAGTGAAAGTGACTAAATATGGTATTAATCCACTGAAAATCAGATTGGATTGGAAGAGTGACGAGATTGAAAAAACGGTTCAAAAGTCTAAGGACTAAGAGTGTGATTTTAAAAAGCAAAATGGTTAGAGAGGTGATTTCAAAAGCACGGAGGTCCTTATATTGTTATTGGACTATTTAGTTTCTAAAACATGGTATAAAACTTATTTTTAGACAAACTTTAAACTCTTTTCCCCCGTTTTTTCAAACCCGTTTTAGAAAACCCCTAAATCCTCTGAAAATAAAACATTTTCTCCTTTTATCTCTCACTTTTCAAGATCAAAACTCACTTTGTATAATGAACACCCTTGGTGTTCAAGAACAACACCCTAGAAACTCAAAAAACAACCTCTGACCACCATCAAATCCAGATTTCGGTGGTGGTCAACCTCCTCCGACCGTCATGGCCTTCCTCCGGCCACCATCACCAGCACCTTCTTTTATTTAGAAAACAGTAACCCTTTAGGCACCTTCAAAATCTCGGTCTCCCACTCCGATTCTCCCTAGATGGTTCGAGAACCAGAGGCTTATCATCGGAGGAGATCCGAGACTGCAGCCAAAGTATAACCCTCCCCATTCCTTTATTTTTATATATTTGTGATGAAAATATGCTAAGAAAAAACAAGTACATTCTCTAAAATCCTCTTTTTTGTATTGATCCTAAAAACTAATTACATGTTTTGCTTTTTATCCTATCTTTGTTTACAATATCAAGCAAAAATTAAATTGTTGCACTGCTGATGATGCTTGGTTGATGTGTTTCTGATATCTTCACTTGTTTTATTGTTTTCGGCCTTGTATGGTGGTTGGGAGAAAGCCGGTGACCGTACGGTGGCAGCGTGATCTCTGGCGGTGGCACCACGTGGGTAGAGGGAAGATGGAGGCCGTTGATCGTGTCACGTGGCAACAATCGATGAGGGCACGTGGGAGTTGAAGGGTCATCTCTTCTTTGATCTAGACCGTCAGATCAAAATCTGATTTAATGGTGGGGAAAGGGCTGCGCCAAAAGAAGAGAAAGATTATGTTAGGTTATCATATTAGGGTTTTTTAGTTGGGTTCGGGTCTGAATAGGTTAGTTGTAAATTTTTGGGTTTTTAATTAGACTTAAACATTAATAATATTATTGGTCTTTAGTTATTTTAATTATGATATGTTTTTGTGTTGGTTTTGTTTTAAATTTTTTAGATAAAAATAATAATAGTAAATAATAATAAAAAAAAAACAAAATAAGATTAAAATATAATACTAATGTAAAACCCAGATAAAAATTAGTGACTACAGTGCTACGAACTTTCTTGGATTAGGATAAGATAACCCGGTTAAGTTTGATCAATGGTTGAGGGACACCCGTTGGATCATGCATCAGATGAGTTTGAGATCAGAAGACAAGTTGACCTATGTTCTTTCCTTGTTGAAGGAGAATGCCCGAGAATGGTGGGAGACAGTAGAGTTGGGTTGGTATCCTAACCTACCTACTTGGGATAACTTCTTGGAAGAATTTGAGAAGAAATATATGGGAGAGGCCTACATTGATAGCTTAAGAGAGTGATTTAATCATTTGGTCTAAGGGAATCAGTCAGTCTTTGAGTATGAACAAGAGTTTCTACAGTTGAGTAGGTATGCCCCTAAGTTGGTTGCCACCGAGAAAATGAAATGCAAAAAATTCCTAAAGGGTTTAAGGAAGGAAATTCAGACTTATTTGACTGTTGCCCTTTGAAAGTGTTTTTAGAATTGGCAACTAGTGTCAAGTCACTTGAGCAAGTGCAAGGTTTGACCTATAGCTCATCTGGTGGGCAAGAGAGCTCGATTGGAAGAACACGGAACTTCTCTAACAACTCATAGTCTTATTATGGGAGGAATAGGAGCTGTTGGAACCAAGGTAGATGAGCTTGGAATCAGAATTTGAGATCAGACCGTAGGTCAGAGTCTGCTAGCCGTAGAAGGCCTTCGACGCCTTCAGTCATGATGAGTTCGGAGAGCCCACAGAGGAGTGTGGGCGTACCAATTCGTGATCAGTGAGGGCATAGTCATAGAGGCGAGTGTTGGGGAATGTCCAGGACTTTCTTTGAGTGTGGATCACCGGACCATTTTGTGAGAGATTATCCAGCAGCTGCTAACACCACTCTAATACAGACTCAGATGACCTCTTATCTAGCTCAGAGGAGTCGAGGCTTTGTTAGGGATGGAGCGAGCCATATTTCAGGACACTAGAGTGGGGTTACAGTCCAGTCCACCGCTAGGGCACCAGCGAGATAGTATGTGGTCAAGGCCCAAGAGGATTGTGAGGCTACCAATGTTATCTCAGGTGCGTTTACCTTGTTTCTCAGTTCCTATAGTTACTCTTGTGGATTAAGGGTCTACTTATTCCTACATCCGTAAGGGGATATCTCAGTAATGGGGCATTCTTGCCGAGCATCTTGAGATAGAGGTTCGTGTGACTAGTCCGTTGGGGTATGATATTTTGGTAGACAAGGTGTATCAGAGGTGTCAAATTGAGGTTCAGGGCTCAATCTTTCCAGCCGGTTTGATGGTGTTACCGTTCCAAGAGTTTGATGTTATCCTAGGGATGGATTGGTTGTTTGAGCATGATGCGCGCTTGGGATGTAGAGCAAAGAGTCTTAAGCTTCGTGGTTGGGACGAGACCAATCTAGTAGTAAAGGGTGAGAAAAATCCTTACCTTGCCAATGTAGTGTCGGCTTTGGCGGCACAAAGAATGATCCAACAAGGTTGCAATGCATTCTTAGCTCATATGGTTGGCTTAAGTATTGAGATTTCGATGCTTGAGGACTTTCGGACCATTTGAGAGTTTGCCAATGTGTTTCCGAAATAATTGCCCGAACTTTCTCCAAATTAAGAGTTAAATTTTTGGATAGATGTGATGCCAGCCTCGGCACCCGTATCGATTGCACCTTATCACATGGCACCCACAAATTTGAGGGAACTAAAGAATCAAATCCAAGAGTTGTTGGAAAGAGGTTTTATCCGACCGAGAATTTCACCTTGGGATGTTCTGGTCTTGTTTGTTAAGAAGAATGATAGATCTATGAGGATGTGTATCGACTACCGTCAGCCCAACAAGGTAACAGTGAAGAACCATTGTTGTCTGTAATAAGTGCTCCGCAATTGTGCAAGTGTACACGTCGCAAGTTATAGTATAAAAGATATCGTCTCCACAGGGATTGGTGCCACTTCAAGAATCTAAATTCTTGCACTGTAAAAAGTAAAAGAACACAGTAGAAGATTGTAGGCGTTTTAACTAATAACTAAACTAGAAAGCAAATAATTAAAAGAATATGTAATTAAATGAGAGAGAATAGGCTAGGTTATCGTGAGTTGAGGTGTGATAGCTGATTGGATCGTCTTGGTAAAAGGGTGCAAGGGCAACTCAGTTGTCGTGGCAACTTGCACAGCGGGGTTGCCTTGGCAACTAATCGATGGTTGCCTGGGCGACTAGCTGAGAAACTACTTGGGCGGCTGGGCAGCAACTTCAAGGTTCGGCGGAGCGTTTTTCAATGGTTTCTTCTTATCCCTAAGTAAAAACTCTAGCTATTTGTGCATGCCTTGATAATACATCCCTGCGTGAATCAAGGGTGAATAACAACCAATCTTGCGCTCTTCTTAGCCGTTGAAATCCTTAACTTATCCCTAAGCCAGATTAATCTTCACCATCAATAGATTGAATAAAGACCATACTCATTCGTTTCTTGAATCTAACTCTCCCGATATTAGATAAATAGATGAAGTTACGAGATCCTCTCCCAATTCACTCGTAAACAAGAATAAAAACCAAGAATGATTAAACCTTGAATTGAAAGTGAAAACTCTTATTACCTAAACAAAATCCAATTGTTTCCGACAACCACAAAACACAATAACCTTAGCCATATAGATTTAGTTCATGGCTAGGTTCCAAAGAAACACAAGATAAATAATTCCTAGCATAAACCTAATTGAACAAGAAAGAAAAAGTTGAAGAATGGTTGAAGCCTCTTTGTCGATATCTCCCCTTGATCTCTTTGTCAAAAATTCTCTCTTCTCTCCCCTTGGAGTTGACGGCTTGATCCTTAATTTATAGGGCTAGGTCAAAGTCTTTTTTTGAGGAGGAAGTTAAGTTGGAATTAAATATCTTTAAAGAATATAATTCTTTATTATATTTAAATTCCTTCTAGAACTTCTCCTATCTTCTTGGGATTTAATTTCTCTTTAACCTATTCATGGAAATCAAACTCCTTTGGGATTTAGCTTTGCTCCACGTCATATTGGGCTTATCTAGTCATCAATTTCGACTACCATATCATCTTATCCCTTATCGAAAATTGCCTTGGCAACTAGCTCGGCATCTCCTTCATGCATTGCCCTGGCAACTGCGTCAGCATCTCCTTCATGCACTGCCCTGACAACTGGTTCCAGCCTTGCTTAGGCAAGTGATTCTGCCACACACAAAAACACACCAAAGCAGTATCTTTTTCCACAAAAATCACCAAGTTATGTAATCAAGCTCAACGGTGTAAAGAAACATGAATTAATGAATGAATGACTAATTATGCAACTAATATGAGCCTAAGTCTAACAATAATATGAGTAAAAAGGGTAATAAAAGTAGTACTTTTGAACACTTATCACACCCCCAAACTCGAACTATTGCTTGTCCTCAAGCAATGCAAACTAACAAATACCTGCCAAGACTTTAATCATCAAAGGCATGCTTCAAACTTGAATTCAAACCTCGGAACCATGGCACAAAGTATGATCACCTTTTAATTTTTCGGATAGCACAAAAATTACCAGGAATCAAACTATAATGCTCGTGACAATGTGTGTGCGTAGTTGTGTACAAGTTGATTTTCAAGATTCTATGTGAACAATAGGCTTTTATCAATTTAATTATCGGGGCATTTATTTTTATATTCACTAGAGCCAATTTCGGGCACCTTTAGCGATTCTTTAATGTGCATTAACTACTAGAGCCAGTTTCGAGCACCTCTAGCAAGAATGTGCATTTACTATTAGAGCCAGTTTTGGGCACCTCTAGCAAGAAATTAACTTTTAATTTTCAATTTTAAATTTAACCAAATTTTAAGCAACCTAAGTTCACTAAGTTTCTTTCAATCAACAAACCACAACCGTGTAAAAAAAATCAGTGTCATAGTAAAATTCTAAGTTCTTTTCATGCAATCCTAAAATTAAAGGTTCTTTCAATTAAGTGCAGTGGCAAAAATTCATCATTGGATATTCAACAAGCCTTAAGCAATTAAATCCAATTAAAGGCATGGCAAGTAACTTATGAAACCTATATGTGATTGCTAAATATGAATGCAACTAAGCATGAAACTAACTAGAAACGAACACCCCCCAAACTCGAGAGAAGTATTGTCCTCAATGCATGTAAAAGTGAAACAAAATTTAAAAGAAACTAAATGAAATGAGTTAGTCGGAGAGGTCGTCACCTCGAGTGATAAGTTTCCTACGTGCCGTTTGCTTGATTCATTTTCCGATCGGTGGTTGAATGCTTGTGGCTGGTACCGCGTGAATAGCATTGCTTTGATTTGATCCATGTTTGCCGAGGCAGGTTCACTTGCCTGGGCATCAGTAGTTGCCGAAGCCATTGTTGTTGCCTGGGCATCGCCAGTTTCTGTTGCCGTGGCAACTGCTGAGGTAGTTGCCGGGGCATTCTCTGTTGTGGTTGCCGTGGCAAGTAGTCGGCAGTGAATTTCCTTAGCATGGTGGTTGTGAGTCTTGTTGTGGAAAAGAAAAGAAAACAAAGAAAACCTGGAAACTAAAGATAATGAAGAAAAATAAAATAAAATATCTCCTAAAAATAAAAATAAAAATAAAAATGAAAAGAAAAAGAAAAAGAAAATATTGAAAGGAGAGCATGCTCATGCATCTCCTAAGGTGACCACTTCTTTGTTACGTTCCACATGGGCACCGTTGTAGTGCTTCAATCTTTGTCCGTTGACTTTGAATTTATGTTCGTCAGTGATGGACTTGATTATCACGGCACCATGAGAGAATGGTTTGACAACTTTGAATGGTCCCGATCATCTTGATTTTAGTTTTCCCGGGAAAAGTTTTAGCCGAGAATTGAATAAGAGAACTAGTTGCCCTGGCATGAATTACCGCGGCAATAGTTTCTTGCCATGCCATTGCTTTGTTTTCTCCTTGTAGATTCGTGCATTGTTATAGGCGAGTGCACGAAATTCTTCTATCTCGTTGAGGTCCAACAAACGCTTTTGCCCGACACTTTCCCAAACCATATTCACGGTCTTGATTGCCCAATATGCCTTGTGTTCGATTTCCACCGGTAGATGACATGTTTTTCCATAGACAAGTCGGAAGGGAGACATACCTAAGGGTGTTTTGAATGCAGTGCGATATGCCCAAAGTGCGTCATCTAGTCTTACTGACCAATCCTTCATAGAGGGATTTACAACTTTCTCGAGTATACCCTTCAATTCCCAGTTGGAAATTTCTGCCTGCCCATTGGTTTGTGGGTGATATGCCGTGGCAATCTTGTGAGATACACCAAAGCATTGTAACATCTTGGCGATGAGTTTGTTGTCGAAGTGCTTGCCTTCATCACTGATAATTGCTCTCGGCATCCCAAACCGTGTAAATATGTTTTTCTGCAAGAATCGTTGCACGGTCTTGGAATCGTTGTTGGGAACTGCAGCTGCCTCAACCCATTTAGACACGTAGTCGACGGCAAGTAGAATATAAAGGTTGCCGAATGAAGATGAGAAAGGTCCCATAAAATCAATCCTCTATACATCGAATAATTCTATCTCGATGATGTTTTGGAGCGGCATCTCATGTCGTCTAGAGATATTGCCCGTCCTCTGGCATCGATCACATTGCTTGTAAAACTCTTGGGCATCTTTGTACAGTGTTGGCCAATACAAACCGGATTGCAAAACTTTGGCCGCGGTACGTGTTCCTCCAAAATGTCATCCATAGGGTGAAGAATGACTTTGCCGGAGTATATTTCGCTGCTCTTCTTCAGGGACACATCAGCATATAACCTGATCTGCACATTGTTTAAACAAAAGAGGCTCGTCCCAAAAGTAATGCTTAGTATCATGGCGGAACCGCTTCTTCCCTTGGTGAGTAAAGCCATAAAGTAAAATACCACAAACAATAAAATTAACTAAATCAACGTACCAGGGTATTACCGAGGCATGTGCTACCGTGGCGACTGCTTCCAAGATTGTCGAGGCATGTGCGTCTAGAGTTGCCGAGGCATACACGTCCATGGTTGCCGAGGAATGCGTATCAGTGGTTGCCGCGGCGTGCGCGTTGAGAGTTGCTGAAGCATCGAGGGTTGCTGAGGCATGCGCATCCATGGTTGCCGAGGCGTGCGCATCCATGGTTGCCAAGGCGTACGCATCTATGGTTGCCGAGGCAACTAACAGTTGCTCATCCGAGAATGCATCATATATCTCTAAATCTGTGTCCTCCTCCCTATTACATTCTAAGCATGATAAGTGATTGGCCACTTGATTTTCTGTTCCTTTCATGTCCTTAATTTCAATGTCAAACTTCTGTAAAAGCAATATCCAACGAATCAAACGAGGTTTGGCATCCTTTTTAGCAAATAGATACTTAATTGCCGAATGGTCCGTATGAACAATTACCTTTGTACCAATCAAATAGGATCGAAACTTGTCAAATGCGTAAACTACGGCTAGTAACTCTTTCTCCGTTGTTGTGTAATTCACTTGAGCACTATTAAGAGTTTTACTAGCGTAGTATATTACATGAAAGGTCTTACATGTGCATTGGCCTAGGACTGCTCCTACCGCAAAATCACTTGTATCATACATGAGCTCAAAAGGTAGCGTCCAATCTGGTGGAACGACAATGGGTGCCGAGGCAAGCTTTTCCTTTAGGGTTTCGAATGCTTGGGTGCAAGAATCATCAAAATTGAAGACTTTATCCTGTTCAAGCAAATTGCACATGGGTTTAGTAATTTTAGAAAAATTATGAATGAACCTCCTATAAAAACCTACATGTCCAAGAAAGCTTCGGATTCCTTTAACCGAACTTGGTGAGGGTAATCTCTCGATCACGTCCACCTTGGCTTTGTCTACTTCAATTCCCTTGGATGAAATCTTGTGGCCGAGCACTATTCCTTCATCTACCATAAAGTGGCACTTCTCCCAATTAAGAACTAAATTGGTTTCTTCACATCTTGCCAACACATTCTCTAAATTGCCGAGGCAGCTGTCAAAGTCATTACCAAAAACGGAAAAATCATCCATGAAGATCTCGAGAAAGTCTTTAACTATGTCTGAAAAGAGTGCCATCGTGCATCTTTGGAAGGTTGTCGGGGCATTACACAATTCGAACGGCATCCTTCAAAAAGCATAAGTATCATATAGGCATGTGAAGTTTGTCTTTTCGTGATCTTCTAGTGCTATGGCAATTTGATTGTAACCTGAATAACCATCAAGAAAATAATAAAAGGGTTTACCTGCAAGACAGCCAAGCATTTGGTCAATAAAGGGTAATGGGAAGTGATCTTTCCTAGTGGCTTTGCTTAGTTTTCGATAATCCATACAAACCATTCAACCGGTCACAGTCCTGGTTGGAATGAGTTCATTGTTTTCATTACTTGCCACCGTTATACCTCCTCTTTTCGGTACACATTGTACCGGACTTACCCATGCACTATCAGAGATAGGGTATATGATGCCGGCATCAAGCCACTTGATGATTTCTTTCATTACAACCCCTTTCATGGCATGATTCAGTCTCCTATGGGCCTCAATCATAGGTTTGTGATCATCTTCCAACAAAATCTTGTGCATGCACACTGCCGGGCTAATTCCCTTCAAGTCGGCAATTGTCCACCCTATTGCCTTCTTGTGTAGCATCAACATTTTGATCAGCTTCTTTTCCTGCTCAGTCTGTAACTTAGAGGAAATAATTACAGGCAATGTTTTATCGGTTCCCAAGTAAGCATATTTTAGTTGCTCTGGCAACTGTTTCAACTCAAGAATCAGTGGTTGTTCAATAGAGGGCTTTTCGAGCTTACCTTCCTTACCTGAGTAATCTAGTGGTTCAAAGTATGACTTGGTTGATTGACTAACCAATTTGCCTCTTCTTGTTGTTCCTCATCGATTGGTTATTCATACTCCTCAAGTTCCTCTTGATCGGCAGTGTAGTTGCCGAGGTAACTAAATTCCTCGTCGAAGTTAAACTCTGTCGTGGCATGAAGAAGTTGGCATTCTTCTGGATCATCGGCATGCCTTAGGGTTTGTAACACATTTAGTTTAACTTGCTGGTCATTCACCCTCATTGTGAGTTCTCATTTTTCAACATCGATCAAGGTTCTCCTTGTTGCTAGGAAGGGTCTTCCGAGAATGATAGGTGCATGTTCATCTGCTTCATAATCCAAAACAATAAAGTCAGCAGGAAAAATAAATTTATCAACTTTTACCATCGTGTCTTCGATTTTTCTCTCTGGATGCACATAGGATCTGTCGGCTAGCTATAGCATAACTGTTGTAGGTCTTGCCTTCCCGATTCCTAGTTTCTGGAAAACTGATTTAGGCATCAAGTTTATTCTTGCTCCAAGGTCACATAATGCTTTCCTGACATAGTGGTTTCTGATGGAACAAGGTATTGTGAAACTTTCGGGATCCTTCAACTTGGGTGGCATGCGATTGTGCAACATGGCCATGCATCCCTCTGTTGCGGCAACTGTTTCAAACTCTCCTAGCCTTGTTCTTTTGGACACAATGTCTTTAAGAAACTTGGCATAGTTCGACATTTTTTCAATTGCTTCAACCAATGGCAAGTTGATGTGGACTTGCTTTAGGGTATCAAGAAACTTCTTGAATTGATATTCTTGCTTTTGTCGCTTCAACCTCTGTGGGAATGGTGGTGGAAGTCAGACATCTTCGATCCTTTCATTGGTCTGGAACCTGATTTACGGCATTGCTGGGGCAACTAGAGTTGTCGAGGCATTGTTAACTGGGGTTGTCGTGGCGTGCCTATCGTTGGTTGCCGAGGCATCCTTATCGCCGGTTGCCGCGGCAATTCTTGGTTCAGCATCTGAGGCTTTGCCGCTGAGTTCGTCTTGTTCTTTTTGTGGAGTTTTTTTATGAGCGAGCTTGAGCCGCTTTAAGTTGTTGGCCACTTCTAGTGGTGATCGCCTTACATTGATCATGGCCAGTTCCTCTTGCGACTTCAATATCGCTAGGTAAACCTCCTTGCGGTCTAGTATTTTGAGCAAATTTCCCGACTTGATTTTCCAATGATTTGATTGCCGCCTCTTGGTTTTGCAATCTCATCTTGGTCCTGTTAATAAAAGCATCAGTTTTTTTATGAAATTACTATTCTCATCCATATAAGATTCAATTTTCAACATAAAAGCATTGAGAGAATTTTCCAAAGAACTAGATGTTGTCGGTTGTTGCTGCGGCAACTGTTGTCGTGGCATATTCTGCTAGAATCCCGATGCTTGTACGTTCTGATTGTTCTGGTTTAGAGCATTGTTGGGATTACTCCATGAAAAATTCGGGTGCTTCTTCCAAGCTGGATTGTATGTATTGGACATCACATTGTTGTTCCGGTTGTAATTCCCCACATAAAAGCTGGATTTCCGATTCTGCATACATTCAGAAGAATCATGGTTACCACCACATAACTTACAAAAGGAATCCATTACCTTGATTCCTGTGTGTTGTTTGGTTTTTGCATGTTCTGGACCATCTTAGTTAGAGTGACCAATTGTGCCAAAATTGAATCTGATGATCCCAATTCATGTATTGTGGCTTGGCGTCTAACTCTTCCTTTTCTTGGCAAGCCTATTTAGAATTTGTATTGCTTCCTCCAGCGACTTATCTAGGAGTATGCCGTTTGCTGATGCGTCTAGCATCATCCTTGTTAGTGTATTCACAGCGTTGTAAAACATTGTTACTTGTGTCCACACTGGGAATCCGTGTAGGGGGCATTCGTGTAGAAGTTCTCTATATCGCTCCCAAGCCTCGTACATGGATTCATCATCTGCTTGCCGAAAAGAAGTAATTTCGTTACGAAGCCTATCAGTCAAATTTGTAGGATTAAATCGAGCAAGGAAATCACGACAAATATCGGTCCAAGATCCTATTGATCCGGCATGAATACTATTCAACCATGCTTTCGCCCTATCCCTCAGTGAATAGGGGAATAATCTTAGTTGTAAAACATCGGGGGTGACTCCTTGTATTTTGAATGAATTGCAAATCTTGAGGAAAGATTTAAGATGTTGTCGTGCATCTTCAGTTGCTGAGCGCCAAATTGACCAATTGTGTTGATCATATTAAACATCACCGGTTTCAACTCAAAGTGGTCGGCTTCAATTTTAGGTGTGACAACTCCTAGAATAAGTCCTTCAAGATCTTCTTCAAGATAGTCTCGAATAGTTCTGTTTCGTGCAAGAATCACTCCTCCTCCTGCTGGAACATCCTGATTCATATTGTTGTCTTCATTAGCCATTGCTACTCTTAACCATCGTCTAAGTCTTTGCAAGGTTCGTTCGATTTCTAGATCAAAGGGATATTCTGGTGTAATTGGTCTTGCCTTGGTCATATACCAATGCAAAACCAAAGTTTGTTAACCCTTTGAATCTTAAACAAGAAAAATAAAAAAGTGCAAGAAAATAAAAACAAAGTTGCTATTGCCAATCCCCGGCAACGGCGCCAAAAACTTGTTGCACGTAATAAGTGAGTTTGTTAACCCTTTGAATCTTAAACAAGAAAAATAAAAAAAGTGCAAGAAAATAAAAACAAAGTTGCTAATGCCAATCCCCGGCAATTGTGCAAGTGTACACGTTGCAAGTTTTAGTATAAAAGATATCGTCTCTACAGGGATTGGTGCCACTTCAAGAATCTAAATCCTTGCACTGTAAAAAGTAAAAGAACACAAGTAGAAGATTGTAGGCTTTTTAACTAATAACTAAACTAGAAAGCAATTAAGTAAAAGAATATGTAATTAAATGAGAGAGAATAGGCCAGGTTATCGTGAGTTGAGGTGTGATAGCCGATTGGATCGTCTTGGTAAAAGGGTTCAAGGGCAACTCAGTTGTCGTGGCAACTTGCACAGCGGGGTTGCTTTGGCAACTAATCGATGGTTGCCTGTGCGACTAACTGGGCAACTACTTAGGTGGCTGGGCAGCAACTTCAAGGTTCGGCGGAGCGTTCTTCAATGGTTTCTTCTTATCCCTAAGTCGAAACTCTAGCTATTTGTGCATGCCTTGATAGTACATCCCTGCGTGAATCAAGGGTGAACAACAACCAATCTTGTGCTCTTCTTAGCCGTTGAAATCCTTAACTTATCCCTAAGTCGGATTAATCTTCACCATCAATAGATTGAATAAAGACCATACTCATTCGTTTCTTGAATCTAACTCGCCAGATATTAGATAAATAGATGAAGTTACGAGATCCTCTCCCAATTCACTCGCAAACAAGAATAAAAACAAAAAATGAGTAAACCTTGAACTGAAAGTGCAAACTCTTATTACCTAAACAAAATCCAATTGTTTCTCACAACCATAAAACACTATAACCTTAGCCAAATAGATTTAGTTCATGGCTAGGTTCCAAAGAAACACAAGATAAAGAATTCCTAGCATAAACCTAATTGAACAAGAAAGAAAAAGATGAAGAATGGTGGAAGCCTCTTTGTCGATATCTCCCCCTTGATCTCTTCGTCAAAAATTATCTCTTCTCTCCCCCTTTGAGTTGACGACTTGATCCTTAATTTACAGGGCTAGGTCAAAGTCTTTTTTTGAGGAGGAAGTTAAGTTGGAATTAAATATCTTTAAAGAATATAATTCTTTATTATATTTAAATGCATTCTAGAACTTCTCTTATCTTCTTGGGATTTAATTTCTCTTTAACCTCTTCATGGAAATCAAACTCCTTTGGGATTTAGCTTTGCTCCACGTCATCTTGGGCTTATCTAGTCATCAATTTCGACTACCATATCATCTTATCCCTTGTCGAAAATTGCCTTGGCAACTAGCTCGGCATCTCCTTCATGCATTGCCCTGGCAACTGCGTCGACATCTCCTTCATGCACTGCCCTGGCAACTGGTTCCAGCCTTGTTTAGGCAAGTGATTCTGCACACACACAAAAGCATACCAAAGCAATATCTTTTCCCACAAAAATTACCAAGTTATGTAATCAAGCTCAACGGTGGAAAGAAACATGAATTAATGCATGAATGACTAATTATGCAACTAATATGAGCCTAAGTCTAACAATAATATGAGTAAAAAGGGTAATAAAAATAGTACTTTTGAACACTTATCAACCATTATCCTCTACCAAGGATTGATGACATGTTTTATCAGTTGAGGGGAGTTCGTGTGCTCTCAAATATCGACTTGAGATCAGGGTATTACCAATTGAAGGTAGTGGAAGAGGATGTTCAGAAAACAGCCTTCAGGACACGATATGAACATTATGAGTTCTTAGTAATGTCTTTTGGGCTTACCAATGCACCAGTAACTTTCATGGACTTGATGAACCAATTTTTTCAGCCCTATCTAAATCAGTTTGTGGTAGTCTTCATTGATGATATATTGGTTTACTCAAGCTTGGAAGAGAAGCATGATTTTTATCTTCGTATTGTTCTTCAGACCTTGAGGGAGAGACAACTTTTTGCTAAGTTCAGTAAATGTGAGTTTTGGCTTTCCTAGGTGGCATTTTTGGGCCACATTGTTGCAACAGATGGAATCCGGGTGGACCCGCAAAAGATCTAAGATGTGGTAGAGTGGAAACCACCTAGAAATATCACAAAAGTCTGTAGTTTTCTTGGGCTTACCATATATTATCGACATTTTGTTAAAGGTTTCTCCATCATAGTGGCGCATATGACCAAGTTATTGCAAAAAGGAGTCTCGTTTGAGTGGAACGAGAAAAGACAACAATGCTTCAAGCAGTTGAAGGCTTACCTTATGGAGGCCCTAGTGTTGACGTAACCCGAACCAGGAAAGGAATATGTTATGTTTAGTGACGCTTTGTTGAATGGGCTTGGTTGCATCCTTATGCAAGAAGGTAAGGTGGTTGCTTATGCCTCAAGACAGCTTAAGCCTCATGAATGGAAGTACCCTACCTATGATTTGGAGCTTGCTGCGGTTATCTTCGCGTTGAAGATTTAGAGACATTATCTGTATGGGGAAAGGTGCTACATCTACATCGACCATAAGAGTTTAAAGTATTTGCTCACCTAGAAAGAGTTAAATTTGAGACAAATGTGATGGATTGAGTTGTTAAAGGACTATGATTGCATCATCGAGTATCATCCCGATAAAGCGAATGTGGTGGTTGATGCTTTGAGTAGGAAGTCTATGTCAAATTTGAAGGTGATGTTTTCCTGTTTGAGGATGACCGAGGATGATGGATTGTTAACCGAGCTTCGGGTTGAGCCTACCCTAGTACAAGAGATCAAGGGGTCACAAGTTTTAGACGAAGAATTGGTAGCAAAGATTGAGATGGTTTAGAGAGGCGAGGTATCCGATTTTGAAGCGCAAGATGGTGGGGTCTTGTATTTCAAAGATCGATTATGCGTCTCAGCCTTAGAAGATTTGCAAGACCGTATCTTGTGCGAGGCGTATTGTAGCCCGTTTACCATGCATCTGGGTAGCAACAAAATGTATCAAGACCTTCATCCTTTTTATTAATGGCCTAGCATGAAAAGAGATGTGTTTGAGTTTGTGATAAGATGCTTAGCTTGTCAGCAAGTTAAGGCTGAGCATCAGGTTCCTTTAGGCTTGCTTCAGACCATCCATAATCCATAATGGAAGTGGGATCGTGTGACCATGGATTTTGTGACAGGTTTGCCCTTGACACAAAGGAAGCATGATGCCATTTTGGTGATAGTGGACCGTTTAACCAAGTCTACCCATTTCTTGCCTGTACGTATGAATTTTACGCTTGGAAGGTTGGCGCAGTTGTATATCCAAGAGATAGTAAGGTTGCATGGAGTGCCATCATCGATCATATCGGATAGAGATTCGTGTTTCACAGCAAGGTTGTGGAAGAAGATTCATGAGGCCTTGGACACCAAGTTGTATTTTAGTACAACTTTCCATCCTCAGACCGATGGTCAGTCTGAGTGAGTTATCCAGATCTTAGAGGATATGCTTCGGTGTTGCATCATTGATTTTGAAAGAATTTGGGAAGAACATTTACCTCTTGTTGAGTTTGCCTACAACAACCACTTTCAATCAAGCATCAAGATAGCTCTTTTTGAGGCCTTGTATGGGCGTAAGTGTAGAACACCCTTATGTTAGACTGAGCTAAATAAGAGAATAATCGTGGGGTCAAATTTGATTAGACAAACCGAAGAAAAGGTTCAGATAATCAAAGAAATATTACAAGTGACCTTTGATTAGACACATTGAATATGAGGTTTGTGACAAGGTATTTCACAAAGTCTCACCGTGGAAGAGAGTAATTCGCCTTGGGCAAAAGAGCAAGTTGAGCATAAGGTTTATCGGGACGTATGAGATTCTTGAGAGGGTTGGACCCGCAGCTTACCGATTATCTTTACCCCCAGAGATGGCACGTATACACAGTGTCTTCCATGTGTCTATGTTGAGGCGCTACCGTTCTAATCCTTCGCATGTTATCCTGCTTGAGGAGATTGAGATCAACACCGACTTGACCTATAAGGAAGAACCAATAAGAGTTTTGGACAAAAAAATCAAAGATCTTCGTAATAAGTGTATAGCTTTAGTCAAGATGTTGTGGAGGAACCACGGAGTCAAGGAAGCTACGTAAGAAGTCGAGAAAGACATGAAGTTGCTCTATCTGCATATTTTTCCAAATGATAAATTTTGAGGACGAAATTTTCTTTCAAGAGAGAAAATATGTAACGACCTAGATTTCAAAATCTAAGGGTCGGTTTAACTCGAAGTGTGGGCTTCGTGGTTGGTCCGGGAGTTTGGGGCATTTGTGAGCTTTAGTGAGCTAACATTTTGGTTTTGGGATTGGGTTCTTGGTTTGGTGTTGGGTTGAGAAGATGATGGGAGGGTATGATGGTAAATCCACTCATTTTGAAAAGAGGAAAGGCGGGGGAAACTTAATGTTTCTGCAAAATATGAAGAATGTGGTATCACCTTGTCTTTTGTTTTCCCCATTCTCTCTCATTTTTATCTTTCTCCCAAGAACCCAAGGTTAAAGGCTTAATATTTGTTCGTTTGAGTGAGAATCTCAGATTTTGAGTTGAGGGCAGTGTAACCATCTTCCAAGGATCCATATTTTGAGGTAAATTTTATTAAGTTTGGTGGAGGATGAGTTTTTGGTGGGGGTTGAGCAAGAGTTTAGGAATATGGGTTTTGGACTCTACTCCTCGTTGTGGAATCATACCTTTAACTCCTTTTAATCTGCCAGCAGTGTTGTATCTCTTTTTGCAACATTTAGTTGTAGTTAAGGAGGTTGGGGAGCACTCCAAGGACCGAGGGAAGAGGAAGGCTTAAGCTTGGAGGAGGGCTTGTTTCTCAGCTTTGGGAGAAAGGTTAGTACACTAATAACTTCTATGTATTCTTGGAAATCATCAATTTGTTTGCATGCTTGGTTTTATGATGTTTTGGTGTTGAATGGGTGTGAAAATGGTAGGAATCCACCTAATAGACTTTTCATAACTTGTACGATTAAATTGAGGCTTTGTTATACAAGTTAGGGGGTGCTTAGTGGGGTTCTCGAACTCCAGAATTCAAAATCTAGGTTCTCGTACAGGTATTGGGTGGACTAGTTCGGTACCCCTTTGTAGAAGATAGTCTTTTTTAGGTGTAATGAAAATGGGGTATCAATACCCATAGGGGGCGTACCGATACCATTGTTCCATTGAGAATTCTAATAGCAAAAAATGGTATCGGTACGCGTGAGGCATATCGACATCAATTTACGTATCAGTATACTTTCCTTGTATATTGATATGGGGTTTGGGTAAACCCCTTCAGCGTGATAAGCTGAGTATCGGTACGCGTAGGTGGGTATCGGTACCCACAAGAGCATATCGATACTCCTAGGCGAGTATCAATACTCACTGGGCAATCTGCCCAAGAAACTTCGTTTTAAGTTTAGGGGTTCTATAATTCAAGGACAAGGGTCCAAGTGGTCTTCTAAGGGGTAAATTGAATAGTAAAATTGAGAAATTGAGTTTCTAACTCTGTTTGTGGCCTAAATGATTTAATGACTTGGTAAATAAAAAGGGAAATTGCTTGTATTTGCAAATCTTAGGGATCCTTGGTGGATTATGTGTGAACGTACCAGGTAAGGGAATTTGTGTGGCTGAGTTATTTGATTGGTGGGATTCGGATACCCAGTGAGAGTGTTGCAACACAAGTTGATGAGACTCCAGATGTAAGTTCATGAGGCTGTGTGGCACCAGGCCTCATCCGATGATACTCGATGACAAATTTTGAATATGAGTGTACGTTCTCAAGGCTGTGTGACAGCGAGTCTCACTCTAAGTGTATGTTCCTGAGGCTGTGTGACACCGGGTCTCACTCCAGGTTTGTTAATATGATGTATGTATGTTGTGTGAGATAATACATACTTGCTTGCTATACGTTTAGGCGATTATGGTAACGCCATTGCTCATCTTATCATGATATCATAATTATAGCTTTCTCTTATTTATGATTTACATGAATCTTGGTTGAGTGGAAGTTTATCCATTGAGCTTCTTTAGCTCAGCATTTGGAATTGTTATTTCCATTCGCAGGTTAGTAGGTTGACGTGCATCGTTGGAGCACCATCAGAGTAGGACCTCAACATCGACTTGTGTCCGAGTATAGTACTTAGACTTATTAGGGCTATGTATTCGTTGGACCCTATGTTGTATTGTAACTCTCATTTTGGATTTCAACCTATGCGCCGAATGCTTTTTAATCATGTATTTTAAATTAAGCTTCTATGTAACGTTTTAACTATTTGATTATGTCAAGTATTTGAACTTATTGGATTTTATGACATGTTGTTTTGGGGCTAAATCTAGTAGCAAATTTATGGATTTTGGGTTGGGCTTGAGGCCCAATTGTGACATTCATTTTGGGGGTGTTACAAATAAGGAGATGATTTGCACAATACTTGATGATGCTAACTCGGGTTTGATATTGGAAACAAAATCCCTCAAAAGTTTTTGATGATTTGTAAGAAAAACAAAGGTTTTGAAGGGTTTTTATAGGTAAAAACTGACCTAGGGTTTTAGAGATAAAGTTAAGTTTTAGTTAAATTTAGAAAACCCCCTTTCAATGACTCATTTAAGGCTCCAACGGCTACGCGTGCCAATACGCTAATGATGTGTACCAAAACAATATATCGATATAAAATATCCCCGTACCGATCCCTAACTCGTACTGGTACAAGATCACCTATACCGAAACACTTCCCATGATACCCGTACAATACGTGATATGTAATATCCCAAAAACCGGTCTAGTCAAAATTAGGTTCCGGCGATCGGAAAATTTATGTTGAAATGTTCAAGCATTGCATCCATATTGTCTAAATTGTTTATTCCATAGTTAAGGGACCTTAATTGAACTTATTCTTAGTCAAGGAATTCTTTGACAATGCTAAAAATGAAGTTTTTGGGCAAGGTGTATCGATACAGGGGAAGTTGTATCGATACAGTTTGGTAAGATGTTTCGATACAGTCAGAAGCGTATTGATACTGTCCTAACGGCTTTAACACCTTTTGGAATTTTACTTAGCTGTGTCGATACAGTCCCACGTATATCGATATGGGTCCCTACTAAAGTCAAATTTAGTGACTAAAATTCATAGATTTAAGAGAGGTGATGATTCACCAGCATGCTTGTCAATCTCTCATGCGAATTTGATCTGATGAGGTAACCATTTATCATCAATCACCTTGAATTGAGTAAACCCTTTGCTTAGGGTAAGCCTTCTATTGGCTCTTTGATGAGGTAGATAGGGATTAGCAAACCCTTAGGCTTGGGAAACCTTGTTTATTGGCTGATTGGAAGGTGAATAATGATTAAAAGCTACTAAAATAAACAAAGGAGTAATTCTTATTCTTAATTTTGCAATCATCGGGATCAAATCTCACCTGTTTGCTATTCATCATTTTCCTCCTAAGCAAGCATCACCATTGTTTCTCAAGCTTACACCTCTCCATTAGAGCTCTTTTAGTTTAAGCTTCCTTAGATTTGAAAGCATCATTCCATAGCTATTTCTTGGGTAAGTATAAACCCTAAATCTATTGACAATTCCATAAGCCTTTGAAAGTTTAATTTCAAGATAAGCTTTTGTTCATCAAGCCTTAAATTTATGAGTAGCTGGTGGCTATCCTATTGATTCTAATAATCTTCTATTGTCCTCTCCTAGCTCAAGTATCGAAAGAAGCTAATCTATCGTCTCCATCGAAAGCTAGGGATAAAGGAATCGTTATCTGTGAGCCTTGTAGCCAAGGTGAGTATAGTCAGTGTCTTAAGAGTTGGCTAGGTGCCCAACTCGAATAATTGAACATTGAATTTGATATTACTAACCATTGAAATGAAGGCTTTTGCATAAAACATTATTGTAAGCTATGTATGGTAAGTAAGTGGTAAGTATTGCACTGAATTCATAAGCATTGCATAGATATGGTCATTGTTGAAAGCATTGAATTATTGATATGTTTATTGTTATGGAAAATTATTGATATATGTTATGGCCACTACCTATCGATATGAGATTATTGAACTATTGTTATGAACTTATTGTTATGAAACTATTGTATTGAACTATTGTGTATTGTACCTTGGGATCGAAGTGTTGGATACAATTGGCATGCCATAGAATCCGTGAGCTCATTGGTACGGGTATTGGGCCTCGGCCATGGTGCGGCGGAGGGATGTGTATTGTATTGGTCAATTGGTGACACAGCCATTATTGTTATTGTTGGTGTTGCGATGGAATTCGCGTATCCGGATACAGTTGAATCGATCCAAGGGAATTATTGGTTATTGATATTGCTTTTTTCATGATATTATGATATTGTTCATTGATGATATGATATTGTTAATGCCATGTTATTAGTTAAGAATGATGATTTTTCCATGTTTAACCATATGATTGATATCGTGTCTAGAATTGTCATGGAAGTATGTTAAATGACATTTCATGCTCATTCCTCATTATTGGCTACCTCACTTAGACTATATAAGTCTAATGCATTCATTTCTATAACATTTCAGGTTAAGAAAGGTACTGGATTGAAATCCGGGTTAGTTGGAAGATCGGCAAGTCACCACAAGCCTAGAGTAATGTGTCTTGACCTTATGAACTCCTAGAATGGTGGCAAAGTATCTAAAATAGTCCTTTATGGCTCTTTTGATATGTATTTGTTGCCTATGTTTTGTATAAGACTAAGTGACCTTAAAAGATTTGTTAAAAGTGACTAAAAGAGGTAATGTTGTATATTTGGCTCAAAATGGTGAAAACTTAGTAAATGGATTCAGATTAACATGAAATTTAGCATGCTAGTAGTTATAATGTTTAAAACTTACTGGTAAAATTTTATTGTATCTGGACATGAATTGCTAAGTCAAATCGAATATAAACTAGAGAAATTCTATCATTACAGGTCAGGGCATATCGATATGGGTGATGGCGTATCAATACGGCTAGGCATAAATTGGCTTAATAGAATAGGGCGTATCAATATGGTTTGGTCGTATCAATACAGAAATTGGTCACTGGAATTTGATGGAAAAATGGTATCGATACGGTCTTATAGCGTATCAATACAAGGTCAACGAAGTTAACCAGTATCGATACGGTCCTAAGGGTACCGATACGGTATTAGTTAAATTCAGTTGAAAGATGTAGAAAATAGTTTTACAGATTTACAAAGTGATCACTAAAAATCATATTGCTTAATTGAATAAGTAAATGAACTCAGAATAGTATGAAAATTTACAAGCTTGATATCATTAGACTGAATTTCATTTTAGCTTGGTTAATCACAGAAAGTGATATCTAAATTATAGTATTTGCATTTTAACCCCTAAAACCTGTATAAGTTAAGTAATAGTCCTAAACGATGATTCATTGCCCCTAATTGGATAATTGGGTTAAAGATTATTCAGTAATGTTTAAAAAGTATAACATTGATTAAGAGTTGGTCTTTGTGTGAAAATTTTATCGCATCGTTCACCACGCTCCGACCTGATTCTCGACCAGACCGGGAAGGGGGTGTTACACGATACCCCGTATTGATACCCCTAAGCCAAAGATATCATTTTTTAACTACAAGAAGCTCAAAAATTGAACTTAATCGAATCGATATGCATGTATATGATATGAGACCAAGATGTATGATAAAAAACATATGCATATTCCCCCTAGCAATTAGAATAAATGCATATAGGAACAAAAACACAAAAGCATGAAAATCAACCAAATTCAAGCAATATTTTAACACCAAAAAGGCTCTAAGGTTCAAGAAAGGCTAGTAAGCCTAACTCTCTCCTAAGAGACCAAAAACACTCTTTGTCTAAAGGTTTGGTAAAGATATCTGCCATTTGGTTCAAGGTGTCAACATATTCTAGAACTACCTCTTTTTTCAAGACATGATGTCTAATAAAATGATGCCTTATCTCTATGTGCTTGGTTCTAGAGTGTTGGATGGGATTCTTAGTGAGACAAATGACACTAGTATTGTCACACTTTAGAGGGATGGTACCTACATCAATTCCATAACCTAAGAGTTGTTGCGTCATCCAAAGACTTGAGCACAACAACTTTCGGCCGAAATATATTTCGCCTTGGTGGTAGATAATGCTACACTATTTTGCTTCTTAGAAAACCACAATATAAGCATACTACCTAGGAATTGACAAGTACCGAATGTACTTTTTCAATCTATCTTACAACCCCATAATCCTCATCCGAATACGCATGCAAACTAAATGAGGAATCTCTAGGATACCAAAGGCATAAACAAGGTGTGCCTCTAAGGTATCTAAAGATTCTCTAAACGGCTTGTAGGTGTGATTCTTTAGGACTAGCTTGAAATCTAGCACACAAGCAAACACTAGACGTGATATCTGGTCTATTTGCATTAAGATAAAGCAAAGATCCTATCATTGATCTATAAAGCTTTAAATCAACACACTTACCTCCTTCATCTTTGTCAAGCTTTGTAGATGAGCTCATTGGTGTGGCTTAAGGTTTCACATTCTCGAAGCCAAACTTCTTGAGCATGTCCTTGATGTACTTAGCTTGATTGATGAAGATGTCATCCTTTTTTTGTTTGATTTGGAGTCCCAAAAAGAATGAGATCTCCCCTATCGTGCTCATCTCAAATTCACCTTGCATCAACTTAGCAAAATCTTGGCAAAGCAATTCATTAGTAGAACCGAAAATAATATCATCAACATATATTTGTACTACTAAGATATCTTTGCCTTTTCTTTTAATAAAAAGAGTAGTATCCACCTTTCCTTTGTCAAAATCTTTTTCAATTAAAAAAATTGACAATATTTCATACCAAGCTCGAGGAGCTTGCTTCAAACCATATAAAGCTTTTGAAAGTTTAAAAACATGGTTTGGGTATTTTGGATCTTCAAAACCAGGTGGTTTCTCTACATACACTTCTTCATTTATAAAACTATTTAGAAAAGCACTTTTTACATCCATTTGAAAAGGCTTGAATTCATGATAACATGAAAATGCAAGAAGCATCCTAATAGCTTCCATTCTAGCTACGAGTGCATAGGTTTCATCAAAATAGATTCATTCTTCTTGAGTGTAACCTTGAGCAACAAGTCTAGCCTTGTTCCTCACTATGTTACCAATTTTATCTAGTTTGTTTCTAAAAACCCATTTAGTTCATATGGTAGATTTATTATTTAGCCTATCAACTAATGTCCATACATTACTTTTCTCAAATTGATTTAACTCTTCTTGCATACCCAATATCCAATAATCATCATTTAATGCTTCTTTGATATTTTTAAGCTCTATGCATGAGATAAATGCAACAAAATTACATGCATTTCTAAGAGAAGATCTAGTTGTTACCCCTTTGGATGGATCACCCAAAATCTCACCACTTTTGACATAGTTGAACTCCCTTGGGTAGTGACCTCCTTTTCCTCTAGAGACATGTCATTCAAGGCATCTAGAGGTGGATCTTGTACTTCTTCTTTATTTGGAACTTCATTCACCTTTGATGATTGTTCTCCACCATCATTGGCATCAAAAATTCCTAAATCATCATCATCACTCGGAAAGAGGTTATCATCAAAAACCACATGTATAGACTCTTCTACTACTAAAGTTATCTTATTAAGTACTCGATAGGATTTAGAGTTTAAAAAATAACCAAGAAAATTTGTTTCATCACTTTTAGCATCAAATTTGCCTAAATTGTGTTTTTCATTGCTTAAAACAAAACATTTGCATCAAAAAGGATGAAAATAGCTAATGTTAGAATTTTTTTAAGAAGCTCGGAAGGTGTTTTCATTAAAATAGGCCTAATCATTACATGGTTGACAATATAACAAGATGTATTAGTGGCTTCCACCCAAAAATACTTAGGCAAATTATTTTCACGAAGTATAGTTCTAGCCATTTCTTCTAAAGTTCAATTTTTCCTCTCAACAACCCTATTTTCTTGAGGTATGCAAGGAGAAAAAAATTATGGCTAATCCCATTTGAATTACAGAACTCCTCAAAAACTAGATTTTGAAATTCGGTTCCATGATCACTCCTAATGTGAGAAATAGAGTGACCAACATAATTTTGAGTTACTTTTGAAAATATGATGAATTTTTCTAAAGCCTCATCCTTGGTACTTAAAAATAGAACCCAAGTATATCTAGATTAGTCATCAACTAAGACAAATGCATATGATTTTCCACCCAAACTCATTGTTCTAATAGGGCCAAAAAGGTCTACGTGAATCAATTGTAAAACTCTACTTGTAGAAACATCATTAATAGGTTTGAAATAAACTCTTTTATGTTTGCCTTTTGCACAAGCATCACAAATTTTATCATATGAAAACTTTATTTTTGGAAAACCTCTTACAAGATCATTTGAAATCAATTTTTCTAAAACAGTAATACTTGCATGACCTAGTTTTATATTCCATAACCATGAATCATGTTCATCTTTAGCAACAAAACATGCATTTGAAATATGAATATCATCTAAATGCACCGTGTAAATGTTTCCTATGCGATGACCAATAAGCACAATTTTGTTGGTTTCAATGTTGATAATTTTGCAACCATTTAAATAAAAAAGTACATTGAAACCTTTATCACAAAGTTGGCTTATGCTCAATAAATTATGTTTTACACCATTGAAATATAAAACATTATCAATAAGGATAGAAGAGTGATTACCAATGGAACTAATTCCTTCAATGTGGCCTTTGGAGTTGTCACCAAATGTCACTACTCATTCACTCTTTGGTTTTACTCTAAGAATCAACTCTTGTCACTGGTCATGTGTCTCGAGCATCCATTATCAAGGTACTATGAGTTTGCACATGTAGCTTTGGCCTTGTAGCAATGCTCCCCCTAAAAACAAAGAATTACGTCTTGATTTTTGGTACCCCAATCTTTTTGGGTCCATGAGTATTAGCTCCCAAAATCTTGGTTCCATTGGGAATCCAATAAGCAATAACACTAACATCATTAGAAGTGATTAGTTCCTTAGGAACCCAAACACTTCTAATCCTCTTACCACAAGAAGGCCTTTGGAAGCTTCTTTGCTTGTAACACCAAAGTTCTTTTTCACATAGTTGGGTTTTGAAGATTGTCCTTTTTCAAAACTAGATTTTCCCACTTTGTTTAAGGAAGCTTTGAGATCACCCACTTTCTTTTGGTGATCATCATGAACTTTGGAGAGAATGTTGTTTAAATCTTGATTTTTCTTTTCAAAATCAATTTGTTTTGTTTGTAAATCCAAAACCTTCTTCGCAAGTTCCGACTTGGTTTTAGATAGGGAATAGTTTTGGTTTTTTTAAATTGGAAATATTTTCTTGTTTTTCAAAATCGATTCTTTATATTTCTCTACCAACTCATCATATACCTCTTGCAACTCATCATAAGCTTCTTGAAGCTCATCAAAAGTAGAATCAAAGTTAGATGAGTTAAAGGTTACCTTTGTCACATCCCAAAAACTGACCTAGTCAGAATAAGACTCTAGTGATCGGAAATTCTATATCGGATATACCCAAAAGAGTAATTTCATGATCCTTGTACCCAATTTTGTAATCAATGAAATTTAGGGGGCATTAAATTGATCTATGAACCTTTTTGTAAGAAATTCAAAGCTAAAATGCTGAAAATAAGTCAAGCATATCGATACGGTGAAACTAGTATTGATACGGTCTAATGGCCATAACTAACTTGCATGTTTTAGCCTATGCGTATCGGTACGGTTGGACCGGTATCGATACAATTTTGAACTAGGCATTTTGATACAGTAATACCTGTATCGGTACAGCCTAACTGCCATAACGAACTTACCTATTTAACCTAGGCGTATCGATACGGCTATATAGTGTATCGATACGGCCCTTTGTAAAAATATGTTTTAAGGCACAAATTGAAGGAAATGAAGGATAAGGTTCTTAGTCATCTCCTTGCTTGCCTCCCTCACGTGGGATGACTCTGAAAAGTGAACAAATGACCAATGATTACCTAGAATTGGGAAAAGGGGGATGAAGTGATAGAAATAATTAAACAAGCTTAGCCTTGCTTAGAGGAAAACACCCTATTGGTCCTTGGATAGGTGAAAAGTGATGAAATGATTAAGTTCCCTAATAAAAGACTAAATGGAAGCTTTCATCTTTGTTTCTAACATCTCACAAAGGCTAAACTCACCCTTTTGCCATCCAACAAACAAGCACCGCCATTGTTGTCTTCAACCTAAGCTCAAGCACACACCTCTCCTATTAAGTCTCTTAAGTCCAAGCTTTCCTTGATTTAAAGGTACCATTCCATAGCCATCAATCGGCTCGAAAATTGGAAGGAAACAATCTGTCAAATTCAACCAAGTCTAGAAGAAAAGGAATCGAAATTTGGAAACCTTGAAAGCTTCAGAATCAAGGTGAGTGTAGGCAATGAGCTATCCCATTGCATTCGTTTATCATTATAATTTGTATTTTTGTTTAAGGGCTCAAGTAGAGCAAGCTTGTATGGATGCTAATGGTAAGCATGGTAAGTCCTTACATTACTTGGACATGTCTATGAGTATATGTGTGATGTCTGATATGTTATGATTATGCTACGATACGTGGAGCTAAGGCTCAATTTCGTTTCCGTTGTGTTATGGCCTAAAGGCACCAAAGGTAAGATTTGTGATGATAAGTGAACTTGGACATTAGTGAACATTGGATACAATTGGCATGCCATAGGGTTATTCGAGCTCACCAAGTAAGGGATTGGACTACGGTCCTAGGCTACGACCTATATGTGGGGGAGAAAAGGATGGATTGTGTAAGGGACATTATCTGGAGCTGTGGCTCAAGGCTATGGCCTATTTTCGATATGTGTGGTGTACAGGGAATCCACGTATCCATTGGTTACCATGTCCAAGGAATTGATATGTGATTATGATATGTATTTTGTATATGGAAATGTGTTATTTGACTTAAGCATAAGATACAAGTATGATTTGTGCACTATATGTGTCATTCAAGCATGTTACTATGATGTTCATATTACTCGTCAAATATTTGCATTTGTTATGACTAACTCACTAGGCTATGTAAGCCTAACATTCGTGTGTCTCATGCATTTCAGGATCCTAGAGAATTTGGCCTTCGATCGTGGGTTGCAGTTGCAAGTCACTCCTACAAATCACATGTATGCTTATCTTTTGTCTTGAGCTCCTAGTAAGGTGGCATATGGTCTCAACATACTATGTATGTGCCTTTTGATGTGTGTGTAATAGCCTAAAGGTGACCAAATGTTTAATGGCTAATAGGGTATGTTTGCAAATTGGTTAAACTAGTTAAATGAGCCTAAAAGCTCTAAAAGGTAAAAACTAGGTAAATGGTTTCGAAACGCTCTAAAATTTTGTATGCTATTAAAAGTAAAGATATTTGACTTACTAGTAAAATTTGGTAATGTTGGACAAAAAATGGTAGGTTAATTCGAATAAAAACCAGCAAAAATCTGTTATTACATGGTAGGCGTATCGGTACAGGAGATGGCATATCGATACGGCCTTACATAATTGGGCCAAGTGAAATAGGGCGTATCGATACACAAAGGAGGTGTATCAATACGAAATTGGACAGTAAGGTCTAAAAATAAATGGTATCAATACAGCCCTAGGCCGTACCGAGACGGTCAACCATAGTCAACGCGTATCGATACGGGGATAGCTATATCGATACGAGCATGTTATTTAGAATCTAGAAAATGAAAATTTAGCTCAGCGTACTGATACGGCCCCAAGGGTATCGATACGAGGTTAGTTAATTCTATTAAAAGACATAGAAACCAATTTTAAGGAGTTTGCAAAATGGTCACTAAAACTTGTACAGTCTAAATTGGATAGGTAATCGATCTTCGTTAATAATGAAACTTCACAAGTTAATAATTGGTAGGTTTAATTGTAGTCCAGTAAAAACAAATCCAAATAACGAACCCTAATTTGTAAAAATTACGATTTAGTCCCTAAGTTCAAAAAAGGGTAAAACCGGCCCCGAATTGTGTAAGTCTTAATAAGATAATTTTGTTGTTGAGATACATATTTTGATATAATAATTGAAATTTTGAGTTGGACTAATTTGAAAAGAATTCAAAAATGTTTCTTAAGTCCAAACAACTTGAAAATATGTTTAAGGCTTTTTACAAGGCTTTGGAATGGTTTAAAATGTGTTTTAAGAAGCCAAACCTACGTTTTCAATTTCATCGTTCTGATACCGTGTATACCGTATCGATATGCTTTAGGGTTTTAGCAACAGGAAAATTCCAGTAGCCAAAGTCGATACAGCTTGGTTGTACCGATACGGAGTAGGGCCGTACCAATATGCTATGAAGCGTATCGATACTCTTTGTTTTATCCCAACAGCTCTTTCAACTACCCCCAATGGCTAGATTTCAATGGTATTTTATATCTCAGACCGTATCGATACGCTACCAACAGTATCAATACGCACAGGTCAATAAATGCTCAATGGTTCTTTCCCAAAAAAACCGTATCGATACGGGTACCCCACGTATCGATACGCCCTGCACTATAATAGGAAAATGAGCATGGAAATCATCCCCAACGGCTCCAATTCTATCCCAACAGTCCCCAATGACTAGAAACTCTATTGGGAGTATAAAAGGGACCTCCAAGCATCCATAGAAGACTAATGATCCACAAGTCAACAACATTATGATCAAATCATGTCTTAGTGCTTAAATTTCCATCCTTTGTATAGAAAACATTTGTGAGATTACATTGTTATATTTGTTCAAGTGTTTAGGATTGGGTGAGGGCTTAATTAGTGCAAACACACACCTATTAGAGGGATTTCTTATTTGCTTTGAATTTCTCTTTATAAAAGAGGGTTTACTCAAGCTTTGGGTTAAAAAGCTTTGAGTGTGTAAAAGGTTGCCTCCTAAGCCTAGAAAAGGGGGAAATTCAATAGTGAATTTGGGAAATCCTTAGTAGGAAGCTAAGGTAGTGGATGTAGGCTTTGGTTAGAAAGTCGAACTACTCTAAATTTTGTGTCTATTTTCTTATCATTTTGCTTCCATCAAAATCACCCACAAATCAATCTTATCCATACTTGGCAATCTAAATTGGTTGAAGAAAATTGAGCCTATCAATCCTAACAATTGATATCAGAGTGAGGCCCAATCGAGAAGGTTTAACCACCTATTGAGACGATCCGGAAGCTCGACCAACATACAAGTCAACTGGTGATAAATGGCACAATCAGTCGACAAGCCTCCATTCTTCAACGATGAGCATTATGCCTATTGGAAGAATATGATGATGTACTTCATCATGGCCAAGGACTACCACCTATGTGACCTTGTAGAAGATGGATTGTTCGTTCCACAAAGGAGGAAGGCGGATTGGAATGCCAATGACAAGAAGATGATGGAGCTTAATTTCAAAGGCTTGCACATTCTATTGTGTGCTTTGGGCCCCGATGTATAGGTAAAACTCTTTTCTTGTGAAGATGCCAATGAGGTTTGGGACAAGCTTGAAGCCACATACGAGGGAACAAATGAAGTAAATGAGACCAAGATAGGTCTTCTCAACCTAGAGTATGAGAACTTCAAGATGGACCCGGATGAAGACATCAAGAGGATGTTCGACCATTTCTCCACAATCGTCAATCAACTCAAAGGTCTTGGAGAGGAGATTTTAGAAGACAAACTCGTTCAGAAGTTGATATATTCACTTCCCGAATCATGAGAGGGCAAGACGACGGTTATCATCGAATCCAAGAACCTAAAGGAGCTCAAACTTGATGAGTTAATTGGGTCCCTTCTTACCCATGAAATGATGTCTACACCCTTGAAGAGGGAGAAGGATAAGAAGATCAAAGAGCAAGGCATTTATGTAAATGTCATTGCTCTTTCATCCTCCACATGCCAACATGTATAAGTGAGGAGGAAAGTGAAGATAAAGAGATGACTCATCTCTTCATGAAACTCACCTGATTCATGAAGAATGACATGGAAAAATCCAAACATGAATCGAAGAAGAAGATGAAGGATCCCCAAAAGAGCCATAGTTGCAAGGAGACGAGGCACACCAAATACAATTGTCCTCGCTTCAACAATAAGGGATCATCTTCAAAGAAAGCATATGTGGCAACATGGAGTGATGAAGACTCCACCAATGAAGATGAAGTTGCCCATATATGGTTCATGGCCCTCCAAGAGGGTGAGGTAACTTTTAACTCATCTATTTCTAATTCTTATCTTTTGATGAGTTAAAACAAGCCTATGATGAATTGGTTTTTGAACTCAAGGCTTCATTTTCGAAAAACAAAAAGTTAATTTCAAAATTCAAAACCGAAAATGATTTACTTTTGAAAACCAATTTAGAGTTTGAAGTAAAAATTAAAGATTTTGAGCTTAAAGTTTCAAATTTACAAGAATTGCTTCAAACGATGGAAAAAGATCATCAAAAGGAAGTTGATGATCTTAAGAAAGAAAAGGATTTGATTTCCAATGAACTCAAAAGAAAAACAATTTGGGAAAATCAAATTTTTATATTAGACAATCTAGTGCCCCTAGATTTTTTAATGGTAAATGTTTTAGAAGTGTTTGGGTTCTAAAAGAACTAATCATTTCACATAAAAAGATGAAATTGTAAAATGGATTCGTAAGGGGACTAAATTATGTGCTACTAACACTTATAGATCCAAAGCAATTTGGTTACCAAAAATCACTTGATTGTCTCATTTTAGGTGTGATGGAGATTGATCAACAAAGTACAACATTGAGGGGGAGCTCCATACACACAAGGAAAGCACTTGAAGAAGAAAGGCTTCAGATCCTCCCTTTGATTCAAGTGTCGTAAAAATTAGTTGAATTTCTTTTTAATTTAATTTATTTATTTTAATTCAACTAGTTTATCATAATTGTTGGACTAACACTTAATTAAGGGGAGCCATTTTAAAACCAAAAGTCTTATTTTTGTTAACATCTTTTAAAACCTCTATTGTTATTTTGAGCTTAAAGTCCTTTAAATTCTTTTTGATATAACAAAAAGGGGGAGAATTGATTTTAAAAAATTGATTTTTCAAGTTTTCAAGTGAATAAGGGGAGCTTTAATTACATTTAATTTTTAAAATCTCTTATTCAAATTTTTTTAAATACTAAGGGGGAGAATCACAAATAATTTTTCAAGTTGGTTTTATTATATCAAAAGGGGGGAGATTGTTGAGATACATGTTTTGATATAATAATTGAAAACTTGATTTGGACTAATTTGAAAAGAATTCAAAAATGTTTCTTAAGTCCAAACAACTTGAAAATATGTTTAAGGGTTTTTACAAGGCTTTGGACTGATTTAAAATGTGTTTTAAGTAGCCAAACCTGCGTTTTCAAAGTCATCGTACCGATATGGTGTATATCGTATCGACACACTTTAGGGTTTTAGCTACAGGAAAATTCCAATAGCCAAAATCCGTACCGATACGGCTTGGTTGTACCAATACGGAGTAGGGTCGTACCGATACGCTGTGAAGCGTATCGGTACTCTTTGTTTTATCCCAACGACTCTTTCAAGTACCCCCAACAGCTAGATTTCAATGATATTTTAAATGCCAGACCGTATCGATACGCTATCAGCAGTATTGATATGCACATGCCAATAAATGCTTAACGGCTCTTTCCCAAAGAGACTGTATCGATACAAGTACCCTACGTATCGATATGCCCTATACCAGAATAGGAAAATGAGCATGGAAATCAGCCCCAACGGCTCCAATTCTATCCCAACAGTCCCCAACGACTAAAAACTCTATTGGGAGTATAAAAGGGACCTCCAAGCATCCATAGAAGACTAATGATCCACAAGTCAACAACATTATGATCAAATCATGTCTTAGTGCTTAAATCTCCATCCTTTCTATAGACAACACACTTGAGATTACATTGTTATATTTGCTCAAGTGTTTAAGATTGGGTGAGGGCTTAATTAGTGCAAACACACACCTATTAGAGGGATTTCTTGCTTGCCTTGAATTTCTCTTTGTAAAAGATGGTTTACTCAAACTTTGGGTTAGAAAGCTTTGAGTGTGTAAAGGTTGCCTCCTAAGCCTAAAAAGGGAAAGAAATTCAAGAGTGAATTTGGGAAATCCTTAGTATGAAGCTAAGGTAGCGGATGTAGGCTTTGGTTAGAAAGCCGAACCACTCTAAATTTTGTGTCTATTTTCTTATCATTTTGCTTTCACCAAAATCACCTACAAATCAATCTTCTCCACACTTGGCAATCTAAATCGGTTGAAGAACATCATGCCTATCAAGCCTAACATTTGTTAAGCCTTAAAAGAGATTAATAAATGATCTGAATAAGTTTCTGTACTCTGATAAAGCTTCTGAACCTCCGATATGTTTTCTGGTAGCACTTTTCGACCCGGTTCTCTACCAGGTCGGGAAGAGGGTGTTACAACCTTAGGATCATCTTCTTCTTCTTGAAGCTCTTCTTCTTCTTGAAGCTCTTCTTTTTGAGTTAGGGACAAACAAGCTTAATGTGTCCCGACTACTTGCGCTCATTGTAAACTATTTAATCCTTCTCTTTCTCTTTGCTCTTGTTCTTGAACTGGCTACTTCTTGCTCATCTTCATCGGATGATTCCTCGTCACGCCAAGTAGCAACATGAGCCTTGAGCTTCTTCTTCTTCTCGAAGCTCTTCTTTTTGAGTTGAGGACAATCAAGCTTAATGTGTCTCGACTTTTTGCACTCGTAGTAAACTATTTAATCATTCTCTTCCTCTTTGTTCTTGTTCTTGAAATCTCTTATTTGATAGAACTTTCTTCCCTGGTTGGATTTCATAAACCGATTGAACCTTTTGGCTAGCATGGCCAATTCCTCCTCTTCATCTTCACTCGAATTATTCTCATCTTGCGAATCTTTGAGAGCAATCTCCACTTTCTTATTCTTCACCTCTTTCTTCTCCATCTTCTTTTTTTTCTTCTTTTCTTCTTCTCTTCCTTTCTTCATTATCTCATGAGTAAGGAGGGAACCCATAAGTGCATCGAGCTTCAAGGTCTTGAGATTCTTGGCTTCAATGGTTGTGGTTCTCTTTGCATCCCATGATTTGGGAAGAGAATAGATGAGCTTCCAAACAAGCTTGTCTTCTAAGATGACTTCTCCAAATCCTTTAAATCGGTTAACTATGACGGAGAAGTGATAGAACATCTTGGTGATGTTCTCATCTGGTTCCATCTTGAAAATCTCGTAACTCAAGTTGAGGAGTCCAATCTTAGTCTCTTTTACATCGTTGGTGCATTCATATGTGGTCTCGAGCTTGTCACTTATCTCTTTTGCACTTGTGCAAGAAGACATCTTTGAGTACTCATCCGGTCCAAGCGCACAAAAGAGCATGTGCATTGCTTTGTCGTTGACTTGTAATCTCCTTCGATCTTCATCAGTCATCTCTAGCTTGGACTTGGGAATTAACTTGTCTCATTCTCTCTTCATCGATATGCTTGGTCCATCTTCCACTACATCTCATAGGAGGTAGTCGTTGGATTTGATGAAGAGCCTCGTTTGATTCTTCCAATAGGGATAGATATCCCCATTGGAATAAGGTAGTTTGGTGATGGATTGAGACTCGTAGAGGTTGTTGTCAGAAGTGGAGGCCATGGCTTGACTTCTAGTTGATTGAATCACCTTCGGATCGTCTCAAGAGGATGTTAATCCTTCAAATGAGCTAGGCTCTGATAGCAATTGCTGGGATGATCAATCAATGGTGAAAATGGCCAAGAGGGGGTGAATTGGCAATTAAAAAGTTTAGAAGCAAATTGGGAAAATAAAAAGAATTGAGACACAAGAGTTATAGTGGTTCAACCTTCTAACAAGGTTTACATTCACTACCTTAGCTTCCTACTAAGGATTTTCCAAATTCACTATTGAATTTCTTCCCCTCTTCTAGGCTAAGGAGGCAACCTTGTACAACCTCAAAGCTTTGAGAAACAACTCTCTTTTACAAGAAAATGAATTGCAAACAAAATGTCCACTCAAAGGTGAAGTGTTTGCCCAAATACAAGTTCACTCAACCTCAATACTTGAATAAAAATGAATACAAACGAGAACACTCAAGTGTGTTACAAGATTTGACTCTAATAGGCTCAAAGATGGTTGGATTTGTGCTTGAATGCTCAAGACTTGTTCAACAGTTGTTGTTGTAGCTTTAGGGACTTGTTTATATACCTTATCATTGATTTCTAACCGTTTGGGTGGTTGAGATCATCAATATAGCCGTTGGGCTGTATTTTTCCCACAATAAATGATGTTAGGTAGCAGGTCATATCGGTACACGAAGAGCTGTATCGGTACCTACCATAAGAAGAAATATTCATTGTACAAAGGAGTATCGATACTCGAAAAGGCATATTGGTACGAAGAGTGAATTTTGCAAAGGCGTGTCGATACAGCTTAACCCGTATCGGTACGAGTTTTGCTTACTGGAATTTGAGAAATAAGTATGTGGAAAAAAGGTTTTGGTACGCCTAGGAGCGTATCGATACGGTATAACCACTTTTGAACTTATGGTTCCAATAAACTAACAAGGTAACGGCTAAAAATTTATTATCAAAAGATATTGGAAATTTAAACACCCCGTATTGGTACGCAAATAGTTGTACTGATACTTAAAAGCCATTTGGGTTCCTAGGTATGAATGGCATACCGATACGGCTTCAAGCGTATCGTACCCAATAGCCATTTTGTATAAAATGTTTTTCTAGTAGCCAAAATCAGTATCGATATGGCCAAGGATGTATTGATAGGCCAGGACCAAATTGAGCTATTTGAGTACAAAAACACTTCAAAAATATTTGGGGTTTTATTTTTTGACTTAGAAACAATTTGAAGTTTGAAATCCTTGTCATTTTGTGACACTTTTTGAGTACTTAAAAATTTATCCAATTTTACAAATTGGTCCTTTAAATTCTTTATTACATCCAAAATCAAATATTGGTTTTACACAATTTGAAGACATGTAGTACAATTAACTCTTTTTTAACATGTAAAGTTATTTTTTTTGTTGCCCTCTAGTTTTCAGGGCTTTATCCTGAATATTCCAGATCGACCCGCATCGTACACCTAGCTTTGATGAGTGAGTCTCCCAGCGGGGATTTCCTGCATACACAACACCTTGAACCTGAGATCTGTAGAGCTAATCTTTATTAGGTGCAAAAAAACCCCAATTTAAAATGAAAATCATAATTTGAAGACATGTAAAGCTTTTGATAAAAAAAAGAACCAGAGATCCACTTATTGGCCTAGTGGCTAAAGATGTTCATATTGTCTCATCTTGTATGGGTTCGAATTCTAGTATGGGAATGTAATCTCTATTGAGTCAAATAAACATTAAAAAAAACCCAAAAGCAAGAAAAAATAAGGTAATTTTAAATGAATATACGTTTTTAAATAAATAATTAGAAAAATGACCACCAAACTTGATTATTTTAAAAAATGACCCACTTTCAGTTCACGTAAGGCAAACTCGCTTTTTGTAGGACGCGAGTTTTGTGTGGAGTAAGTTGGTAAGAAAAAAATTAATTTACTGCGTTTTTTACACAACTCACTTTAATAAGGCATGAGTTTGAAACTCGCTTTTGGTAGGACGCGAGTTTAGGCTACTTGATCTGAAAGAATGTCATTTTTTATAAATAATCAAATTTAGAGTTATTTTTAATTAATTATTAAAAATATATTCATTTAAAATTGCCAAAAAATAACGTCTCGGAAAACAAAAGGGAACAGCAAAAGGCAAACTAAAGCCAACAGGAAACGAAATGTCAGAGAAAAGTAGAAAGATCCAAAAAGATGATCAGCTAAACTAAACTTTTCCTCTTCGACATCAAAGGAGCAGATCTGTCTAAAAAACCCCCTTAATGTAAGGCTAATATAAGGCATTTTATTCTTGACCCTTAGACCCAAGTGGTAAAATTATAACCGTTTGATTTGTTTGTTTCTTTTTAAAAAAAAAATAGTTACCAGGTGAATCGGTTAGGGTAAAATATGAGGGTTAAAGCCTCCAAAATCCTCTTGTTGAGCGGGAAAACATATTAGCTTAGGGTTGAACGAAGAAGAAAATGGATATTGGGTTCTCTGCAAGTAAACATTTTGCATTCTCAATCGAAGCAGCAAACTTTCTCCCTTGCTAAAAGCATGTAGCTTTGGGTTTAGTTGGCATTTCCGTAAGTCTACTAAGTCTCCTATAAATTTGGTGAAGACTTGTTGTTTCAAACTCCCAAGGTGTGGGTCTTTTAAACTTTGGAAACTCATATTTCTGTTTATCTTTTTGGCTATTGTTTTTGGTTGTTTAGTGTTTCTGGGATTGGGTTGATTGTTGAGTAAAAGATAGTTCTTTGTTTTATGATTAATGGGTTTTGTTTAATTTTATTGAATATGGTTCTGGATGATACGTTTCCAAACAAGATTTTAAGGTAAGATTCTTATTTCTATATATTCTTAAAACTTGAAATAAAGGCGTGTTTTTTGCGATTTCTAAAAATTTGGAGATGTTTTTTGCGTACACTTTGTGAACAAACGGGTAATTTTTTTCTTATTTCTATATCACCACAGTCATGAAATATATATAATATAATATTAATGTGAATTTTTGGAAAAATGAAATTATGAGGGTTTTGGGAGCTTTATCAAGTGTTAGTTTTGGTTAAAGTACCTGCTTAAACTTGCGTAGATTTGATTTATTGGGTAATGTTTTGCATATGTTCTAAATGATAGATTTCGAAGAGAATAGAGTTTTTTTATGCTTTACTTATGTTCTTGGGTTCACTCACCATCAAAGAATTTAGGAATAACTTGTACATATATTTTCCCGAATATTTCGTTCTTTCATATGGAACCAAGAATTTATGAATAACTTATCTACCTTAGGTAGGTCTAACTGGTATGCAAACAATGGTTTGAGTATAGACCACATATATTGTTCGATTTATGGACTTGTAGAATAGTAGAAATTAGTTGTGATTTATGAGAGTTTAAAGAGGTTGGCAGATAGATTCTGTAAATGTATTGATCTGATATGGAAACAACCAAGAGCCTCCATTGGTTAGTACTCCAAGGAATAAGATGTTTAGCATACCCACCAATTTTCCTTATAATTCATTTCAGGCTTGGTACGTATGTTTATTATAATTGATTGGTGTATGGCCTTTAACCAAAAGTGAAATTTTGAAAAAACTAAAAAGGTGCATAAATTATTTTAGTATTTGGATTTAGACAAGTTTTAGATACGGATATAGTTACATTTTTATGGTATTTTTGTAAAAATTGAAAAAGACATATGGAATCTATATTCTTTTGAGTTATGTATTGTATACAAAATATTGTATAGAAAATATTCTTTACATGATATTGGTTGTGTATGGAGTCTAATGTTATTTATAGAGGTTTATGGGTGCACACTACAGTGCTTTATGCATTAAAGTTTAGTAGGTTAGCAATTTTAAGATATGTACATGATTAGATTAACAATGAACGCATGTATGCATGTACAAGCTAGTTTAGTAGTTGGTGCTGGAGATACATTGAATTTGAATTCCCCGGATTTACCAATTTTTTTACATACTTAGTCAGTCTGCAATTTCAATTGTGAATTTTATCTCTTTGTATTTTCATGATCGAAAGAAGAAGGGAACGATGTTTTGTTGAGCCAGTTCCGGTCAGTTAAAATGAGTTGCACAAATGAAAACAATATGTAAATTGAAAACTAAATAGGCTTATTATATCAAATATTGCCTATGGCTTGTGTTGCTCTTTTACAAGTGTATGGCTTATTTCCTCTTAATATTTATATTTGCAGTTCAAAAGTATGAGAGGAATCAATTGTTCGCTCGGCTCTAATTTCTTTCACTTCATGAATTTGATGAAAACGCTCTAGTTTTTCTCTATCGTTAAAAAAAGGTTTAAGAAATTTGTATTTTGAAGATTAGGTTGAGGTTGATATTGATTAGAACAAGATCCTTAACCTCTTTTAAAACAATGATGTTTGGCTCTTGAATGTTTGGTTCTAGGAGGCATGGTTTAAAAGATGAAGAGTTTTGGCTACAAAATAATGGTTGGGGATTTTGACAAACACTTGGTGTGAGCAAGAGTTTGAGAAAATTTTAGAAAAAATTTAAAAATGATTGGGTGAAACCTCCTACAATAAACACAATATATACCAACTACATTATCAACCCAATGCATCAATTTAAGCACAAAAACTATATTTTTCTTCAAAATTTGAAACGGCCAATAAAGATAAATTTTTTGAAATTTTTCATGAATCCATGAGAATAACCATGGGTTTTCTTAAAATCATGTTTAAAGGTATGAACAAAAAATAATGAACAAGATTTAAAACAATTTTAAGCAAGAAAAACATATTTTTAAATCATAGAAATTCATATATTTTCATAAAATTGAAGAGAATAAAAAGACAAGATTTAAGATGAATACCTCAAGAGATTGAAGAAGATGATGATGATAATCCCAAAAACTTGAGAGATATTGCACGAAGAAGGTAAGATTCTGAAAGGATTTAGGAAGTTGAATCTTCAAGTTTGGTCGAATGATAGAGCAAATGTTAGGGTTTGGTTATTAAAAAAATACTTTTTAAGTTAAAAATACTCTCAACACAGTGAAACTGCCCGACTAGTTTTGAAACCAGCTTGGTGGTTTCGGAACCAATATCCCAAAATATCAAACTTTTCAACACTGCCAAAATGGTTTTGAAACCAGAGTAGATGGTTTCGATACCACTGACCCCAAAATATCAAACTTTTCAACGCTGCCAAAATGGTTTCGGTACCTACATTTTTCTTATACTTAGTTGAGCTATTTTTTTATTTTAGTTGACCACGTGTAAAGATTTCGGTACCTACATTTTTCATTACAACTTATGTAATTAAGAACGTATAAAGCTTAGTACTTTAGGTACCTACTGAAATTATTACCATGCATATAAGGAACTAGGTTTTCTTGTAGGCAACTACGTATGTACATAACTTCTTACACTTAGTTGAGCTACTTTTGCTTTTGGTGTCCAAGTGTAAAGAATTTGGTACCTACATTTTTTTATTACAAAATATGTAATAAATTACGTATAAAGCTTAGTACTTTAGGTACCTACTGAAATTCTTACCAAGTGTGTAAGGAATTACGTTTTCTTGTAGCCAAGTATGTATGTACATAACTTCTTACACTAAGTTGAGCTAATTTTGCTTTTGGAGACCACGTGTAAAGAATTCGGTACCTACATTTTTTATTACAAAATATGTAATAAATTACGTATAAAGCTTAGTACTTTAGGTACCTACTGAAATTCTTACCAAGAGTGTAAGTAATTACGTTTTCTTGTAGCCAACTATGTATGTACATAACTTCTTACACTCAGTTAAGCTACTTTTGCTTTTGGTTACCACGTGTAAAGAATTTGGTACCTACATTTTTATTACAACATATGTAATAAATGACGTATAAAGCTTAGTGCTTTAGGTACCATCTTAAATTCTTACCAAGCGTGTAAGGAATTAGGTTTTGTTGTAGGCAACTATGTATGTACATAAATTCTTACACTTAGTTGAGCTACTTTTGCTTTTGGTGACGACATGTAAAGAATTCGGTACCTACGTTTTTTATTACAGCTTATGTTATAAATTACATATAAACGTTAGTAATTTAGGTACCTACTGAAATTCTTACCATGCGTGTAAGGAATTACGTTTTCTTGTAGCCAACTATGTATGTACATAACTTTTTACACATAGTTGAGCTACTTTTGTTTTTGGTGACCAAGTGTAAAGAATTCGGTACCTACATTTTTTTATTACAACATATGTAATAAATTGCGTATAAAGCTTATTACTTTAGGTACCTACTGAAATTCTTACCAAGTGTGTAAGGAATTAGGTTTTCTTGAAGGTGACTATATATGTACATAAATTCTTACACTTATTTGAGCTACTTTTGCTTTTGGTGAGCAACTATAAAGAATTCGGTAGCTACGTTTTTTATTACAATATATGTAATAAATTACGTTTAAAGCTTAGTACTTTAGGTACCTACTAAAATTCTTACCAAGAGTGTAAGTAACCACGTTTTTCTTGAAGCCAACTATGTATGTACGTAACTTCTTACACTTAGTTGAGCTACTTTTGCTTTTGGTGACCACATGTAAAGAATTCGGAACATACGGTTTTATTACAACATATATAATAAATTACGTATAGAGCTTAATAATTTAGGTACCTACTGAAATTCTTACCAAAAGTGTAAGGATTTATGTTTTCTTGTAGCAAACTATGTATGTACATAAATTCTTACACTAAGTTCAGCTACTTTTGCTTTTGGTGACCAAGGGTAAAGAATTCGGTACCTACGTTTTTTATTACAACATATGTAATAATTTACGTCTAAAGCTTAGTAATTTAGGTACCTACTAAAATTCTTACCAAGAGTGTAAGTAATTAAATTTTTCTTGTAGCCAACTATGTATGTACATAACTTCTTACACTTAGTTGAGCTACTTTTGATTTTGGTGACAACGTGTAAACAATTCGGTACCTACGATTTTTATTACAAAATATGTAATAAATTACGTATAAAGCTTAGTACTTTAGGTACCTACTGAAATTTTTACCAAGCAAGTAAGGAATTAGGTTTTCTTGTAGGCAACTATGTATGTATATAAATTCCTACACTTAGTTTAGATACTTTTGCTTTTGGTGACCACGTGTAAAGAATTTGGTACCTACGTTTTTTATTACAACTTATGTAATAAATTACGTATAAAGGTTAGTAATTTAGGTACCTACTGAAATTATTACCATGCGTGTAAGGAATTAGGTTTTCTTGTTGGCAACTATGTATGTACATAACTTCTTACACTTAGTTGAGCTACTTTTTTTCTTTTGGTGACCACGTGTAATGAATTCGGTACCTGCGTTTTTTATTACAACTTATGTAATAAATTACGCATAAAGGTTAGTAATTTAGGTACCTAGTGAAATTCTTACCATGAGCATAAGGAATTAGGTTTTCTTGTAGGCAACTATCTATGTGCATAAATTTTTACACTTAGTTGAGCTACTTTTGCTTTTGGTGACCAAGTGTAAAGAATTCAATGCCTACATTTTTTATTACAACATATGTATTAAATTACGTATAAAGCTTAGTACTTTAGGTACCTACTGAAATTATTACCGTGTAAGGAATTAGGTTTTCTTGTAGGCAACTATGTATGTACATAAATTCTTACACTTAGTTGAACTACTTTCACTTTTGGTGACCACATGTAAAGAATTCAGTACCTAAGTTTTTCATTACAACTTATGTAATAAATTACGTATAAAGCTTGGTAATTTAGGCAAAAGCTGAAATTCTTAGCATGCGAGTAAGGAATTAGGTTTTCTTGTAGGCAACTATGTATGTACATAACTTCTTACACTTAGTTAAGCTAATTTTGCTTTTGGTGACCAAGTGTAAAGAATTCGGTACCTACGTTTTTTATTACAACATATGTAAAAAATTACGTATAAAGCTTCGTACTTTAGGTACCTACTGAAAATCTTACCAAGTGTGTAAGGAATTAGGCTTTCTCGTTGGCAACTTTGTATGTACAAATATTCTTACACTTATTTGAGGTATTTTTGCTTTTGACGACCAAGTGTAAAAAATTCGGTACCTACGTTTTTTATTACAACCTTTGTAATAAATTACTTTTTGAGCTTAGTACTTTAGGTACCTACTGAAATTCTTACCAAGAGTGTAAGTAATTACATTTTCTTGTAGCCAACTATGTATGTACATAACTTCTTACACTTTGTTGAGCTACTTTTCCTTTTGGTGACCACGTATAAAGAATTCGGTACCTACATTTTTTCTTACAAAATATGTAATAAATTATGCATAAAGCTTAGTACTTTATGTACCTACTGAAATTATTACCAAGAGTGTAAGAATTTACGTTTTCATGTAGCTAACTATGTATGTACATAACTTCTTACACTTAGTTAAGCTACTTTTGCCTTTGGTGACCACTTGTAAAGAATTCGGTACCTACGTTTTTTATTACAACATATGTAATAAATTATATACAAAGCTTAGTACTTTAGGTACCTTTTGAAATTCTTACCAAGCGTGTAAAGAATTAGGTTTTCTTGTAGGCAACTATGTATGTACATAACTTATTACACTTAGATAAGCTACTTTTGCTTTTGGTGACCACGTGTAAAGATTTTGGTACCTACATTTTTTATTACAACATATGTAATAATTTAAGTTTAAAGCTTAGTACTTTAGGTACCTACTGAAATTCTTACCAAGAGTGTAAGGATTTACGTTTTCTTGTAGCCAACTAAGTATGTACAAAAGTTCTTACACTTAGTTGAGCTACTTTTTCTTATGGTGACCAAGTGTAAAGAATTTGGTACCTACGTTTTTTATTACAACATATGAAATAAATTCCTTATAGAGCTTAGTACTTTAGTACCTACTGAAATTCTAACCAAGAGTGTAAGGATTTACGTTTTCTTGTAGCAAACTATGTATGTATATAAATTCTTACACTTAGTTGAGCTACTTTTGCTTTTGGTGACCAAGTGTAACGAATTCGGTACCTACGTTTTTTATTACAACATATGTAATAAATTACGTTTAAAGCTTAGTACTTTAGGTACCTACTGAAATTCTTACCAAGAGTGTACGTAATCACGTTTTCTTGTAGCCAACTATGTATGTACATAACTTATTACACTTAGTTGAGCTATTTTTGCTTTTGGTGACCACGCGTAAAGAATTCGGTACCTACGTTTTAATTACAAAATATGTAATAAATTACGTATAAAGCTAAGTACTTTAGGTAGCTACTGAAATTCTTACCAAGCGTGTAAGAAATTAGGTTTTGTCGTTGGCAACTTTGTATGTACATAAATTCTTACACTTATTTGAGCTACTTTTGCTTTTGACGACCAAGTGTAAAAAATTCAGTACCTACGTTTTTTATTACAACCTTTGTAATAAATTACATATTGAGCTTAGTACTTTAGGTACCTACTGAAATTCTTACCAAGAGTGTAAGTAATTACATTTTCTTGTAGCCAACTATGTATGTACATAACTTCTTACACTTTGTTGAGCTACTTTTCCTTTTGGTGACCACGTATAAAGAATTCGGTACCTACGTTTTTTATTACAAAATCTGTAATAAATTACGTATAAAGCTTAGTACTTTATGTACCTACTGAAATTCTTACCAAGAGTGTAAGTATTTACGTTTTCATGTAGCTAACTATGTATGTACATAACTTCTTACACTTAGTTAAGCTACTTTTGCTTTTGGTGACCACTTATAAAGAATTTTGTACCTACGTTTTTTTATTACAGCATATGTAATAAATTACATACAAAGCTTAGTACTTTAAGTACCTTTTGAAATTCTTATCAAGCGTATAAGGAATTAGGTTTTCTTCTAGGCAACTATGTATGTACATAACTTTTTACACTTAGATGAGCTACTTTTGCTTTTGGTGACCACGTGTAAAGATTTCGCTACCTACATTTTTTATTAAAACATATGTATTAATTTAAGTTTAAAGCTTAGTATTGTAGGTACCTACTGAAATTCTTACCAAGAGTGTAAGGATTTACGTTTTCTTGTAGCCTACTAGGTATGTACAAAAATTCTTACACTTAGTTGAGCTTCTTTTTCTTATAGTGACCAAGTGTAAAGAATTTGGTACCTACCTTTTTTATTACAACATATGAAATAAATTACTTATAGAGCTTAGTACTTTAGGTACCTACTGAAATTCTAACCAATAGTGTAAGGATTTACGTTTTCTTGTAGCAAACTATGTATGTACATAAATTCTTACACTTAGTTGAGCTACTTTTGCTTTTGGTGACCAAGTTACAACATATGTAATAAATTACGTTTAAAGCTTAGTACCTTAGGTACCTACTGAAATTCTTACCGAGAGTGTAAGTAATCACGTTTTCTTGTAGCCCACTATGTATGTACATAACTTCTTACACTTAGTTGAGCTACTTTTGCTTTTGGTGACAACGCGTAAAGAATTCAGTACCTACATTTTTATTACAAAATATGTAATAAATTACGTATAAAGCTTAGTACTTTGGGTAGCTACTGAAATTCTTACCAAGCGTGTAAGAAATTAGGTTTTCATGTCGGCAACTATGTATGTACATATATTCTTAGACTTAGTTGAGCTACTTTTGCTTTTGGTGACCACGTGTAAAGAATTTGGTACCTACCATTTTATTGCAACTTATGTAATAAATTACATATAAATGTTAGTAATTTAGGTACCTACTGAAATCCTTATCATGCGTTTAAGGAATTAGGTTTTCTTGTAGGCAACTATGTATGTACATAACTTCTTACAGTTAGTTGAGCTACGTTTGCTTTTGGTGACCAAGTGTAAAGAATTCGGTACCTATGCTTTTTATTACAACTTATGTAATAAATTACGTATAAAGTTTAGTAATTTAGGTACCTACTAAAATTCTTACCATGCATGTAAGGAATTAGGTTTTCTTGTAGGAACTACGTATGTACATAACTTCTTACACTTACTTGAGATACTTTTGCTTTTGGTGACCAATTGTAAAGAATTCGGTAAGTACGTTTTTTTACAACATATGTAATAAATTACGTATAAATGTTAATACTTTAGGCACCTACTAAAATTCTTGCCAAGTGTGTAAGGAATTAGGTTTTCTCGAAGGCAACTTTCTATGTACATAAATTCTTACACTTATTTGAACTACTTTTGCTTTTGGTGACCAAGTGTAAAGAATTCGGTACCTACATTTTTTATTACAACTTATGTAATAAATTACGTATAGAGCTTAGTACTTTACGTACCTACTGAAATTCTTACCATGAGTGTAAGTAATTACGTTTTCTTGTAGCCAACTATGTATGTACATAACTTCTTACACTTAGTTGAGCTACTTTTGCTTTTGGTGACCACGTGTAAAGAATTCGGTACCTACGTTTTTTATTACAAAATATGTAATAAATTACGTTTAAAGCTTAGTACTTTAGGTACCTACTGAAATTCTTACCGAGAGCGTAAGTAATTACGTTTTCTTGTAGCCAACTATGTATGTACATAACTTCTTACACTTAGTTAAGCTACTTTTTCTTTTGGTGACCACGTGTAAAGAATTTGGTAGCTACGTTTTTTATTACAACATATGTAATAAATTACGTTTAAAGCTTAGTAATTTAGGTACCTACTGAAATTCTTACCAAGGGTGTAAGTAATTATTTTTTTCTTGTAGCCAACTATGTATGTACATAACTTCTTACGCTTAGTTGAGCTACTTTTGCTTTTGGTGACGTGTAAACAATTCGGTACCTACGAATTTTATTACAAAATATGTAATAAATTACGTATATAGCTTAGTGATTTAGGTACCTACTGAAATTCTTACCAAGCATGTAAGGAATTAGGTTTTCTTATAGGCAACTATGTATGTACATAAATTCTTACACTTAGTTGAGATACTTTTGCTTTTGGTGACCACCTGTAAAGAATTCGAAACCTACATTTTTTATTACAAGTTATGTAATAAATTACGTTTAAAGCTTAGTACTTTAGGTACCTACTGAAATTCTTACCAAGAGTGTAAAGATTTACGTTTTCTTGTAGCCAACTAACTATGTACAAAAATTTGTACACTTAGTTGAGCTACTTTTTCTTTTGGCGTCCAAGTGTAAAGAATTTGGTACCTACGTTTTTTATTACAACATATGAAATAAATTTTGTATAGAGCTTAGTACTTCAGGTACCTACTTGAATTATTACCAAGAGTGTAAGGATTTACGTTTTCTTGTAGCAAACTATGTATGTACATAAATTCTTACACTTAGTTGAGCTACTTTTGCTTTTGGTGACCAAGTGTAAAGAATTCGGTACCTACGTTTTTTATTACAACATACGTAATAAATTACGTTTAAAGCTTAGTACTTTAGGTACCTACTGAAATTATTATCAGGAGTGTAAGTAATCACGTTTTCTTGTAGCCAACTATATATGTACATAACTTCTTACACTTAGTTGAGCTACTTTTGCTTTTGCTGACCACGCGTAAAGAATTCGGTACCTACATTTTTATTACAAAATATGTAATAAATTACGTATAAAGCTTACTACTTTAGGTACCTACTGAAATTCTTACCAAGCGTGTAAGAAATTAGGTTTCCTTGTAGGCAACTATGTATGTACATATATTCTTACCCTTAGTTGAGCTACTTTTGCTTTTGTTGACCACGTGTAAAGAATTCGGTACCTACGTTTTTTATTACAACTTATGTAATAAATTACATATAAAGGTTAGTAATTTAGGTACCTACTAAAATCCTTACCATGCGTGTAAGGAATTAGGTTTTCTTGTAGGCAACTATATATGTACATAACTTCTTACAGTTAGTTGAGCTACTTTTGCTTTTGGTGACCAAGTGTAAAGAATTCGGTACTTATGCTTTTTATTACAACTTATGTAATAAATTACGTATAAAGGTTAGTAATTTAGGTACCTACTAAAATTCTTACCATACATGTAAGGAATTAGGTTTTCTTGTAGGCAACGACGTTTGTACATAACTTCTAGCACTTAGTTGAGCTACTTTTGCTTTTGCTGACCAATTGTAAAGAATTCGATAAGTATGTTTTTTTACAACATATGTAATAAAATACGTAAAAACTTTAATACTTTAGGTAGATACTGAAATTCTTGCCATGTATGTAAGGAATTTGGTTTTCTCGAAGGCAACTTTCTATGTACATAAATTCTTACACTTATTTGAGCTACTTTTGCTTTTGGTGACCAAGTGTAAAGAATTCGGTACCTACGTTATTTATTACAACTTATGTAATAAATTACGTATAGAGCTTAGTACTTTACGTACCTACTGAAATTCTCACCAAGAGTGTAAGTAATTATGTTTTCTTGTAGCCAACTATGTATGTACATAACTTCTTACACTTAGTTGAGCTACTTTTGCTTTTGGTGACCACATGTAAAGAATTCGGTACCTACGTTTTTTATTACAAAATATGTAATAAATTACGTATAAAGCTTAGTACTTTAGGTACCTACTGAAATTCTTACCAAGAGCGTAAGTAATTACATTTCCTTGCAGGCAACTATGTATGTACATAACTTCTTACACTTAGTTAAGCTGTTTTTGCTTTTGGTGACAACATGTAAAGAATTTGGTACCTATGTTTTTATTACAACATATGTAATAAATTACGTATAAAGCTTAGTACTTTAGATATCTTCTGAAATTCTTACCAAGCGTGTAAGGAATTAGGTTTTCTTGTAGGCAACTATGTATGTACATAAATTTTTACACTTAGTTGAGCTACTTTTGCTTTTGGTGAAGACGTGTAAAGAATTCGGTACCTACGTTTTTTATTACAACTTATGTTATAGATTACATATAAAGGTTAGTTATTTAGGTACCTACTTAAATTCTTACCATGCGTGTAAGGAATTAGGTTTTCTTGTAGCTAACTATGTATGTACATAACTTCTTACACTTAGTTGAGATACTTTTGCTTTTGGTTACCAAGTGTAAAGAATTCGGTACCTACGGTTTTTTATTACAACATATGTAATAAATTACGTATAAAGCTTAGTACTTTAGGTACCTACTGAAATTCTTACCAAGTGTGTAAGGAATTAGGTTTTCTTGTAGGCAACTATGTAAGTACATAAATTCTTACACTTATTTGAGCTACTTTTGCTTTTGGTGACCAAGTGTAAAGAATTTGGTACCTACGTTTTTTATTACAACATATGTAATAAATTACGTTTAAAGCTTAGTACTTTAGGTACCTACTGAAATTCTTACCAAGAGTGTAAGTAACCACGTTTTATTGTAGCCAACTATGTATGTACATAACTTCTTACACTTAGTTGAGCTACTTTTGCTTTTGGTGACCATGTGTAAATAATTCGGAACCTACAGTTTTATTGCAACATATGTAATAAATTACGTTTAAAGCTTAGTACTTTAGGTACCTACTGAAATTCTTACCAAGAGTGTAAGTAATCACGTTTTCTTGTAGCCAACTATGTATGTACATAACTTCTTACACTTACTTGAGCTACTGTTGTTTTTGGTGACCACGTGTAAAGAATTCGGTACCTGCGTTTTTAATTTCAAAATATGTAATAAATTACGTATAAAGCTTAGTACTTTAGGTACCTACTGAAATTCTTACCAAGCATGTAAGGAATTAGGTTTTCTTGTAGGCAACTATGTATGTACATAAATTCTTTCACTTAGTTGAGCTACTTTTGCTTTTGGTGACCACGTGTAAAGGATTCGGTACCTACCCTTTTTATTACAACTTATGTAATAAATTACGTATAAAGGTTAGTAATTTAGGTACCTACCGAAATTCTTACCATGCGTGTAAGGAATTAGGTTTTCTTGTAGGCAACTATGTATGTACATAACTTTTTACACTTAGTTGAGCTAATTTTGCTTTTGGTTACCAAGTGTAAAGAATTCGGTACCTACTTTTTTTATTACAAATGTGTACTAAATTACGTATAAAGCTTAGTACTTTAGGTAGCTACTAAAATTCTTACCAAGAGTGTAAGGAATTAGGTTTTCTTGTATCCAACTATGTATGTACATAGCTTCTTACACTTAGTTGAGCTACTTTTGCTTTTCCTTACCACGTGTAAAGAATTCGGTACCTACGTTTTCTGTTACAACTTATGTAATAAATTACGTATAAAGCTCAGTACTTTAGGTACCTACTGAAATTATTACCAAGCGTGTAAGGAATTAGGTTTTCTTGTAGCCAACTATGTATGTACATAACTTCTTACACTTAGATGAGCTATTTTTGCTTTTGGTGACCACGTGTAAAGAATTCGGTACCTACGGTTTTTTATTACAACTTATGTAATAAATTACGTATAAAGCTTAGTAGTTTAGGTACCTACTAAAATTCTTACTGTCATGTTAAGGAATTAGGTTTTCTTGTAGGCAACTATGTGTGTACATAATTTCTTACATCGTAATGTTTAATGTATAGACTATTTTTCTTATAATTTCTGTAACCAATTATGTACATACCTCGTAAGGATTTATGTACAAACTTATAACCTAAAGAACCGATCAGTCTTAAGTTAGCCTTAAATTAGAGGTTTCACCCTAGAATCTCCCCAAAGGAGCATGAAACACCAGGTTAGTTTGAATTAAAAAATATTTTACGTATTCAAGTTCGAAGATTAAATTTATTGTTAAATCGTAGTTTAATTATCTAATCATTGTTCAAATTATCACAAACTCGCCCAAATTCCTAAAATTTTATTAACCGAAATAATTGAATTGATATAACACAAGTTGTTTTACTATTATTAAGTTTAAATATATTTTAGTTTTGATTTTTCATAATTCATATAAATATTATTATTTGACAAAATTTCTAAAAAATTAATATAAGTAGGCTTGTGCGAAATTTTGGGCAGATATTTTTAGTTTTTATTTTTTAAATTAAAAAATAAATAATTATAATAGAAACATTCATTACAGTACACAACACAAACAAGCAAAACGATGAAGACTTAAACTAGAATGAATTCAAATCGAAAATCCATACACATATTTACTCGCGCAATTAGAGATGTAATAAGCTGACTCAATCTGAAAACCCGACTAAAACTTGCTCGAGTCAGAACCTAATTTGACCCGAGAATGCAATGACCCAAAACGATCTGTAATTGACTGTTGTTGACCCGAACTCGAGTTGAACCTGTTACTGTAGTAACCGAACCCGACATGCATCTAACTGAGAACAACCCGAACCCGAATTGAACATGTTATTGTGCAATACAAGAAAATGCATTTTTTGTGACATTGAAAATGGTCACAAAAAGTGTTACATTTAGTCACTGAAATTTACAGTTACTATTTTCTGAGTAGTCACAATAACTCCGTCGCTATTATATTAGTGACAACTTTCATGTATTTCGTCACAATAGTTATTTTTTTTATGACCACACTATTTGACACAAATGATTATTAATAGTGACTAAAATTTAGACACTAATGTTATTCTAATTAGTGACAAACATTCTATCACAAATACATATTTAAATAGTGTCTAAAATATGTTGTCACTTTCAATAATAAAAAATTAATTATATTTTTAATTGTAACTATTTTATTTAGGGTTTAAACTAATCACTAATTGTCCCTGAAATTTAATGGTGCTTTTGCATTTTAGTCAGCAAACTTTTAACTTTCATTAGATCATTGAAATTAATTATAGATGATGTAGCATATTCAGATGTCAATTTTTAGAAAATAAATGCAATGAATGACTTCAAGGAGGATCGAACCTGGAACCTTTAGGGCAAGAGTGCAATACTTAATCTCTAGGCTAGGCAAGAAATTTAATATTATTTTGAAAGAAAAATAATATTTAGGTTAAATTGTAATTGAAATTAATTTTATTTATTTTAAAAACATGTTTTACTTATAACACTAATTATTATAATAATAATTTAACTAATTTTTCTATGGTTTCTTATACGAAGTACGTATGTTGAAGAAACTATTTAGATTTTTTGAAGAAAAAACTAATCAAAATGGAATATTTCTTTTAATTTTTTCAAAAAATAAAATTTCCTATCATATATTATGCTAAAATCACATATTAGTCTTGTTACTTTAATTTGGTCACTTTAAGTTTCTATACTTTTTAAAATTTAAAATTTCGATCCTGACACGAATGGTGGTCTTTAAATAAGTTAAGTAAAATCTTATTTTTAGCCAATTTGTTATACATAAGTTGCTTATTTAATTTTTTCTCTTTAATTTGATCATTTTTAGTCCTTGTAATTTATTCGTATTGTCGATGTCTCGTTAGGATTAGGATTGAAATTTTAAAATTTGAAAAATATAGGGACTAAAGTTGGTGAAAATAGATTGACTAAAACAACAATTTATACATAGTATAGAGACTATAGAAATATTTTACCTTTTGACAAACTAGTTTATGATAACTTTAATTTTTATAATTATAAAAATAAATTTATCATTGTGACAATATCTAATTTGTCATTACTTTTATTTTTTATTGGTGACAAAATTTATCACAACAAAAAGTAAAACTTTAAGTGACAAGTAATTTCATCGCCATAACAAATATAAAATAATAGTGAACACTTCACATATCGCCGCTATCATATGTCAGCGTTTTAGTGACAATGTATTTTGTGTCACAATTATATACTTATAGTGGGAATTTATTTGTGATAAATGTAATCATCACAATTACTACTATTATAGTGACCAAATAAAAATGCATCACAATTACTTATACTAATAGTGTCGCACAAAAAAATTGTCACAAAAGTTAATATTTGTGACAAAGTTATTCCTAGTCACTGTCAATTTGTCACTAAAAACCTATATTGTTGTAGTGTGTGGACCCGAAACCCGACCTGCACCTGACTGAAACGAACCCAAACACGAGACTGACCTGGCAGATAACCGATATTACCCGACTGAATCGACCCGAAATTCAATTTTACCCGACCTGTTTTGAACCCGACCTGATATTGGTCTGGCTTGATATTCACCTGACATGTAATTGAGAAGTCCATGATTTGATGAATTTAAAGTGTTGATAAATATAATGTATTAAGTGTTGATAAATGTAAACTATTAATTTTTTAAATCAATTTAAAGTGTTAAATAATCTTTTTGTTATATATACATATATAATCAATTAAATATATATAAAAAAGGAAAGATTCGATTTAGATATTCATTTGACGCTTTGTTAAATAATTCAATGCTTAGTAATAATTCAATATACTTAGTAATAGTACCAACTAAGTAACTCATTCAATATAAATAATTTGTCAAGTTAATAAGAGTTAACATACTTAAATTAAATTCATTAAAAATGACATATTATATTATGCTTCTATTTTTACACATAAACGACAGTCATTTTTAATTATTTTTTAGGTAAAGTACACCATAACTTGAATGAATTTCTCTTTTTTTTCTTATTAACTTAACTTGACCAAAATTTATTGGGAAAGATTGGAAACTCTTTGTTGATTACTTGATTTGATAAGAACCAAATGTAAGTAAACTTATAAATGAATAAAACAGCAGTTTATTACAACTTAAGATTGGAAACTCTTTGTTGATTACTTAATTTGATAAGAACCAAGTATAAGTAAACTTATAAATGAATAAAACAGAAGTTTATTACAACTTAAAAATGTATTACAACTTAGTAAACTTACAAATGTAAAAACTAAAATTATGAAATGTAACATAAGTATTAGATAACAAATGTACAAACTAAAATTAAGATACAAGATAATATTGAATTGATTACGACTTAAAGTTTTGTTGTGTGAAAATTTAAGCTCTCAAATCTTATAATAAAGCTTTACGAGGCTAAAAGCTCGACTTTGCTACCAGAAATTTCCTCATCGAGCTCTCAAAAGATCTAAATGCTACCATCATGGTTAAATTATGAGTAACTTCTCAACTAAGAAACCAACATAATTAAACCAAGAGAAACTACTTAGATAAGAAAAAAGAACTATAAGTCAACCAACAATCAACAACAGCCAGCAACCAGCAGCAGAAAGCAACATTAAGTCAGTAACTCATATTAACAAAAATCTCAGTCCCTAAAAATGAATAAAAAAATGATCATTATTATTCATCTAGAACAAACAGTCCATATATATAGGATAAAACAGCTTAAATTCAGTCCAAAGTTAACTTATACCATAAGCAAATGAATAGAAACTTTATATTCCCTAATTTTTAACTGAATTGACCTCAATTTATTTCAAAATTTTCTAATCTAGTCCAATGTTTTAAATAAGATGATATTTTTGTTCATTATAGTCCCTAAAACTTTGTTTTTAATTGACTCATATATATTTCTATTTTTTGGTAATTTAGTCAAATAATATTTTTGTTTATTCTAGTCCTTACAATTTAATTTTTAGTCAAAATTGCCCCATGTTTATTTATATTTTTTGCAATTTAGTCTAATTTATTCTAGTCCCTAAAATTTAATTTTTAGTCCAAATTGACCCCTATTCATTTTTTTATAATTTAATCCAAAGTTTAAAAAAAACGCCCATTTTTTAGAGATTCAGCCTACCCGCCCAAATCAAATTCCCAAGGAACCACCAAACGGTCCAAATGTCCAATCTCAATATCCCATATTTGATATTTCAATTCCAAAACTCAAAAGAAATTGAAACAAGAACAACAATTAAGTTAATAAATGGAGGGGAAAATCTCGCCCATTTTTAGGGGTTATTTGCACTTTAGGTCATTACTAGTTTAGTAGCTTTACACTTAGGTCTTTTATTTTTATTCTTTAGTTTTAGTTTGATTCATTTTAGTCCCAATTTTAGTTTAGTTTCCTTAGATCTTTACGTTTAGTTTTTTTTTAATTAGATCCTCCTTCATAAAATTATTTAATAATTAAACCTTTTAAAGGCCTAACTTATTTCGGTTGTACCCAACCTAAAATGACCGAAGGCGATTCCAAATGTTTGACGGGCTTTTGAAGGCCCAATTTATTTCGGCTCAGAAAAAAGATTTAAGGGTTGAGATTTGGGGTTTAGTGGTAATTGTGTCAAGTTGAGTGTTTGGGTTATTCGGTTAGTTTAGGGATTAGGAGATTATACTTGCACTTTAATTATTAGTGATTGTAAGATTTAGGTGTTTAGGTTTAGGGTTTAAGGGTAAATGTGTCAATTTGAGTGTTTGGGGTTATGAGATTAGTTTATGGATTAAGGGATTATGTTTGTACTTTAATTATTAGTAATTGTAAGATTTAAGTGTTGAGGTTCGGGGTTTATTGGTAAATGTGTCAAGTTGAGTGTTTGGGATAATGAGATTAGTTTAGGAATTAGGGATTAGGCTTGTACTCTAATTATTAGTGATTGTAAGATTTAGGGGTTGAGGTTTGGGGTCTATGGGTATAATATATGTTTTAAGTTGAGTGTTTGGGGTTATAGGATTTGTTTAGCGATTCGGGGATTCGAGGATTAGGCTTGCACTTTAATTATTAATGAATGTAAGATTTAGGGGTTGAGGTTTGGGGTTTAGGGGTAAATGTGTCAAGTTGAGTGGTTGGTTGGGGTTATGAGATTAGTTTAGGGATTCAGTTTGCACTTTAATTATTAGTCATTGTAAGATTTAGGGGTTGAGGTTTGGGGTTTAGGGATTCGAATTCACCATTATTTATTTTAAAATTTTCTAACCTAGTCCAATGTTTTTAATATGATGATATTTTTGTTCATTATAATCCATAATACTTTATTTTTAGTCTAAATTGACCATATTCATTTTTTTTAATTTAGTCCAATGTTTTTAATTTTAATTTAATATTTTTGTTCATTATAGTCCCTAAAACTATTTTTTACTCCAAACTGACCCCTATTCTTTTTTTTGTAATTTAGTCCAGTGTTTTTAATATGATGATATTTTTATTCATATTGGTCACTAAAATTTTATTTTTCACCGAAATTGACCCTTATTAATTTCTAATTTCTGTAATTTACACCAATATTTTAAATATGAATCATTTGATGATATTTTTGTTCATTCTAGTGCCTAATATTTATTTTTACTGTGATTCATGTTCGTGAAAGGCGTTAAATAATTTACTCGAAATGACCCAACCCAAAGTCTATCGACTATTTGTACCAAACTCAATACGAATTCGAAATTCGAATTAACCCGACCTAAAATAAAACCGACTTGAAATTACCCGACCTGAAATGAACCTGACTTGAAATGAACCCGACATGAAATAAACCCGACCTGAAGTCTACCCGAGCCCGAATTAACCTGTCAATTAATTGATTCAGACCCGAACCGTTTTGACCCGACTTGAAATGAACTCGACCTGAAATGAACCCGACCTGAAATGAACCCAGCATAAAACTGACCCGCACCTGACCCAAATCGATTCGAAACATCAAATTGACCCGAAATAACATGTATCTGATTTGATCCGACCTGACAGGACCTGACTTGAAATCCATCCGATTACATGCTTTTACATCCTACACACAATGGACTCGAACTTTGACATTCAATATTCAAGAATTCAACCTTCGTCAACACATTCAAATGATTTATTGGCACGGTTTGTTTTGAAAAAGCTATATTTATTGTATAACATTTTAATTTAAAGATAAATCAAATTAATTGAATCAAATGGGATTGTACCTTTTGAATTCTAAGTCATTTGTTATATATAATTTTAAAGAGGATTATATTTTAGCACGCAGTCTGCGTAAAATTTTTACACAACTATTCTTTAAAATATAAAACCTAAAACTCTAATTCTTACACCTTAAATTCTAAACTATAAACTATTAAATTCTAGACTTAAATTGAACCTTTAACACCTAAATTTGGCACATCCAAATTTTAGTTTATACGATATGCGTATCAAAGTTTTTTATTTTTAAAGGATTATATAATTCTTTTAATTTTATTTTCACTAATTTAGATACGATATTTATTTTATATTATGAAATAGAAAATTATAAATTTAATAAAAATTAGATTCGATTGGAGAAATTATAAAAAGTTTACTTGTTAATCGAGAAATTGTGTTTACGGAACGCTGCGTTTTAGCGCCATCATACAACAAGTCCTAACCAAGTCCTAAGTGAGGAGGCAAGTGAAAAAGAATTGAATCATTGAGGCGGCGGTCTAATGGCGGAGAAACCTCAACCGGTGGTCGTACAGTATTGTCAAGTTTGCGGATTGCCCCCCGAATACTGCGATTTCGGACCGCGAAAAATGCTAGCCCTGGTTGATCCAAAACGCACCGGATCTTTACCCGGATCTCCTCAAAGGTAAACGCCCTTCAAACACCGCCGTTGAGTTAAAACTTGAAAAATCGAAACCGATCTTTTGATTTTCTTAAATATTTTATTTGATTCATATTTGCAGCAGCGAATGCTAATGAAGCTGATAAAGTTGCTGATCAGTTACAATCCACTGGCATCTCTTCTGCTGATTCAGGTAAATTTTATTTGTGAATTCTATTTTGGATTTGAATATCAGAACTGATTTGATTTTTGTTTCTATCTTTTTACCGGTTAAACTTGTTTTTGAATATCACGTTCCTATAATTATTGAAAAATAAATAAAGGAAACCATACTTGATTAATTTTGCAATAGGATGTTATGTTTTTTTTTGGTGATTTTGCTTAAATTTGCAATAGGATGTCATTTTCACTCATTTTTTTCTCGCTTGGTTGCAGGTGGTAGTTCAGAAGCTAAGCAAGAGGAAGTTAAGCGTCTTCCTGGTGGGAAGATTAAAAAGAAAGTACAAGCAATAACACTTCTATGCATAAAAACATTACTCACATGAGATGGATTTTTTAACATATGGTGGATATATCAAGTTAGTTTAATCGAATTGAAAATTTGAGGGTTTTCTTGTGTAGGAGAAGAAAGAAGTTATCATCGAAAAGGTTGTGCGTAACAAGCGCAAATGTATAACTACCGTAAAAGGCCTGGAACTTTTCGGTGAGCGACATGCTAGTTTTTTTTTTTTTTTTTTTTTTTTTTGAAGTGCAATTTGGTGTCAATACTCGTATCTCATGATCAGGCTTAAGTAACTTGGTTCAGGTGTAAAATTAAGTGATGCTTCAAAGAAACTTGGAAAGAAGTTCGCTACTGGAGCGTCTATTGTGAAGGTGAATTACTTTTCAGAAAAGAGCTATTTAACTCTTTCTTTGTTGTAATATCTCCTCATTTGATGCCCTATTTTTCAACTGATTGATTTCAGGGGCCAACTGACAAGGAACAGATTGATGTTCAAGGAGACATATCTTATGACATTGTAAAATTCATTACAGAAACCTGGCCCGATGTAATACTACTATCATTCTCTTTCCTTTTTAATTTGATATGCTAAGTTGCGTCCATCTCCATTTCTTTCTTTTAAGTTCAATGGTGAACTTCCTATAGGCAGACTACTCTTGTACTAAGAAGTTCACCCATACTAGAATAAGCATGCGTCCTGCCTTATAGAAAAGATAAATAAATAAAAGCAGTCTTATTTCTATTTATGCCAAATGAAATTTGTATCCTATAATGCAGGCTATCCTTTCCTTATATCAGAACCCTGAGCCAAAATCATCTAGTATTGCATCTACATTAGTCAATGTAAACTAAATGAGAAACCTTTACTTTCTTTTCCATTTTCTCACAAAGTAAACATGCCTCCAAGAGGGAAAATTCTAGAAAAATGTGCTGATAATTAATGTGCCATGCTTTGTTCACATTGCTTGTCTCTACTTCTACATGTAAACTTGCTGATACCTGTATTACTGTTGAAATCTCTTTGAATTTATTTGTATGTAGTCTTTTTGACTTGTGAAAGAAACAAAAAAATGTACTTCTTTTGTTACCTTTTCTTCTTTTTAAAAAGACCTAAAAGCATGGAAAGTGGAAAGAGTGTTTTGAAGTCATCTGAAACCTTGATATAACGACTTGTTGAGCAATAGTAGAACCTATAATGTGCAGCTGACTTGGTGGGGGCTTAAAGGCATAAATTTTCCGTGTAGTTATACATGGTTTTTAATTTTGTTCTAAGATTAAAAATATAGTTGTAAAATTTTTTCAGGATAGGGTTATCTACGTGCATACAAATTTCTTCTACAAGATTACTGGGCAGTTACCAAATTACATTAATTAACCACCTTTCATTTCCCCTCTTCCTTAGGTCCTGGAAACTTCAATTTTCTTTATTGAGGATGGAAAAAAGGTTCCAGCTGCTTGACTTTGAAAGGAAAGCTGAGACATGATACGGATCGCAGTATGCCTTTCCGCTGTGAATGGGACAGATGTATAATCCTATCAAATTCAGAAGTGCTACTTTTTAAAATTCAACAGCCAGTGTGATCTTTTCCTTCTTCAAGAGTCGCATTGTACTCTTTTGCTGAAATAGTATTATTTTTGCAGTTGCAATGAACATGTAGGTGCATTTAATCAACAGATGTGGTATGTATAGTGGCAACTATAAATGGTGTACACTATTTGCATTTAATGTAGAATTTCCTTGCCAAGATGCTATTTTAATTTGTTCCGATGAGCTTGCTTTCACAGTTCATTCAGCTCTTGCTTTTGGCCTTCTATGGCGTATCAGTTTCTTTTGTGTATTATAATAGTTCTCTGTAAACCAAAATGATTTCCAGGTAGTTTCCTACCACTCTATATTATACTCAGTTGGCACAGATGCTATTGCAGACTCCTCGAGGTTGTGGGCTTGAGTTGGTTTAGGCACGTAACGTCCTGCACATATGAGTGTAATTAGTTTTTGGGGCAGGAGGGGATTAAGAGTAGTTTAGGAAACGTATAAAAAAGATTTGGCACTATTTGAAGACTTTGCAGTCAAATTTAGGTTTGATTGTTGCAAAGTTGCCGCTACATGAACTATGATAATGTTAATGTGTCTAGAAAACAACTCTGTATGTAACAGAATAATTTATTTCTCCAATTATATAGGAAATGTGTTTTATGTCATGATTGAAAGTAGTTACGGGTCTGCATCAGTCATTCATGAGTAGTTAACTGACAGGCAATATATATAAGTAAAGGTTTAAGTGGTGGACAATCACAAGTGGAGATGGATATTCTCAATATGATATACAGATGTTAATTGGTAATGACATGGACGGTCATTTTTGTGTGTATTGATAGGATGGTTTAATGGTGCTTTGCTGTGGGTTTTGTGCTATTTGCTGCTGCCTGTTTTGGTGCTATCAATTATTAGTGGCTTGAAGCTCAAGTACAAGGGGGAAAAGGACTTGGAACATATATTCAGTGTACTAGAAAATGTTTTTGAATTGCATGTGTTCACAATGATATCGAGGCAGTACTTTTGGGGTTCAATTTTCATACAGTACTTGATAATGGAATCATGATGTTATTTGTTCCGAGTCTAGCTTTCTTTCTAGATATGTTGATATGGAATCATGATATTATGAACTTGCGATGTCACATGTCATAGGGCTATTGACAGAGAAGTCGAGATCGTCTTTAAAGGGAGCATGAAACTTTATGGCTCATTGGGGGGGAGATTCAATGCATGAAGACATGTTATTGAATTGCACAGATAAGCATTGTGAGTAGTGCTTAAGTTCATTGAAACTTGCTTCTGGAGCTGTATTTTCAATTGTATCGAGATTATTGTACTTTGGGGGTTGAATTCCCATGAAGTAATGGACCTAGGAAACCTACATAGCTAGTCGGATTGTCCACCTTTCTTTCTAGATATGTTGATATGGAATCATGATTTTATGAACTTGCAAAAATAGGATCTCATGTCGTAGGGTTATTGACAGGGAAGTCAGATCAATGTCTTTAAAGGATACCCGAGGCTGTAGGGTTCACTGCAGAGAGATTCAGTGCACTAGTACATGTTTTTGCATTGCATGGATGAGAGTAGTGATAAAGTTCATTGAAATTGGCTTCTGGAGCCTGTATTTTCAATGCTATTGAGATTGCATTTCTTTTGGGGGGTTCAATTTTCATGACGTAATTGACCTAGCAAACTTACATTGCTTTTTGGATTGTCTAGCTTTCTTTTCTACATATGTTGACATGGGAACCATGATGTTACGAACTTGCGAATAGGATCGCATCACATGTCATAGGGCTATCGACAAAGAAGTCGAGATCAGTTGTCTTTATAGGGAATCTGAAACTTTAGGCCTCATTGGAGAGATTTAGATTCTCTTTGTTCGAATGAAGTTCGACTTGAATTTTATTATTCCATTTCTCTATTAAAAAAGGACTAGTCGAATTGTGTAAAGCAACTTTCAGTCTCTGAATTTGGCAACTTTTTCCAATTTGGTCACTATTTTTTTGGTCTAAGTTATTCCTTGGACTTAGACTTTTGGTCCAATTTTAGTCATTTTGATGAGAAAAATGGTCGAATTAAGAGACTAAAAAGTTGCTTTATTTATTTATTTTTGATAATTTCTACCATGCTGCTAGGTAAGCTGATGCCTTAGAGAACTGTTTAAGTGAATTAGTTTATCATCAGGGAGCAGTTTTTCTCCATTCTGGACACCTTTGTGCAAGCTTTGTTATTACTCTCATCATCATCATCATCATCATCATCATCATCATCTCCATCACCATCATCATCATGTTCACATCTCCAACTGCTTCCCATCAATAGCCCTGCATTTTCAACATCATAGCTTGTCCACAAACACTTCAAGTGTGTGTTTGGTTTTGATGAAGTTACATCCTCATAGGTAATATATAATTCCGGAATGAAATTACTTTCGTTTGGTTTGGTAACATTATCTGATAAGTGTAATATTATTAATAATCAATACTATTTGAGAATTTATAGGTAATATTTTTATTTTAGACAATTTTATCTTTAAACTTTATTGTTTTTTTCGCATTGTTTTTAAAAAGTACTTGGGGTTAAAAAGCACCTTTGGAGCTAGAAGCAATGCTAGAGAAAAGGTGCATTTGAAAAGTGATTTTTAACTTAAACACAAGCTGAAATTTTTAGTTTTTGCGGTTAGAAATGTATTTTTGTGAGCCAAAAATGTAATTTTAACTTTCATTTACTATTTTATGTGTTTATTTTATAATTTATAAACTTATAATTTTTTAAGATATAATTATATAATTAATAAATATAAATGAAAATTGTATATCTTTTCGTGTAAACTTTTTTAGATAAAATTTATTTATATATTTTTATGGAATATGTATAATTGTTAAAAGATATTTTTATATTTTTATGATGATATATTTTATATATTTTAACATTAAAAAATTATGTCATTTAAATATATGTTTTTAACTTATAATAGCATGTCTAAAATGTATTTTTTGACAAATTATATAAATACTTAGCCAAAAAATTTAAATTACTTTTTCACTCCATTTTTTAAAAGCAATACTAAACATAGATTTTTCATTAGAAATACTCATGGATTGAGTGGCTCATCTGGCTTGGTTTGAATATAATTTAAATAAATTTAAAAAAAATTATTTAAATTTAATCAGATTCTTCCATCAGTCTAGTTAACTAGTTATCAAATATTCATTTGGATCTCACTTGTAACATATTCATGACAAATAGATTGAATTTTAAATAGGTTTACACCTATTACATGGACATACAATATCAATAAAATTTAAAGGCTTTATTACAAAATAATTCTGTGAACTATATTTTTAGGTATATAATGTTTCAATTTTTATAAACCTCACATCTCTAATCTCAAATATTCAAATTCATCTTACGTCGTTGACGAATTAATTATCACTACCCACCACCTCGTCTGTCGGACCTCAATTATCACTTCTGTCATCGAATTCTACTATTGATTATCCCACTTTTTCATCACTACAAATCGATGAATGAGACGTCAATTTTTTATAGACGAAAAGGTCTCGTTAATGAAAACGTCAATTGAACGTCAAACTCAAAATGAATTCTACAATCAACGAGCACGATGAACGGACCAATGACGACTGAGCTTGCAATAAGAGGAAGAGATTTCATTGTTGCGCAGACGATGGCAACAAAGTGTTCAATGGTGGTAGATGAATTGAAGTTTGGAGTTAGAAATTTAAGGTTATTTTGAAAAAAAAAAAATAGAGTTAGTTTTTAAAGAACAAAATGAAATTGAAAACCAACCACGTGTCAAGCAATGAATAGGTGAAGTTTTTTTAACGGATCAAACTTAAAATATTAACTGAATGAGATATTAAACACCTAAAATATAACGGAACGAAACGTTAGAAATTTATTTTGAAAAAAAATTAAGCACCTAAAGTAAAAAATATATATAATTTAATAACTTATTTTATATTAAAGCCTAATTAAATACGATCATTTTAAAGTACAATAGCTTAAAACATATTTTAATCAAATATATGTGGTAGTTAAGTTAGGAGAATTAACCAAAAGTTTAACCGTTCAAAAGGATATCTATTACTTCTTCTTTACCAGACTTTTCCAATATGGTAGGTAATTAGTTTATATATATCCTTCAATTGAAATTATCTTATTTAATTATTTATGTATCAATAATTATAATAATCAAAATACGTAAATTATGTCAACAAGTTTATAATATATTAATAAAAACATAATTCAGATTTGATTTCAGACAATTTTCTTCTTTTTCTTTAGAAAAAAATCGTACATTAAAGATGAATGTATGAACAGTCCACAAGAATATTATGAAAGAAAGGTGTTTTTTTTAATATAGTGTGAATATTATTTTATTACTACATCTGAACATGAAAAAAGAATTAATTATTTGCCCCTCAAAAAAAAAGAATTAATTATTTGCCCCTCAAAAAAAAGAATTAATTATTTGCCCCTCAAAAAAAAAGAATTAATTATTTGCCCCTCAAAAAAAAAGAATTAAGTATTTGCTTTGCTTTAGATATGTGTAGTGGCACTAAAAATGGAGAAATGATTGCGTTCATACGTCGTAGGCAGAACCCAACATGGAATTATAAAATGGTCAAACGATATAAAAGATATATACTTTACTTACAATATGTATATAATATATGATTTTGCATGTTGTTTGTATTTTTTATAACTACTTATATTTAATTTATTTTTGATTAATTTGTATCAAATAATATAAAGATTTAATAATTCAGATCGGATAGTACAAATATAAAATATCTAATACAAGGACAACCCTCGTAACTCAATAATTCGTATTGGTACTGCAAACATTTATTATAAAGGCGATCCTCTTACCTAATTTACTTCATGTCCAACCTCAATATGCTCCATTCGCAACACCATGATTCGATCTGTATTGTTTAAGAAATCTATTGTATCATCTCACTAGACTAATTTATTTTTAGATGCAAATTAATTAATTGAGGAAATTAATTAAAGAAAAAAAATGAAACAAACGTCAAGGACATACTAATATTGAAACAATTTATTTCAAAAAATATATATTTAATGTAAAATTAAAAAAACAATAATTTAAAATTATAAAAACGCAAACCTTTAGAAGTCAGTTTAATTAGTCTAGTAAAATAAGTCGTTAGACTTTTAAGTACGATCATGAGTTAAAATCTTGGTTTTGTGAGAATATAATTTGTAAATTAAGTCAGAAAATATATTTTTATAATATTTAATTTAAATTAATCGATAAATAAATTTTATAGTAATTAAATAAGTGAAACTTTTTTTTTGTAAGAATAATAAAAGTGGGGAAAAAGAAACTCTGCATTCCGCGACTGACTTTTCAAAGAATTCATGGAAGGGATTGACTTTGAAGTTTGACCATTACTTTTCCAATTTTTTCTCTGGCTGGCTGGCTGGTCTTTGATAACTATATGTCTAATTCTGGATTTAGTCCCTGTACAATGTTAAATTCCCGATTTCACATAATTTCCATCCTCTATTGTTTTGTTTTGCTTTTTTTGAGAAGGAAAATTGGTAGGATTTATCCAAGAATCAAACTCGGGATTGGTGTTAACTAAAGAATTTTGATAACAAGTTTTATTGCAACTCCATTCTATTAGGTCCAAATTGATAACACTATAAGTTGTTATCATTGAAGTGATGATATTGGCTTTTAAAATCATCTTAAATATTCGATTGACATGTAAGTTTACTTTTTATCGAACATTGTTTGTGATTGACGGTATTATCAATTTGGATACATTGCTAACATTGTTAAAACAAATAGTCAAATTACCAACAACCAAATGGTCTAGCGGCATGAGACATTAGGTCCCTTAAACAAGGTTAGAGTATCGAACTCTGACGTTGTGAATGAAAAAAATTAAGTTGGAAGGTCTCTGCAAAATTTGATCCAAATTAGTCAGTCAATAAGTTGAATATCGGCGGTTAAACCCAAAAAATAGATAACCGGATTATTTCGAATTTAACTAAAAAAGATTTAATTTTAACATAATAGAGAGACTAAAACCGTCATTAGACCAATTATGATTCTCTCTCCCCCCATGTAAGACTTTTCCATGCTCGCTCACTTAATTTTACCAGACAAATTTGTCTCATAAAAACAATCAAACAACAATGAAAGCTAAACCAGCATCCTGACGGACCATTTGATGTTGGAAATCTTCATGGACGCCGTCTTCCACCTCGACGGAGCATCCCGTGCCGAACTCCTCCGGCTGCTAATGCAATCCACCGGCTGCACTTACATTTGCCTCTGGTCTTTCTCCTTCTTGGAACAAACGAAGTATGTCCTTCAATCTTCATCACCAATACATATACATACATACATACATATGTATGTATGTATGTATGTATGTATGTACGTACGTATGTATGTATGTATGTATGTATGTATGTATGTTTTTCGGGTAACTGATATTTTGATCTTTAGCAGCTGTTTAATCGGCTGGGACGGGTGTTACAACGAAGAGAACACCCGACCGGAAGCTTTGGGGTTGTTCCTCGAATACCGACGACTAATATTTCATCTTCAAAACGATCGGTATGCCAAATTTTCTTACAGCATCCAGTTTAGACCAGTTTAATGTGCTGTTTTGCCATTGATCTGTGTCGGATTTCCTGTACTGCAGTGGGCTCGTTCCGGGGTTTGCTTTCAGGCATAACCAGCCATACGTTGAGCTGAAGGAATCGGAGCTTCAAAACCGAGCATCAAATCAGACACAAAGCCAGTTTTATCGGGTAAAGAACAATGCAAAACATTTCTCATGACTAACTAAACAGTACTAGATTGTGGTTTTGTTTTTCACATGAACTGTAGCCTAACATATGTTTCTGTCTTCAATTACTGCAGGAAGCAGGGATTAAGGTTTGTTTCACTTGTCGGTTCGAACTTTACACATGTTCGAATAACTTTTTTCATATCGTTTCGAGTTTGAGTCATTTTAAATTCGAATAACGATCCTAAAATGGGATTCTTTTTGTCTGATATATAGAATTAAAATATTGCAGATGGCTGTATTTATGGCATGCAGGAGTGGAGAGATTGAAATAGGGTCATCAAGTGTGGTACAAGTAAGCAAAATTAATTAATAATACACTCCAAATATTATAATGCCGCCATTGTTTTAGTTTATTCAACCTACATTCTATATTATATATATATATATATATAAATTTGTCACACAACATTGTCCTATTAATTGCAGCTGAACATGGAGATGGATATGAGAAGTTTCTTCTCAGGAGATTTTTGCAGGCAATTGTCTGCCATGGAAGATCAGATTCCGCAATCGACTGATCCGAACATGCCGTCGTCGTCTTCGTCGTCGTTAAGGTCACTATCCACGAGTAGTGCGGATTCTTCTTTGATCTTCACCGTCCCGGCGACTCATGAAACGGCGATACCGTCTTCGTTCAACGATCCTCGCCAAGCCATGCAGCCGCAGGCCTTTTCTCAAATGCGGTACAGCGTTCAGCTGCCGGCGTTGGAGGGAGAAAACGAGGCGATGACGAGGGCGATCCTGGCCGTGTTAACGTCTCCTTCTTCGTCTTCTTCCTCCTCTTCGACTCCCCTTCACCGGAGCCAGAATTTGGCGTACAATTACCTGCTGAACCCCAAGGCTAGTGCTTTCAAACGCTATGCCGGGACGTTAGGCGGTACGACGACGACGCCGGGGAGGGCCAGTTTACGAGCTCCAACTATGATGAAACGGGCGATTTTGTTTTACAGAAAATTCAATTCGGCGAGGCGGGAACAACTGCTCCGGAGCCGGCAGATGCCGCAGACCAGCAATCAGCTGCTCCATATGATATCGGAACGGAAGAGAAGAGAGAAACTCAATGAAAGCTTCACTGCATTACGATCCCTCCTTCCTTCCGGCACCAAGGTACCTAAAGTGATTAATTTATGCTTAGGTCTAATTGTGATTCTAGTCCCTGAAATTGAATGAAGTTTGATACTTAATCCCTATTCTTTGGGAGGGTATAGCCTTGGCCCCACTTGGCTAAATGGTAAAAGAGCATTTTTAACACTCCCAAATATTCATAATTCAATTTAAGCCCTTTAAGCCTTTTGATTTATGAAAAAAAATTATATTTTTACCCATTTTGAAAATTAATAATTTGATTTAAACCATTTTAGCCCAAAATTTTTAGTTTTACCTCGAACTTTATAATTTGATATCGCCCCTAAGCAATGGCGAAGTTCGACGAAAGAGTTTGGAGGGCAATTTAAGATTTAAAAAATTTTAGAGGCTTAAACTAAAATTGAGGGGAGATTAATTTTTTTTGAAAATTTTGAGAGACGAGTTCTAATTTTTTAAATTTTTGTGGGGTCATACCACCACTAGTCTCCATTACCTTCTGCTGCTGCCCCAAGGCTTAGCCTTTGGAAGCAGATCATTATGAACGTGGTAATCATACATGACAGTACGTAAATTTTGACAAAAATACTAACGATATCAATGATCGAACTAGAATTTTTAAATCCAAAAGTAGAGAGTTAGTTTTTAAAATTCAAATATTGGGACTAAATCTCAAATTTTATCAAAGCACAAGGACTAGACCGTTTATTTACGACATTAATTTTGGGAATTCATGCAGAAAGACAAAGCGTCGGTGCTTACAACTGCGAGGGAATACTTGGCTTCATTGAAGGCTCGAATCATGGATCTTAGTAGGCAAAACCAGTTATTAGAAGCTCAGCTTTTGCCATCCAAAGGTACTGCCGTAGAAGTTAACGGTTCATCGAACGAAAGAATAAATGTCCGGGTTGTACCCATATCCGAATCAACATCCGAACAAAGGCTCGTTGACCTGAGAGTTAGCGTCAGAGGAGAACGGCTGATCGTGGATATCTTAATTCATGTGCTTGAATTCTTGAAGATTGATAGGAATGTGAATTTGATGTCCATTGAAGCTAACACCAATGTATCAGAATTTGGTTCGGTTAATCTTGTTAACTTGAGGCTCAGAATTGAGGTATGCACATTCATCAAACTTGAGGCATTGGTGGGTGGGGTTGAATGCATGTTGTTTCGGGTCCTTTCGGGTCTGGATTATTTCGAGTTTCGATTGACTTTTAGTTTGGGTTATTTAAGGTTTGATGCTTAAGTTCGGATCATTTAGTTCAAGGATGAAATAGGGACCCCTCGATTAAATGGTCAAATTACGTTTTGAGTCCCTCATAGAAGCCTTTTTAGCTCTTTTACTAAATTCTAAAACTACATTCTTGGCCCCTCCTGAAAATTAATTAATTAATTTTAGTCCTCTTAAAATGAAACTTTTAGCTTCAACGCCTCCAAATTTTTATAATTTTATCTCGGTCCCCTACACAGTTTCTGGCTTCGTCCCTATTTTAGGTCATCCCGATTTCGTGTCAGTGTGGGTTTAGGTCATTTTCTGATTTGGTATAGATAGGTTCAGGTACTTAACCTTTTATGCACAAATCGTTTCGCGAAGCCATGGAAAAATTGCAATTTAGCCCCTCACAAAAAGTAATAATTTAGTTTAAGTCCTTTTCAACACAAAATTGTAAGACCTTTTTGTTGATATATTTGTAGGGCAATGGATGGGATGAATCCACCTTCCAGGAAGCAGTGAGGAGACTAATCACAGACTTAACACAGTGATTTATTCTGCAGTCAGTTTCTTCTTTCTTTTGATGTAAATTATTCAATGACATTTGAGAATTATATAAGTGTCCATTGCTTTTTATGGACCTTATATAATTTTGAATTTTGAATTTTGATAGGATTCCTTTAGTGAATTTTTGTTTTGATTTAACTTTTTTTATATAACCATCGGTATCCAATCAATTGGTTGATTTAACTTTTTTTTATATAACCATCGGTATCCAATCAATTGGTTGATTAATCTAGATTGGGTACTGCAGATCCTCTCAACCTAATTTGCTCCATTAACAATATCATAACTCGAACCACATTATATACCTTATCCCACATTATATACCTTATCTCACTGCAGACCCTCTCACATTATATATATGATCAGAGAGAGATAACTATTTTTATACAATGTCTAAACAAACTTAGGGGGTGAGTATTTGATCGAATCAAGTCGAATAAAAAAATTTCAAGTTAGTCGAGTTGACGAGTCTGTAATCCCCTAGACCCGCCAATGTATTGCACATAATTCTAGGAGGTCACATTAGGGTCCCAAGAGCGACCCATGGTAAAACCCGAATAATTTTTTTAAAATACATTAAAAACTGTAAAACAAACTTTTATTTAAATATCATTTTAGAAATCATATAAACATATAACAAAAATTTCAGGAAAACATATTGCAGACTCTAACATAAAATAAGATACGACATACATGCCCACTAATTGTAACAATAGTACCGTACTTCGAAAGTAACGCCGAGAGAACTCCAACCACTAATGCCGGTCACTATACCATGATAGATTTCTTCTAACCTGCGATGGTAAAACTGACGTGAGCTTGGAAAGCTCAGAACACAGAACAACCTCAAGGTGCTGAAGGCACATACAGGTATATGGCTAAACATAAACTAACATGAGTTTTGTATCAACAGGTTTCAACCAGTGCAAATTGAATCAGAAGTGTAGAAACTTGACACAGTAGGAACCACCCTAGCCGAAGCATAGGAACTTGGCACAAAAGGAATTATACTTGCAGAAGCATATGAACCTGGTATATAAGGAATTACCCTAGCTAGAGCATAGGAACCTGCTACATAAGAAATTATCCTGGCCGGAGCATAGGAACCTATTACATAAGGAATTACCCTAGCCGGAGTGGAGGAACCTGATACATAAGGCTGATACATAAGGAATTACCCTCGCTGAAACGGAGAAACCTGATACATCCTCCCGATAAAAAGGAACTTGATACATAAGGAATTACCCTCGCCGAATCGGAGGAACCTGATACATAAGGCTGATACATAAGGAATTACCCTCGTCGAAGTGGAGGAACCTGATACATAAGGAATTACCCTCGTCGAAGTGGAGGAACCTGATACATAAGGAATTACCCTCGTCGAAGCGGAGGAACCTGATATATAAGGCTGATACATAAGGAATTACCCTCATCGAAGTGGAGGAACCTGATACATAAGGAATTACCCTCGCCGAAGCAAATGAACTTGATATATAAGGCCGATACATAAGGAATTAACAGTCAGATCAGAGCTGAACCTTCAGAGACTTCATATGATAACCCAAATACCCTAGTGAATCAGTCTAGGCAATATTACATGGTGCAACATTAAATAGTAATAGCAATAAGAAATAACGAGCATTTGTATTCAGATAAACAGAATCCAAAGAGCATACAAAACAATCGTGTGGCACACAAGGAACACTAGATTGTCCACATTAATTCTTAGAGGCACTTGGTAATTAATGGAAAGAGAACACTAAAATTCTGACAAATTCGAATTAATTTCAGAAATGGGATCCCTAATAAAGGGGCTTGAGAACTAATGGATCCACCCAATCATTCAGTAATTGTTCTATCATGATCTTCCAAGATTCATATACATCAGGATTTATCCCTTCATTAAGCCTATAAGACCCTTTTACTCATTTGGCTTCTGGGGTATTTAGGTCTTTTTTTACACCTCAATAGTATTTTTGTAATTTCTCACCCAAATATTTTAGACACTAACTCTTATAATAAGAAATAATCAAAATTTAAGGTTTTGAGATTAACTGCTTTATCAATTATTCACTGAACTTGGATTTTTTACCGATCGTCAATTTCTTATTCAAGTCACTCGGTCCTAACCATTTTATTATCTTTTTACCGTGAACCGTGCCATTTTAAAATGATAATCATATGACTAATCATATTTATTCATACACTAACCAACTATCAATGAATTCCGAAAAGCATGAAAAAAGGTAGTGAGCTATTACCTCAGCTCAGAGCTACATTGGTTAACCTTTGATACTCTATTCGATCGTTCCTGAACTCGAACTCGACGTCCCTCAATAACTTGGATACATGGAAAAATAAATTACATCAGAAACAAAACTTAAACAAGATAATAAGATTTATCTGGAAATTCAAACGCTAAATAACAGCTTACCAAGTTTGAATTTGGCGAAATGGACTCAGAACATCAAAAACATTAAGTATGGATTTTTCAAAAAAAAGTTGACTTTTTGGTCAAAATCAATACTAACGTCAGCCAACATTCAATCCTTACGTCAATCAACGATCATTGCTGACGTCAGCCAACTGTCAAATAATGGTGTCATTCAATGGTCAATGCTGACGTTAGTAACCGGTTAATGCTGACGTCAGCCAACAGTCAAATATTGACGTCAATCAACGGTCAACCTGGTTGACTCAGCTGGGTTGACTCACTGAGTTGACGTGAACGGGCTGGCTTATTGAGTTGACTCGGACGGGTTAACTCAATCAACGGGCCAAGTAGACAAGTCGAATCGGACGAGTCATGTTAGACGGGTGAACTCGGTTCAGCCGGGTTCGGGTTTGACAGATCGGGCCAAACTAAACTACCTCGGTTCAAGGCCAAACTGAACTGCCTCGATTCAAGATCAGAGGGTGATTCTTGGGTTTTGCAAGTCTTCGACTCGAACTCCATGGCGAGCGACGTGGGATGGGAGCGAGTGGCCGACTGGGTCGTGACTAGGGTGAGGCGACAAACACTCCGGTAGCGACAGTGACGAGCGCAACGCGATGGTGAGGGCGGTGGCTGGGTTCGAACAAAATAATGAATAGAGTTAGCTTAGATTCTTTTGGGTAATCCAAACTCAGATATTTTCAGATTCAAAGCATTCATTGGGGGTAGATAGAGAGTCAGACTTTTATTTATTATTGATACAGACCAGAAAACAAGATTTAAAGGAAGGTTGGTGTAAGATTTAACCAAGAAATGGCTTTAGCCTTGATTGCTAAAGCACTAGAGAGTCAGACTTTTATTTATTATTGATACAAACTTCATTTTCATTTTTTTTCTTCCTTTTTCATAGCACCAAGAAAAAGAGCTAACCAGACCCAAGGCCCCAAACTATTGAAATACTACAATCCAACTTCCAAAATTTTAAATCATGCACTTTGATCCTCAAATGACAATATTTATTTAATTATTTTTATGTATTAAACACCATATTTATCCGGGTGTTACATAGTCTTATTTTATAACTCAAACTTTATTTTGAATTTTTTCGGCTCGAGTTGTTCGAGTTTCTATTCAAATTTAATTGTAAATATTTATAATATTATAGTACTAATTGGTTTCAATTTAAACGGTTTTCTATAACCATTATATATATATATATATATATCATATGTGATGTACATATATCAGGCAAAGTTGAAAGACTCAACTCGAACTTAAAAATCGATCCATCAATTATTTAAAAAATTGATTAATTCGAGTCTTATTTTATAACTCACCCTTACTCGAACCTATACTCGTTTGAATGTTAAAATAATAATAATATCAACCGAACTAAAATTTAATCGACTGATCCGAGAAATAAGTAAAAGTTCATTTGGACAATTAAAAATTAACTTAATTATCAATATGTCAAAAGCACACTGCATATATAAATGGATAGTTTGATTTTCTAAATGTATGACTAAATGAATGTGTCGCACAAATTGACTGCAAATTTATCTACGAAGAGGAGACTATGAAAGCAACCCATGTTTGTTGAATGAGCAAGAAACCATATAATAAAACATTAAAATATGCATTCAAAGTTGGTCCAATATCAACAAAACTTTACTTTTCAAGACCATCAACCCTATTGAAAGATGAAAACAAAAAGAAATTTGGGTCAAACACACAAATAGTCATTAACCTATGTTGAAATGATCTTCTCGGACATTAAACTTTTAGAAATTATAAGATGATCATTATACTTTTGATTCATTTGCAAAACTGTCGTTTTTTTCCAAGTGTTTAAAAATGGTTATTCAAACTTATCGAACTTTTACAAAATGATCCTTAAAATTATCAAAATTTATCACTATTATGGACCATTTTGTAACCAAATTAAAAGTTTAATGATTAATTTATAAAAGTTCAACGGTCAAAAATACCATTTCAATATAGTTTAGTTACCATGTGTGTAGGCGGGGCTGGTTACTTGAATTATTATAATACATTTATGGTATATTGGAATTATATATGACTGATTGCATGATTGGAATTTAGACATTTTTTTTAATTTTAATTTCAGTTGACCCATTTCCTTATTTTTAAACTGCAAGTATAATAAATTTCGGAAAAATCTTTGATACACTCAGTTTACACGAGCCTTTTAGTTTTAGGTGTTATGAGTTTAGTTTAGGGGTTTAAAATTTAAGATTAGTTGTTTAGAATTTAAGGTATAGAGTTTAGGGTTTAGTTTTTTAGGTTTAGGGTTAGAAAATTAAGATTTACATTTTACAGTCTGTATATCAAAAATTTACCCATAAATTTCACTTAATCAAATAACACATATAGATCCGTCAATTTTGATCTGAATTCGAGAACTCAATTCAATTTGATTTTAGGAAAAAAAACTTTGATACACAGATGTTTTTTAGTTTTAGGGGTTAGGGTTAAGGTTTAGGGGTTTAGGTTGTAGGGTTTAGAATTTAAGGTTTAAGGTTTAGGGTGTGGGGTTTAGTTTTTTAGGGTTAGAGTTAAGAATTTAGGATTTGAGTTTTTATAGTATAAATACACAGGCTTGTGTAAAATTAATTTTACATAACCTGTGTATCAAAGTTTTACCCTTGATTTATCATGAAAAGTCAAAATTCTCAAACTCGTCTAAAACTCGAATTCACTCAACCCAAAAATAAATTTAACTTAAAACGATATGAATTCAAAGTAACTCGAACTAGATACGATCTGAATAAGTAGTCCAAAATGATTCAACCCTAAAATGATTAAAACACAAAATGATCCTATCTAAAATAACTTACCTAAGATTTAATCGAAATACAAAATGATTTGAATAAAAATAATCCGAAAATTTTAAAATATTGGTGTTGGTTTGTTGAGACGGACCTTTCGACTGAGATTTTGCTTGGAATGGAACAAAAGAAGCTGCGGAATTTCGTCTGGACCATGTTGTTGACTTGTCTCTCTACCCAATCTCTATTTATTTTATGAGCGGTCTTAGTTAAACTTGGACCAATATATAGGCATAAATTACTTTTTAGTCCCTAAATTAGATAAAAAATTTAACTTGGGCCCAAAACTTTTGTTGATCCACGCTCTACAATTTTCTCATTTTAGTCATTTCAATGACGTGATACTTTAAAATTATGTGATGGCATAAAGAGTAAATAAATTTAACATATAGTATTACCAATTAACCACTTACATTATTTTATTTTGTATTAAATGCACTGCAAGTCCTTAAACTATGATTTTTTAAAATTGATCTTTAAATTTTTGTATGTTACAATTTTATCTCTAAATTATAGCTCTCATTCTGAATTGGTCCCTAAACGTTGTATATTCTAATTTTATTCTCAAACATCTGAATGTTCCAGTTTCATCCACAATTTATGACTCTCATTCTAAATTGGTCCATAAACGTTTGGGCATTCTAATTTCATCATCAAATTTTCATTTATGTCACACCATATTATTACATAATGTACATCAGTGTTTATATGACATTTAATAATTTTATTTAACATGGGCATATATTGATAACTTAGAGATGAAAGTAGAATGTTTGAAAGTATGAGGACCAATTTAGAATAAGAGTCATAGTTTGGAGATGTAAGGTGCAATTATCTCTTTTATTTTGGGTAAAGTACACCAGTAGTCACTAAACAATGAAAAATAATCAATTTGGTCACTGACCTTTCAAAAGATACAAAGTAGTCATTAAATCTATTGAAGTATTAAAAATGATCATTTGATGTTATAAAATAGTGTAATAGTTTGATAATTTAAAGATTATTTGTGACTTTTAAAAGACCAGTAATCAAAATAATCATTATTTCATAATTTAGTGATTACTTGTGTACTTTTCCCTTATTATTTCGAAGATGACCATTTCCATTATTTTAAGATTCTTTTAAATTTATTTCAAGTACCTATCACATTATCTTTAATCTCTTTTATATTAGTGTATCTATGATTTAATATGTATTTAATAGATACATATTAAAATATAAAATAATAATAATATATTAATTTTAGAAATTGAATCACCCAGCATTTGCCACAACTATCTTGTTTCATCACATACATGGATTTAAGCAACATTAAAGACATTATAAAAAGAGAAGATTAAATTATGATAAATTAAAGTATAGGAAGTAAATCTCAATTTATAGTATAAAAGAAACAACAAATCGACCTTAATGTTATCAAAGTGAGTCTAAGCAAGATCAATGTTGGAATTCTGACGTTGTGAATGGAGCAACTGGATTGAAATGATCATCTCTATAATGGACCTTTATAATATTCGATCTGATTTGATCAACCAATAAATTGAATATCGGTGATTATAAATAAAAATGAGTCAAAGGAGCTGGTCAAGACAACTGAATGTTCAATTTCAATGTTGAGATGGTAGAATTTTTTTTATTATGAGTGATCCATAATCATAGTCCAAAAAGTAACATTCGAATCCCCACAAAAGATAAGTCTTAAAACACTGCATTGCACTACAGCCACCAAACAAGATGAGAGCCATTTTCAAGGCTTGCAAGTTCCTCGTAGTTGCCTCCTCTACTGCCTTTTTCCTGTTTTATTTCCACCATATTTCTAGAAAGTTTCGGAAGTTGCGAAATGATCATTAAACTTTTTATTCAGTTACAAAATGACTCCTACTAGTGATAAGTTTTTAAAAAGTTTAAAGATCATTTTGTAACAATTTGATAAGTTTGAATGATCATTTCGTAATATTTGAAAATTTTTAATGACAATCTCGTAACTAATATAAAAGTTTAATGGTCATTCTGTAACTCACGAAACTTCTAACCAAAAAGATAATGTCAGATTAGTTTAATTACCATTAGTGTATTTTGCCCTTATATTTATAATATTACTAGTGTTAATAAAGGTCTAATCTTAGAAAACAAATTTGTACTGTTATTCAGTTTCAAAGCCAAAGTTATTAAGAAATCCAAGTATTCATGTTCATCCAATAAATTTGAATATACTAATGTAGTTATAAATGTGTAAGGACCAAACTGTCAAATTAAAGGGACTAAATTCGAAGTTTTAACATAGTCTAGGGACTAAAACCAGAATTAGACCAATAAAGAGCATCATGGGACAATTAGGGGTGCTTATTGAGTTGAGCAGCTCGCAAACAACTCGAGCTCGACTCGGCTCGATTCGAGATCTTAGCGAGTTAAGTGGAGCAAGGTCCAACCCGAACTCGATAAGTTCGTTAGCATCTCGTTATTTTTTTTATAAATAATTTCATGATTTTTTGCTACCACCTTAAAAAATTATGTTCCAAAAAGTTAAAATGCTAGTTGGAAACTCATGAAAAGTTTAGTGAATTGTTAGATAATTTAACCATAAAAATTTGTATTCCGAGAATTTAAAAAATTAATTTATAATAATAAGAAGTTAATTTATAATAATAAATCTTTCATTTTTTTATTAAAGTCTTTTTTTTTTTTTTTTATTATTACATTATGTATAAAACTAGAAAATGAGAAAAGTCTTCACTTTTTACTTTTTATATAAAAAAATACGATTGAAAATTAAAACCTGAAATTCTTAAGGCATTCTCTCATTTGTTGTTCGTCAAAGATTGTTGAGAAACTAAAAAGAGTTTCACACTTGAATATCGACTTCATCTCTAACTCGGTCATGACAAGTTCATTTATTTATCTCCTCATACCTCACTTTTTTTTTTCTTCTGAATTTTTATGTTTATATTAAGTTTTAATAATATCACTAGATTTTATCTATATTTAAAAAAACAAGGTAAAAAATTTGGCGAGCTTAATGAGCAACAAGTTGAGCCGAACAACGAAATTTTTTAACGAGCACGAGTCAAACAAAATTTTATCGAGCTTAACGAGCAACGATTTAAATCAAATAATAAAAAATTTTAACGAACACAAATTAAAACTATTCAACTCGCAATCGACTAACTCAATAATCACAGTGACAATCAGCATCTGCATATCATCATGGATTACGTTTCATGAAAGAAATGGTTGCCGTCCTCAATCAGCAAAAGAAAAAGCGTACGTAAACAAATAGTCACTAAATTAAGTAAAAATAATATTTTGGTCACTTAAGTTTCATAAGATACAAAATGGTTATTAAATTTATTGAACTATTATAAAATGGTCACTACACATAAAACAGTGATAAATTTTAGTAAATTCAGTAACCATTTTGTAAGAGTTAGGGATGAGCATTCGATCAAGTCGAGTTAGTCGAGTTGACAAGTCTTATTTTATAATTCAAATTTTATTTGAATTTTTTTCGAGTCGAGTTGACTTGTTTGAGTTTGTGTTCAAATTCAATTGTAAATATTTATAATGACATGGTACTAATTGGTTTCAATTTAAACGACTTTCTATAACCCTAACCATATACATATATATTTTTTTAATATGTGATGTACATATATCAAACAAAGTTGAGGGACTCAATTCACTCGACTCAAACTTGAAAACCGATTCATTAGTTACTAAAAATTTATGATTATTTGAGTTATTCGAATTCATTTTATAACTCAAAGTTTATTTGAACTTTTTTCAAGTCAAATTTTTTTTGCTCAAGTAGATTCGGAAAAAACATTTTTTAGTTGAGTCAAATTTTGCTCACCCCTAGTAATAGTTCAATAAATTTAATGATTATTTTGTAATTTCTAAAACTTCAGTGGCTAAAACAATCACTTATATTTTAGTTTAGCCACCATTTGAGTACTTCACCCAAATTTAGAAAAAAGAAGGAAATAGTTGATTACGTTGCTGGGATTGAGGAAGCAGCCTTACTAAGGAATCTTCAAAGGACACGTGGCGTTAACATAGTAGGTCAAGTCCCCTTCAGGTAATGAGTCAAGATGTTTGAAGGAAGTGAAAGAGTTCAGAATCTAATGGTATACCAAATGTGAAACAGAATAGTCGTTTGAACACATGCTGTATGATTGGTTTCAGTCAAATTCTGACATTTTGTGGCTCTAAATTCTTTACATTTTTCTGGGATTTGATTTGATCCAAGACTTGTAACTGTGTACCACTGACCAGTCTTCTCCATTCTTTCTTCTGGGTTTTTTCTAATACAATAGAATTGGTAAACAACTCGAAGTCATACAAGAATCTAGAATAAAATTGTTCGAATCGTAATCCTATGTATGATTCGAATATCAATATCTACAATCTCCTCCAAAAACAAGGCAAGAAATTAGAAGAAAACTACACACAGAGATGCCACATAATGTTTTGATGGCAAGCTACCTTAACATGTACACTATGTGCAGACATTACTCGAGTTACTGGGAACATTCACATGGAGAAAATCTCAACATATCTGCAGACTAACAGACCACATCCTAGTAAACCAAACATTCAAACCACCAAAACTGTGCAAACAACCTTACCCCTTCTTCTCGGTTCGATATAGTATATAGACTGTGCAAAGCTACAATATGACCACACATCTGCCAAAGCAGCAATTGGTGATTGCATTCGGGAGGCTTCTCAGCTTCCTGCCCATCCCCTTATGCTCTTCTACTTTTCTACAATGCACAATAAAAATAATCAGGCATAAATTTCGATAAGAAGGGGTAACGAAAAACCCTCAATAATATAGAATTCATGTACCTTTTGTGCAGATGAGGACTGCAGGCAACATTTTCGTGGAATTTAACACGGAATGAAGTATCACATACCTTCTTTTTGTGCTTAGTTTCTTCTTCATCCTGCTCCATATCATCGTCCTCGTCCTCGCCTTCATTGCCATCATCTTCAACCTCATCCATCTCTAGCTCATCTCTCTGGATAGCTTCTCCTGTAAACCATGACACTGCATGCGGAATAATCTTGTGTCGAATTGTTGATCTGCCCAAATAAATAGATAGAATAAGATCCAAAATTTCGGTTTGATAAATATATATGGCTCATTAGAAGCTTGAAGAGGACTCCAAACTCAAAAGAGCCTATAACTAGAATAAGCTTGAAAAGAGAACACACGCTACGTCGTAGTCCTCTTCCATTAGATTTTGAAGCTCTTCAGCCTGTGCAAGAAAGAAAGAACGATTTGAAAAACAGAAGTAATTAATCAATCATCAAATTTTATATGGCTTTTTTAAGGTTGTCCATACGGTATCTTCATTGTCATCAGGAACTTCAATAGAATTGAAGAAGTGGAAGAAACTTTCACAATCTTCTGCTTTAGTGATGGGCTCGGCATTCATTGATCCTTCCATAGGCTTCTTTTCATGGACCTTCTGTGTCAAGCATTTTCCTGGATACCATTCAATCTCCGTCCTATAAATTATGAGGAAAATGATTTCAGTTAAAATGCAAGATGCCTTGTAATGTTATAATCCAATAAGACATTTTAAAAAGGAAAAGGTAATGACCCAATAACTTTCTCAAGGACAGGTATGCCTTCATCAATCATGTGATATATCTTTGTCAACAAAGTATTCTTGAAATAAGGACTGGTGTCGAAGTAAAACTCAAGCTTGAATCCCTTGGGTTCCTCGATCCTATTCCACTTAATATCCTTGAGATATTTGAAAGCTCCTCCATCAAGCTCAGTGATCTGATTCCAATCTCAAAACAAGTATATTTGAGCATCAATATTTCCAACAAGAAAATAAAAAAGTAGCCAAAGAACAATTATAACCGGATAACTGACCCCATTAGAAAGCACTTCATTGTTTCTCATGGCGGTAAGCCAAAAATCAGGCACTCCTTTCTCTGCGTAATGCATAATTGCATGAATAACAGTCCATTTCTACAGATAGGGTAAAAAAAGGGACGAGAACCAAAAATATCACACCTTCAGCATCCTTATCATCTTTTTGGTCCATGTCTTCTTCATTTGTAGTTCCCTCAGCTTCACCAACGCCATTCACAATATCATATCGCTGAAGATTCACGAAAACCAATCAAATGAAATACAGCAGTAAGTGATTAAAAGAAAGAAACAAAATTCAAAAAGCAAACCTTAGCATATAAGGGTTGATATAGTTTCTGATATTTATCTTCAAGTGCCACCCTCTCCTCAAAAAACTTAGCCTCTAATTCATCATATTGACCCTATTCAAGAAATAAAAAAGATACCCTTTGTAAAATAAATGAGCTCTCTCACTTTTCCAACCATATTCGGTCTCGAATGAACTAAAATTAGATTACAACAATCTACTCTACGTCTAGATTAGAACAGGAGAGTAAATATACAGCAAGAACTCAAATTAAACTGAATCTAGATTCAGTAATCTTAAACGTCCAAGGAGACTCGAACCGGGCCCTAAATTCAATCAATGTCATAAAAAAGAAGGTACCTGGATCTCTCGGAGAATCTCCACGCGCTTCCTGACATTGGGAGAGAGGTTCTCTAACACATCAGTGAGCCCAACGGAAAGACAACGAACTTCATTCTGCAAACCAAAAGAAAACGGTAAAACAAAGAAACCGATGAAAAGGAAAGAAAGAAAGAAAGAAAGAAAGTAGGCACTGACCATGAGAGCGGCGATGAGAGCGGCTCGAGCTTCGTCGTCAAGACCTGCAGCCAAATTAAGAGGGGAAAGAAACAAGAATGCATCATAGTGAAGCAAATTAAGAGGAGCAAAGTGATTTTACCATCGAAGAGATGGGAGATGTCGGAGTCAATCTCTGCGTCGCTCATTTTAGGGATTTTTTCTGGAGAATGAGAGGCGCTAAAACACTGGATTTTTGAGGAATTGGAGCGAAAAGGGGATATGAGAGTTTTGAAGGTTGGCGGTTTATATAATACTTTTTAAAAACCCAATCCAATGGCGGGTCGGATGAATGCGGGTTTAGCTTTTCGGGTTGGGTGATTTCCTGTCGAGCCCAAGGATGATTGCTGATCCTCGAGAATTTTAAAAATAGTCACTAAACCATCTTGAAAATTTTAAAACAGTAATTAAACTTTTAAAAAATTATATAATAGACATTAAATTTTTGTTTTTTTATCTAATAACCGATCTTGCCTCAGCCACGAATAAAGCTTCACAAAAAGCTTCAAATGTGAGAGTTTCACATGCTCTTCGTTTTTAATGCAACTGCATATTAGATGATCGTTGGCCGTGTAGTAATGTTTTTCCTTTATTTTGTCTATAGAATTGGATTAACTATCGGAAATGAAATCGACAGTGTCTGAGGGGCACAAGAAAGGGGATTGGGGCTGGGATGCACCGAGGGCGTTAGAAGGGACGTTATGAGATGATAAAGATTGAAAGGGTGTTGTGTTGATGAAGATTTAGACGATGGTTTTATCTTATATTTAAAAAACTAAGATAGAAACATGTTGAGAAACTTATGTGTACCTAAGTTTGAGAGAAAGTTAAAGCGATAATATAATTAAGATTTTATTAAGATATATATTAAGGCTATATAGTTAAATAAGTATATTTTAAAAAAAACTTATAAAATATCAGGATTCTTGCGAATATTTTTTGGATCCCCGCGGTTATTTATATGATTACGGTTCGGTAATCCCTACGGTTCGGATATAGCTTCCCCGTCCCTATCCCCATTTGAGCTTCGATGATAAAGCTTCCCCCGTCCCTATGGGTGAAGATTCCGATTATTCCTCATCACATCGGTTCAAATCCCCACGGTTTTTAAATATTCTTCACCCAATTCTTAACCCTACTTTTATAGAAGCCGCAAGTTTTATTTAAATAAAAAGTATTTAAAATTATATTGAGGGTTTACAACCATAATCGTAAACTAAACACATAATTTAGACTTTTTATAACCATTAACTCAAGAAACTAGTCACTTGAGATCATACAAGGACCATACAAGGAAAATGTTAAAAATTTAACCAAAAAGACTCGAATAAAATATAGATACAAACATATTTGTCTGCATAGAAAACAAACTGCAAAAGGGGATCAAACTACTAAAAGACCACCAAAAACCGCAAATCAGAGCCGACTGTCGTAAGAAAACTATTCACGAACGTGAATCGTGTATCCAAATCCAATTCGAGGGTCTAGAGCAGGGAAGATCAGCAGGATAACAAATAAGCGTCATCTTAATCAGTCGAGGCGGAGCCAAATCCAACCCTAAAAAAATGAAAAAAATGACTAAACCACCGATAGAAAAAACCGAAAACATTCCATAAAGACAGATTTATTCTAATTAAAAATTAAAAAAAGAATCAAATATAGAAAATAAAAAATAAGAAGTATCGGCTATTGGCGACCAACACTAAAACTAATGTCATCGTTGGCTAAAACAAGGGTGAAGAAAAGGTTATGAAGCATCGCTAAATGAACAAAAAAAACTTAGGCTTAACTTTTTTTTGTTATATGTATTATAGAGTAGTTTAAATTGCATGTTTTATGTTAATGAAAATGATAATTATAATTTACAAGTTATAAATAAAATTATATTTTAGGCTAAAGGGGTTATTTTGCCCTCGAGTTCGACCCAAATTAGCAATGTTACTTTTCGCGCGAAAACGCGTTCAATTAGGTCCTTCAGTCCGTACATTGCAGAAATTAGCTCATTGACTAACGTTGACCGGCGGAACCGTTAATTTGGTCGTTAACTTTTAACGCGTCAGCCGTCTTCGCTGATGTGGCATATCATGTCAGCGTTAAAAAGTCAAAATGCAATGTGCGAACTAAAGGACCTAATTGAACGCATTTTTCGCGCGAGGGGCAACATTGCTAATTTGGTTGATCTCGGGGGCAAAATAACCCCTTTAGCCTATATTTTAAAAATATAATTTTAAATCGGTTCATTTTAAATTATTTATTCAGGTTCGAGTCAATTTCAAGTTCACTCAAAATACTTATAATATGATTATTTATTATTCTAATCCCAAACGTTAAATTATTTAAATCCTCTATGTATTTATGATATTCTCCCACACATATTGATATGTTAATATTTAATTATTAATATTTTATGATATGTTTTTATATAGTTGAATTTACTTATCAAGTAATTAATAGCCACTTAGTTTTTTTTATATTTATTAATGTATGTATTTCGTTGAGTTTTGAGTTAAGTAATATGATATATTGTTATCATTCTATATAAAAAGTTTAAAACAAAATTATAATAATAAAAATTTAAAACAACTCGTTAATAAACAAAATTATAATAGTAATTCAAAAAATAAAATATAATAATAATAATGAATATGTTAATGAACAACTCATAATATTATGTATAATAAGAGAAATTTTTTATTAACTTGAGGTACCTCCGAAAATCTAATGTTTTCTTTGATTCATTATGCTTCACAGGCTTCCGACTTTATGTTTGCTTCAAGATAAGGGTGTATCGCTGGTCGGTATGTCCTTGAGTTGTGTTTGGTGCCGAAAGGGTGAGGATGAGTTGGATCATATCTTGTATTCATGTCGGTTCATGGATGAGATTTGTACTCGGTTTTTTTTTCAATGGGAGGGTGTGCTATTTGTAACACCTAAAACGGTGCATGAGTTTATTACACATGGATTAAGGCGTCAAAAAGTGATTCTTTAATAAGAGATTGTACCCCATGTTGTTGGTCGATCGGCTCGTAGGAGGATTGTTTGGTTGCCGCCAATAGTCGAATCAATTAAATTCAATGTGGATAAGTCGACGCGGGGTAAATTAAGACATGCGGGTTGTGGCGGTGTCTTTCGTGATGCAGAGGATCATGAGTTGGCATTGTTCTTGGGACTACTAGGGGTGATGGACTCCAATGAGGCAGAGATTCGAGCAATTGCATATATTTTTGATATGTTGGTTCATTTGACGTGGATTACAACTTCGTCAATAATAATATAATCGGACTTTAAGGTGACAATATCATGGGTTTTATACTATGATCGGAGACCGCTCCATCAATGATGTCTTGAACAAATCGATGAAGCATGCCGCGTGTTACCTTGTGCTAATTTTACAATATATTTCGCGGGAGACAAATGGAATAACGAATGCGCTAGCTAAGGGGATGTTGAGCATACGTCATGGTTTCATGCTATAGATTAGTTTGCATGTATTGGTTTCGTAGTAAATTGAGAACCTCAATGGTATCTACCACCTTAAGTGGTTTGAAAAAGTAAATCAATTCGAATTGTTTATGCATGTAGGAAACATTGAGGTTCCCAAAAAAGGAGTTGATAGTAGAATGGGTACAACGCTAAGGTCTTCGCCGACATATTAAATCAATTCCCCACTCACCCAATATCTCCGCCACACACGACTGAATTTTCCAAGAGTATTGAGATAAGCTTCACTCTCTCCTACACACATTTAATTCTATAAGGGTGTCGATATAAGCTCCACCCATAGTATGATATGATGATTTCCTTCAAGAGCGTTGAGACAATTTCGCTCAAAACTCCGGCTAGTTCCTTCAAAAGGAGATGAAGATAAACTCCACCTTTAGCACAATTGTCTCTCCAAAGAACGTTGAGAAAAATTACGCTCGCCCCTACATTTGTTTTGATTCTCCAAGGGTGTTGACACATGTTTTACCCAGAATTATAAATACTTCTCTAAAAGAATGTTGAGACACCTTCGCTAAATTTATGACTGTTTCTACAAAAATAACGAGTTTCCTTTGTGCATTGCCATGTTTCATGCAAATTGAGACATGTGATCACTACAAACACTTGGATGCCTCTGATCTCTACTCCTAATCATCATGGGCCATTGTAGAATCTTAAAGAATGGAGATGCCTTTGTCCACTTAATATCACTTGCATCAAGTTTCTCCAATGACATAGAGATGTCCTGTTTTCATGCCAAAAGGCATGTGTTGTTACGAATATACGGTTGCCCCAACTATGAGATGCCTCTGCATTACTGTTAAGTGTTCAAAAGTACTATTTTTATAACCCTTTTTACTCATATTATTATTAGACTTAGGCTCATTTTAGTTGCATTATTAGGCATTCATGCATGTTTTCATGATTTCATTCACTGTCATGCTTGATTTCATAATTTAGTTGATTTTGTGGAAAAAGGTACCGCCGTTGTGTGTTATTTTGTGCAGGACTGGACTGACGTGGCAATCGAGAATTGCCGTGGAGATTAAGGAAGAAAACTGAAGGGTCTACCAAGGCAATCGAAGCTGCTTTCCAAATGCCAAACTAGAGGGTCTGCCAAGGCAATCGAAGCTGTCTTCTACATGCCATGCTGAGCAGATTGCTGAGGCATGTCGGGACAAGTCCACCTCATTAGGGATAAGCACGAAAAGCAAAAGATAAATCCCAAATATTTGGATTTCCATGAAGAATTTAATGAAGATTTAAATTCAGATTTATGAGGAGTTATTGGAGATCAAAGGGAGATTAAATTCCAAGAGTTTTAGGAAAAGTTTTTGGAGGAATTAATATATATAAAGGAGATCTATTTTTTATTCTATTTAATTCCAACTTAACTTCCTCCTCAAGAAAGACTTTGACCTAGCCATCTCCTATAAATAAAAAGCCCTAGCCGCCTACTTGGAGGGGGAGTTGGATTAAGAGTTGCGATTGGGAGAGAATTCGACTAAAGGGGCTGCTCGACATCTTCTTGTTTTCCTTCTTTGTTCCATTAGATTCATGTTTAGGGATTTTATTCTTGAGTTTATTTTGTGCCCAGCCATGAACTAAATTTATTTGGCTTGGGTTATTGTGGTTTTGTGGTTGTGAGAACGATTGGATTTGTTTAGGTATTGAGTTTGCAATTTTAGTTCAAAGTTTGTTCATTCTTGGTTCTTAAATTCTTCGAGTGAATTGGAAGAGGATCTCGTAAATTCATCTATTTATCTAATATCGGGAGAGTTGGATTCAAGAAACGAATGAGCATGGTTTTCATACAATCGATCGATGGTGAAGACTAATTCGACTTAGGGATAAGTTGCGAATTTCAACGGCTAAGAGGAGCGCAAGATAGGTTGTTGTTCACCCTTGGTTCACGTAGGGATGTATTATCAATACATGCACAATTAACAGCGTTTCGAGTTAGGGATAACGAGAAATCATTGAAGAATGCTTCGTCAAACTTTGAAGGTTGTCGCTCAATTGCCCAGGCAATCGCAGACCTGCCCAGGCAATCGCAGACATGCCCAGGTTGTCGCAGAATTGCCCCAGCAATCCATATGGATCCAATTGCTGAAGCGATTGAGCTACTCTAGCACTTAATTACCACGACAGTCCATTCGATTATCACACCACGACTTACGATAACCCGGCCTACTCTCTTTTATTCAATTACACATTTTTATTTAATTGTTCTTTTATTTTTCTCATTAATTAGAACTCTTACAATCATCAATTTGTGTTTTTACTTTCAGTGCAAGAAGTTAGATTCCCGAAGTAGCACCAATCTCTGTGGAGACGATATCTATACTATACTATAACTTGCGACGTGTACACTTGCACCAATTGCAAAGCACTTAATACGCGCAACAAGTTTTTGGTTCCGTTGCTGGGGATTGGCAATAGCGACTTTGTTTGTAATTTCTTGCATCTTTATTTATTTATTTCTTCTTTTTCTTTTTGTTTTATTTCTAATCAATTTTAAGGGACTTACAACTTTGGTTTTGTATCTGTGTATGACCAGGGCGAGACCAACATCACAAGACTACCCACTTGAACCCAAGATAGAACGAGTTCTTCATCAAAGAAGACGAGAACAACGAGCAGCAATGGCAGTACAACAAGGTAACCCAATCGGCAATCTGAAAGCCAATGGTAACCAGGATACCGTAGCAAGAGGAGGAGGAGATCCAGTCGTACAACCTGTTCAGAATAGATCTATCCGAGACTACTTAGAGGAAGATCTCAACAGTCTCAATCCAGGAGTTGTCACACCCGAGATAGAAGTCGCCCATTTTGAATTAAAACCTGTGATGTTCAATATGATCAACACAATTGGACAATTTGGTGGGTCGGCAACTGAAGATTCCAAACAACATCTCAAATCATTCCTGGAGATTTGCAATTCATTCAAGCTACAAGGAGTCAATGAAGATATCCTATGGCTGAAATTATTTCCCTATTCACTGAGGGATAGTGCAAAAACGTGGCTGAATAGTATTCTATCCGGATCTATAGGATCTTGGACGGATTTGTGTCGTGACTTTATTGCTAGATTTAGCTATACGAATATGACTGATAAGTTGCGTAATGATATTACTTCTTTTCGGCAGGCAGATGATGAATCCATGTATAAAGCTTGTGAGCGATACAGAGAGCTTTTACACAAATGTCCCATGCACGGATTCCTATTGTAGACGCAGTGATGATGTTCTACAACTTAGTGAACACACCGACAAGAATGATGCTAGATCCCTCGGCAAATGGCATACTCCTCGACCAGTCACCTGAGGAAGTGATAGAGATTCTGAACCGTCTTGCCAATAATGATTATCAATTCCCAGCCACCCGAAAGGGAATAATCAGACGCAATGCCACGATAAATGAGCTTGATTCATCAGGCTCTATTTCTGCACAATTGGTCGCATTAACCAACATGGTTAAGAACATGCAGCAACCTAGCAACACACAGGAGATCAAGGTAGTAAACTCAATTTGTGATTTATGTAATGGTAACCATGATTCTTCTGAGGGTTCGCAGAACCCAGAATCTAGCTTTTACGTTAGAAACTACAACCGGAACAACAATGTGATGTCCAACACATACAATTCAGCCTGGAGGAAGCACCCTAATTTTTTAATGGAGCAACCCAAACAACACCATTAATCAGAACAGTCAAAACACACAAGCATCAGGATTCCAGCAGAACATGTCACGGTAACAGATGTCGCAGCAACCGACACTATCTAGTTCTTTGGAAAACTCTCTTAATGCTTTCATGTTAAAAACTGAATCTTATATGGTAGAGAATAATAATGTCATGAAGAAGATTGATGCTTTTATGAACAGGACAGAGATGAGATTGCAAAATCAAGAGGCAGCCTTGAAATCTTTAGAGACACAAGTCGGGCAATTCGCTCAGAACTTGAATATGAGACCAATAACCGGTTTACCTAGCGATACTGAGGTCGCCAAAGGAATAGTCCATGAGCAGTGTAAAGTAATCACCACCCGGAGTGGACTAAAGCTTAATGATGCACATGCCCAGCCAATAAACCGACCAGGAGAGCAACCCCTTATCCAGACAGATGAATCCAGCAACAAAACCTCCAATAAAAATGACGAGTCAAAAATTGCCAAGGCAACTCCATATGCTCGTGCCTCGGCAAGCCCTGATGCCAAGGCAATATCAGATACCCATGCCTTGGTAATACCCAATGCCATCGCCTCGGCAACCAAGCATGCCTCGACAAGTCCTGATGCATCGGTAATTCCTCAAATCAAATTCCAATGCAAAGAATGGATTGAGGACATCCAACTTCCACCACCATTCCCACAGAGGTTGAAAAGGCAAAAACAAGAATACCAGTTCAAGAAGTTCCTTGACATCTTGAAGCAAGTCCACATCAACTTGCCATTGGTTGAAGTAATAGAACAAATGTTGAACTATGTTAAGTTCCTTAAAGATATTGTCTCTAAGTAAACAAGGCTATGAGAGTTTGAAACCGTTGCTGTGACAGAAGGATGAATGGTCATGCTACATAATCGCATGCCACCCAAGCTTAAAGATCTCGGTAGTTTCACAATACCATGTTCGATCAAAAACCACTATGTTAGGAAAGCATTGTGTGATCTTGGAGCAAGCATAAACTTGATGCCAAAATCAGTTTTCCAGAAATTGGGAATTGGGAAGGCAAGACATACAACAGTTATGCTACAGCTTGTAGACAGATCCTACGTGCACCCATAGGGAAAAATTGAGGATATCCTGGTAAGAGTTGATAAATTTATTTTTCCCGTTGATTTTATTATTTTGGATTGTGAAGTAGATGAGTTCGCACCCATTATCCTTGGGAGACCGTTTTTAGCAACAAGAATGACCTTGATCGATGTTGAGAAAGGAGAACTCACCATGAGGGTAAATGATCAGCAAGTAAAGCTTAATGTTTTCCAAACCCTTAAGCATGCCAGCGATCCAGAAGACTGCCAAGTTATCCGAGCCATAACTGAATTCAATTTCGACATAGATGAATATTGCCTTAACAATTACCTCGGCAATTGTATTACCGAACTTGAGGAACTTGAAGAGCCGGACGATGAAGAGCAGAATGAAGCCAATTGGATAGCAACTCGTCCATGTAAGTATTTTGAACCATTGGACTACTCAGGTAAGGAAGGTAAGACCGAAAAACCTTCTATTGAGCAACTTTCTACTCTTGAACTAAAACCATTGCTAGGGCAATTGAAATATACTTATTTGGAAATCGATAACACTTTGCCCATAATTATATCTTCTAAGTTGCAGCCTAAACAGGAACAAAGATTGATTGACATGTTGATAATGCACAAAAAGGCAATAGGATGAACAATTTCTGACTTGAAGAGAATTAGCTCGGCAGTATGTATGCACAAAATCCTATTGGAGGATGATCACAAACTGACAATTGAGGCACAAAGGAGGCTTAACCCTGCTATAAAAGAAGTCGTGAGGAATGAAATCATCAAATGGCTTGATGTCGGTATCATATATCCTATCTCCGATAGTACATGGGTAAGCCTGGTACAATGTGTACCGAAAAAGGGAGGTATAACCGTGGTAAGCAATAAAAGTAATGAACTAATCTCAACTAGGACTGTGACCGGTTGGAGGGTTTGTATGGACTACCGCAAGTTAAATAAAGCCACTAGAAAAGATCATTTTCCTTTGCCATTTATTGACCAAATGTTTAATCGACTTGCATGTAAATATTTTTATTGTTTTCTTGATGGTTACTCAGGTTATAACTAAATTGCCATAGCACCGGATGATCAGGCAAAGACCACCTTCACATGCTCGTATGGTACCTATGTTTTCCGAATGATGTCGTTTGGATTATGCAATGCTCCGGCAACTTTCCAGAGATTCATGATGGCAATCTTCTCTGACATGGTTGAAGACTTCCTTGAAATATTCATAGACAGTTTTTTAGTATTCGGAGACAACTTCGATAATTGCCTCAGCAATTTGGAGAAAGTACTAACACGATGTGAAGAATCTAATCTAGTGCCCAATTGGGAGAAGTGCCACTTCATGGTAGAGGAAGGCATAGTGCTCGATCACAAGATCTCATCCAAGGGAATTGAAGTAGACAGAGCCAAGGTGAAAGTGATTGAAAAATTACCGCCGCCAACTTCGGTCAAAGGAATCCAAAGCTTCATCGGTCATGCAAGTTTTTACAAGAGGTTTATTTATAATTTTCCAAAATATCTAAACCTTTGTGTAACTTTCTTGAACAAGACAACGCTTTTAATTTTGATGACTCATGCATCCAAGCATTCGAAGCCTTGAAGAAGCAACTTGCATCGGCACCCATTGTCGTTCCGCCCGACTGGACCATACCTTTTGAACTTACGTGTGACGCAAGCGACTTTGCAATAGGAGCAGTACTAGGTCAACGAATAGGTAAAATCTTTTATGTGATTTACTACGCTAGTAAAACTCTTAATGAAGCTCAAGTGAACTACACCACTACAGAGAAAGAGTTACTAGCTGTAGTTTTTGCTTTTGATAAATTTTGTTCATACTTGATCGGGACCAAGGTAATTGTTCATACTGACCACTCGACAATTAAGTACCTTCTCGCTAAGAAAGATGCCAAACCTTGTTTGATTCGTTGGATTTTACTTTTACAAGAGTTTGACATTGAAATTAAAGACGAGAATGGTACAGAGAACCAAGTCGTCGACCATTTGTCACGCCTATAATGAGGAAAAGACGATGACACAAATGTGGAAATCATTGATGCATTCTCAGACGAGCAGTTACTAATCGCCCAGGCAACCCCAACTATCGATGCCCAGGCAACCGCAGTAGGGAGTTCCTCGGCAATACTTGTGGCAACAGCAGCAGCAATTGCCTTGGCAATTCCATGGTATGCAGACTTAGTGAATTTCCTTGTTAGTGGCATTTTACCTCATGATCTTACTCGCCAGGGAAAGAAGCAGTTCCGACATGATGCTAAGCATTATTATTGGGACGAGCCTCTTTTATTTAAATAATGTACAGACCAGATTATTAGGCGATGCATCCCCGAGGAAGAGTAGCAAAACGTGCTCCGACAATGCCATTCATCACCCTATGAAGGTCATTTTGGAGGCATTCGCACCGCGGCCAAAGTCTTGCAATCCGGTTTCTATTGGCCAACACTTTAAAAAGATGCTCAAGACTTCTACAAGATGTGTGATCGATGTTAGCGAATAGGGAATATTTTACGCTGACACGAGATGCCACTACAGAATATCCTTGAGGCCGAGTTGTTTGACGTGTGTGGGATCGATTTTATGGGACCCTTTCTATCCTCGTTCGGTAATGTATACATCCTACTTATCATGGACTACGTGTCTAAATGGGTAGAAGCAGCTGCAGTTCCTAGCAACGATTCCAAGACAGTGTATAAATTCTTGCAGAAAAACATATTCACACGATTTGGAACACCGATGGTAATTATCAGCAATTGAGGCACCCACTTCGACAAAAGGCTAATTGCCAAAATGCTGGAGCGATTTGGAGTGATGCACAAAATTGCCACGGCATATCATCCACAGATAAATGGGCAAGCCAAAATTTCCAATCATGAATTGAAGTTATCCTTGAAAAAGTTGTCAATCCTTCTCGAAATGATTGGTATGCAAGAATTGATGAAGTACTATGGGCCTATCGAGCAGCATTCAAGACGCCTTTAGGCATGTCACTTTACAGATTTGTCTATGGCAAGACTTGCCACCTTCCGGTAGAGATCGAACACAAGGCTTATTGGGCGATCAAAACTGTCAACATAGATCGAGAGAGTGCTGAACATAAGCGACTACTGGACCTTAACGAAATTGAAGAATTTCGTGCCTTAGCTTACGACAACACGAGAATCTACAAGGAAAAAATGAAGCGTTGACATGACAATAAGCTATTGTCGCGGCAATTTCTGCCCGGGCAATTAGTTCTTCTCTTCAATTCTTGGTTAAAACTCTTTTCGAAAAATTGAAATCGAGATGGTCTAGGCCTTTTGAAGTCGTCAAACCTTTCTCTCATGGTGCCGTGATAATCAAGTCCACCATTGACGGACATGAGTTCAAAATTAACAGACAAAGATTAAAGCACTATGTCGGTAACCATGTTGAACACGACAAGGAAGTGGTTACTTTAGGAGATGCATAACCATGCTCTCCTTTAGTATTTCTTATTTATTTTTAATTTTAATTTTATACTTATTTTATTTTTAGATTTATTTTTAGGATAAAAGTATGTTTTTAGTTTAATTTTTATTCTTTTTATCTTTATCTTTCCACATTTTTTTCTTTGTTTTTGATTCCACAACCACAATTACCATGGCCAAGAACATCAAGACAATTCCTCAACAGCTAAGGAATAAGGAGTGCCAAAGAAAGCTTCAAAAGTGAAGCTTGCCCGGACAACCAAAATTCCCTCGGCAATTCCCGATGTCTCGGCAAAACTTGATCCCCAGGCAGCTGAACCCTACTTCGACAACTAAGGATGCCACAACAATTGCCGCTCAAGAGGCAACACCAGCCATACGCACTCAACCATCACGAATCGGCAAATGAACCAAGCAATTGGCACGAAGAAAACACATCATTCAAGGTGATGACCTTTTTGTCTAACTCATTTACATTTTATTTTAATTTTTGCATGCATTGAGGATAATGTTTCTCTCGAGTTTGAGGGGTACTAGTTTCTAGTTAATTTCATGTTTAGTTGCATCCATAATTAGTAATTGCATATAGGTTGCATATGTTACTTGCCATGCCTTTGATTGGATTTAATTGCTTGAACTTTTTGAATATCCAATGATGAATTTTTGTCACTGCGCTTAATTGAAATAACCTTTAAATTTTAGGATTGCATGAGCAGAACCTAGAATTTTACTATGATGCTAAATATTATGAACACGGTTGTGGCTTGTTGATTGAAAGAAACTTGGTGAACTTAGGTTGCTTAAAATTTGGGTAAATTTAATTGAAAAATTAAAAGTTAATTTCTTGCTAGATGTGCCCAAAACTGGCTCTAGTAGTTGCAAATTAAAGATATCGCTAGAGGTGCCCGAAATTGGCTCTAGTAAAAAGATGAATAAATACCCCAGTAATTAAATTAATAAAAGCCTATCGTTCACATAGAATCTTAAAAATCAACTTGTACACAACTACGCACACACATTGTCACAAGCATTATAGTTTGGTTCTGGGTAAAATTTATGCTATCCGAAAAATTCAAAAGGTGATCATACTTTGTGCCACGGTTCTGAGGTTTGAAGGCAAATTTAAAACATGTCTTTGATGATTAAAATCTTAGCAGGTAATTGTTAGTTTTGCATTGCTTGAGGACAAGCAATAGTTCGAGTTTAGGGGTGTGTTAAGTGTTCAAAAGTACTATTTTTATAACCCTTTTTACTCATATTATTGTTAGACTTAGGCTCAATTTAGTTGCATTATTAGGCATTCATGCATGTTTTCATGATTTCTTTCACCGTCATGCTTGATTTCATAATTTAGTTGATTTTGTGGAAAAAAGGTACTGTCGTTGTGTGTTATTTTGTGCAGGACTGGACTGTCATGGCAATCAGGAATTGCCGTAGAGATTAAGAAAGAAAACTGAAGGGTTTGCCAAGGCAATCGAAGTTGCTTTCCAAATGCCAAACTGAAGGGTCTGCCAAGGCAATCGAAGCTGTCTTCTACATGCCATGCTGAGCAGATTGCTGAGGTATGTCGGGACAAGTCCACCTCATTAGTGATAAGTACGAAAAACAAAAGATAAATCCCAAAGATTTGGATTTCCATGAAGCATTTAATAAAGATTTAAATTCAGATTTATGAGGAGTTATTGGAGATCAAAGGAAGATTAAATTCTAAGAGTTTTAGGAAAAGTTTTTGGAGGAATTAATAAATAATAAAAGAGATCTATTTCTTTTATTCTATTTAATTCCAACTTAACTTCCTCCTCAAGAAAGACTCTGACCTAGCCATCTCCTATAAATAAAAAGCCATGGCCGCCTACTTGGAGGGGGAGTTGGATTGAGAGTTGCGATTGGGAGATAATTCAACTAAAAGGGGATGCTCGACATCTTCTTGTTTTTCCTTCTCTGTTCCATTAGATTCATGTTTAGGGATTTTATTCTTGAGTTTATTTTGTTCCCAGACATGAACTAAATTTATTTGGCTTGTGTTTTTGTGGTTGTGAGAACGATTGGATTTGTTTAGGTATTGAGTTTGCAATTTTACTTCAAAGTTTGTTCATTCTTGGTTCTTAAATTTTTCGAGTGAATTGGGAGAGCATGTCGTGAATTCATCAATTTATCTAATATTGGGAGAGTTAGATTCAAGAAACGAATGAGCATGGTTTTCATACAATCGATCAATGGTGAAGACTAATTCGACTTAGAGATAAGTTGCGAATTTCAACGGCTAAAAGGAGCGCAAGATAGGTTGTTGTTCACCCTTAGTTCACTCAATGATGTATTATCAAGGCATGCACAATTAACAGCGTTTTGAGTTAGGGATAACGAGAAACCATTGAAGAACGTTTCACCAAACTTTGAAGGTTGTCGCCCAATTGCCCAGGCAATCGCAGACTTGCCCAGGCAATAGCAGACCTACCCATACAATTGTAGAACTGCCCAGGTTGTCGCAGAATTGCCCTAGCAATCCTTCTGGATCCAATTGTTGAAGCGATTGAGCTACTCTAGCACTCAATTACCATGACAATCCATTCGATTATCACACCACGACTCACGATAACCCGACCTACTATCTCTTATTCAATTACACCTTCTTTTTATTCAATTTGTGTAGCACCAATCCCTGTGGAGACGATATCTATACTATACTATACTATAACTTGCGACGTGTACACTTGCACCAATTGCGAAGCACTTAATACGCACAACAATTACTTAGGACCGTTGGTCTGGGAGTGCGGAGATGCCTCCACTCACTTCGCGTTCATTCCTACAATAGTGTCGAGAATAACTTCACTCTTTATCGCCTACTTCTCCAAGAGTGAGACTTGCGTCAACCTCATTTATGATCGTTTCTCCAAGGGTATGATATGCCTCCAAATAGGAGATGTCTCTGCTCAACCTACACTTGTTTCTATAAGAGCACAAATTTTTTTGCACCACCTACATTTTATTCTCTAAAGGTGTTGAGAAACCTCCACCCATACTACATTTCATTCTCCAAGGGTGTCAAGAAATATCCACATGTACTACATTTTACTCTCCAATAATGTCGGGAGACACCTCACCCACATCACACAATCCTCTGACACAATGAAATAACTCCTTACTCGCATGTAGCTAACCTTCACAAAATCATAAGGGAAATAATTCTGGAAAGACCATGACTCAATGCTCTAAGCCCGCTATAATACACCCTCCCCCAAGAATAATATGGCTGAACATGTAAAAACTATCGTAGTATATCCAAAGAAAGAACCAAGTGCATACACACAATAAGAAGAAAAAAACATGCCCAAACATAGGGAAAGCAATATATGCACAAACAAAAGGCAGCTTTCTAAACACAAAAAAAGTTACAAAAATCCTTATGCTAGCAAGTCTCTTTCACGCATTATTAGGGAGTCTTCTGACACAACATTCGGAACCTCACCAATCAGAGCTGAGGGATCATCAACCTCCTCTATACGTACGTAGGGTAATAGCCCTGCGCACGTGCCTTCCTAAGAGTCACCCTAAGGGTTGTAAATATCAAAATTCACCCCAACTTCTACTACTTCCCAACAACATTGGAGGTCCAACTTACTCAAATTCAACGGTCCCACGGCCACTTGGATCGTACACACGAGGTTGCGCTCGTACTAGTTTGTATAATCGTCGAACCCTTGCAACTCCTCCACAACGACCAGCCTCGTGGCCTTCTCCGTCTCTACATTATCTTCGAGATGTTGAATCTTCCGCTCCAGAAACTCATTCCACTCCCCTTTGTTTGTGCCTAAAAAATAACCTTCAACGTTTGACACTTTGGTCACTTTAGCTCTTGTCGTTGACCGTCTATTGCTGATATGACGTTGTTACATGGAAATGAGAGATGATGTGTAAACTTTTTTAATTAATTACAAATATTATTTTACATTAATTATAACCAATCGGTTGATGACACGTATCATCATCCAATTGGTTTAAAGGCAAATTAATGAAGAAATAAAAATATAGGTTTTGTTGCTTGTGGGAATCATACCCACACCTAGTGGATAAAAATCTAAACACTAACAACTAGGCTAACCCACTTACTTGTTAATGCTTTACCAAATATTATATTTATTACATTCAAAATCCGTATTTCACGTTTTAACTCACTAACCCTGTAAATCATATTTGCCAAACAAAAAAGCTCACTAACCATGTGTTTCTGAAACTCTTCCTAGCTCAAATTAGCAAACTCTACACTAACCTTATCTCTTTAAAAATCTAAAACTGAAGCTTCATCTCCTTTACGCTCTCGTACTTCCTCTCATGTGTTTCTGAAACTTTTCCTTGCTCCAACAGTCTCTTCACCTCATTATGGCCCGCTCGGAATTTCACCTCGATTCCATCTACGTCTAACACCATATCTGCCTCAAGATCTTTCAGCACAGCTTTTACACTCTTCACCATTCTAATCAAGTTGGATGAACGAGAAAACTCAATAAAGGGGGAGTTCACTTCCTCAGAAAGTCATCAACAAATAGACAGAACTAAGGATTCCATTTCCCCCGATTTATAACCCACCCAAATGTCGTTTCAAAAGCCCATAATCCATGTCTTCTCCTCCAGACCACTTAAACAACACCACGAATACAGGAATTCCAAACGTCCCGCAGTCACGCCAATGATAGCCTATATTCTAGGGAAACGCCTCCTATAAATCCACGCCATCAACGCAGCGGTTACAAGTATGATCCCTAATCTCAAGTCTCCACTTATGCCACTTCATAGCACTCCTTCGAGTGAGGGGGCAAGTGTTATACCCCGTTCGAGTCTCCGAAATTAATAGCCTCCATACCCCCCACACTATGCCTTAACAAGCAAAGTTTTGTGGCCTGGCCCGGAGTCTCCTTCCTCTGGACAACTTTGCTATCGACCTGACAACCATCGAGTCCACTTGACTGACCGACCAGCTAAATCAAACACTTTGCAGCCAAAGCATAGGCTAAAAAACCTATGAGCCAAATACCAGGTCTCATCTTGACGAGATCAATAGCCGTCACTAGACTTGGCTCAGTCCCATCGATCAATGTCTCTCACCTATAAATACTCTCTAACCAAAGAGGACCAGGGATGACCAACACTACACACTTAAGACCTGCGCTCCATCTCTTTCACCCCCTTAGTGGCTCTCCTCCACACCAGAACGGGTGAACCACCACCAACCGTTTCAAACCACCGATTCCCTACTTATCTTCACCATCGTCTCCACCTCCTTGTCTAGTGTCTGATCTTCCTAGCATCAACAATACTAAAATCAAAGATATTGAAATTTTTTCTATACACTATATTATATTATATTATATTATATTATATTATATTATATTATATTATATTATATTATATTATATTATATTATATTATATTATATTATATATACCAACAAGTGTTGGGTGCATTGGTAAGGCACATTGCACTCTCAAGGAGAAGACAGGAGTTCAAACCTTAGAGATGACATTGTTAGAAGGAAGCCTCGCACCCCTGACATATACCATAAAATGAAAATATGCATATTACCAAAATATATATATTATAATATATATATATATATATATATCCATTATACTAAATTTTAGGGTAAACGTCATTAATGACTACTTAATTACGGGGATTCTGTTTTGCTCATTAATTTTTTAATTTTGTCAATTAGACTATTTTGCTCATTAATTTTTCAATTTCGTCAATCAGATCATTTTACTCTTTAAATGATATTAATCAAACTACTAACGCATTTAATTGTTGTTACTTACATATTCTATTAATTTAGTTCTAATCTTAATTTAATTCAATAAATATAACCATCTGATCAGATAGTGACATGTGAGATATAATAAATTAGGATGAGTTGGATATATATATAATAATAAATTTATAGAATTTAAATTTATACCCGAATTATTAATCATATTAAAGTAAGTATAACCATGAGTTGGATATATATATATATATATATATATATATATATCAAACTACTAACGCGTTTAATTGTTGTTACTTATATATTCTATTAATTTGGTTCTAATCTTAATTTAATTCAATAAATATAACCATCTGGTCAGATAGTGACATGTGAGATGTAATAAATTAGGACGAGTTGGATATATATAGTAATAAATTTATAGAATTATAGAATTTAAATTTATACCCGAATTATTAATCATATTAAAGTAATTATTGTTATTTGAAATTTATTTTGATTGAATAAAGATATATTATATTTTCATATCGAGATTCGAACTCATATAAGATGGGACAATAAAAGCATTATTAGCCATTACGCTAATTAATAATTTGCACTATTATTCGAATTTAAAATATATTAATCATTGATATATATTCACTAGCTATTCAAATTTAGTAAGTGAAAAATGAGACTAAAACAGATGATATGAAAAGTACAAATGTACAATGTTTCGATAAAAAAATAAAAAAGTACAATGTGGGATGTATGTGTATCCAAATTTATTAATCATATTAAAGTAAGTACTGTTATATATATATATATATATATATATATATATATATATTTATTCATCATACAAAATTTTAAGGTAAAAGTCATTAATGACTGCTTAATTATGGCGATTCTATTTTGTTCATTAATTTTTCAATTTCGTCAATTAGACCATTTTACTCTTTAAATGATATTAATCAAATAACTAACGCATTTAATTGTTGTTACTTACATATTTTATTAATTTAGTTTCAATCTTAATTTAATTCAATAAATATAACTATCTGATCAGATAGTAACATGTGAGATGTAATAAATTAGGATGAGTTGGATATATGTAATAAATTTATGTATATTCAAATAAATATAATATTATTTTAAAAGAATAGTTATACTATTTTTAAAATCTTGACACTGTAATTTTAATATCATATTTTTAAATGGTTTAAATAAAAAAATCAGTCTTTTAACTATAAATTTTTTTGTTTTAAGTATTTGAATTATGATTTAGGCAAAATAAGCCCCTAAATTATTACTATTGGTCACTTTAAGTTCTTAAATTATTTTTTGGTCAAAATAAGTATCTAAACTATGTTATTTTTTTAGTCCCTAAACTATTAGTCAAAAAAATCTTTGTAATGTGTCAACATCTTATTAGTCGAAATAATTTTCTTTTGACTTAAATAACTATCGGACTTATAGTAACTAGAAATGATAGTTTAGAGGCTTATTTTGCCCAAACCATAGGTTAAGAACTTAAAACAGAAAAAAGGTAAGATTTGAGGACTTCTTTTTGGTTTAAGCCTTTTTAAATTATGATGTTATAATTTAAATTTTTTCGACTCTACATGGTGGTATATGTTTTGTGTTTTCGCATTTGGTAAACTCACATTATAAACAAAATTGTTCGGGTTTAAACCTTTTAAGAAAAATATTATTAATTTTTAGGCTTAATATAAAAATAAGTGTTCAAATTATCTCTTTATAATTTTAGGTATCTAAACTATTTTTTAATAAAAATAAGCACCTAACATTTCATTTCATTTCATTTCAAAAATTCAAATGTCTGATCGTTGACTAACGTTAAAATAATTCTGTTAACCAATTAAAATGTGACACGTAACATGTTTTAATTTCTTTTAGTTAATTTTTTATTGTTTGAAAAACTAATTTTTTTCTAAAACTCAAACTTTACCATATTTTCAAAAAGACTATATTTTAAAAAAACTCTAATTCAAATCAACTATCGTTGCTGTCATCGTAACATCATTGTCATCGGAATGAAGTATTTTCCTCTTGATGCACAATCTGAACGTTGTTTATCATCTTTTCGATCATCGTTTGTTGCTTATCTTTCGATTGAAGGTTTCACACTTGGTATTTTATTGAGACATCGTTCACCATTTTTTGATGACAGAGAGACGAAATAAACAGTCGTCTGGGTCTTTCATTAGATAGGTAGGTGGTGGCGTGGCCATTGGCGACAACAGTAACATGATTTATGATTTAATTTTTTTAACAATTCTTACCTAGAGGTGGCAAATGAGTCATTCGGTTCGGTTTCGGTCGAGTCATTTCGGGTCTAATATTATTCGGTTTCGGTTCGATTCGATTTTAGTTTGAGTCTATTGTGATTCCGGCCATTTTGGGTCAGTTAATATTGGTTCGGTTGATTTCATTTCGGGTCAATTTCGGGTTAATGGAAGATCGGTCGATTTTAATCGAGTGTTTAGGTCGGTCAGTTTTTTTACACCATATATATAGATTTATAAAGGTAATATATTTAACTTTTTGGTGAGTTGTGTGGTTGTTCATATCTCATCTTTTTTTATTTCTATTAATATTTTTTTATATTTCGGGTTGTCGTCAGTTCGGGTCTATTTTGGTTCAACTAAAATTCGGACCGGTTTTGGTTTAGTTCGGTTTGTTTCAATTTCGGGTAATCATATTCGAGTCGATTTCGGGTAAATCGATTTGATTTTCGGGTCAAGTTTGTCAGGTCTATTCTTACCAAGGAGAAGAGAAAATTTGCTCTTAATAAGTCTAAAATCCATAACCTAAGAGAATGGAAAGGTATCAACTGAAAGCTTTTAATCGATTGCTCTAAAGATTGTTCTCAAGATTTAAGTTTTTGAGTGTTAAGATTTTTGAATTTGAGAATTATTTTGTGAATTTTAGAAATTTATATTTTTTAAAAATAAAACTAAAAATAAAAGAAACTAAACAAACCATTTTTTAAGAAAAAATTAACAGTAATCGACAACCATGCACCTTATTTTAACGATTAAACACTTATTTTTTATTAAAAAATAATTTAAATATTTAAAGTTAAAAAATATATATATTTACCGAAATGACCTCTAAAAAACAATCTTATCGAGTTTTAAATTAAATTACAGAAAATAATATGAACTTCCTTTTTTCTTACCTTGATCATAAAAAGGACAGCGACATTGATTTGTCATGTATCCACGCGTCGACATCGTAATGGGTAAAAGGGGTTGATATGTAAATAAATGAAAATACAGGGGGATTAGTCTTTACAGTAGGTGGGAAAAAAAAAAAAAAGCATATCTACAAATGGCAAAAATGGAGGAAAAGCAAACAGACGTGGCGATAACCTTTGAAACTATAGTCTATATATATAGCTGATAAAAACCGTTACTTTCAATTCCCATTTTCCCCTTTCCTGTATAAATCCCTTCATAGTTGCCGCTCTCACAAATAGAATTTTTTCTTAAAAGAAACAAAGAAAATGGTGGTTTGGGTGCATGACAATGGCGGTGGTGGAAGTGGAGGCGGAGCTGAAAGCTTTGGTTTGAGCTACACAGAGGTGGAAGATAATCCAGATCCAGTGGCGGTTGATGAAAGCAACGGAGAAGAAGATGATCAGCGGCAGCAGCAGGTGGAGTTGTTGAAAGCGGTTAAAGATGAATACGACGGTGAAGAAACGGGGTTCGCCGACGGCGGTGGAGATGGGGACAATGGGTCGTCGTCGTCTTTGAAATCATCGGATGTTTCTCCGAAGCCGATGGAAGGGTTGCACGAGTCGGGTCCGCCGCCGTTTCAGAGGAAAACGTTCGAGATGGTGGAGGATCCAGAAACCGACCCGATTATTTCCTGGAGTTCTAACCGTAACAGCTTCGTCGTCTGGGATTCTTACAGGTTCTCTGAAATTTTGCTGCCCAAGTATTTCAAGCACAAGAATTTCTCCAGCTTTGTTCGCCAACTCAACACTTATGTAAGATTTCTTTTTTCCATTCAAAATTTCATTGTTGATTTCTTTCTACATTTTTAGTTGGTCTAATTATGGATTTAGTCCCTACTTTCAACAGTTTTAGTTGGTCTACTTATGGATTTAATCCCTACTTTCTACAAATTTAGATCTAGCCCATCTACTATACTGAAAATTTAGATAATTATTTGATACATTAAAAGGCGGGTTTAAGATGACGTGTTGTAATTTAGGGCAAACCACACTAAGAGTCATTAAACTATGAAAAAAATGGTTGTTTTGGCCTTTGATCTTTCAAAAGTTATAAAATTGTCATTAAAATTATCATTGGAGATGAAATTTGATACTCATTTTGTAAAAGTTTGATAAATGTAATGATCTTCATTAAATTTATTCTCATTACAAGTGATTTATTAGATATTAATAATGCTCATTACATTTATCTAAAACCATAATTGGATAAGTTCAAATTTAACACATTTTTTTGGGGGAATAGGGTTTTAGGAAGAAGATTCGGATCGATTTGGAGTTTGCGAACATCAGGGTTTCGTAGATATAAGAAGGATTTGTTGAAAAATACCAAGAGGAGAAGTAGATATACTAAGCAACGAGGACTCGCTTGTGCTAATAATTCAAGTTTGAAGAAGGATCAAAGTTCGTTGCAATTCAATGTATTGGAACTGAGACAAGGGCAAGAAGAGTCGAATCATCGGCTTAACGTTTTTGAAGAACGGATTTGTTCCCCGAATGTAAGCAACGACAGATGTGTAATTTCTTGGCTAAAATGGTTAGATATCCCGACTACGTTCGGCGGTTGGTTTGGAAGAGGGAGCAGGGAAAGAGAGAGCTCGAGGATGGAGCATTCAGCAAGAGGAGATTGCTCGAGACCGGAGTCACCGAAAAATACCCTCTGTTGGGATCGGTTGGAAAGATGAGTTCTCGGGGTTGAAGCCGATCAGTAGCCAAATGGAGAGTGCAACAGATGAAGAAGTGGCAATGAATGATCCAAACATTTACGTAGAATTAGAGGATTTAGTGAACTGGAAAGCATGCAGCTGGAGTGGGTTCCCAAGTGAGCTGGTGGAACAAACCGGCTGATGATTTACTTGACTAAATACAAACATGTAAAAGCATGTTTCTTCTATGCCCTTTTTCATGCAACTATTGTACATTATTCCACAATGGATACATGTTATTTGTTACATATTTGTAAGTCCATTATATTATTCGGTGCAGTAAAGAGAGTCGCAGATCCGAATTAAATAGCTTATTTACACAGTATATTTATATTTTTAAAAGACTAAAAATAAAAAATAGATCTCACTATAACATCATTTGTAAGTTGTGGTTGGTATTTTCTATTTAATTATTAATATTTAACTTATTAATTAATTAATTTTAAATAATAATTATTGATATTTAACTCATTAATTAATTAAATCAAATAGAATAAGTAAAGTCTATATTAATTTTGATATAACAAATTGTATAAGAGCTTATTTGCATATATAAATAAATTTTTAAGTATTTGAAAGACTCAATTGATAAACATTTGAACTAAAAGAATTTTCAAGTCAAAAATATTTCATGTGTTCAAATTTTTTTAAGTATTTTTAAGCCATGCGTATCGATACGCTTAAGTCGTATTAATACGGTTTTCTTTCACTGGAATTTCAATTGATAAAAGTGTACCGACATGATTAACACCATATCGATACGATGTTCATCTGGGAAAGTTTTCAATCTATAGCGTACTGATATGGTTGGTCACCGTATTGATACGATTTGATGATGTTTGATAAATCTTTGCATTTAGTAGTTTCGACTGTTGTTTGTTATTGGAATCCACAAAATTTTAAATCACCGTTAACCGTATCGATACGCTTCCATAGCGTACCGATATATTTTTTGTTAAAATCCAACCAAAGATTTCAGTGAGCAAAATCCGTATTGATACGGTATATGAGTATTGATTCGTATTGAGCAAAATCCAACGAAGGTACCGATATGCTGGGAAATTAAAGAGCATTTATTGCGCCAAAATACAGTCCAATGGCTAGATTAATGATTTCAACCATCCAAAGCACCAGCAACAACTATTGAACCTCAAGCAACATCCAAGCAATTAATCTAAACTCTTGTGCCTTAAAGTCAAATTCTTTGCACCTAATTCAGTTGTGTTCTTTATTGTAAATCTTTATTTGGAGTTTGAGGAGTATTTTAATTGTAATTAGGCAATATCCATCTTGTGAGAGATATTTTTAGATTGTCAATTTCTTTTTTGTATTGAGAGATTTTTTGGGTCAATCTTTAGGTAGAAAGATTGACCGATTGTAAAGGTTACCTCTTGAGCTTAAAAAAGAGGAAAAATCTAATGAATTTTGTTGAAAATCCTTAGTGAGAGCTAAGGTAGTGAATGTAGAGCTTGTTAGAAGCTTGAACCGCTATAATTGCCTTTGTCCTTCATTTTTCAATTTCCAATTTGTTCTATCCAATTTTAAATAGCCAATTTACCCCATCTTGGCCAAATCATTATCTTTTGATCAACTCAATAATTGGTATCAGAGCCTAACTCTTTGAGGGCTTAACATCCACAAAAGGCAATCCTTGAAGAGTGTTGATCATCCATCCATTCATTGCCATGACATCTACCTTCAGGCAAAATCTATACAGGTCACAATTGATCACAAAGCCACCTTACTTTAATGGGGATAACTATCCATGTTAGAAGAACCGGATGAGACTCTTCATTAAATTCATTGACTATGTCCTTTGGGATATAGTAGAAGATGGACCGGGCATTCCGATAAAAAGAGATGATGAAGGAAGACTTGTTCCAAAGACAAGGGTGGAGATGACCGATGAAGATCAAAGAAGACTCCAAATCAACGATAAGTCCTTACACATCTTGTTTTATGCACTTGATCCCGACATGTATGCCAAGATGTCTTCGTGCACAAGTGCAAAATGAGGTGTGGAACAAGTTAGAGACCACTTACGAGGGCACCAACAACGTGAAAGAGACCAAGATCGGGATCCTTAATCTAAGCTACGAGAACTTCAACATAGAGCTGGATGAAAGCATCTCCAAGATGTTCGACCGGTTCTCGGTTATTGTAAATGGTCTCAAGAGCTTCGGTGAGATCATCCCCGAAGACAAGCTTGTTCGGAAGCTACTCTATTCTCTTTCTGAATCATGGGATGGGAAGAGAACCGCAATCATCGAGGCAAAAAACTTGAAGATATTGAAGCTCGATGAGTTGGTAGAATCTCTTCTTACTCATGAGATCACGAAGCAAAGAAGAGAAGAAAAGAGTAAAGAAATTTGAGGCGGAGAAGCAGCAGCAAGGAATTGCTCTCAAAGCCTCTCTACCACAAGAGGAGAGCAACTCAAGTGAAGAAGATAAATTTGAAGAATTGGCTATGATAGCCAAAAGATTCTCTCAGTTCATGAAGTCCAACCGAGGAAGAAAGTTCCAAAGAAAAAGAGACTTCAAGAACAAAAGGAAAGAATAAGAGAATGATCAACTTATATGTTATGAGTGCAAGAAATCGGGCCACATTAAATTGGATTGCCCTCAACTCAAGAAGAAGGTGTTTGATAAGAAGAAAAAGATGAAGGCCCATGTTGCTACTTGAAGCGATGAGGAATCATCATCCGATGAAGAAGAGAACAAAGTAGCAAATCTTTACCTCATGGCCATTGATGACGATCCTAAGGTAAACCTCAACTCATCTAACTTTGATTTTACATTTGATGAGCTTCAAGATGCTTATGATGAGTTACAAAAGGTTTATGATGAATTAGTAGAAAAATATAAAGAATCGGTTTTGAAAAAAAAATTGATTTCTGATTTGAAAAATCAAAACGATTCTTTATCCAAAACCAATTTGGATTTTGAAAAGAAGATTTCGGTTTTAAAAGATGATTTAAAATATTTACAAAAAGAAAATGTTGATTTAAATAATATTCTTTCTCAATTTCACGATGAACACCACAAAGTGGTAAATGAGCTCAAAGTTTCTTTAAAAGTTGGTTCCTCTAGTTTTGAAAAGGGTGAATCTTCCAAAACCAACTATATAAAAATAAATGTTTTTAACTACAAACAAAGAAGCTCTCATAGGCATCCTAGAGGTAAAAGAATTAGGAGTGTATGGATTCCTAAGGAACTTGTAACTTCTAATAATATTCATGCTATTTCTTCTTGGATTCCTAAGGGAACCAAGTACTTGGAAGCTAACTCACATGGACCTAAAATGGTTTGGGTACCAAAAATTAAGAACTAATCTTTGTTTGTAGGGGGAACATTGCTACAAGGCCAAAGCTTCAAGTCAAAACACTTGGTACCTTGATAGTAGATGCTCAAGAACATGACCGGCGACAAGAGTAGATTCATGGAGCTAAAGCCAAAGAGTGGTGGAGTGGTGACTTTTGGTGACAACTCTAAGGGCCACATTGAGGGTATTGGCTCTATTGGTAATCTTTCATCTATTCTTATTGAAGATGTCTTGTTTGTCAATGGTCTTAAGCATAATTTGTTGAGCATTAGTCAATTGTGTGACAAGGGTTTTAATGTTCATTTTGATGTTAATGGGTTTAAAATTGTGAACATTAAAACAAATGAAATAATGCTCATTGGCCATCGCGTAGGTAACATTTACATGGTCCATCTAGATGACATACATTCATCTCATGCATATTTGGTTGCTAATGATGGAAATGATGCATGGTTGTGGCATAGGAAACTAGAGCATGCTAGCATAAGCGTTTTAGAGAAATTAGTTTCTCAAAATCTAGTTAGAGGTTTACCTAAGCTAAAATTCACATTAGATAAAATTTGTGATACTTGTGTTAAGGGTAAACAAAAACGAACCTCATTTAAATCCATTAATGATGTTTCAATTAGTAGGGTATTACAATTGATCCATATGGATCTCTTTGGGCTTATTAGGACAACTAGCTCGGGTGGAAAATCATATGCTTATGTTCTTGTTGATGATTTTTCTGGATACACTTGGGTTCTCTTTTTAAGCACTAAAGATGAAGCTTTAGAAAAATTCATCACGTTTTCAAAAATCACTCAAAATGATCTTGGTCAAATATTTGTCATATTAAAAGTGACCATGGAACCAAATTTCAAAATCTAGGTTTTGATGATTTTTGTAACTCAAACAGTATTAGCTACAATTTTTTTGCACCTCGCACTCCTCAACAAAATGGGGTAGTTGAGAGGAAAAATCGTTCTTTAGAAGAAATGGCTATAACCATGTTTTGTGAAAATAATTTACCTAAGTATTTTTGGGCGGAAGCCACAAACACGGCATGTTATATTATAAATCGACTAATGATTAGGCCTATTTAAAAAAACTTCTTATGAGGTTTTAAAATCAAAGAAGCCTAACATTAGTTATTTTCATCCTTTTGGGTGTAAGTGTTTTGTTTTAAACAATGGAAAATATAACTTGGGTAAATTTGATGCAAAAAGTGATGAAGCAATTTTTCTTGGTTATTCTTTAAATTCAAAAGCCTGTCGAGTCTTTAATAAAAGAACCTTAGCTGTAGATGAGTCAATACATGTGATTTTTGATGATAACCTCCTTCCGAGGAATAATTCTTATGATGACGATGATGCAGGGATCATTGAAGCCATTGATAGTGGGCATTCATCAAAGGTGGAAGAGGTTCCAACTAAGGAACAAGATCCTTCAATTGAAGCTCTAAAAGACATGACCATTGAGGAAAAGGAAGTGAGCTACCCAATGGAACCCAACTACGTCAAAGGTGGTGAAATCTTGGGTGATCCATCCAAGGGGGTAACTACTCGATCCTCTCTTAGATTAATGAACCATGTAGCATTCATTTCATGCATTGAGCCTAAAAATATCAAAGAATCATTACAAGAATTTTTGGATATTCGTTATGCAAGAAAAATTAAATCAATTTGAGATGAGTAAAGTTTGGACATTAGTTGATAGACCTAGTAATCAATCTACTATAGGAACTAAATGAGTCTTTAGAAACAAACTAGATGAGAGTGGTAACATAGTAAGAAACAAGGCTAGACTTGTTGATCAATGTTACACTCAAGAAGAGGGAATAGATTTCGATGAAACATATGCACCCGTAGCTAGGATGAAAGCTATTAGGATGCTTCTTGCATTTGTATGCTTTCATGATTTCAAGATTTTTCAAATGGATGTTAAAAGTGTATTTTTAAATGGTTTTATTAATGAAGAAGTGTATGTTAAACAACCATCGGGTTTTGAAGATCCAAATTTTCCAAACCATGTTTTTAAATTAATTAAAGCCTTATATGGTTTAAAACAAGCTCCTAGAGCTTGGTATGAAAGGCTTTTAAACTTTTTAATTGAAAAAGGTTTTGAAAAAGACAAGGTGGATACTACACTTTTCATTAAAAGATATGGAAATGACATCTTAGTAGTTCAAATTTACATTGATGATATTATCTTTGGTTCTATTAATAAGTTTTATTGCCAAGAATTTTCTAAGCTAATGCAAGGTGAGTTTGAGATGAGCATGATGAGGGAGCTCTCTTTTTTCTTGGGGCTCCAAATCAAGAAAAAGAATGATGACACCTTCATCAATCAAGCCAAGTACATCAAGGATATTCTCAAGAAGTTCGGCTTGGAGAACGTAAAGCCTCAAGTCACTCCAATGAGCTCATCTATTAAGCTTGACAAAGATAAATGAGGTAAGTGTATCGATTCTAAGCTTTATCATTCAATGACTGGCTCTTTGCTTTACCTTACCGCAAGTATACCCGATATCATGTTTAGTGTTTGCTTGTGTGCTAGGTTTCAAGATAGTCTTAGAGAATCGCACCTAGTAGCCATTAAGAGTATCTTTAGATATTTTAGAGATACACCTAGTTTAAGTCTTTGGTATCCTAGAGACTCATCATTCAACCTTCATGCTTATTCAGATGCGGATTATGGGGGATGTAAGATAGATAGGAAAAGTACCTCCGAAACATGTCAATTCCTAGGTAGTATGCTCGTATCTTGGTTTTCTAAAAAACAAAATAGCGTAGCCTTATCTACTATTGAAGCGGAGTACCTATCCTTAGGGAGTTGTTGTGCTCAAGTCTTTTGGATAAAGCAATAACTCTTAGACTATGGTATTGAGGTAGATACCATACCCCTTAAGTGTGACAATACTAGTGTCATTTGTCTCACTAAGAATCCCATCCAACACTCTAGAACCAAGCACATAGAAATAAGGCATCATTTCATTAGAGATCATGTCTTGAAAAATGATGTAATTCTAGAGTATGTCGATACCTTGAACCAATTAGCATATATATTTACTAAACCATTAGATAAAGAACGTTTTGGACTCTTAGGAGAGAGTTAGGTTTAACAAGCCTTCTTTGACCCTTTAGAGTCCCAAAATACCAAAAATTTGCTTGAATTGATTTGATTGCCATGTTTATGTAATTTTTGCCTCTTGATGCATCTATGCCTTTAGTTAGGGGGAGTATGCATCTATTTTAGCCCATATATCTTGCTCATATATCATTCACATGCATTTAGGTTCGTCTAAAGTTGAATTTTTGGACTTATTTTTGTCCAAAATGCATTTTCTGGCAAAGGAGTATCGATACGGGTAACATCGTATCGATACGGGTTGCTATTTGGGCTTCGATACAGTTGGTACTGTATCGATACGGTGGATCGATACGCCTAGTCAGCGTATCAATACGGTATACGCAGATTCTTTAAATCGAGCCTTTAAGAGCATATCTACTTTAATTAAATTCAAATTCCCTTTTCTCTCAAAACCCTAACCGAAAACCCTATAAAACCCCCTTCAATCTCATTGTTTTATCACACCAAACTTAAAATTCTTTGAGGGTTTTTCATCAAAAACATCAAGGCTCAAGCTTTGATAGCAACTTTGTGCATTGTTCATCCTTTATTCCTCCACTTTTCAATCTCAAGGTATAAAACCTCTTTCTTTTCTTTTTAATTTTCGTTTAATTTCTTATACTGTTTTCAATTGATTTTTGTATAGAAAGTATATATATTGTATGGGTTTTGAAGTGTTTGCAAAAATTCTTTAAAATCTGAAAATTTTTGTTTCGAATATAAAATTATATCATAACTTTTCAAATATGTTTTTCAAATTTATTTTTCCCAATTTTTTTACTTGTATATATTTTTAAAACCTAAAATATAGTGTTTTCACAATACCTTGAATTATTGGAATAATTATTGGATCGAATATGATGATAATTGCATACATTGTTTTAGAATGTTTTTGATGATTTTCAAGCTTATAATGGAGTTGAAAAGAGACCAAGAAAAGAGGTACCATCGAGTTCATCAAATCCCAATACCGAACACGAGAGTTTTTCAAAACCAATCATTGGCTTCATAATTCAAAATAGTTTTCAAACATCTTCGGCTATGGCCCATTATAAACAATATCAAGGTTTTACAATTCGGGATGAGCGAGTTGTTTCAATCCCCTTTCTAAACTCAGAACGTTTTAAATTCAAATACTTTGGGTTGTTAAAACAATGGAAATTCTTATCTTTCTTAAACCTCCTCTCGTCTTTATATCGAAACCTTGTTTTAATCTTCTTTTCAAATGCCCGGTGTATTCTTGATGAAGAAAAAAACATGTGATTGCTATTGAATCATACCTTATGAACAAAAAATTTTGAATTGATCAAGAGGTTTTATGCAACGTATTTGGTTATGAAAACATTGGGATAGATGATGAACATTCTTTGGGCCACACACAACTAGGCTCCATAACAGTCATTGATTCCCATGACCTTATCCTCCATCTTATCATCTCTTGGTGGCTTCGTCCTTCCGGTGGTAAATTTTCAACCATCCGCCAAGATGATGCTTTTTGGCTTCAATGTTTTCGTAAGGATAAGCACCCAAATCTTTGCCAAATTATGTTTGCCAACTTGGTTTATCTTGTTCAACATCGCCACACCGATCAAGTCAAGTCATTATACTATAGCGCGGCCTTGAGTCATCTCTTCCATGCCTTGGAGATTGATTGTTCTCATGATGCAGTCGAACCTCTTAGTAAACCAACCGATGAACAATCTTTCATTCGTGCTAAATTTCAGTTCATCAACAATGAGTGGGTTCGAGTAGTTAATCCCCCTCCTCTTCAAGAAGTTCCTCACCCTTCTCCGGTGGCTCTACAAGGTCCCCTTGCTCAACCATCCAATGATGCTATGATGGCATTTCTCACCGAGCAATTCACTTCGATGCGCACTCATATGGATGGTGGTTTTGCCACTATTGATACTTGTTTCACCACCTTAGAATAATGAGTTGGGGTTATTGAGAACCAAGTCACCTCGATTGATCAATATGTCGCAACCATTGAACAACAACAAGCCTCTATGGATGTCTCTCCCACTTCATTTCATAGCGCTTGGCTCAATTCGCTCATTCCTCCGCCCCAAAATGATGATGAGGATGAAGAAGACATGGATGAGGACGATGGTAACGATGATGAGGACGAGGTACATCTCATTCATATCATCTCATTTAGGTTTTCTTTTCTTATGCACCTATGTTTTATGTTTAAGAACCCTATGCTTTGCTTTATGTTTTAGGTTATGTGTTTGGATATTAAGTTTGAACTTCCTTTAATCTTATGATTGCTTTAGATTATATTTGAACTTTAATGCTATTATGTTGCTTTATTTATGCTTTGACTTGCACTTTAATTTCCTTTATCATGTTTATATCCCTTAATTATGCATTGATTTTGATCTAACAAAAAGGGGGAGAAGAAAGTGTAACAAGTACCAAGATTCTTAAATCTTTAAATCTTTTGAAAAACCTATCTTAATTTAGGGGGGGACTTTTCAAACATTTTCAAACACTTAAAAATTTTACTTTGATTTTGTTATATCAAAAAGGGGGGAGATTGTACAACCTATATTGATTTTGATATAACAAATTGTATAAGGGCTTATTTGCATATACAAATAAATTTTTAAATATTTAAAAGACTCACTTAATTGACAAGCATTTGAACCAAAAGAACTTTCAAGTCAAAAGTATTTCACATGTTTAAATTTTTCTAAGTATTTTCAATCCAAAACTTAACTCTACGTCCATGCGTATCGATACGCTTAAGCCGTAACTATACGGTTTTCCTTCACTGGAATTCCAATCGATAAAAGTGTATCGATATGATTAACACCATATCGATACGATATTCATCTGGGAAAGTTTTCAATCTATAGCATACCAATACGGTTGGTCACCATATCGATACGATTTGATGATGTTTGATAAATCTTTGTATTTAATGGTTTCGATCGTTGCTTGTCAATTATTGGAATCACAAAATTTTACATGACCGTTAACCGTATCGATACGCTCCCATAGCGTACCGATACACTTCTTGTTAAAATCCAACCAAGGATTCCAGTTAGCAAAATCTGTACCGATACGGTATATGAGTATCGATACGCTCCTTGATTTACACTTGAACCATATTGATACGCCTTCCCGCGTATCGATACGCCTCTGGTGTTTCAGTCACAACGGCTCTTTCTTCTTTGAGATAGGTACTGATACGATCACGAGGGTACCGATACGCTGGGCAGTTGAAGAGCATTTATTACACAAAAAATACAGCACAACGGCTAGATTAATGATCTCAACCACTCAAACGGCTAGAAATCAATGCAAGGGTATAAAAACAAGTCTCCAAAGCTCCAGCAACAACTATTGAACTCTCAAGCAACATCCAAGCAATTAATCCAAACTCTTGTGCCTTAGTGTCAAATTTTTTGCACCTAACTCATTTGTGTTCTTTATTGTAAATCTTTATTTGGAGTTTGGGGAGTGTTTTGATTATAATTGGGCAATATCTATCTTGTGAGAGATATTTTTAGATTGCCAATTTCTTCTTTGTATTGAGAGATTTCTTGGGTCAAGCTTTGGGTAGAAAGATTGACCGATTGTAAAGGTTATCTCCTAAGCCTAGAAAAAGGGAAGAAAAATCTCTAGTGGATTTTGTTGAAAATCCTTAGTGGGAGCTAAGGTAGTGGATGTAGAGCTTGTTAGAAGCTTGAACCACTATAATTGCCTTTGTCCTTCATTTTTCAATTTCCAATTTGTTCCCTCCAATTTTAAATAGCAAATTCACCCCCTATTGACCAAGTCACTATCTTTTGATCCACTCAACAAAGTATTACTAAGAATAATTACACTTTTCTTTTTATGAATAATAGTAACGATTATATAACAAATTTTATAATAAATAACAGTGATTTTATGTAATACATTTTGTTTTCTTATAGAATTAGTTTCATATATTCTATTTATATCTATAAATCCATATATATTGTTTATTTATTCTTACTCACTATTTTGAAGAAAAATATTTGGTTTAATTTAAAATTTAGAGTTTAATAGTTTTGAATTTAAGTTTTATAGTACAGATTTAAGGGTTAAAGTTTTGGGTTAGTGATTTTGATTTTAATTTTTAATGTTTAAATAGACATGTTTGTGAGAAAAAATACTGCTGATAGTGTATCAAATAACAACTCATATATTATAATGAGATTATAATTCACTTATATCATATAAAACTCAAATAATTTTATATTGATTTATAATCAAATAATAACTCATATATTTATTACACTTTTCCAATCTTATGTTTTCTTTCTATTAATCATTTCATCATTGAATACTTAAATATTTGCATAAAAATAACTAATATTCTTTAAAATTTGAATTTATATAGAATAATCATAATTTGTGTGATCAAATATAACATGAAGAATTAAGATATAATTATATCGTATTTATTAAATATATTTATTTTTTGTAATTATACGAAAGTGTGATTATTAAGATATTATATCATTCATTTTAATTAAAAGCTTTTTACTTAAAATGTTACTTTGGGCATAATGAACCAATGATGCTGTTATATTAACGATCACTCAATGCTAAATAATCCACTGGTGACTGGTCTCGAGTCATTAGCCATTTTGGGTAAGCTTGGAAGTTAGACAGGATGTGACTAATTGCTTTGATTCTTTCCTAAAAAAGCAATGAACACAGAACACAGAAATATTATTAATAAATTGATACTGGAACTCAACATCCAGTGTCCAAAGCTTAAACCAACTCATAACAATCATCATAATTAATTTAATCGAATCGATTTGATTGAAGACTCTGAGATAAATGAACACTTGAATCATTTTTCGTGTCGAATCAAATACAAGAAAGGAATGAAGAAAAAGACAATTGATTCACCACATTCTCCAAGCAAACATCAAAAAGGGTACACAACAATGAACAATCTCTTAATGTTTCATGGGATTTTCAGAAAGAAAAAAAGGGCAAGAATCGGAGACCATACAGAAGTTTTTCCTTAATCCTTCTTGTCACCAAAAGGATTGCAGACTTTTTCCAACCCCGCTCCAAGACAATGTCTGAACCCTCCTTCCTTTGACGCAGGATCGGAATCATTCGATCCGATCGTTCCGACAATGGCTTCGATTTCTTCTTTGGCTCGTTCAAACACGTTAGGTGCTTTAACTTCATTTAGTGGGGTGGATTCATCAATGTCATCACTCCTCCCATGAGTTTCTTTGTGGTGATGATTTGAGGATTTCTCATGGTGCAAGACTGACCCTATCTCTTCCTTGGCTCTTTCAAATAAACTAGGGGACTTGACACCATTTTCTGGCAACATAACCACAAAGCACAGCACAATAACACTTTAAACCTATGTTACTCGGATTCAGATGTAAGTTTGGACACGAGTACACATCTAACACAAGTATGGTTATATTTTTCTAAGTTTTTCTATATATTTGGAGAACTTTTTGAAGTCATATCCTCGTGTCCAAATGTCAGATATGAGTGTTAAAAACGAATACGAAAATTGAAGGTCCGAGCAACAAAGCTTTAAGCTACCCGGAGCTTAAAATAAAGATATCTAAGAAATAAGCATGAGCCAAGAAACTAGTAAAAGAACCTGGTTTGTCATGTTTTGATTGTTCCTTGTCAGAATGGTCCCTGAAAAATCAATAAAATGTGAAATTAAGTATCCAGAAGAAAAAAAGCACCTCTGATTGATCCCTATGCTAAATTGGTCAAATTGTGGTTTTGGCGCTTCTACTGTGCTCAAATTTGAAACTTAATCCCTGTACTTTAATTTGACATTATTGATTCTCTATTTTTATATTGTTTGGTTAGCCCAAATAGTTAATATTGATAACTATTCCAGTTAAAATGTTGTGTGGACTTTTCTTCAAAGCACTCCTTTCTATCTATCATGCAACATTTTAACTAAAACAGACAATGAAAACATATAAAAGTAGGCCCAAATTATGTCAAAATAAAGTATACGAACTAAATCTCAACTTCGAGCATAACGGAGAGACCAAAAACCATAATTCAACCAGGTCAATTCGAATGAGAAAATTTAGATCCCAACCATTCATCATCTTGAATTTAAGACCCATTTTTTTTTTGATGAATTGTTTGAAATTTGTGCATATACTTTAGTTTGACATAATTAATCCTCTAGTTAACCCAAATAGTTAATACGAATAACTATTTCGGTTAAAATGCTGCATGGAAAGGGAACATTATAAAAGTAGATGATCGAATTATATCAGCACAATTGACCTACTCGATTTGAATGAGAAAAATTAGATTCCCAACCTTTCATCACCACGAGTGTGGGACTCTTTCTTGTGATGGATTGTTTCAACAAGCGCCTCAAACTCCTCCTTCACTCTTTCAAACACATTAGGCGCTTTCACATCATCCAGTGGGGTGCTTTCATCAATATCCTTACTCTTTCCATTAGTTTCCTTATGAAAATGGTTCATTTTTGCTGTATGAATCACAGCCTCAATCTCTTCCTTTGCTCTTTCAAATATATTAGGTGCTTTCACATCCTCATCTGCTAGCATCACACATATGCATCCATCCATTCAAAGATGAAGAACATGCAAAACGAAGCAGGTGATAACAAAATCAGATTCTTTTACCAGGCCTCGTATTATATGTAAGTTGTAGATTTAATACATGTACTCTAATTTGGTCGTATTACATGTAATAGATTACATCTGTCAAGTCAAATCCTGTTATTAGTCCCTATATTATGCATAAGTTGTATATCTAGTTATTGTATCCCAATGTGATCGTTTTAAGTTAATGTAATTTAGTCAGATTGTTCACCGACAAAGATAAAGTATAGGAACTAAATTCATAACTTATGCATAATACAGGAACTATCGATAAAATTTTACCTTGAAAAATCCAAATACATTTAATTGATCACTCAAAAGAACCACTAATCTAATCATATGCATCCATCCATTCAAAGATGAAGAACATGCAAACCAAAGCAGGGTGATAACAAAATCAAATTCTTTTATTAGTCCCCGTGCTATATGTAAGTTGTAGATTTAATACATGTACTCTAATTTGGTCATACTACATGTAATAGATTATGTCTGTCTAGTCAAATCCTGTTATTAGTCCCTATATTATGCATAAGTTGTATATCTAGTTATTGTATCACTAGTCAAATCCTGTTATTAGTCCCTATATTATGCATAAGCTGTATATCTAGTTATTGTATCACAATGTGATCGTTTTAAGTCGATGTAATTTAGTCAGATTGTCCACCGACAAAGATGAAGTATAGGAACTAAATTCATAACTTATGCATCATATAGGGAATATAGATAAAATGTTACCTTGAAAAATCCAAAGACATTTAATTGATCACTCAAAAGAACTACTAATCTAACCATATGCATTCACCCATTCAAAGATGAAGAACAAGCAAACCAAAGTAGGATGATAAAAAAAATCAAATTCTGTTACTACATGTATTCTAATGTGGTGATACTATATGTAATCGTTGAATCTGACGAGTCAAATCATGTTATTAGTCTTTGTATTATGCACTAGTCGTACTGGTTACCTTATTTTTTCTAAGTTCATAACTTAAGCATAATACATAGACTAATGATGAAATTTTACCTAGAAAAATCCAAAGACCCAACTTTTGCTCGAATGTCTCAAAGGTGAAAAACCAAATACTACATTAAAAAAAATACTACAATTCAGTATATCATTTCCATTTCTTGTGATGGATTCTCATGCTTAATTCGAATCTATATAAATTTATTTCACCACTTGGAGAAACAAAAATTAGAGACGAACCCAAGAACCCCATGAATTTGCAGAATGACAATACTACATCCAAAGATCGCATAGAGTCAAATACAATTACGAATTCAATATACCAATTCCCTTATTTTCCCTGGATTTCTTGGGGGAAAAAACAGAGGCAAAAACGGGATTGAAGAAGGAAATAGAGAGAATCGTATCATACCTGAGGACGAGTACGTTGAATTTCGATTGGGTTCTGCCATTGCACCAGTTGTGCCCTGGGTGTGATGTGAAAGTTTGGGAATTGATTCGATGGTTTGATGAGCGGAGGTGCTGGCGAACAACCACCGGCCAGACTGGAACTGGGCAGAGGCTGCGTTGTTGGTCAACTTGAATTAAGAACAGTAAAATCTTATTATTATATAACGAGGATCTTTCTATCATCCACCATTCACAAGTTTACAAGTGTACTTTGTGGGTCAAGGATTTTGGATTTGAAAGTTTTCAGAATATAACTCATTATTAGAAATATTTTATTTAAGGATGACAATGGATCCGACTTGGATCGAACTTTATAAAGTTTAAGTCTAATCTAATTAATAATTAGACCTAAAAAAATCTAAGTTTGATACAATAAAATATCTAAAATCTAAATCTAAATCTGAAAGTTCGAATCCAATTAATTTTCCTCCTTTTTAAAGTAACATCCCAAATAAATATCTTTAAATAAAAAATGATTTCCATCAAACAAATATATTTAAACTAATAGTACAAATAAATTTCAACAAATATTACAATCTAATATAAAACAAATTAAAGTAACAACTCTAACTTTAAAGAACCACATTTTCATCTAAAAATATTAATCGTATATAAATTTAATTACCAATTACTCTAATGATTTATCTCCAAGTTTCACGTCTTCATCCTCATAAATAGATCCACATTAAAGATCGTCGTCAACTGTAGTATCTAAAAAAACAAATAATATTAAAAAATAATAAAGTAATGAATAGTTCAAAACTATTAATTTATTAAATTTGAATATGATTACTTTTAAATTGAGCAAGCCTTCAACTTTGAAGACACATTAACGCTTCCACAGTATTCGAATGAAGTCTACTACGGTGAAGACCCACAACTCTACCACCTTTGTTAAATGCACTCTACGAGGCTACAGTAGAAATTGGCACCGCAAGAAGATCTCTAGTAATTTTGCAAATGGTAGGAAACTTACTTGACTCGACATTCCGCCAAGCTAAAATATTAAATTTGTCATCATCTACAACAATCCATTGATCCTTCAAATATGTCTCTACCTCACACTTACGAGGTCTTTTTAATGGTTGTTGTAAAACATGTTTTTCTCATAATTCCTCAACATCATCCGAATCAACTAATGATCTCTTGCCATTATCATTTGCAAAAAATGAAGGTGAAATAAGAAAAGGTTCTCGATCAACCACTTTTTTTTTTCATAGCCATCAACCAATTCAACAAATACTTCTCTCACTCTATCACATTCAAATTCACCACCATCACCAAAGAGAATACTAAAATACAAAGACACACACTCCAGTTTTCTCCTAGGATCCAAAATCGACGTCACAAATAATATCGCTTTGATAACTTCCCAATACTTATCAAATTTCAATCTAAGAGTTTTAAATGTTTTTATTTAGATTCATATATGGATCGGACTCGGATCAGATATGGATTTAGATCGGATTCGGATCGAATCATGGCAATGTCCATATCAGATCCACCTCCTATTAGGATTCAGACCATTTTTCCGAATTCAGACTTTTTTCAATCGGATTTGGATCGATTTTTTCTTCGGATAGGATTCGGATTATATTGCCATCCCTAGTTTTATTATTAGGTTAATGTAAAAAAAATGTCTCTAATGTTTGATTGAATTATTATTTTGATCATTGTTTATTTTTTAAAAGGCAAAATGACAAAAAAATACCCCCAACGTTTGCATGTTTTGTCATTTGGCCCCCTATTCTTTTTTTGGAGCAAACAACCCCCAACGTTTGCATGTTTTGTCATTTGGTCCCTATTCTTTTTTTGAGCAAACAACCCTCAATGTTTCAATTTGGTCCAAATATGCCCTAATTGGATGGAAACCGTTAGTCAACTAACGGTCAGCGGTTGATGTTGACTGAACTTGCCACGTGTTAAGAGCTGCTGGCGTCAGAATCAACCCTTGATACGTGGCCGAACCTGATGGTGACACATGGCCAATATGATGCTGACACGTCAGCAAAACTTAACACGTGGCAAGTTCATTCTACATCAGCCGCTGACCGTTAGTTGACTAACGGTTTCCATCCAACTGGGGCATATTTGGACCAAATTGAAACGTTGAGGGTTGTTTGCTCCAAAAAAAGAATAAGGGGCCAAATGACAAAACATGCAAACGTTGGGGGCATTTTTTGTCATTCTGCCTTTTTAAAAACAATTTAGCCTTTAACGTTTCATTTTGGGTCAAAATGGCCCATCTGCGGATGAAAAATGTTAGTCAACCAACGATAAATTACTTGAAATGTCGTAGCAAACTTAATGGCAGTGCACGCAGTGATATCACTGTCATATAGGCAAATATGTTGACTTTACATAATGGCACACAACAGTCAAAAAATAATTTTAAAAAATTGAATAAAATATAAAATATTCTTTTTCTTTTGATGTGTCATTCTGTCAAATCATTTTAAGTTGTTTATCGTCAGTTGACTACAAATTTTCATTCATGGAGGGGCTATTTTGACCTAAAATGAAACGTTGAGGGTTAAATTGAATAAAATAATTTTAAAAAATTGAATAAAATATAAAATATTCTTTTTTTTTGATGTGTCATTCTGTCAAGTTGTTTATCGTTAGTTGACTATAATTTTTATTCATGGAGGCGCTATTTTGACCCAAAATGAAACGTTAAGGGCTAAATTACTTCAAAAAATGAATACAGACCAAAATGACTATTCAATCAAATGTTATGGACAATTTTTAGAATTAGGCCTTTATTATTTTAATTGTTATTCAACATGTATATTGGTTCTTCAATTTTTAAAAAAATGTGTTCAGATTATAACTACATGTTCTCAATTTTATATCACTGAAGGCTCTCAAAAAGAAAATTTATATTATTGAAGGCGATAAACACAAAATTATTTAAAAAATAAATTTGAAATGATTGTATATTCTTAGTTGATTTAGCAGGATGAAATGTTATATCCTTTAAACAATGTTAAAAGTTTGAAATTTGACGTTATGAATATAAAATTTTGGATTTAAAGAGGGTCACCCTATAATAGACTTTACAAAACTTGATCCAAATTAATCGGCCAATAAATAAATATAGGTGGTTATACCAATTTTGAAATTCGTTAATCATCAAAGCTGATGACCGAAAAAGAGTTATCTGTACTACATGGTTTCAAACTAAGACGTTTATTTTAATTTAATCACTAAACTTTTGAATATTTCAATTTTATCCTCAAATAATACTTTTCATTTTAAATTTGACACCTAACTTTTGGATGTTTCAAATTTATCCCTAAACTATAACCCTTATTTTAAATTGGTCTCCAAACTTTTGAATGTTTCAATTTCATCATCAAATTATCGTTACGATACATCATTTTATTATATAATACACATAAGTGTTTACATAACAATTAGCAATTTTTATAATGATTTTATTAACATGGGATATGATTAGAATATATTGATAATTAGAGGATGAAATTAGAATACTCAAAAGTTTGGGACCAATATAGAATGATAGTCTTAGTTTCAAAATAAAATTGGAACATTCAAAAGTTTGAGGGCAAATTTATAATGAGGGTCATAGTTTGAGGGTGAAAATTTGAATATTTAAAAGTTTAGGGACCAATTTAGAACGAGAGTCATAGTTTATGAATGTGTGGTGCAATTAACTCATAAAAAAATCCTAAAACATTAGGGTTGATTTTTATAACTTTTCACAGTTGAGAGATAAAAAAGAAACTTAATGATAGCTATGTGGCCATGGCTTTAGTTTACCCAATTGTTTTAGTTGCGAGTTGACCGGGTGGGCTAAGCTACTTAGGTGACCACTCAATTATTGAGTCTTACTTATTTTGACCACTGAACTATAAAAATTCAAAATTCAACCACTTAATTATTTAATTGGACCTATTTTGGCCACCAACCGTTAAAATCTAACGGAAGGGTAACGTGAATGTTAATAGAAATTTGTATAACTACACATTTAGTCCATGCTAGTTACTTATTCTATCGATTTGATCTTAATTTTAATTTAATTAAATAAATTAATCATTCAATTAGGTGCCGACACGTGTCATCACCGTCTTCACCTTCACGTAAATGGATCTACCGTTTCTATTTCCATTTCCTCTACAACTTTATCTTCTTCTGCACCATTCATACTGCAATTGCTTCGGGGATCTCTCCATTCAAACCTCGATGGTCGATATTATACGGACGTGATGTTTGTAGAGGTTGTCTATTTTGATTGGCTATTTTACTAGGAAGTGGATAGAAAGGCCTTGCAGCACAGGCAAGCAATGAACTAAAAAGTAAAAACCCAGAAAAAAAGGGGGAAATATCACCAGAAAATGGATAAAAGGAAACGACTATGTAAGCATAAAAAATATATGAAAACTCAGAAACCATACAATCAGACTAATGAAGAGAAAAACTAGAAGAAGAAAAAAAAACAGCATAAACAGAGAAAACAGTGAAAAAATTTAATAAAAAGTTAAGTAATTAATTTATTTAATTAAATTAAAATTATGATCAAATTGATATAATAGATAATTAACATAAACTAAATGTGTAGTTATACAAATTTTTATTAACAGCCATACCATTATCTCTGTTAGATTTTAACGGCTTGTGGTCAAAATAAATCTAATTAAATAATTGATAGTTAAATTTTGAATTTTTATAATTAAGTGGTCAAAATAAGTCGGACCCAATAATAGCAAAGTAGTTTATCCTATTTTTTATTCTCTGAGAAGCCTTAAATAACATACGGCGTCGTACAAGTAACAGCAAACTTCGTCTCCGTAAACCGCCACGTGACTCGAGCATTCAAACTATATCAAAAGCTGAAACGTCGACGTCGGTATAGAAAAAAATTTAAAACTTTTGCTGCAGAAGAGTGGCGGTAGCCGGCGGCAGTTGCAGCGGCTGCCGAAAGCAAAACATCGTGTAACGCATCGTTGAGAGAGATGGGGAATCCGAAGCAGAAGTGGACGGCGGAGGAAGAAGAAGCGTTGAGAGCGGGAGTAGCCAAATACGGCAAAGGGAATTGGAAATTAATACAAAGAGACCCCGAGTTAAGCCCTTTCCTCTTTGCTCGCTCCAACATTGATCTCAAGGTTCCCCCTTCGATTTTTCCTTTTTCCGTTTTAATTTTCTCTCACTGTTTTTTTAATCTGTTTGGAAAATTAGGACAAGTGGCGGAATTTGAGTGGTGGACCCGGCGGCAATGGTTCCCGGGAAAAATCAAGGCCGTCAAAGGCCAAGCCAACCTCCGCGGTCCGCAGAGCTCCGCTGTTATTTTAATCTATTTTGTTTTGAATCTTGGTCCTGTTTATAATATAGAGCATTAGTTTTTGTTTTAAGAATTTGTCTGGATTGAATTGTATTTTTTTTTTAATTTTTTATAGATAAACTGACGTATTCATTTTAAAAAATAATAATAATTAGTATTTGGTATATTTTATTAAATTCAACGAGGATTGCATCATATGTTTTTAAATTATTATTTTTATTTTAAAATAATATCCGAACTCTTAATTGTTATAATTTTATCTTTAAATTATGACTTCATTTTAAATTGATCACTAAATTTTTAAATATTTTAATTTTATCATTTATGTTGCATCATATTATTTATAATATACACCACTATTTATTTGTCAGTTAATTACTTTTATAAATTAACATGAGACATAAATATAATTAATATATATCGGTAATTTAATGATGAATATGTTCAAAAATTTAAATACAACTCAAAGTTTAAAGCGCGTAGTATAATTAATTCTTAAATTTAACTAAAGAAATCTATTATTAAATGATCATGTGAGTGGCGGGGCCAATTTCACGAGCAACCACGGGGAAAACGTGAACGAGAATCCAACTAATTCAGATACGAGGTTCACGTTTTCGGCCTTCTGTTCCGGCTCATTGGAGGATCAGAGAAAGCCCTCTCAGCTCCGATGCCATCTTCAAACAGGTTCCGTTTACTCGTGTTTTCATTTGAGATGTTCATCCCCCTCTCTGTTAAGAAACTTTTTTAAAATATTACGTCATTTTTAATTTTATAAAGTTTTTTATGTTGGTTGTGCTAGTTAGCTTAGTTTTGTAACAGTTTATTACTCCTGATAGCTTAAACAAAGTACTAAATTGTGGTTGCAGTTGTGGTGTCGTCGTTATGGATGCTATGAAATTATATGTTTTTAAATTGCAGTTGCTGTGTCGCCGTGACCTTGAAAATTATTATGCTTTGTTGTTATAATGAATTGCAGTCGTAATTTAGTACTATGAGCCTAAAGGAACAGTAAAATGCTTGAATCGAGTGGAATTTAGTATTTTTACCTCTAATTAGTGATTTTTTACATGAAAGCAGAGTCATGCAGGCCTGTTTAACCTCTGTGTTGTAGTGCTTGTTGCTGTAAACAGCCGGCTTATTATTGAAAACCTGATGAAGGTTTGTGTTCAAATTTTAGCTCTCTTGCTGGTAGGCTCTGAGGTTATGATTCTCGGATTAAAGGCTTGTTATTGTGTTGTTGTTGATAAATGCTGCAGTATGGGTTGTTGATCAGAACTGGCTTTTGGTTTAGTTCGAGATCGTTGAGGGATTGGCCTCTTTTTATGTGCTGGTAATGCTTCTAATCGTAATTTTAGAATTTTCTAAGAATACATGAGGGTGAGGCCTGTCTTTTCAGATTACTATTTCCATTTTGGTTATTTGGGCTCGATCATCATTTAACTTGATATCACTGCTTGCCTGTTAACATTGCAGTCTTACACTCCCAATATTCCCACTTGCGGCCTTTGTAGTTGAAAAGTTGTTGCAACAGAATCATATCTCGGAACGTGTAAGTGTTTCAACCATAGGCTGCACCTATTGCTCCTTTTATTTCATTATTTAAAACTTCAAAAGAAAAAGAACCGACAATCTAGAACTTTCTTTGCTTTTTAATGTTTGGTTTAGACATTGTCGAAGTGTACTTATTCTTCCTAGAGAACAAGACAAATTGATGTGTTATTGATGTTGCAAAGAGGTTGACTGCTAATTTCTATATTGCAGGCTGGTATTTGGCTTCATGTACTAATTAGCACAATTGCAGTTTTATATCCAGTTATTGTTATTCTCAGGTGAACATTTTTTTACCCTTTGTTTTCAGTTGATTTTTTTTTTATTCCAAGTGTCTAGTTATCTATCAATGGTCTACATAGCATTGGTAGATGTTACGGTTTTCAAATTTTCCAACACTAGGATATACACACACGCTATACTTTGTTAACTGGGCTTAGAGTGAGTATAAGAAACAAGCATGTGTCCAACACTGTACTCATTTTTTAAAAGAAAAATGCACATATGTGGCGGACCACATATACCTTTGCCAAAGGCTTTTTTCCTGTCTTTCCTCATTCCTTTTCTGTTTAAACTTTGAAGCCTTTGCTTTTGAGGTTTTTTTTTTTTATGTACTTTTCCCGTGCCTCATTCAGTTGTCATGCTATTTAATTAATTAATAAATAAAAGGACAGTTGTTGAAAATTCTATATTGATTGAACTTACTCTGAATTGGGCAGGTGTGATTCTGCATTCTTATCAGGCATTGCATTGATGCTATTTGCTTGCATTGTCTGGTTGAAATTGGTATCCTATGCTCATACTAATAGTGATATGAGATCAATTGCCAAGTCGGCCGAAAAGGTAGGCTGTTTGCTTGTAGTAGCATGTTTGTATTCATTGATATAAAATGAAAAATCATGCATGTTTAATGCAGACAAAGTATGTAGCTCTTTTCGTCCTTCCCAACAGTTCCTGTTTCTCTTTCTACAGTTGCATCATATGTGAAATTAATGATTTATTAGTATTGTTTTCGGGGCTTGTTTAGGAATTGAGAATTATGACCTGAAAAATATGTTGTTGATCATAGACTGCCTCTTGGATCGCATCATTAGTCTTGTTAAATATTAGGTGTTAATTAATTTCCATTAGATAGAATAAGAAAAGAAATGCAGGGAGGTTTTTTTTCTCTAACAGCTGTTTTTATGTTCCGGTGGGATAAAAACCTGGTTTTATGTTGGGTGGGGATTCCCTTTCATGAGCAGGGAACCTTGTTTGCATCATTTGAAGGAAGCCTCCGAGTTAATGATAGAGCTTCCACACTTCTTTCCAATTCCTATCTTCTCCTTTGTTTCAATCGATGTTATATTTCCTATTTAATTATTATTGGTTATTCAAATGATTGTTGATGTTAGGGAAGTGCGGATTCCATGTATGATGTTAACTTCAAGAGTTTGGTATACTTCATGGCCGCTCCCACTTTATGTTACCAGGTAACAATCATATAATTTTTGCCGCATTGTAGTGTGTTTTATTGCCCAATCCTTAAGTCGGAATCTATTTTTCCATGTACTCATTTACCAAAATAGGCTCTCTTTTTCATTTCTTGTGTTACCATTTTTGTAATTCTGATTTATATTAGTATTAAACAACATTAATGCATGGGTTGAATTGACAATCTCTTGTTTTGGATGTTGATGAATTCAATGCAGATAAGCTATCCTCGTACTCAAGCGATTAGAAAAAGTTGGGTGGTTCGTCAATTTATCAAGTTAATAATATTTACCGGACTCATGGGTTTCATAATAGAACAGGTGAGTGTCAATTCTTAAATTTCTACTACTGGTGTTCATTATTCTGCCTTTTATTTTTCTCCCAAGTATTCTTTCCATCAGATGCTAAAATTTTTGGTGTTTGTATTTAATTCCACAGTATATCAATCCAATTGTTCAGAACTCCCAACACCCATTGAAGGCGAACTTTTTATATGCCATAGAAAGAATTTTGAAGCTTTCAGTACCAAATTTATACGTCTGGCTCTGCATGTTCTACAGCTTTTTTCATATCTGGTACACATCTGTAATTATTGTTTCTTGAAAATACTGACTTTTTCTCTTCTAATTTTAAATAAATGTTCTGAAGTATTTCATATCTTGATAGCTATAGCAGTGTCTACTCTATATGTATAACTCCATTTAATTGTTGCAAGTTGTTCATTTATGCTTTAAACTATGTACAAGTGTACATGTGAAATAGCTATTTGCATGATCATACAAATTGACTAACGAGAGCAAGGTAACTTTGATGCTAAATTGCCTCCATCTGACACCTAATTGCGGACCAGTCTCAAGCACCACACCTCTTTCCTTCACAATTGTAAGGGTATTAGGAAATGCCATCGATGTTACCCTAACTGAAGTGCATCTAGATTCTTTCTTCAGCACTTTTGCTAGAATCTGCTCCTTAAGATGGAGAGTTAATGCAAAACATCACTCTCTGTCATGCAAAGCTCTTAGGCATGCACATGCACAATAGACAGAGATCAGCCTTTTCTGACACTAAAAAAACTTTGGCAGCATAATATATTTATATTGCATGCTGTATTTTACCCCTTATATTTACGAATACAGGTTAAATATACTGGCTGAGCTCCTTCGTTTTGGGGACCGAGAGTTTTATAAAGATTGGTGGAATGCAAAAACTGTTGAGGAGGTGAGTTCTAGAAACTGGAGCACCTTAAATATTTTCTTACTATATCATACAAAATGCTGTGGTGAAATTCACTGTGAACTTCTTCTGTTTCTTGCATGGGTTCTATTTATGGCTTTCATCAGTATTGGAGAATGTGGAATATGGTACGTTTCATTTTACTCTTAATTGTTTCCTTTTTATTTGTTACCTACTTGCTGATGCATTATAAATACAAAGTTAATTGCCAGAGTTTTCAGGTCTCATCATTGCTGTTGCATTATAGTGGTTTGATACGGGCCAAAAAATTTTATTCTATGTCAGAAGATGAATTTGGGTGGATTTAGATTTTATTTACTATATAAATTTGTGACAAGGAAATGCACAAATTAGTAAAGATTCAGTATAGCTATATTTGAAAGATATAAAAAGATGAATTTCAAATTCTCCACTGAATAGATATCTAAAAAATCCATATTTGAAAAGTAACATTTTCACTTATGTTTTATCACATCACACTAATTTTGAAATTTAAATACCATACCTAAAAGATTTTATGACTTGTTTCCAACTATAGCATTTCAATGTTATCGGGATCTTCATGCATTGTTGATGTTGAATCCCTTTCTTTGTTTATGCCCTCCCTTTTTTATTTAGTTTTCAGAATGAAAAGGCTTCCCACGTGTTATCTCCATTCTCCCGCCTTCTATTTTTGCCCTTTTCCCAATTTCCTTTTTACATTAAGAAGGAAAGATCAACAATTTCCATTTCTGACTAAATTTTAAATGATTATTACAGCCTGTTCATAAATGGATGGTCCGCCATCTCTATTTTCCATGCTTAAGGAACGGTATACCCAAGGTGAATTCCCGCTTCTGAACACTTAACTTTTTTTATGATTTATGTAACGCTCTAGTTTTCTACTGAGGGAAATATGACTACTTTCCACCAGGCATGCTGTTATCCTAATTTCAATCATTTTTATATATATATATATATAATTTGTTTTGTTTTCCCTCCTTATTTAGGGAGCTGCCATTCTTATTGCCTTCTTGGTTTCTGCTGTATTTCACGAGGTATGGAATTTCACCCAAGTCTTTATTCTTTTACTTGCGTTCACTGACGGAGAAGAGAGTTGTGATTCTAGTAGTTGTTTAATTTAACTTGCATTATTGGTTGTCAAATATGCTAAGTACTACTCCTTACGTATGCACTAATTGTCACCTTTACTTCTCGACACTTGTTTGTCCATCGTTTCATCATGAAAATCGTTATTCATAACAAGGGATACCATTTTTCCCAACCAGCCCAAACAAGCACTTCCAAAACTACTTTGCTTATTTTTACCTTATTGTGTGGTTACCTGGCAACTCAGAAGAAACAGTAAAAAAGAGAGTTAAAGGCTTTTTAGTATTGAAGTTCCTATGACAGAATCGCAGTTTATACCAAGAATATGATGGCATTATCTTGTTTAATTTCATCACCATATGAAAATACATATTGCCACTTTGATTTTTGCTTGTATCGTTTCATAATTGTGTTCTACTTCATTACAGCTCTGCATTGCTGTTCCTTGTCACTTGTTCAAGTTCTGGGCTTTTATTGGCATCATGATTCAGGTACCGAACAATCTTGTTTCTTGTACATTAATATTAGCGAAAAGAAGATCGATAATCACTTAACGACTAATATCAGACTTGGGATTTATGAAGAATTCTCCTCTTTTTTTTTTATATTTTATCAGGTTCCTTTGGTCTTGATCACAAGTTACCTACAAAACAAGTTTAGAAGCTCAATGGTATGTTTCATTTTCCCTTTTTTCTTTTTGGGTTAATTTCTTCTGATATTCCTTAAGCAGTGGTCTAAATTTTAAATTGGTCTCAAACTTCAAAAATTTTCAAAACTTTCCTCAATTAGTCCTCAAAAGTCTTTCATCATAGCAGTCTTTCTTTAAATGTTATTTGATGATTTGAATGGAACATCTTTAAAACACAATGTATTAAAGAGAGAAAAAAAGGCCTCCCAAAATTTTAAATGCTTGTTTTTTGTTTTCAAACTTGTCCATATATTAAGTAATTCAAGTTTAAATTTTGACCATGTGTTTTAAAAAAAATAAATATAAACTCAAACTTTCATTTAATTTGATCCCAAGCTGATATGATTTATTTTTCCATTTTATTTTCATTAAAATGATTTACTTTTATAAAAACTATCCATTGACTAATGATCGACGCATCTTACCGACAATGTAGATTCTCATGAATCGAAACGTTGACACTATATATTTTTTTCTCGTGATAACTATTTTTTTAACAATTGTGGCTTAGATTTTCAAATTATATCTTAAAATTTGAGATTCGGTTAAAATTTAATAAAATAAATAAATAATATAATGTTATTATTATAATATATATTCGTTGAGTTCTGCTGATCCTGGTATTTTGGCCATCTAGGGATGTATTGATATGTGAATATTTGATTATGCAGGAGCAACAATGTGTTGACCAAAATTAAACATGATCTATTGGAAAGACGGTACTCGACACTTATTAATCAGTTAATGGCGGGTGTTTCCTTCGTGTGCTTGGAACATTACATTTCAGAATTACTATCTTTATGTTCAAATGAATTCGTATACTATTTTTTCAAGTTACTACAATCAAAATTATAGGTATCAATGATGTAAATGTAAAGGGAAAATTGGCAGCGAAAACGAAAAGTTTTCACAAGAACCTTGATTTTAGGGTTTATGGATATAATTTAAGGTTTATGGCTTAGGGGTTTAAGTGCAGGTGTTTAGAATTTATGATTTAGGGTTAGAATTTAGGGTTTAGGATTAAAATGCATGGTTTAGAGGTTAGGGTTCAAGTTTTAGGGTAATATGATTAAGGATTTAAGTTTTAGGGTAATATGGTTAGGGATTTAGGTTTTAACCAATAATCCCTATATTTTAACCTTGAACCCTAAAATATAACTACACTCTAAATTCAAAACACACCTAAACCCCCAAATGCTAAACCCTAAATAGAGTCTCTAAACCTAAAATTGAGGTGCTTGTGGAAACAAAGTTTACTCAAATGCAAATAGTAATTATTTATAATTAAATTTTATAAAGATGATCACATTCACTTTAGAATAAAATTGAATGAATATGAATAATATTTTTTTTATTTAATTAAATGAACGAATACGAACAAATGGCTTGTTTGTTCATTTACGTTCATGAACGTTCGACAATCTGTTCATTTATGTTTGTTCATTTATGTTCGCTCAAATTTATTCACATATATTCATTTGTATTTATTATTTTTATTACAAAAGTATTATATTTTAAAAAATTAAATTTATTTACATATGTTCGTTCGTTTAAATTTATTCACATGTATTTTTATATTTGTTCATTTGTGCTCATTTACGTTTATTTATCATTTTAACAAAATAATATAAACGAACATGATAAAGCTACATTCCTTAACAAACAAACATGGACAAAAAATTATGTTTGTTTAGTTGTTCGTGTTCATTCATTTGTTATGTTAAAATTAAACGAATGAACACAGCCATATTTTTATTCTTGTTTGTTTGGTTCGTTTAGAGGCTGTCAGAAGTGTGAATTCAAATATGATATGTGTGTTGGACAAACCTTTAAATGCCAGAATACGGTGCCGTATTTTTCAAATTGGGGGGGGGGGTGGAGTTTTCCGTTTAAAATATATCCGGCTGGTAATTGATTTCATTATTCAAAGAAATGAAGAAAGAAAAAGAAAAGTGAACGTTGGGAGATTAGCAACGACTCAGTGGGTATATATACTGAATAGATAGATGCTCAAGAAATGTAAATATGGCGGTGGAATTTCCATTCTTGATTTCAATCCAGTTGTTATGATTTAGTTATTTCTTGGTTACCTTTTCCCCAGCAACAAGAAAAACTATTGAAGGAGCCAATGAAATTGCCATGAAGCTAACATCCCCTTTTTTTCAAAAAGACAGTGGCGGATTCGAATGCTCCGCGTAGAATTGGAGGTTTGTTGATGTTTTTTTTTCTGGTATATTTGATGATTTATTAAAACAATTCTTTTTTCTTAAGCTATGTATGATCCAAATTAAAATTTGATTAATGTTGACGGAGTGGGCAGTAGTGCAAAAGTGGTTGGATTAAGAAGGGTCTTATAGGATCCGTCACTCTCATTGCTGTGCATTGGTCTCTTCGTTTACTTTTGGTTTATTAATTAAAGGATAACGCACATAAATGGCCACTGAACTATCCTAAAAATACAAAATGATCTCCAAATTATTAAAAATTACATAATGGGCATTAAATTTTAGTTTTTGTTACAAAATAGTCACTGAGCCATTAACTGGGTGACATTACAGTTACGAAAATTTGTATAACAATACATTTAATTCTAAATATCTACACATTCAATTATCAAAGTTATTAACTAAAATACCTGTCTCCGTACCGATACTCGAAGGGGCCGTATCGGTACGCAATGCATAAATTATAAATCTCAGACTTCAGTGACCAAAACTCGTATCGATACAGCTCTAGCCATATCGGTACGAGTGAACCTGTTTCAATACACCCTGAAACAGTACCAATGCATTTTTCAATCCCAAATTCCAGTGTTGATTTTTCGTACCGATACACAAAAGTCTGTATCGGTACACTATGTTGACCAATGTTGACTTGGCCCAAATATGCATACTCATATCGATATGCCATCACCTGTATCGATACGCCCTGCTTTGTAATGACATATTTTATCTAATTTTTAATCTATTTGACCTATCAAACAATGTTCAAATGCAATGAAATTTTACCAACAAGTTTACAATACTATAATTTACTAGCATACCAAATTCCATAATAATACGAATACGTTTACTAGGTTTTCACCTTTTTAAGCCAAATATGCAAGTTTTACCACTTTTAGCCTACTTCAAAGTAACATTTAGGGCCTTTAACTATTATACATACCATATCCAATACAAACATACCAAAAGGGCTAAAAGTGACTAGTTCAACTACTTTTCCATCATACTGGGAGTTCATAAGGACAATATACATTACTTGTAGACTTTTAGTGACTTGCCAAAAACCTCCAACTTCTCCGATCTCACAACAATGAATCATTCAACCTGAAATGCATGAAATGAAATGCATTAGGCATATTTTGCCTAGTGAGGTAGTCTTAAACAATATCAAATATAATGAAATGTATTCCAAATCATGTAATGACAATGACAATAGTATAACAATGCACAATGACAATAATAATCATATTTCATTATTATCCCTTGGATTGAATCAAGATAGTGGATACACGAATTTCTACACCTTGCCAAATCAATAAATGGTCTAGTCCTTCCGCCTCGCCAATGACCAATATCACAACATTCCTCGCTTCGCCACAATAAAGGCCCTAGCCAAAGACTGTAGTCCACCCGTACTAATGAGTTCATGAATTCTATGGTGTGCCAATTGTATCTAATGTCCTTTTGATTCCAAGGTTCAATAGCAATATCAATGTTCAATATTTCTCAATAGCAATATCAATGGTCGATGATTCAATATCAATGTTTTGATAACAATATCAATACCAATTTTCAATGTTCAATGACAATATCTATGACAATGGCTATAACAATGACAACGTTGATGTTCGATGGCAATAACAATATCAATATACAATGCTTAATATTTCTATATTTCGATGTTTCAATGAGACCAATAACAATAACAATGTTTCTACGGACAATGATTCAATGCAATACTTACCAATGCTTACCAATGTAATCTCCTAAGAGATTCAATGCGATATCCTTAGGCACAATGCTAACTATACAAAAATCAATGTCAATAAAATCGGGATAAGCACCTAGCCTATTCCCGAGACTCCAACTACACTCACCTTGATTTTCGAAGCTCCTACAGCTCTTGGATAACCACTCTCTTGCTCCTAGCTTTTGATGGATATGAGGGATATTGGAATCCATAATACGATATTGAAATCAATATAACGATATCAAAATGAATATCTAAGCTCGAATTAGCAATTAGCTATTAGATTTCTATGGACTATAGCCTTGAAAACCCTAAGTTACCATATGTTAGGATATTTGTTTTGATATAATAATTGAAAAATAGTTTTGGACTAACTTGAAAAGATTTCAAAAATGATTTTAAGTCCAAACATATGGTCCAACTACATTCACCTTGATTTTCGAAGCTCCTACAGCTCTTGGATAACCACTCTCTTGCTCCTAGCTTTTGTTGGATATGAGGGATATTGGAATCGATAATACGATATTAAAATCAATATAACGATATCAAAATGAATATCTAAGCTCGAATTAGCAATTAGATATTAGATTTTTATGGACTATAGCCTTGAAAACCCTAAGTTACCATATGTTAGGATATTTGTTTTGATATAATAATTGAAAAATAGTTTTGGACTAATTTGAAAAGATTTCAAAAATGATTTTAAGTCCAAACAACTTGAAAATATGTTTGATGAATTTTATAAGGTTTTGGAATGACTTAAATGTCTTTAAAGTAGCCAAACCTGAGTTTTTCAAATAACCGTACTGATACGGTATTCCCCGTATCGATACGCCTTAGAGTTTCAGCTATAGTCTATTTGAAACTGCCAAAATTCGTATCGATATAGGGCTTGCCTGTATCGACACGGAGATAGGTCATTTTGATACGCCTCTTAGCGTTTCGTTACACCTACGTGGAAAAAACCCCAACGGCTATTTCCTAACAGTCTTTTAAATTACAGGCAGTACTAATACGCTCATACGTGTATCGATAAGCATCAGCTGTGAAAAGCATAGCGACTAAGTTTTGAAGAAGGGCGTACCGATACGACTACTCGCGTACCGATACAAACAGCTTTAGAACTACATTTATTGCGGGAAATAAATGCCCCAATGGCTCCAATTCAACCCCAACAGTCTTCAATGGCTAAAAGCTCAATTGGGAGTATAAAAGAGACCTCCAAGCATATTTGAAGACTAATGATCCCCAAGTCAACAATCATATGATCAAGAAATGTCTTAGTGCTCATATTGTCACATTTCTTGTATAGATAACACTTGTGAGCTTAATTGTAAATGTATGCTCAAGTATTTTAGGTTTTGGGTGAGAGCTTAAGAGTGCAAACAATCACCTTTTAGAGGGATTCCTAGTTTGCTAAGTTTTCTCTTGTTAGAGAGTGTTCCCAAAGCTCGGTTTGTAAGCTTTGGATGCTAGACTTGGTGAGTGAGCCTAGGTTGTAAATGGTTGCCTCCTTAGCCTAGAAAAGGGGAAGAATTCTTAGAGAATTGGTTGAAATCCTTAGTAGGAAGCTAAGGTAGTAGATGTAGAGCTTGGTTAGAAGCTCAAACAACTCTAAATCTTTTGTCTATTTTTTTCTATATTTTTGCTTCCACCACCATCACCCAAATTACATCTTATCCACCACTTGGCAAGCAATTCGATTATGATTATCGAGCCCAACAATTAGTATCAGAGCGAGGCTCAATTCGAGAGGACTTACATCCTATTGAGGCGATCCCGACAAGATCGACCGACAAATAATAAACTGAAGCTATGGCGCAATCCATTGACCGACCACTATTTTTTGACAGGACCAACTACGCCTATTGGAAGAATAGGATGATGTATTTCATGAAAGCCAAGGATTATCATCTTTGGGACATTGTTGAAGACGGTCCGTTCGTGCCACAACAAAGTAAGGCGAAATGGAGTATGGGTGATCACAAGAAGATGGAGCTAAATTGCAAGGCTTTGCACATTCTCTTTTGTTCTTTTAGCCCGAACATCTATGTAGTACCCCAACCCAAGACTAGAAAGTAAAACTAGCCTAGAAATAGACAACTAACTTGTTTGGCAAGCTAGTATTCGAACAAGGCAAGGATACACCACCAAGATCCTTGGAGAACAAGCATTCATAAAGATAAAATTATGGTCACCAAATAATATTTGAATTTCAAATCATACGAATTGATACGAGGAAGACATGTAAACAATTTAATTCTTAGAATTAGACAAGATGTTAATCATAAGATAAGTCGAATGGTTTAGGCCATGTTAATCTATACAAACCATTACAAGCAAGGCATAACAAGTTAAGCATTTTGAAGCATTTAGTAACTATAGGATCCAAGAGTTTCATGGCAAAACTATGATCCAACAAAATCCCTTTTTAGACATAAAGTATTTCCAATTTATGATCATTTATCGAGCTATTCATACATGTCAATTTCAGATTTAATTCCACATAAAGGTTCGTACTTACAATATCTTCACATACACAACAAGCAACCATACTATACTATCACCAAGCATTCAATTACAAGCTCCTAAGGTCATCTATGACATTCGAAGCTACCAACATGTCTACTTAAGCAAAATCAAACCATGATCAAGCATCAAGACAAAAACACATGATATACAAAGCCTTTAATACTTTAGTATTTACAAACCCCCTTAAAGGACTCAAAAGTTCATAAGTATAATATTCAAGCTAGTGCCACCTTCTAGGAGTTTAACTTATAACAACACAAAACATACACTTGAACTTTAGTGACCTTGCTTTGGCTCCCCAAGCTTGATCTATCAATTGGCTTTTCCTGTAAATAACAAGGTGAACAATTAGGTTGCTAGTCTCGTAACTTAGATAACAAAATTCTAAAGGTACCAAAATAAACTAAATCATAATCTAGTCATTTAATTTGAACAAATAGGCCATCGAGACTATTTCCATTCATTTAGAAATTACCATTTGAGAAACATACTCTCTACTTATCCACCAAGAAGCTTACTCTAAGCTTAATTAATTCATAAACGGAAACATGCTTATAAGAAGAAGAATATATCATCAAGCAACTCCTTTAGTTGTTTGAGTAAACAAATCAATCTTTTAACAATCAATTTATCACAAGCAACCTTAGTTGTATAACACAGCCTTGAAGTATATATTCAATCGAAACATTATCAGGAAATGGTAATCTAGTACCATCGAAACATATAATCATTTCAAGTCAATCAAGGGTACCTTGGTACCATTCAGGGGACCTTAGTCCAGTTCAAGCTAAGCTCAGGAATTTCTATTGGCATGCCAATTTAGCTAGAACTAAAACTAATCAAGGCTCTTACGAACTTTTCAATAATTTACTCTATATGCTCCTTTAACTCTTCGAGTACTTAGCCACATGCACAAGATGCTACATTAAGCATTATAAGCAACCAATTCATGTTTACGTTCTAATTTGCACAAAAAATTATCCATACATACCTAGACGTATTCACCTTATCAAGCATTAGCAGTTCCAAGCAAGTATATGCATTTTAAGTCTCATGGAACAATCATATAATTCAATTCAAAGAACAATCCTAGGCTAGATCAAAATAAAATTTACACTCACAATACTCCGAGCTATTCCTGATCATGAATCACTAGGATCACCAAAATCCTTAACAAGCTATGACCATGGTGATTTATCTCCCCTTTTCTCTAAATTTGGTTTCTAGTTCTCAACAAAAGAATGAAGGAGATGACAAACATTTGTTTTTAGTCATCTAAAACAAATTCCACATGTCTTCTCCACACTAAGACACATATTAATTCCGTACTTAAAAATTTAATTACCATGCAAACTTTTTAGTTTATAAATTAACTTTGTAGTCACTTTAACAAGGCTTCTTTATTTCATGATTTCTCAATTCGGCCACTCCCCACTAAGTTATACATTAGCTACACAACTTATTATCCTTTAGAAAAATTCAAGATATTTATCCCAATTTGAAATTTAGGGTGTTACAAATCCCTCCCCCTTAAGGAAATTCGTCATCGAATTTACCTGAGAAGAATAGGTTCGGGTATTGCTCCCTCATGGTAGATTCAGGTTCCCAAGTAGTTTCTTTATTCCCATGATTCCTCCACAAGACTTTGACAATGGAGATTGTTTTGTTTCGAAGCCTTCTATTTTTACGATCAAGAATTTGGATTGGTTCCTCTTCATATGAAAGATCCTGATTCAGTTCAACTTTATTTGGCTCAAGAATATGAGATGGATCCGATCAATAGCTACGCAACATTGATACATGGAATACATTATGTATTTTACTAAATTCTTCCGGTAGATCCAACCGATAAACAACGGGACCAACATTCTCTATTATTTTGAAAGGTCCTATAAATCGATGACTAAGCTGTCATTTCTTTCCAAATCTAAACACCTTCTTCCATGGAGATACCTCGAGAAACACTCTATCTCCCACATTATGTTGAACATCTCTTCTTTTACGATCAGCATAAGCTTTCTGTCGATCGAAGGTTTCCTTCAACCGATTGCAAATGATTTGCACTTGTTTTTCTGTCTCTCGAAGTAATTGAGGTCCTAAAGCTTTGTTTTCCCCTAACTCTAACCAGTATAAAGGAGTCTTGCATTTTCTTCCGTAAAGGGCTTCAAAGAAGGCTATTTAAATAGAAGATTGATCATTGTTATTCTATGAGAATTCAACTAGAGGTAAAGCTTTCTCCCAATTCTTCTCAAAATCTAATATACAAGCTCGAAGCATGTCTTTTAAGACTTGTATAGTTCTTTTATATTGGCCATCCGATTGAGGATGGAAGGTGGTACTGAGATTGGTTTTAGTTTCGAGAGATTTCTGTAAAGATTTCCAAAATCTAGAAGTAAATCTAGAATCCCAATCAGAAATTATCGAAGTAGGAATACCATGTAGCCTTATTATCTCTTGAATGTAAAGTTCTGCTAGCTGATCCAGGCTCATGTTCAATTGAACCAAAAGAAAGTGGGCTAATTTTGAAAACCTATCCACAATTACCCATATTGCATCATTATTTTTCGGTGACAGGGGTAATCCGCTAACGAAGTCCATCGTTATTTGCTCTAATTTCCATTGTGGAATTTTGATAGGCTGTAACAAACCTTATGAGACTTGATGTTCAGCTTTCACCTTCTAACATACCAATCTTTTAGACACAAAATCTATAATTGCAGATTTCATTCTCGACCACTAGTAAAGACCTTTCAAATCTTTGTATCTTTACCGATCCAGGGTGTATAGAGAATGAACTGTTGTGGGCTTCTTGTAAGATTTCTCATCTCAAATTTAAATTATTAGGAACACATACTCTATTTCGAAAATAGAGTAATCCATCTTCCTTTAAAACAAAATCAGATTCACCACCTTCTTCGATCTTGAGCAAAGTCTTTCGCAATTCAGGATCAGATTGTGGTAACAATCGAATTCTGGACATCACATTTGATTGGGTTTGGATTGAAGCCAAGAACTCATGCTTCTTGCATAATCGAAGATAGGCATTGATAGAGGTTGAGGCTACAAAAATTAGCAAGGTGATTTTTAGAATGTGGTCATCAAATTTTTGAATAAATGCTAGGGAAAGAATAGTTTGATCAAACATTTACCACAAGAATGTTGGCGACTAGGTGCATCAGCCACCACATTTGCTTTGCCCGGGTGGTAATCTATGATTAGATCGTAGTCCTTGAGTAACTCGATCCATCGTCTTTGCGTAAGGTTGAGCTCCTTTTGGGTTAGAAGGTATTTCAAGCTTTTGTGATCAGTATAAAGGTAACATCTTTCTCTATACAAGTAATGTCTCCAAATTTTTAAGGCAAAGATTACATCAACTAGTTCAAGATCATGCGTTGGGTAATTCAATTCATGGGATTTTAACTGTCGAGAAGCATAAGCTACCACTTTGTTTTCTTGCATTAAAACACATCCCAAACCCAAGTGAGAGGCATCACTAAACACCGTGAATTCTTTCCCCGATTCCGGTTGAGTTAATACTGAAGCTCGAGTAAGAAATTTTTTCAATTGGTCAAAGCTTCTTTGCTGCTCTTCAGACCAAATAAATGGCACCTCCTTACGGAGAAGTTTGGTTAAGGGTGCGACCAGTATAAAAAACCCCTTAACAAATCTTTGATAATATTCGGCCAAGCTAAGGAAGCTTCAAAATTCACTAACATTCCTCGGAGATCTCCATTCTATCATAGATTGAATCTTTTTTGGGTCAACCTTAATTCCCACAGCTGAAATTATATGCCTGAGAAAGGATACTTCAGGTAACCAAAATTCACACTTGTTGAATTTGGCATAGAGTTATTTTTCTCTAAGAGTTTGTAACACAATTTTGAGATGCTTTGAATGCTCAGATTTGTCCTTCGAGTAGATAAGAATATCGTCAATGAAGACCACAAAAAACTTATCCAGATAGAGTTTGAAGACTCAGTTCATGAGATCCATAAACGCAGCAGGGGCATTTGTTAGACCAAATGGCATTACCAGGAACTCGTAGTGACCATAACGAGTCCTAAAATCAGTCTTAGGTATGTCAAATTCTCTAACTTTCATTTGGTAGTATCCTGATCTAAGATCGATCTTGGAAAATACCGAAGCACCCTTCAATTGATCAAACAAGTCTTTAGTTCTTGGAAGTGGGTAATTGTTCTTAATCGTAATCTAATTAAGTTGCCGATAATTTATACATAATTTCATCGATCCATCTTTCTTTTTGACAAAGAGTACCGGGGCTTCCCAAGGAGATGAGTTTGGTTGAATAAACCCTTTATCTTGTAGTTCTTGCAATTGCTTCTGAAGCTCTTTTAGTTCAACTAGAGCCATTCTATAAGGAGTGATGGATATGGGATTGATTCCAGGTTGAGTCTTAATTTTAAACTCCACTTCTCAGTTTGGTGGTAGTCTCGGAAGTTCCTCAGGAAAAACATCAAGAAATTCAGATACAGTTGGAATTGAATTAGTATCAAGCTCAGTTTTAGCATTTCCAAGAATATTAGCAATATAGGGGTTTGGCTTTTTGAGCTATTGGTTGATTAAAAGTATCGATTCTTTTCCTAGACCTCGTAGGTAAAGTTTTCTCTTATTGCAATCTACCCAAGCCTGGTGTTTCCCTAACCAGTCTAAACCCAGAATTAAATCAAATTCACAAAAGGGTAGCACATAAAGATCAATAGGGAAATGAATACTTTGAATGTATAGAGGACAGTCCCTACATATAAGATTTACAGTCACACTGCCCCCATTGGTTTAAAAACTACAAGCCTTTGATCAACAATTTCAGAACTCAATTTTAGTTTTTCAAGCAAGGGAAAACAAATAAATGAATGGGTAGATCTTGAATCGATTACAACATATACAAAATTTTCATTAAGCTCAATTGTACCTGCAATTACATCAAATGCCTCTTTATCATCATGGTCCCGGATATGATACACTCGATCAGGGGCCCGAGACTCTTTATATGTTGTAGTGGGAGCTTGGCCTCGAGTCCTTCCCAAATTTCCTGAATGCGCTTGTTTCGGCCCCTTGCCCCAGGAGGTTGAATCAGATTATAATTTGAAGCCACTTTAACCGGAGGCTTGTCCAAAGTTCGAGGACAATCTCGAACAAAATGTTCTAAGCTTCCACACCGGAAACAAGCATTCAACTATTTTCTACACTGGCCTGAATGATAATTCTAACATATATTACAATGTCGAGACTGAGGATCTTTGCCCGAATTCCCTGAGTTGTTGATTGAGATTGTAGGTGCAGAGGATTTGATTATTGTTTGAGGCTTCGAGATGAAATTACCCCTTAGAGAAACAACATAACTTGAGAAGTTTCCTCCTTGATTCTTCGATTTCTTTGAAGGCCATCGAGGCTTACTATCACCCCGTAATCTTTTATCTTTCTTCAAATAGTTCTCTATTCTTTTGTCAGCAGCCTTTATTCTAGATTCCGTAGCAATCACCCGGTTCACCAGATCTTAAAAATCTGTTATCCCGAGAGCCGTAAACATGGGGTTCAATTCATCATTCAACCCTTCAATGAACATTTTGTATTTATCATCCTTCTTCTTAATATATTCGGACCTGTATTTGCAGAAGTCACTAACATATTACTCTACGAGTCTACCACCTTGCTTTAGATGCAAGAAACGTCTTCTTCTTTCAGCTAAATACTGTTCACTCACATACTTCTTCTGGAATTCCTTTAAGAAAAAATCCCCATGTGACTGTATCCTCTAGGGCAGTGAGAATCGTAGTTTCCCACCAACTCAAAGCTTCATCAGCAAGTAAAGCCACATCACACTCCAGTTTATGTTCATCTGAACACTGAAGTTGTTTGGTTAGAATTCTAATGGTAGTCTCCAACCAATATTCAGATACTTCCAGGGTTCTCCTCATCAAATCCCGCAAATGTATAGGCTCGATGCTGAGCCATATTATCAATAGGAGCCCTTGATTGGACCACTGCAGGTGCAGAAGAATCATTGTGCTTTATGGTAGAAATAAATTGGTTGAACATATCAGTCATGCTGAGAAAACATTCCTTTTGGATCTGATTCACTTGAGGAGCTTCAGGCTGCGGTTCTGTAACCTTTTGAGGATTTGCTTGCTCCTGGATTAGTCTAACACTTCCTCCTTCATTGGAGGAGCCATACTGGCTATCTCTATCCTAGGCTAGATGTGTCTCAGACATCTAAAATTTACATTCAAGGGAGATATAATCAAACAAGGTAACATATGAGACTTAAATTCAACTCCTAGGTGGCACTTAAACAACAGATGACACAACATAAACCGGTTTAATCCTAGGATGGACTAAACCTTAGCTTTGATTACCAAATTGTAGTACCCCAACCCAAGACTAGAAAGTAAAACTAGCCTAGAAGTAGACAACTAACATATCTGGCAAGCTAGTATTCAAACAAGGCAAGGATACACCACAAAGATCCTTGGAGAATAAGCATTCATAAATATAAATTATGGTCACCAAATAATATTTGAATTTCAAATCATACGAATTGATACGAGGAAGACATGTAAACAATTTAATTCTTAGAATTAGACAAGATGTTACTCATAGGATAGGTCGAATAGTTTAGGCCCTGTTAATCTATACAAACCATTACAAGCAAGGCATAACAAGTTAAGCATTTTGAAGCATTTAGTAACTATAGGATCCAAGAATTTCATGGCAAAGCTATGATCTAACAAAATTCCTTTTTACACATAAAGTATTTCCAATTTATAATCATTTATCGAGCTATTCATACATGTCAATTTTAGATTTAATTCCACATAAAGGTTCATACTTACGATATCTTCACATACACAACAAGCAACCATACTATACTATCACCATGCATTCAATTACAAGCTCCTAAGGTCATCTATGACATTCGAAGCTACCAACATGTCTACTTAAGCAAAATCAAACCATTATCAAGCATCAAGACAAAACACATGATATACAAAGCCTTTAATACTTTAATATTTACAAACCCCCTTAAAGGACTCAAAAGTTCATAAGTATAATATTCAAGCTAGTGCCACCTTCTAGGAGTTTAACTTATAACAACACAAAACATACATTTAAACTTTAGTGACCTTGCTTTGGCTCCCCAAGCTTGATCTATCAATTGGCTTTTCCTGTAAATAACAAGGTGATAAATTAGGTTGCTAGTCTCGTAACTTAGTTAACAAAAGTCTAAAGGTACCAAAATAAACTAAATCATAATCTAGTCATTTAATTTGAACAAATAGGCCATCGAGACTATTTCCATTCATTTGGCAATTACCATTTGAGTAACATACTCTCTACTTATCCAACAAGAAGCTTACTCTAAGCTTAATTAATTCATAAACGACAACATGCTTCTAAGAAGAAGAATATATCATCAAGCTACTCCTTTAGTTGTTCGAGTAAATAAATCAATATTTTAACAATCAATTTATCACAAGCAACCTTAGTTGTATAACACAACCTTGACTAGTAGTTAGTCTAGAAGTACATATTCAATCAAAACATTATCAGGCATGGTAATATAGTACCATCGAAACATATAATCATTTTAAGTCAATCAGGGGTACCTTAGTACCATTCAGGGGACCTTAGTCCAGTTTGGGCTGAACTGAAAAATTTCTATTGGCATGCCAATCTAGTTAGAACTAAAACTAATCAAGGCTCTTACGAACTTTTCAATAATTTACTCCATATACTCCTTTAACTCTTCGAGTACTTAGCCACATGCACATGATGTTACATTAAGCAATATAAGCAACCAATTCATGTTTATGTTCTAATTTGCACAAACAATTATCCATACATACCTAGACGTATTCACCTTATCAAGCATTAGCAGTTCCAAGCAAGTATATGCATTTTAAGTCTCATAGAACAATCAGATAATTCAATTCAAAGAACAATCTTAGGCTAGTTCAAAATGCAATTTACACACAATACTCTGAGCTATTCTTGATCGTGAATCACTACTCCCTTGAGTTTTTCATCCCCTTGTTCAACTCATTTCTTGTATTCTTGATACACAACTCTCATTCAAGCACTAGGATCACCAAATTCCTTAACAAGCTATGACCTTGGTGATTTCTCCCCCCTTTTCTCTAAATTTGATTTTCGGTTCTCAAGAGAAGAATGAAGGAGATGGCAAACATTTTTTTGTTAGTCATCTAAAACAAATTCCACCTGTCTTCTCCACACTAAGACACATTTTAATTCCCCACTTAAAAATTTAATTACCATGCAAACCTTTTAGTTTATAAATTAACTTTGTAGTCACTTTAACAATGCTTCTTTATTTCATGATTTCTCAATTCGGCCCCTCTCCCACTAAGTTATACATTAGCTACACAACTTATTATCCTTTAGAAAAAGTCAAGATATTTATCCCAATTTGAAATTTAGGGTGTTACAATCTACACGAAAATGTCTTCTTGTGAAAGTGCCAAGGAAGTATGGGACAAGCTTGAAGTAACATACGAGGAAACCAAGATCGACCTTCTTAACCTTGAGTATGAGAACTTCAAGATGGACCCGGATGAATACATCAAGAGGATGTTCGACCGTTTGTCCATAATCATCAATCAACTCAAAGGTCTTGGAGAAGAGATTTTGGAAGACAATCTCGTTCGGAAGTTGATCTACTCACTTCCCGAATCATGGGAGTCCAAAAAGACAGCCATTGTAGAAGCAAAGAACTTGTAAGAGCTCAAGCTTGACGAGCTCATGGGATCTTTGCTCACCCATGAGATGATGTATCAACCCTTGAAGAGGGAGAAGGAGAAGGAGAAGAAGATCAAAGAGCAAGGCATTGATCTGAATGTCATTGCTCTTCCAACCTCCACATGCCAACATGTAGATTTAAGTGAGGAGGAAAGTGAAGATGAAGAGGTGGCCAAGCTCTTCAACAAATTCATCCAATTCATGAAGAAAGAAAAGGAAGAACTAAGACAAGAATCAAGGATGAAGAAGAAGGGGCCAATCTCTTCAAGCCATAAGAAGAAGGCTTATATGGCTACTTGGAGTGATGACGACTCCACCGAAGATGAACAAGCCAGCCTTTGTCTTATGGCCATCGAAAAAGATTCAAGGGTAACTTCTAATTCGTCTACTTCTAGTTCATATTCTTTTGATGAATTACAAGATGCCTATGATGATTTGGTTTTAGAGTTTAAAAATCACATTTTGAAAAACAAGAAAGTGATTTCAAATTTAAAAATTCAAAATAATTTGATTTCTAAAACCAAAATTGAACTTAAAACAAAACTTAATGAGTTTAAGCAAAAGTGTATAGATTTACAAAATTTACTTCATAAAGTTCAAGAAGAAAAAGATTTGATTTCCAAAGAGCTTGAAAAGAAAAACAATTTTGGAAAATCAAATTTTTACCAAAGACAATCTAGTGCCCCTAGATTTTTGAATAGAGAATTGAAAAATGATGAAATTGAAAAATTGATTCCTAAGGGGACTAAGTTATGTGCTACTAATGCTTATGGATCCAATGCAATTTGGATACCAAAATCACTTGATTGTCTTGTTTTAGGTGTGATGGAGAATGATCAACAAAGTACAACATTGAGGGGGAGCTTCATACACACAAGGAAAACACTTGAAGAAGGAAGGCTTCACATCCTCCCTTTAGTTCAAGTGTGGTAAAATTTAGTTGAATTTATTTGCTTTAATTTAGTTTATTTACTTTAATTCAACTAGATTATCATAAATTGTTTGACTAACATTTGATGATGCTTTGAGTAAGGGGGAGCCATTTTAAAACAAAACTCTTATTTTGTAAAATTTTTAACTCTCCATTGTTATGGACTTAAAAAGTTTTCAAACTTTGGTTTGAACCATTTTTGATATAACAAAAAAAGGGAAAAATAGTTTTGAAAAATTGAATTTTCAAATGAATAAGGGGGAGCTTTAACTGCATTTAATTTTTAAATCTCTTATTCAAATTTATTTTACTAAGGAGGAGAATCCCAAACACAAATTTTCAAGTTGGTTTTATTATATCAAAAATGGGGAGATTGTTAGGATATTTGTTTTGATATAATAATTGAAAAATAGTTTTGGACTAATTTGAAAAGATTTCAAAAACGATTTTAAGTCTAAACAACTTGAAAATATGTTTGCTTGATTTTATAAGGTTTTGGAATGATTTAAATGTCTTTAAAGTAGCCAAACCTGAGTTTTTCAAATAACCGTACCGATACGATATTCCCCGTATCGATACGCCTTAGGGTTTCAGCTACAGTCTATTTGAAACTACCAAAACCTGTACCGATATAGGGCTTGCCCGTATCGATACGGAGATGGGTCGTTTCAATACGCCTCTTAGCGTTTCGATATGCCTACGTGGCAAAAACCCCAACGACCAAAACCCTCAACGACTATTTTTCAACGGTCTTTTAAATTGCAGGCCATACCGATACGCTCCTACGCGTATCGATACACATCAGCTGTGAAGAGCATAACGGCTAAGTTCTAAAGAAAGGCGTACCGATACGGCTACTCGCTTACCGATACAGACAACTTCAGAACTACATTTATTACGGGAAATAAAGGTCCCAACGGCTCCAATTCAGTCTCATCGATCTCTAACGGCTAGAAGCTTAATTGGGAGTATAAAAGGGACCTCCAAGCATCTTTGGAAGACTAATGATCCTCAAGTCAACAATCATATGATCGAGAAATGTCTTAGTGCTCATATTGTCATATTTCTTGTATAGACAACACTTGTGAGCTTAATTGTAAATGTATGCTCAAGTGTTTTAGGTTTTGGGTGAGAGCTTAAGAGTGCAAACAATCACCTTTTAGAGGGATTTCTAGTTTGCTAAGTTTTCTCTTGTTAGAGAGTATTCCTAAAGCTCGGTTTGTGAGCTTTGGATGCTAGACTTGGTGAGTGAGTCTACGTTGTAAATGGTTGCCTTCTTAGCCTAGAAAAGGGGAAGAATTCTTAGCGAATTGGTTGAAATCCTTAGTAGGAAGCTAAGGTAGTGGATGTAAAGCTTGGTTAGAAGCTCGAACCACTCTAAATCTCGTGTCTATTTTTTTCTATATTTTTGCTTCCACCACCATCACCCAAATTACATCTTCGCCACCACTTGGCAAGCAATTCGGTTGTGATTATCGAGCCCAACACCATAGGTGCTCAAAACTTTAGCTTGAAATTAAACATGATTTATCCATGTAATTGATTAATTGTTTGGGGGGGGTTAAGCGATGGCTATTCAATGGAATCGATGGATCGAAGAAAATCTAAGCTTAATATCAAGCTTCAATGGAGGTGCTTGCTTGTTCAAAGAAAAAGTTGAAGATGAAGATGATATTTTGCTTAATGGATAACCGGGCAAGCTATCCCAACCCCTTTCTATTTTCCACTTTATATTGGGAGCTTTCCTCTTGGTGAAGGAATCCAATTTCCATGTCCCACGTATGTGGTGATTAAACTTGGGGAGGGTCTAATCACAAGGTTAGTCCCTCAACTATCAATGCTTTATACTTTTACCCTCAAACTTCCAAATTTCACAATTTAGCCACTCTTGATTTTCAATAAATTTAATAAGTTCCTTAAACTATGAATCGACTCAATTAGAGTCAATCATCATTATAATTGACCACACGGTCAATGCAATGCAATATTTGGACATGTTTTGGTATAGGTTTTTTGAGCGCCGGAACCCAATTCTGACTAGACCGATTTTTAGGGTGTTACAGACAATATGCACTTTCTTTAAAAGAAAATATGCAACTAATAGTCTATGGATCCAAATCATGATCTGTTTTTCCTAAAAGTAACTACATTCGATACTCTTTCTAATCATATAAATTACCTCCTCTAATTTTACTCGTACGATTTATGGCGAATTTCTAAAGTCACTACCATTGTTGTTTTTGGAAACAGTCTAATGTCTTATTTTCTAACATTAGCTCACTCAAAAATTAATAACGCATAATATATAACTCGAAATTGAGAATCATTTATTTTAAACGAATATAGACTTCCTTATGCTTATAGAAATATAATACTCACTTCCTGATTTATCTTGTAGAACTTTTGGAGATTTTTCAAAGTCATTGCTAAAATTGTTTTCTAAGAAATTGGTTGCCAAATTTTTATGACCTTTCAACATTCAAATATCCATATATTTTAAATACATATCGAAATCGATCATCGTGTATTTTTAAACAAAACTAGATTGAATCACATTTACAATGATGTATAGACCACTTTTTGATTATTTTTATGGAATTTACGGAGAATTTCTAAACTTACTCTAACCGACCATACTCAGGTTATGAGAGATTATATTTTTGTTAAAAAATAGGTAAATTGCACTTATGGCCATCCAACTTCATAAAATATCAGGGAACCATGTGTGTATTTTTTGGGGATCCCTAAGGAGATTTATATGGGTACGGTTCGATTATCCCCACGTTCGGATATAGTAATCCTAGTCCCCATCCTCATTTGAGCTTCAGTGATAAAACATCTCATGTCTTTGTCCCCGTCCCCATAGGTGAAGATTTCTGTTATTCTTCATACCTGCCGGTTCGGATCCCCACAATTTTTTATTATTCCTCCACTCAATTGCCACCTTTAAATGAAAAAGATTGTTTAAGGGAGATTAATATAAACCTTTTCAAACAACCCAAAGGTCGTATTTGTTTCTTTGCAAAATAAGGATAAATTTACATTTTACTCGTACTTAGTTTCAATGTTAAATTTGATACTTAAAATCTGGCTAAACTATACAAATGGTCATCAAACTTTAGGATGCTTTCATTTTGGTTACCAACTTTTAAAACTTTCATTATAGTCACCAAACTTTTAGTTTGTTTTCAGTATAGTCCCTCCCGTTAGAAGCTGACGTTAGGTTTCATTTTTCTTGAATAAAATAATAGGTAAACTACACCATTCATCACTCAACTTTCTTTTCACTCCTGTTTTGGTCATCAGAGTTCAATATTTTACAATTTAATAACTTAAATTTTGAATTGTTTCTATTTTGTCACTCTCAAATGACATGGTTATACAAATTCAAATTTTTGATTTTAGTATGGATTTTTTAAATAAATTATTTCAATTCGGTTACGGTTCACAATTTTAAGCAAAATTGATTAACCAAGCTGATAGTTATATACAATATTTGTAAATTTTATGCATTAAAATAACTTATAGTCTAGTGATTTTGATACCCTTCTAATTTTTAAAAGATGTTTTGACTCTAGATAAGATTATTAGGTGTGAACTCTCAATTTTTTACTTTCTAGTTGTTAGCACGAGATGTTGGCATCTTCATCCTTGTAAAATTGCGATGTGTCGAACATCAATGAGACATAGACATCCTCTATCTTTGTAGAATCAATCAAAATTAGGGGTTCAGATGTAACCCTTGGAGAGATTATCGTAAAGAGGTCAAAAACCACGTTTGAAGCACGCAAGGACCAAAGCGGCCCCTTTGAATTGCCTTTGTGTTTTTGTAACATCATACATAGGTTATGGTGGAGTTATATGACTATATCCATGCCTTTTTGTAGAAACAGGCGAATGCTAAAAAATATCCTATTTGCAGAGATAATCTTTGAAGCATATTATGTAGAGACTTAAGGAAATATGCAACCATTTTATAACAAGTTCGAATTTTACCTTTGGGTTGTACCAATTTTCTAGGGAGTTCGAATAAAAGGGGATTTCTTGGAGGTTTGGGGAGGTGCATTTTTGTGGCAGAAATCATTTGTTAGAGAGATGTTTGTAGGAAATTCATTGTGGTGTAAGTTTCGTTTTTTTTGTTTGTTGGAGGGTCCTCCACACATTCTTTAATCTTGCACACAAAGACAGTTAAGAAGCAGAGGTTACCCTATAATTTACATATTTTTATATTTACACTCGGTGGGATTTGTCTCTGGAGCCATCTAAGCTCTATACTACCTAGGATGTCACATTTTTTGTTTCTACACCTAAGGGTGTTACAAGGGCAGAAGGGGAGGTCTTCGGTCAAGGTCGGTCCTTGCCTCTTTCCACTGTCATGCCAGGGACACCTTTCATGGGGCTGGCACTCTTTTTCGACCCTTGCCTCGCATATTTGTAGCATGGGCTGTTGGTGAATGTGTGCAAGGTGCCACCGCTTGTTTTTCTTAGAGACTGTGTGTAATCACTAATTTTGTCCGGAGTAGACCTGTTTTTATTTTTGTTTTGTTTTCTTACAATAATGGGTTGAGCTTTGTTTAATTTTAATTATCTCACTATATATATGAATGTGTTTACCAAAAAATGTTACTTTTGTTATTTGTTAATAGTCTTATATTATATGTGTGTGCATGTTGCTATTTGTTAAAGAAAACCCAAAAATATTAGTAGTGTATTTTGTTTTTGTGATTACTATTATATTATATTATATTATATTATATTATATTATATTATATTATATTATATTATATTATATTATATTATATTATATTATATTATATTATATTATATTATATTATATTATATTATATTATATTATATTATATTATATGTTTTAAAACCCCAAAACACCAAAATTATACTAGTAGTATGTATATGTTGATATTTATTATCATGTTATTATATGTTATTATCCAATCGAAAACCCAAAATATTCTTAGTATGTTATATTATTAATATCCTTTATGATATCTTAGTATTATTACTATTATTATTATTAAGCTAAATTAAAAAAGCCAAAAGGATTATTATATATTAAATTAAACAAATTAAAGCCTAATATGTATTTGTATAACAATTAAATAAATAAAGCCCCAAGTTTATAAATTCAGTCTATTTATATTATAAGCCCCAAAATTAAAATATATATTACATATACATAGCTCGTTTTGGGCCCAATAAAACCAAAGCCTCTTTTACCCTAATTCCCCATCTTGTTTTTGGCGCAACCTAATCTTGGCCGTCAGATTCGCACGATTGAATGGTCCAGGTTGAATGAGAGATTCCTCGACTCCCTCACATGCCCATACGCGCCGGTCTGGCTTCCCTCACGCGCTCTTGCGGCTCTCCAGATTCCACGTGACCTTCCAGCTCCTCTGCTGGTCCCCTCCCCCTTGCTGGCAACCAAGTCACACATGCAAACAAAGAAAGGAATGTCAGAATAGGAATGGCATATCCCAACAATATTTTAGAGTTTTCAGACGGATGCAAACAAATGATAGCAGCAACCAATAACATTATTCATTCAATTTTCCATGTAATTATAAGAGACTGTAATTCGGCTATATAAACAAAAAAACCAAACAGTTGTAACCCTGAGCATTTTTTAGGGGAAATTTCAGAGAACAAGCAATACAATCACAACCTTCTAAGGTATATCCTCATTTTTTATTTCAAAGCATTGCATACATAAAGGGTTTAGGGTCACATTTTTGTTACCTTTGAAGCGTGGTCGTTTCGGCTTCCTTGCCCCTTCCTCTGCCGGTGATAAGCCTCTTAGTTCCCTTTGGGATGAACGAGGTGAACCCGTGAGAGTAAAGGGTGGTGGAAACCCTTTTTTGTCTTGATTTTTTAAAGTTTTAAAGGGAGGGGGCTTGTTTTCAAAAAAAGGAAAGGCCAAATCGAGTTTTGGTTGAAGAAAAAGGGTGTTTTCAAAGGGTTTTGGGTCATCGGCGCCAGTGAGTGACGGCCAATGCCACAGTTTAAGACGGAGAGGCCGTCGGGTTCTGGAAACTGCAACGGTTTCTGGGTTGGGATAGTGGCCTTTTGGCGTTGATTTCAGAAAAAAAGAACGATTTTTGTAAGAGGCTTTGAGGAAAATGGCCAAAAGGTTTCCAATTCGGCCGAAATAGGCCTTTTATAAATTGTTTGTTTTAAAAATAGTTTAATAGCCATTTAAGGACTTCCGCCCCATCTTAATAGCACGTTTAGCCCTTCTGCACTCCCTAATCTCAACAATAATCCCTCCACATTTTTGAAATTCCCCCATAAGCCATTCCATGTTTTGTTATTACTTACCAGATCCCTGTGATTTTAAACCAGTTTGCAATCTCGTCCCTCTTTTAATCAGTTTAGTGTTTTTAATTTTGGCCCCCAGTTTCTATTTTATTCAATTTGGTCCCTTTTCTAGTATTTAAATCCTATTTTATCATGCATATTTATTTTTGCTTAGCTTTTTATTTTCAATTTTTCTTTTAATTTCTCAATGTTAATTTGTTTAATGTGAATTTATGCTTGGTATGACTTGACTTGATTGTGGTATAATATATGTTTTCTATGGTATATTTTATAGTTTTATTTGGTGTATAATATATAGTATTTTGCAAAGAATACAATATATATAGCCTTTTTATATAATATAGTCTATTGTTTTTACATATAATATATAGCTTCTTTACAATATATAATATATATAACTTTATATGGCATATAGTTTTATATATATACTTAATACATAATTTCTATATAATATATGATATATTTTTTATATGATATATTTCTTAGAATATATATTTTTATATGATATATGTTATAATACAATATATGCTTTTTAGATAATATATTATATTATACACATAGTTTTCATGACATATAATATAGTTTTTTAACATATAACACATGTTTGTATATAGTATATAACCAAAGTTTTTTTCTTTCTAAAAGTTTGTACATTTGGTCTTTATATGCTTGGGCTTTTAGTTTTAGGCCTTTTGGTGTTAGGCTTAGGGTGGCTTTTGTTTAGGTGGGCTAGACCTTATTTTGCTTAAAGGGCTTTAGGCTTGTTAGACTAGTCCTATATTAGAATTAGGTAAAATTAATTTGATTAATTTAAAATCATGTGCTCGTCTCATAGGGGCATGATCTTTAAATTAATTAGATTAATTTAGGCTTAGCTTAGAGCCTTAGATAGATTAAGGTTCAAATTGGTTTAGTGAATTTAAATTTACCCTTGGCTTATTGGGATAAATATTAAGTTCATTAAACTAGTTGAACATTTCTTAATTAGTTTTAAGATAAAATTAACATGGAGATTAGATTGACATTTAAATTAAAACCATGATTAATTAATTTGATTTACTTTAAATAATATTCTTGTCTTATAGGAATAATAGTTTAAAATTGATCGAATTAATTATCATGTTACAAGATAAATCAAAATTTGTTAGGTTTTTTTAGTCTTTTAGGGCTAATTAATTTACGGTTAATATTAGATTCACCTAATTAGTAACTAGATCACTAATTGGATCTTCCATAACTTAGGCCTTTTAGGTTAGGGCCTTAGGTGGGCTTTTGTGTGTTTATCTTTAAGCTTTTGTTTGCCATCCTTTAATTGTCATTCATGTGACCCTTTATCTTGAATAAATTAATTTAATTCAAAAAGTGAGGTATCTAATAATTCTGATATTTGAGTCGTAACAATCCGAACTCAAAGGATGTTGACTAAATATTTGAATTAATTCTTATCGACTCAAGGTAGAATTAAAATTTAACAAAATCATTACGTCATATCTTAACTGTTTCCACCATGCATAAAGGTGACGTACGGGAATCGAACCATAAATTAACACGACAGTCAGGCTTATATGATGTCGGTTTAATCTATGGTCTGATATATCGTCTCCCTTATTAATTAAACGTCCAATTAATTCGAACCCACCAACTTGATAAAGCCCGTATAATTAAGGTCAAATTTTTAATTAAGTATGCCGAGTTAAATTCAATTTAAATTCTAACAAATTCCATCAATTTGAAAGCAACAAATGTTCAGGTACCGATTTTCGGGCGTGATGGGGTGCTAATCCTTCCCCACGTGTAACCAACTCCCGAACCCTTTTATAAAGAATCTCTGGTTTTCCTTGGTGTCCGACCTACCTTATCCAAGTGGCCGGTGACGACTCCAAAATTTTATCGATTTTTAAAAGAAACCCCTTTAAGCCAAGATTTCAAAGAAATGATTTTGAGGATAACCCGTAACATCGAACTTATGAAACTTATATTGTTTTAAAAGGAAAAAGCTCGCCACAGCTTGGTGACTCCGCTGGGGACCAAATTTGTTTTTACAAAACAAAAAGAGAGTTAGGCCAAGAAAATATTCGTTGCTTTTAATGATGGAAAATTGTTGGAATTTCAATTAACTTTAATGAGGCCGTTTCTTGCTTGCAAATGTGACTAAGATTGCACGAGATTTGCTAATTAGTGGACTTCAGATTAATTTTTTATTTAATTTCTAAGGAATCATCGACATGTGTTGCACCATATCATCAGGCTCTGTACCCGAGCTCAGTCCCTTAAGTGGGATTGAAATGCCACATACCTACGTGAGTAGCCCTCTACGGGTCAATAATTCACTTCCGGAATCCATGCCTTCTGACACGTGAACAGCTCTCCACGTCACTAGGTCGTGCTTTCCCTCGAACCGAAACTGATTCGCAAGCTTGTAATAGGCCAGAATTGGGGTTCTTGTTGCCTTAGTAGGTAATGAGATAGGTTCGGGTACCCCCGACTAGAACCAAACCCATGTGTGAGAATTTAGGAAACCCACCTTGATTAGAGCCATGTGGATAACCATAGCAAACTAGAACCCATGTTATTAGGAATCTACTTTGGTTTGTTTTTATTTGCCTTCTATTCGTTATTCATTATATCTGTTGCTAACCCATTTATTCTCTTGCCTTTTTTTGTTTACCTTTATGTGCATATTCATAGCACTTTTCGCATGAAACGTTGATCCGAGAACAATTTAAATTTAAAGCTTTCGTAACGAGAGAAATAACCTGTGATAACGAGTTAAAGAATCTCGAAGTTTAAGATTGGTCACAAGATAAACAAAGGCTAACCCAGTTATTGGTGGAGAAGGAACTCAGGTTTCAGTTGTGCCCTATGGGGTGGTTATGTTCTTTACTCGTTGTAACGGGACTTGATCTTCGTTAGGAAAAGTTGTTTAATGAGAATGTTCGTCGCATCAATGCTTCTTTGCATTCAATTGTACATTTTTAATTGATTATCTTTAATCATCTTTTTATTGTGCATATGACACATTGCATACATTCATCCATAAAAAAAATAATTTTTTTTGTTGGGGGGGTTCGTGGCAGTATTCTTAGCAATCAAAGATTTCGCACCCACACTTTACCCGGTACCAAAAGAAGTATATGGAGGAAAGTTTTACTAAGTTAGAGGCCGATTTAAGAGGTCATTTGGAGCGAGCTCAATAAGAATTAAGGGACACCATCATCAAGCCCCAACAAGATATGATGAGGGAGATATCTCAAATGATGCAATCCAGTCTAAGAGGAAAGGGTGTTGTCGAGGATCCTCGACAAGATTCGGGAGACCGTTTAGGTGCCTCAACCTTTAATAGCCTTTTTTTATCAACCCTTCATCAAACCCTCTGTAAGGGGCATCTTTCGCTCATCAGGCCCGCGTCTCTACCCAAGCTCAACCGGACGTGACCTTTGGAAACATCGACGATATCAGGGATAGTATCCCAGATCTTGATGAGTTGGAAAAGTTGAACCAAATAAAGGCTGAATTTTCAAAGCAATTGGAAGACACCCGAAAAGACCTTGAGGAAAAATTTTGGGTAATGGAAGATGAAGAAGGTTCTTATGGACTAAATGCTAGAGAACTCAGTTTGGTCCCGGATGTGGTAATCCCGTACAAGTTCAAGACTCCAGAATTCAAAAAATTTCGGGTAATGGAAAATAAAGAAGGTTCTTATGAAACTTATGTTGTTTTAAAAGGAAAAAGGTCGCCACACCGCGTTGGAGGGTTGGCTTTGCAGAGTTGGCCGAGAGGCATAGCTTCTTTAAGCTAGCTTCTCCCTCCTAGTATGAGGGCCCCCGAACTTTCACCAAATGACAGGCTCTCACTAGTGCTCAGCTTATTGTCGTCATCATGCCTTGTGAGGAGCTGTCGTCCTGTTGGTCCCACACCATCAGCCTCAGATGTTGCTGGTGAGAGATTGTTGATCCGTTCTCTTCGTTGTTTCTTTTCCTTTCACTATCGCCACTATCACCACCAGAGGCCGATGATGGTGAGAATGTCGGGTTGTCAAGAACAAGGAAGCCATCATGACTGATTCTTTTGGTCAAGAGGATATCCATGCTCACCACACCAATCATTGATGCCAGTTTTGTACGACAACAGACAAGGGCAGAGGCGATTGTTGAGGGGTGGTCGAATGGTAAAGATTGGTGGTTCACCCGTCGTTGGACGGACCGAGAGCCACATTGACCATGATTAGTCTTAGTGTCGGGCGGTTCACCCCTGGTTGACTTGGGGTTGAAAGCTGCAAACAGTGTAGAACTGGTGGCCAGAGCCATATGGGAGAGGAGAGGGAGAAAGAGCGGCGTGGAATACGGGTGTTGTAGAATTGTGGGCTCGTTCCCTTTGTCTTCAATTTTGGGGTATTTATATTCTCTTGGTGCTGTAGATGGACTGATGGTTGATGAAACTGCTTCAATCTTAATGATGGCTAGTGGGCTGGCAGGTAGTAACTCAGCTGACAGGTTACGAGCTCATTTAATTTAGATGGTTGTCTTGTCGCGGCGCGATAGCCGAGTGTGGGAGTTTTCGAAGGTTGATGGGTAGTGTGGGAGTCTCCAGAGGTTGATGGATCCGGAGGTATGAGAATCAACGGGCTCCGTGATGCGGGGGCGTAGGGCGGAGATCATGGTGTTATCTTTCTCCGGAGTGGTATACCAGAGATGCTTGACGGAGGTACAACAAGCTTCATTGCGTTTAATTTATTAATAAAATCATATTTTGATCGAGAAAAAAAATAAGGTGCCAAGACTAATCAATTGACAATAATTAAAACTCAATAGCTATACATAAGTTGACAGACGTGGTCATCCGCTAACATGCATTATATTATAATACTATTGATCAAAATGATATAAATAGTGAATCAATTAAGAATTCTACGCGCAAATAAGTTCAATTATATCGTTAAAACAAAGTATATTTTGTGAATTTCTTAGAGATTAAAGATAATGTCCCTAACTCGAACAAGTAAAAGATATGCTTCATAACACAAGGTGCTGTCCGATGTAGAGAAAAAGAAAAGGCGATAGAGTGAACATTGACGCGTAATGTACCTAACTCGAGCTGTGCCTAGAAAAGCTTTAGCGTTGGGGAATAGATTATGAATTAGGATTGAAGGAATTGGAGGATGAATTGGTTCCTTGTATATTATTTTGAATTCTGAAAGGATCCTTATTCATTTGCTGTTTTTAATTACTTCGACATGAACCTTAGTAATTAAGTCCAAATTCATTGGATGATTGTATCATTAGCCATTTCTTTATTTTGGTACAAGGAAAAGAAGGAACGGGTAATCGAGCAACACCGTTTGATTGTTCGAAGAGCACCTAAAGTTGAAAACAAACCAATCCAAAAAACAAAAGGGTTCGATGTCAAACCAGAAAATCAGATGGGTGTGGCACCCAACCCAAACCAACCCCCAACTTCAAAGTCTGCTAGAGCTCCAATGGAGAATACACTTTGTCCTCCTAAAGAGATATGTTAGTTGTCGGATCCATAAGAACCAACAGAGTGTTCTTTGCCAGAGAAAATACACCAAACATGAGCGTCGGGGTAGGTAGCGCCTAGGTCATTTTCTCACCCCCAGTCTCCACACGTGAGAAGACAACAAACGACAGAGGAAAGGAAAGAAAAGAGGAGCAAACTAGACAAGAAAGCGACAGTTGACACAAACGCTTAGAGAAACATTTAACTTGTGCAGCATATTCATTACATTAAAAAAAGTGGGGTATAAAGTCGCGCAGCATATTTTTGCCCAAGTGAAGCACAGAAGTACACAATCAAGGCAAAAGTAAAAACCTATAACATATCCGTAACCAAGACATAAATACCATATAAAAGCAAGAGACCTTCACAGATATATACTGGAACAGAACCATCTAACCCCAGGATTGTCACTTAATATCACCGGAACAGGACCATGAATCATGAAGAATCGAGGGTGCTCTCCCAGAAGGAGAGCTGACCTTACCAAACAAAGATAAAGGAAAGCAGCAGTGAGTTTCACATTGACCAGCCACGTAGTAAGAGAGGCTGCTTATTTTTGTCGGAGAAGAGAAAAAAAAGGTTAGATGAGGAGCTGGAAAAAGGTGCTGCAGGGAGGAAAAAACTGGTGAGGGTGAACTTTAGCTGAAAGCAGCACACTGCCGACGATGGCTTTGGCTCCCAGACAATGTTTGGTGAAGCTTTGTGCACAACCTTCACCGACCAAATCTTGGTTAATCATGTCCTGCATTTCTAGATTCCATTAATATGTATGCAATGCATGTATGTATATGTATCCACTATTAACGAAAAAAGAATCCATAAATTTGACTTCCGAGCAATGGTACAAAAACAAGAGAAGTGAAATGAGTACAGCAAACAATTTACAAAGCCATGTAATTTCATATCTCAAAGAAGAAGCAACCAGATGGACAATATATCTTAAGAGGAAAGCAGCACCACAAAAACAGGGAGTTAAAAACTGTTTGTAAAGAAAATAGCCATACCATACCACAACAGCCAACAACTTCGAAATTGAAGCACTCAAATTTCAACTTCACAAGCTTTTCATCATCAGTGGATCAGAAATTTATGCTTTGGGTGTGCACTGCACCCGGTTCTAAATCAGGAGCTCCAAGTTACAAGTCCCTTGAAAACTCGACCTCCCCAATACTCTGTTGGAAAATGTATTTAGCACATCAACCATTTCACGGTTTACAACAATTTTATAGCTTAGCATTTAGTAATGAATTCTCTCATCACTTTCAAACTGCAGGCCCTCAATTCCCTTGAGGGCTGCTTGAAAGTTCTTGACATGAGTGGTATTTCTAGCAGACATTGTCCGCTTAGGGTCAGCAGGTTCAACAGGACTTCTCTGTCGGCTTGAACTTTTCTGCAATGCTCCAGGGCTAGCATAGGCTGCACGAGAACGTTGTGGGTCGACCTCACTACCAGCAAAAACATCACGACTGCTAGAAACAGCAACTCGCCTCGAAGAAGATCCACCCGACTGCCCCACAAACTTGGTCCAAGTAAAATCCAAGTTAGTTAGCACTTCAGAATGAAAATACAAGATGGTAATAGGCTACTTCATGGGATCAGTTCAAAACTACCAAACATACACTGCTAATAGAATTAGACAGTATCTGAAGCACATCCATCTTTCGTACAAGGCTTGCTCGTATCCATCAAACAGCTATATACATGCACACAATCATAAAATAAAAAGATAGGCAGACTCTTTTAGTACTTACAGGATCATTTGCAGCTGGACTCTTCTGTCTTGCATAATTTCCAGAAATCATCAAGGGTCCTGATGTTCTCTGCCGAGAGGAATCTATGGATGACAAACCAGCTGCAAGCAATAGATGTAAATGGTATAAGTCCAATCATAACTTTTTTAAACAGATCAGAGATTCCATTTTCTTGATAAATATCAAAGAGAACTTAAAAAAAAAACAGAAAACGAATGGCATACCAGGTAAGAAAACTTTGCGTGTGCATGTAAACACACTCGAGTAACCAAAAATTCAAAACATAGATAGTAAAGACTAGAGCTATTTACGACATATTTCAATCATATGAAAGGAGCACCAATTACCTGCGAGTCTGTCAACATTGGCAATAGCAGGGGTCATGGGAGAACTTGTTCCAGCACCAAGGCCCTAAGGAAGGCAAGCATTACAAAAGATGAATTCCACAACAATCACTAAAAGAAGTAAAACACCCTACTCGCACTCACAAGGGTTCGAGCTGGAGGAGTGGTCAACTGTGATTGCTGGTACTTCAAAATGGTCCAATCAAAGACATAATCAAACTGAAAGCCTATTTTAGCGAGGATCAAAAAGAATACAGAACAGTGTGGATTAATACAAACTGACAGAATGTATTGCTAAAGAAAGGTAAATTCAAACCTTCACGGATAAAGAGGTCACGAAATATTCTTTTGAGATAAGCATAGTCTGGCTTATCATCAAATCTTAGGGAACGACAATAATGGAAATACGATGCAAATTCTGTAGGATAACCTCGACATAAGGCCTACAACAATCGCAATTTCACACAAGAATCAGAACCTCAAAACCATAAATCTACTCTACCTCTTTCTATTACTCAAATTCCCTGTACAGAAACCTATTGCAACAGCAAGATTCAAGACTCCATTACCTCAATTGAGGTAGAAACCTTCTTCTCACTAATTTTCTCGTATTTCTGTTTCTTAGTTCCAGCTTTCAGACCTTGCCATGGAAGGCTGTAAAGAGAAGTGGCATCAGTATCGAAAACTATCAAGGAAATGAATGCAAGACAAAAAGGAAAGAATGTAGTAAAAATGGCAAGAATTACCTTCCTCTTAGGAAATACATAAGCACAAATCCGAGTGACTCCAAATCATCCCTGCGGCTTTGCTCTAGATGGCATAGGAGTGCCAAGAATCAAAATTAAGAAGACTCGCAGAATGGTCTATACATTCAAGAAAAGACATCAAAAATAAGATTGACCATACATACCAATGCCCAAGTGTGTATTCATGCTTGCATATCTTGCAGTTCCAGTCAGATTCTTATTTTCTCTGAAACAGCCATGACCAGGTAGAATATTAAAACAGAATAAATCAGCAAAAGGAATACTAAAAATAGACATGCCAGTGTTCAGTTTGTGCAAAATAAATAAGGGGGTATTGAAATAAATAAGGCTTCTAAACTATATACAATAAATTACATGCAAGCAAAGTTCTTTCACCTGTATGGAATATGTTGATGGGTTGAACTGTCTCTATATTTCTTAGCCAGACCATAGTCAATGATGTAGACCTATGTGAAAGAAAACGAGCAGTAACACATTAAATCTCTTGAAAAATAATATATAACAAAAAAAAATACATAACATACTACATATTTTGAACAGAAAACAGAAACCTGATTCGCACGCCTGCCCAAGCCCATAAGAAAATTATCCGGCTTAATATCTCGATGTAGGAATGTTTTTGAATGAAAAAATTCAACACGGTTGATCTGGGGAGAAAAATATAAAATAGCATGAAGTGACAAGATATTAATGGAATAGGAACTACACATGCAAATGCATAAGTTTCTATAAAACTACCATTTGATCTGCAAGCATGAGAACTGACTTTAATGAGAGTTTCCGACTGCAGAAGTTGAATAGATCTTCAAGACTGGGTCCAAGCAAATCGATAACCAGAACATTATAGTCTCCCTCAACTCCAAACCATCTCAAATTTGGAATCCCAGCTGCCAAGACAAAGATTGAGAAGGGAAATTCAACATTTGCAGTCAAAAAGGAAAAAATGATAAATAATAATGAACATGAAAATTAGAAACATTGACAGTTTAAAACAACCACTTTATGTTTTAGAAAGACAAAAATAACACATATTACTTCCTCCCTGCAGGATCCTGTATAACTTTGATTCATATAACAACTGAGGATGCTTTGTCTTCACATTTTCCTGATCATTAAGAAAAGGTCAGTAAGTTCCTTAGGTACCAAAAAAAATTATCAAGGTTAAAACAACCACAACATAGAAGAAAACCACTACCAATACTAAATATAAGTAATCAACTCTTATACAAAACATAAAAACTTTGAAGTATAACTAATTAAGTCAAACAATAATTCTAGCACAAAATCAATTTCATAATGTCACCCAAGCTGAAATTGCCTACTGACTAAGATTTATAAGCATCATTGATTGATTAACAGTAAATGAATTTAGACCAAGTATAGAGAAAAATAATGAGAATAATGTGCATTCAATGGTAATTTGGTAATCAACACTGTAAAGAAAGTCACCCCATTCAACCTTATTTATATAAGGAGATAACCACCCAGAGTATATTGTTGTTTTTGGATAAATGGTTTTTATTTATCCAGAAGCAAAGAATACTACATCATCAACACAAAACTACAGGCCCCAAAAAACTCCTATCATCCTATTCAAGACCCCACTCTATACAAACAAAGATTCCTATTAACAGTATTAATTCTACTTACAGGTTTCCCTTGCAATCGAACTCTAACGAACTCCTTAATGCGAAAGAATTGGGGTAAAGGGGAAATTCGGAACAAATTTGACCCATAAAGGGGAAATTGGGAACAAATTTGACCCTCTTAATGAGATATAATGATCCCGCCAATTAATAGTCCATCTTCTATTCTTCCCTCTGAGGGAATTTGTAAAAACAATATAGATAGTGCCAAATGGCAGCAAACATCAGCACAATTTTCATGCTTCCCCTGAACCACCACAAAGAAATCGGAATACGGTTTCTGCTTCACATACACATTGACTAGATTCATAGAACACAACTTAGTAACAAATAAAAGATTTCTACAATTCCCTTGCTATAATACTATCCTACAACTCAACTGCATCACTGAGCTATAAATGATTGCGTTAGCAATGAAATTTAACAAACACAAAATCAGGTTAAACCCTAATCAAAATACATTTCTATTCGTTTTGGAACCTCAATGCAACCAACTACAGTTACATTTGACAAGCAAACAACCGAAAGCAAGAAAATCAACAAAACTAGAAAGTGAATTTTAAACAAATATACTTACAAGCTTAATGGCAACCTCTTCATTTGTCTGAATGTTCGTACCTGCAAAGGGAAAGGGAAAAAACAGCACCAGATTCCACTCAAATACACAAATAAAAAGAGAACAAAAAATAATATGGAAAAAAGGTAACATCGCGAACCCAGATATATCTCTCCGAAAGAGCCGCTACCGATCTTACGACCAAGCCGGAACTTATTACCGACACAAGGCTCCATCAATTCAACTTCAAATAAGTAAAAAGGGGGGAAATTCACAGCCCTAACTATAATATAAACCCTAATTTAGAAGAAAAAAATCCCCAAGTAAAAGAGAACTATGAAATTATATGGCAACACTAGAGCGTCGAATCAACCGTATCGACAACCCATAGACAAAAATCAAAATCAAAATCAAAAGATGAAGATCGGCGAAAATGCTTTTCTAAAATCCTAATTCTTTTGCTTTAATTTATTTTTCGAAAAAAAATAAAATAGAATTCTGAGAGAGTGAGACAGAGACAGTGGTTTGGTCACGCGTGTAAGAGATGGTAAAGTTCCTCTTAGGTGTGAAAAAAAAGTATTTGGCGCCATTTTCGAGGTGGACCCCGCCTCACGTGCTTGTCATCCGGGTGTAATATCAACACAATATATTGTCACGTGATCTTGTTACATTTAGTTTTTTTTATCAAAGCTTATGATCTTATATATAAGAAATCATACAAAGAAACTATCATCACCTCATTAAAAATCTCTCTAAATTTTAAGTAGAGAAATATAATACTTTGTGATGATTCGAAAAGGGCAAAAGAGCGAAACACACCCATGCGAAATGCAAAGCAAGCAAAAACCACACAACCAACACCAAAATGAACAACCAAACAAATAAGACCATGGCCGAACCACCCTACAAAATACGTGCAGCAAGCTAACCAAAACCACAAGAACCAAGACAAGCAATCACACCACAAGCTACCAAAAATCAGCATCCAAACCAACAAGGCCGAAAAAAGCAAATTCGCATGACCAAAGCACCGAGCCTCAATCTACAAGGCCGAGAACTCAATGAAATATTCGAAGCATTGAACCTCTATCCACTCCCCCTTTGCCAAAGCATCCGCCATACCATTATCTTCACGAAAAGAGTGATTAAAACAAACATTAAGCAACGTCGAGCATGCCACATCGATGCTTCGAAAATGATCCCACAAACGCCAAGGTCGTCGCTCAAGGTTAAGAATCCACCCCAACGCCACTTTAGAATCCGATTCAATCACCAAGCTAAGACACGCTCGCCAACGCGAATAATGCACACATGCGACCCTGATAATCTCTTTAAGGAAAATGTCCAAATTATGTATTTAATTTACGATGATAGTTGTAAACCCTTATTGTAATTTTGGGTATTTTCTCATTTAATAAAACTAGCGCATTCTATTAAAACAATGTTGTTAAAAGTCAATAATCTCTAGAGCAAGTGGTTAAAGCTATCAATTGACATCATCTCCATCTCTCTAGGTTGTGGGTTCGAAACCTATTAGGAGCAAATTTCCCCTTCCCCCTCACCTAGGTATAAATTGTTCAAAAAAAGTATTGTTGGAAATATAAAATATCTATTTTAGACATGTTGTCAAAAAATGTTCTTGGAAAAAGTGAAAGTTGGATCTAAATTGTAACGACCTAAATTTTTGAGTCAACAATTTGGACGTTGACCCGAGTTATAGACCTTTGTGTTGATTGGAGTAATTGGACTCGTTGGCCCAAGTTTGGGCTTAATTGGATGAGAATTGGGTTGTTGGGCTTGATCAGTGACCATTTTATAAAAATGAGAGAAGGTTGAGGGTTTATTTTGTGTTTAGACCCCCTTTTTAGATGAATGTGGCTGATCACCCCTTTTTACTTGAGTCTTTCACTTGGAAAGAGAAAAGAAAAAGGGAGATCACCTTTTTCTTCTTCATCTTTCTTCTCCCACACATCCCACCATTTTCAAGCTTGGTTTTAAATAAAAAAATCCCACCTTTAGGCATCAATTCTTCCACCCAAGGTCCATGATTCAAGTATGTAATTTCCCCATCAAGAGATTCAAGAAAAGCATAATATCGAGGTAAGAATGTAATGTTTTCAAAAATGGTTTTTTTTGAAATATTTAAGCTTGGAAAGAATTATGGAGTTATTATTTTGTTCTAAAGGTTGTATTTTCATAGTTAATCTCCTCATTCATGCTAGACTAAGTTTTGGTTCAGATTTCTTGTTTGTATGGCAAGAGGAAGAGGTTGAAGGACTTTTGCAAGCTTGAGACAAAGGGAGAGTCCAATGGGGGCTAGTGTAAGAGGTAATTTTGGGTTTCTTGCTTAAGGTCAGTACATTTCTGACTCATTTGATTCTTGAATATCATAAAGTAATTGTCTTGCTTGAATTGTGGTTAAGATTTCTAGTTTTGGTGTAAAGGTAGCTTAAAGCCTTGTTAATGATAAATCTCGGATTTAATGTTAGTAAGGTGTAAAAATGGTAGTAAACCACACTAAATAACTCTAATAATATTTAGGTTTGAGTTAAGGGGTTAAAGGTTATGTTTTAGGGGCTTGGAAAGTGATTTCCCGAGCCTTGAAAGCCATTACTAGGCTTCAGTATCGGTAGATGTAGAGCCTGTACCGATACCTTGTGTTATTTGTGATGAACACAAGTGAGTTTATAAGGGCATATCGGTACGCCTAATGAGGTTATCGATACCCCACGCTTTACCCAAAATTCCAATAGCTAAATTGTGTACCAGTATGCTTGGGGTGTATCGGTATCGAGGGGGTATTGGTACACGACCCCATGTACTGATATGGGGTGTTGGTTTAATCTCTTTTTCGAATGAGCCAAGTATCAGTACGCATAGTCTGGGTATCAGTACCTAGAGGGGTACATCGATACCCTCAAGTAGGTATTAGTACCCACTAGGCAATCTACCCAGAAAATATTTTTTTAGTTCGAACTGCTTATAATTCGAGGACTAAGGCCCGATGGGCTTCTAATGTGGTAAAATAATTAATAAAACTTAGAAACTAGAATTTAACCATCATGAATGGGTATAATGTGTATTAACCCGATAATTGTGAAATGGATAATTATTATGATAGAGATCCTAGAGATGTTTGGTATCATGCCTTGGTGGTATTTGCTTAATAGCTTGGCTATGAGCCACTTACCTCTTGGTGAGGTATATGGATGCTCGAAGAGCATGTGTTATCATAAGTTGTAGTAAAGGAATCTGGATGTCCTATAGTATGTACTCCAGTACTTATATATGGGGATGTGTACTTCAGGCTGAGTGGTCTGAGTGCGGTCAAAAACCTATATGTGGCTATATATGTGTGTGTGTGTGTGTATGGATGTATGGATGGATGTATGTATGTATGTATGGATGTATGTATGTATGCATGTATGTATGTATGTATGGATGCATGGATGGATGCATGGATGCTTGCATGTATGTTATTTTTTCGTGCGTAGGTTGACAGATTATCTTTTGGAGGAGCACATCGACGAGGATTTCCTAGCACCGCATTCTCTTATGAGTACAATACTTGTTATTTTAGTTTGGGCTAATATATTTATAGGACCTTACCACTATTAAGTCCGTAACTCTATTTTAAATATTATTTTGGTATACGGTGTTTTAAACTTGGATCTTCTGTTTTGTAAATTTAATTTTAATACTTATTTACCTTCATAGATTTATGAATGTTTAATGATTTTAATTGATGGCTAAACTTATGGTTTTAAATTGAAAATTTGATAGGTTAGGTTGTTGGTGACCCAGATACAGTGCGCCAGAGATCGAGGTGTTATAACAATGGTATCAGAGCTTAAGTTTAGCTGGTTCTAGGAAACTCTCGAGTGGTATAGAGGTCGTTGTAAGGTGTATAGTGAATACAAGCCCCTAAAGTTAAGTTGTACTCTTCCAAGACTAGGAATCCTAATGATGCTGCCTTAGTTTCTTGTGTTTCAGAAAAAGTTTGATGGCGGGTAATGCCAAACACGACCAGGAAAGTCATGATGAGATCCGTGTCCCTCAAGCAAAAATGTAACGCCCCAGTTTTGGGCCTAGCGATTTATAGGCTGATTAGATGGTCTGATAGATCAGGTTAGAGATTCGAGTCAGATTCATGATTAAAATTGGATTAAATTTCTTTTAGTGATAAAATATTTGGGAAAAATATCTAAAAATCGTTATTTAATATATAGATATTTTTGGTAAAGTCAATTTTGAAAAAATAGAATTCGAAAATTGGATATTTTGGCTAGTGAACAAAATGTAAAGATCGAAAATTGTTTTAGTGACCGTTTTGCAAAAGGGTCAAAACTTTGAATCTTTAAGTAGCTATTTTACCTAATATGTTAATCTGAGTTTCCTCATAATTGTGATTTAAAGGGTTTTAATTAAAAGAATTAATGAGGAGTTAATTAAAGAAGGTAGTTATTTTTCCTAAAAACACATTTGACGTAACTTTTCTCTCAAATTTTTTCATCCAAGCACTCTCTTTTTCATCAACGAGCTGAGATAACACTCTTGATTTCTTAAGTCTTTTATTTCTAATGGAATCTTCAATCATATTTTTACAAAATCTCATTGTTATCCTATAACGACGAGGATTTTGGAATCCAAAGGGCCAGTGTAACCCGAAGCACGACCTTCGTGCTTGGGTCAAAGAAAGGGGACCATTTGATTTTGAGTTAGCCTTGGTGGGCTTCATTCCTTTGGGTCTTGGGTTTGGGTTGGATGGGTTGGGAGGAAGAAGGGAGGGCAAGGGAGTAATTTTCCTAATTTTAAAGAGAAAAGCTGATTTCTCTTTATTGTTTCTCATGCAAGTTTGGTGGATGATATCACCATTGTCTTTTGCTCCATTCTTCTTCTTCCTTCCTTCCTTCCTTCAAGAGCCCATGTTATAGGTGCAATATTTGTAGTTTTAGAAGCAAATATTGAAAATTCAGTTTAGAGAAGTGTTATCATCTTGCAAGGATCTATCTTTCAAGGTAAGTTTGAAGGGGTTTGGTAGAGTGTGGGAAATATAAGTTTTGGTGGAGGGATGAGCTTAAAAATGAGAATGGGAGTTTTTAACTCCATTTCCCACTGAAAGTCACATCTTTAATTCCTTTTAATCTCCCAACAACGTTGTAACTCATCTTACAACGTCTTCTTGTAGTGAAGAAGGTTGGAGAGACATCTAAGGCATAAGGGAAGAACAAGGCTTAAAGCTTGTGGTTAGGTGCTTTCTTTTCAGTTTTAAATCAAGGTTAGTACACTACTAACTCCTTTGTGTTACTGGAAATCATGAAATAGATTGCCTTGTAGCTTGGTTAACATTTTTGGTTGTTTGAATGCTTAGAGCCTCTAAAATGGTGATTCTTAAGATTGATGTTAAAATGGCTAAAATTTGGTAGGAAACCACTTAAAACACCTTCCATAAACTTGTAGGTTTAGTTTGGGGTTGTGGCACTCTAGAAAATGAATTCTAGGTTAAAGTATCGATACGGGTGTGGGCGTATCGATACCTTGTGTTAATTATTGAAGAACACATGCATTTTTTGAAGGGCGTATCGATACGCCTAAAGGGGGTATTGGTACCTTTTTCTCATTCAAATTCTAGTAGCCAATTTTGGTCGTGTATCAATACAGGGTTGTTTGGATAAAACCTTACGCTATAAGCTAGGTATCGATACGCTTGGAGGCGTATCGGTACGAAATGGTGTATCGATACCCTTAGGGGGTGTATAGATACCATCTGAGCAATCTACCTGAAAAATAAGATTTGAGTTCGAAGGGCCTATAATTTGAGGACTAAGGCCTGGTAGGCCTCTAATGTGGTAAAATAAATAGAAAAATTGAGAAACTGAAGTTTAAACGTCATATACGAGTTTAACGGGTAATAACTTAATGAAAGACCTTGGTTGACTTATTGTGTTATATGTTTAAGGATCCTTGGTGGATCGAATAGTGAACGTATGCCACGTAAGGGTATTATTATGGTTGAGCCACCTTGTTGATGGGGTTCCGAATACCCATGAGAAAAGAGATTGTTGCAACACCATGGTCAAGATTCCGAATGTATGAACCCAAGGCTTAGTGGGACCGGGACTCATTTGAAGGCCCGAGGAGAGATTTCGGGCATGAGTGTGCATACCCGATGTAACGCCCCAATTTTGAGCCTAACGGTTTGAGGGTTAGATTAGACGGTTTAGTGGATCGGGTTAGAGATTCAAGTCAGATTTAGGATCAGATATTTTTAAGTAAGTTAAAAAATGGAAAATGGTTTAAAATCATTGTTAAATATATAAATGATGTTGGTCAAATTAATTATGGAAAATGGGCTTTCGAAATGTAACATTTTGGACTAGTGACCAAAATGTAATTCTGGTAAAACTGTTTTTAGTGACTGTTTTGTAAAGAGTCAAACCTTTGAATCTTTAGGGATCTTATATTATTTTAATTAGCTATTTTCCTTAATTAGGCCATTTTAATTAATTAATGATTAAGGATGAGAAGGATTGAATAAAAAAAAGTTTAATTGGCTAAAATATTTCTCGCGTAATTTCTTTTTGCTCTCAACTTTTCTCATCAGCCAAACTATCTTTTCTCTTCTAGAATCTCCAGAGAATTAATCCTTTTTATTTTTGGTTTCCAAATGATTTCCTTGGATTTCTACATCAAGTATCATTTGTTTTCTTGAAAGATTTCAATCCAATCTTGCCAATTAAGGAAAAAGTAAGGGATTAGAGGTAATCTTCGTTCTTCTCCTCTAATCAAGGCTTTTTATTGAAATTCCCAAGTTCTTGACTCTTTAAATATGTTTTCTATTGAGGTTTTATGATTTAATTGCTGGAAATGATTAAATCAAGGTTTAATTGGTGGATTTATATGATTTTCGTTGTGGATCTATTTTGCTGAGTTTATGATTGATTTTAATCATGATTTTTATATTTAATAATGTTGAGATAATAGTTTTAACATTGTAATCCCGAAACTATAAGAATCTCTAAGTTTCTAGGTTGCTAGAATTGTGTTTTTGAGGAGTTGTGGGTGATTAATGGTTGTTGGAGGTATAAGGATGTTATGAGATTGTTTTTAGATGTTGTTAGATGTTAATTGATGTTTGGAAGTGTTAGGTTAAGTTTTGGAAGTGAGTCGAAGTTATTTCGGATATGTGTTTTGATGGTTTTAAGCAAGGCAAAGTTGAGGAATTGCTTGCTGGGATTTTGAATGCATTATGATGCATTAATCATTTGTTGTAATGTGGTTAAAATATGGGAGAACGTTTCGGAAGCTACCAGTGAAGCTTTGGAGGCTTCGGACGCTTGATTGCGCGTTGGCGAATCAAGGTTTTGTGTGTCGGTGATGAAAACATGTTTTCCAGCTTTGGAATGGTTTAAAATGTGGTTTATGGGAGTTTAAACTTAGTTTGAAATGCTGGTTTAAACTCGGAAGTAAGTATAAATGATTTCTCTCTCGGTCGTGCTTTTTACGAAATGGTTTATGCACTTGTTTTGAATTACATGGTTTCTACTGTTAAAGCATGTTTACAAGTATGTGATCTACTGTTTTTGATAATATATTGATGAAGAGTATGGTTTATACTTGTGAAAAACATAGGTTGGTGTTTTGTTATGTTTTGGTAAGTTGCTTTAAAAATAGTGAGATTCATGGTTAATTATGAATTATATTGGCAAGTGATAGTATGGAAATGGTTTTAAAATGTTATTTTATATAGTTAGCCGGCTATAGGATTGAGTGCACTATAAATAAGTCGCCTTGGATGTAGAAGGGTTGTGATTGTATCGAATACTCCACATCCAAGTACCCTAACGGTTGAAGGGTTGTTATGGTATCGAAGACTCTAGTTAGTGGGTTATACATCTACCGATGAGTGGTGTTGAAGGGTTGTGATTGTACCAAATACTCCACCACGGGTGTCACAACGGTTGAGGGGTTTATATTGCGTACCGAGTACTCCCGTGTGTGAACCTTAAGATGTCGGTGAGAATTTATAAAGTGTTGGGAGAACACTTGTTGAATCTGTATATCCGATGTTGTGTTTTGTAAATAGAACTTATTGATGATCACTTGTGAGCCAATATAATTATTGGTGTGTCATGTGTTGTATAATGTGGATTTATACATGTTTTCTCTTTAAGCTTTGCATATGGTATGTTATGCATGGAAAGGCTTAAATTGAGGCCAGCAATGTGAGTTGCTATTGGTTTATGACATAAGTTACATATGGTTTAATATGTTGATTTTTGAAAGGTTTAAGTGCATGGTTTTCAAGACATGATGGTTTAAATGTTGATTCAAACATGGATTGAAATGAGATTTCAATGTGGTTTTGAAACCGGTTTAAAATGCATTGATGGTATGTTGTTTTTGAGCACTTCCCACTAAGCCATGTGTGCTTACGCTTTCTTTGTCCATCAATGTAGAGAATTAAAGGTTCGAGGGCAACAAGCAAGTGAAGGTGTTTCAAGGACTTCATCATCCAAAAGTATGTTTCTAAAGTAGACTATGTTTAATAAAGGCAATGAGGGATTCCTTTAATATTTTGGGAGATGTTGTTGAACTCCCTGTTTGAGTAAGTTTATGTTACTATTATAGATTTGTAATTGCCCTTTTATGCTTGGTTTGGTGACGAATTTATGATTTGAGGATTTGGTTGGATGGTTTTTAGGATGCATGCCTCTAGATTCTTGTTATCGTGTTTGATTTGGTATATGAATTGATATGTATGTCTTTAGTAGCATGTTTTAGGTGTGATGTATAATTGAGGTGTGTATGGGAGTATTTGGGGTTAATATGGATATGTTTGATGTGGTACTAAAGTGTTCTGAGTATGCAATTTGTGCAAATCTGTAGGTAAGTTTCGAAACCTTATGAACAGGTTTCGAAACCTGTTAAAGATAGTTTTGAAACCATGGCCAAGGTTTTGAAACCTTGAGGGGAACTTTGAGAACTTTGGCTACTGGAAACAAAATTTTCGAAACCTTAATGTGGATTGATTTTGCAAAGTTGAAAAATAGTTTGAAATGTTATATTTTGGTCCATGATATTCGTAAATGCAATTGTATGAGTTTGGATTGTCGTTTTGAGCTGAAATTTGGCGAGCAAGCATATAACCTAATTAATTAAAGATTGGTCAACTCAAAATGGTACAAGTACCTCTAATTCTCCAAAATTGCAATTTGGTTCCTAATCACGAATCGGGGTAATTAGATGTCAATTCGACACCCAATTGAGTTGTGATTTCACCCGCTACCAGCATGTACACTTAGGATGATAATATTTCAACTAGAGAAGATAAAAGAAAAAAAAGGGTCATTTGTCACGGTGAACCTTCACGGTTTACTTTGGTAAGCCCTGTGTAGCTCGTTCGGGTCGGTCTTGCGACTAGGCCGGGTCGAGGGGGTTACACCTGATGCTTAATGGAATTGGGCCTCACTCTAGGTTTGTTGATATTATGTATATGGTTTCTATGTGAGACTCTTTACCTCCTAGTGTTGATATGTATTGAGATGGCTAGGGTTTGGGCTGCATTGATATGATATGATTGCTTTATTGTCATCTTTATCTACATGCTCTTATTTATAATTTGCATGAAGCATGGTTGAGTGGAAGTGTATCCACTAAGCTTCGCTAGCTCAACATTCGAAATTGTTGTTTCCATTTGCAGGTTTGTAAGTTGATGTGCATTCATCGAAGCACCATTAGAGTAGGACTTTGGCATTGACTTGTGTCCGAGTACAATACTTAGGTTTATTTGGGCTATGTATTCATAGGATCCTATGTTGTAGTGTAACTCATATTTTGGATTTCAAATTAAGTTTTGAATGCTTTAACTATATAATTTTAAATGGAGCTCCTCATGTAACATTTTAATCATGTTTCTATTTTGAAATGTTTCAAACTTAATGGATTGAAATGAATAAATGTGGTTTGGGCTAAATCTAGTTGCGTTACTTTATGATTTAGGTTCGGGCTTGAGGCCCAAATGTAACATCTAGGTCAAAGGTGTTACATTTAGTGGTATCAAAGCCAAGGTTTAGCCAGTTCTATGAAGCCTTGGGGTTGTCTAGAAGGTGTGTATAGGTGTCTAGCGAATACGTTGCATATGAGTTTAAGTCGTACTTGTTTAAGCTAAATATTCGATGGTGTAACCTTATTTGTTTGCTTATGCATAAATAAATTATGCCAAGGAGGGCATATGAGCGAGAGGAGAGTTGAGGCTCCCAGGAAGGGAGCTACGATAAGTATTACATCCATGGTGCGGAGGAGGTGTCAGAGGATGATAGGGGTCGAAGGGACAACTACTTCTCCCATATGCACCATACTCTTTATCAAAGTAAAAGCCATACCTAGGCCTTCGGCTACCTCTCAAGAGGCATCGATTGAGAGGGTACGTCTCCATGGTGGTACGAACTTTCTTAGACCATGACAAGATAACTTGGTTAAGGCCGATCTGTGGTTGAGGGACACCCATTGGATCATGCATCAAATGAAGTTAAGATCCAAGGACAAGTTGACACGTGTTCTTTCTTTGTTGATGGAGAATGCTTGAGAATGGTGGGAGACAATAGAGTTGGGTTGGTATCCTAACCAACCTTCGTGGGATGATTTCTTGGATGAGTTCAAGAAGAAGTATGTGGGAGATACCCATATTGATAGTTTGAGGGATTGGTTCAATCATGTGGTCCAAGGGAACCGGTTGATGTTTGAATATGAACAAGAATTCCTACAATTGAGCGGGTATGCCCCTGAGTTGGTTGCTATCGAGAAGATGAGGTGCAAGAAGTTCTTAAAAGGTTTGAGGAAGGAGATTCAGACTTATTTGACTGCTGCCCCACCGAATGTATTTTTAGAATTGATTACTAGCGCCAAGTCGCTTGAGCAAGTTCAAGGTTTGACTTATGGCCCGTTTAGTGGGCAAGGGAGCTTAAGTGGGAGGACTCAGAATTTCTCCAACAACTCGCAGTTTTACTCTAAGAGAAATAGGAACCATTGGAGCCAAGGTAAGAGAGCTTCGAACCAAAATTCGAGATCCTATCGTAGGTCAAAATTAGATGGCCGTAAAAGGCCTTCGTCTTCGTCTATGATGAGCTCTGAGGGTTCACAAAAGAACGCATCCGTTTGTAATTAGTGTGGGCGTAAGCATAGGGGTGAATATTGGGGGACATCTAAAGTTTGCTGTGGTTGTGGGTCACCAGATCATTTTTGAGGGATTGTCCGATAGCTGCTTTCACCATCCTAGTTCAGACTAAGAGGACCTTATATCTAGTTCAGAGAGAGGGGTTTCACTAGAGGAGTTGCGACCCACAGTCAGGACATCAGAGTAGGGGTATAATCCAGTCTACTACTAGGGCACCAGCGAGACAGTATGCAGTCAAGGCTCATGAAGACTGCGAGGCTACCGATGTTATCTCAGGTATTTTTACCTTGGTCTTAGTTCCTATAGTTGCTCTTGTGGATTCGGGGTCTACTCATTCCTACATCCGTAGTGGAATATCTCAACAGTGGGGTATTTCTGCTGAGGATCTTGAGATAGGGGTTTGTGTGACTAGTCTTTTAGGGTATGATGTTTTGGTGAATGGGGTGTATTAGAGGTGCCTGATAGAGGTTCAAGGTTTGATGGTATGATTTTTTCCTACCGATTTGATGGTATTACCATTCCAAGAGTTTGATGCCATCTTAGGGATGGATTGGTTGTTTGAACATGATGCATATTTGGGCTATAAAGAGAAGAGTCTTAAGCTTTGTGGTTTAGATGAAACCAAGCTAGTGGTGAGGGTGAGAAGAATCCCTGCCTTTCCAATGTAGTGTCGACCTTGGTGGCACAAAAAATAATCCAACAAGGCTGCGAGGCCTTCTTGGCTTGCGTGGTTGACACAAAGTGTTGAGAGTCCAAAACTTGAGAGTCTTTAGACCGTTAGAGAGTTTACTGACGTGTTTTTGGAAGAGTTGCTTGGGCTACCCCTAGATCGTGAGTTAGAGTTTCGGATAGATGTGATGCCCGACATGACATCAATATCGATTGCTCCGTATCGTATGTCACCCAGAGAATTGAGAGAGATAAAGAACCAAATTCAAGAGTTGTAGGAAAAAGGTTTCATTCGGCCAAGCATCTTACCTTAAGGTGTACTGGTCTTGTTTGTTAAGAAGAAAGATGGGTCGATGAGGATGTGTATCGACTACCGCCAGCTCAACAAGGTAATGGTGTAGAACCATTATCCCCTACCGAGGATTGATGACCTATTTGATCAGTTGAGGGGTGCTCGTGTGTTCTCAAAGATCGACTTGAGGTCGAGCTACTACTAGTTGAATGTAGTAAACGAGGATGTTGAGAAAACCGCCTTCAGGACGCAGTATGGACATTATGAGTTTTTGGTAATGCCTTTTGGTCTTACTAATGCGCCTACAGCTTTTATGGACTTGATGAACTAGATCTTTCAGCTCTACCTAGATCAGTTTGTGGTAGTCTTCATTGATGACTTATTGGTTTACTCGAGCTCAGAGGAGGAACATGATTATCATCTTTGTATCGTTCTCCAGACCTTGAGGGAGAGACAACTTTTTGCTAAGTTTAGTAAATGTGAGTTTTGGCTCTCGAAGGTGGCATTTTTGGGCCACATTATTACAGGGGATGGGATCCGAGTTGATCTGCATAGGATTGAAGCAGTGGTGTAATGGAAACCACCTAGGAATATTGCGAAAGTTAGTTATTTTCTTGGGCTTGCCAAATATTATCATCGTTTCATCAAAGGCTTTTCCATCATAGCGACACTGATGACCAATTTATTACAAAAAGGAGTCCCATTTGTGTGGAACGAGAAAAGACAACAAAAGCTTAGAGCAGTTGAAGGCTTATCTTACGGAAGCCCAGTGTTGACGCAACCCAAATTGGGAAAGGATTATGTTGTGTTTAGTGATGCTTCTTTGAATGGGCTTGGTTGTGTCCTCATACAAGAGGGTAAGGTGGTTGCTTATGCATCGAGGCAACTTTAACCTCATGAACAAAATACCCTAACCATGATTTGAAGCTTGCCGCGGTTATCTTTGCTTTAAAGATTTGGAGACATTATATGCATGAGGAAAGTGCTACATCTACACCGACCATAAGAGCTTAAAGTATTTTCTCACCTAAAAAGAGTTAAATTTGAGGTAAAGGTGATGGATTGAGTTGTTAAAGAACTATGATTATGTCATCGAGTATCATCTTGGTAAAGTGAATGTGGTGGTCGATGCTTTGAGTAAGAAGTCTATGTCAGATTTGATGGCAATGTTTGCCTGTTTTAGGATGATCGAGGATGGTGGGTTGTTAGCCGAGCTTCGTGTAGAGCCTACCCTAGTGCAAGAGATCAAGAGGACGCAAGTGTTAGACGAAGAATTGGTAGCAAAGATTGAGATGGTTCAAGGGTGAGTTATTCAATTTTGAAGTGCGAAACATTGGGGTCTTGTATCTCAAAGACCGACTGTGCGTCCCAGCCTTGGAGGATTTGCGAGACTGTATCCTTTGTGAGGTGCCTCAAAGCCCGTTTACAGTGCACCCGGACAACAACAAAATGTATCAAGATCTTTTTCCTTTTTTATTGGTGACCTAGCATGACAAAAGATGTGTCTGAATTTGTGGCAAGATTCTTAGCTTGTTAGCAAGTTAAGGTCGAGCATCAAGTTCCTTCAGGCTTGCTTCAACCTACCCAGATTCCACAATGGAAGTGAGATCGTGTGACCATGGATTTTTTGACAGGTTTACCGTTGAAACAAAAGAAGCACGATCCCATTTGGGTAATAGTGGATCGTTTGACCAAGTCTGCATATTTTTTTCCTGTGCGTACGGATTTTATGCTTTAGAGGTTGGCACGGTTGTACATCTAAGAGATAGTAAGGTTGCATAGAGTGCCATCATTGATCATATTGAATAGAGATCCGCTTTTCACGACAAGGTTGTGGAAGAAGATTCATAAGGCTTTAGACACTAAGTTGCAATTTAGCACGACTTTTCATCCTCAGACCGATAGTCAGTCAGAGGGAGTTATCTAGATTTTGGAGGATATGCTTCGGTGTTGCATCATTGATTTTGAGGGAAGTTGGGAAGAGCAGTTACCTCTTGTTGAGTTTGCTTACAACAACAGTTTTCAATCAAGCATCAAGATGGCTCATTTTGAGGCCTTGTACGGGCGCAAGTGTAGAACACCCTTGTGTTGGACCGAGCTAAATGAGAGAAGAATCATGGGGTCAGATTTGATTAGACAAACTGAAGAGAAAGTTCAGATATTTAAAGAAAGACTGCAAGCGGCATTTGATCTTCAAAAAGCTTATGCAGACCGAAAGCGTAAGCACATTGAGTATGATGTCGGTGATAATATTTTCCTTAAAGTGTCACCATGGAAAAGAGTAATCCGTTTTGTACGAAAAGGAAAGTTGAACCCGAGGTTTATAGGACCATATGAGATCCTTGAGAGAGTTGGACCCGTAGCTTATCGGTTAGCCTAGCCTCTAGAGATGTAACGCATTCACAACGTGTTTTATGTACCTATGTTGAGACGTTACCTTTTCGATCCTTCCCATGTTATTCCTCTTGAAGAGATTGAGATCAACAACGATTTGACCTATGAAGAAGAGCTGATAAGAGTTTTAGACAAAGAAGTCAAGGAGTCGCGTAACAAGAGTATACCCTTAGTTAAGATGTTGTGGAAGAACCACAGAGTCAAGGAGGCTATGTGGGAGATCGAGAAAGATATGAAGTTTCTCTATCCACATTTGTTTCCAAAAGGTAAATTTCAAAGACAAAATTTTCTTAAAGATGGAGTTCTAACGATCCAAATTTCAGAATCTAAAGGGTCGATGTAACCCGAAGTACGAGCTTCATGCTTAAGCCGAAGAAATGGGCCCATTTGATTTTGAGTTAACCTTGGTGGGCTTCCTTAATTGGGTCTTGGGTTTGGGTTGGATGCACTGGGAGGAAGAATGGAGGGTAATGGAGCAATTTCCCTAATTTTAAAGAGGAAAGTTGATTTTCTTTATTGTTTCTCCTGCAAGTTTGGTGGATGATATCACTATTGCCTTTTGCTCCATTCTTCTTCTTCTTCTTCTTTCCTTCCTTTTTTCCTTCAATAGCCCATGTTAAAGGTGCAATATTTGTAATTTTGGAAGCAAATCTCAAAATTCCAGTTTAGAGAAGTGTTATCAGCTTGCAAGGATCTATCTTTCAAGGTAAGTTTGAAGGGGTTTGGTAGAGTGTAGGAAATATTGTTTCATATCGAATCATTGTTGTAGTGTATTGTCATAGCATAGTATCATATCATTTTATATTGAATTTTAGATGAAATTATTGCACCGATTGCCATATTTATCGCGGCTAATGCCTTTCGACTCAATTTTCTACCAGACCGAGAAGAGGATGTTACATGCAGCTGGATCCAACGTCAGAATTTCATCCATTGATCTTGTCTCTTCGTCAGTGTTGCGGCTGGATCAAGTTTCGCAAACCTTGCCTCTTTATCTGTGTTGCAGCTAGGTCAAATATTCTCCAGGTATTGCGTCATCATCAGATTCGTAGCAAGCCAAACTCATTTTTCTCCCCCAACAGACCGCCATAGTTTGAAGATTTTATCTCTCCAATGGACCACCCCATTTTGAAGATTTTTCCTACAAGAGTGGTCGAGCAGATCAATTGAAGCAAAGGAAGAAGATCTGTGCCGATAAGGAAAAGCCTAACCAGACCGGACAAAATTGGTTCCTTTTTGTCTTTGCTCCAATGTTGTTATACAATAATGAGCAAAGAGGGGCAGCTTTAGTAACCCAATTTTGTCCAGGCCATTGAGCCCATTAATATTAAAAATCCAATACCCAAATTTAAATAACCCACCAGACCCATTTTACATATTAAACCAAATACCGATTATAACCCAAATATCCAATAACCAAACCCAGCCCAACTTGACCCAAACTATAACCTAAACCTAATGTCATTTTAAAAACCTTCACCCTCATTCGTTTCTACCACCACCGCCTGAACTCAACCTCCACCATCTTCCACATGTCACTATACTTTCCACTTCACTCCAAATCAATCCCCTATAAAAAGGGCTTGATATGCAAAAAACGAGAGATAAGAGATAGAGAAAACGAAAAATCGGACCAAAATGGAGAAAAAAAGCATTCGAACCAAAAATAACCAAAAAATAGATTCGAAAAAGGCAAAACAAAGGTAAAATAATTGAAAAACGTTTCGGTTTTGTTAGATCCACAAAAATAAGGGGAATTTTATAGAAAACAAACCTTAGATCCAACCTTTAGAGCCAAAACTGAACCAAACTGACTACTTGCATCTACTTCGGCCGCTGTTCGCAACGGTTTTCCGTCGCTAAAAAACGACAGCACACGGCGGACGGCTCGACAGCATCGGGCTGGGCAGAGAGCATGGTTGAGAGAGTTCTAGAGAAGGCTTAGATTTTTTTAGTGATCTGATGACAAATGAGTTTTTGGGCAAAATGAGTATTTATTCCCAACGCAAAACGACGCCGTTTTGGCCTTATGTAACTTGGGCATAGACTTGACCCGGATAAAGGACCCACGCAGTTTTGTTGAATGGGCGAATTGCACTTTTGGTCCTTCCATTTCTGTATCCTTTGAAAATTTGCATTTAATTGCTTGCTTTATTTCATTTTGGTCACTTTTTAAGCCTTTATTATTATTATTATTAAACTACTATTATTATATTTTTAATTAGGATTATTATATCATATACTATAGTATTATATTATCATATTATCACAATATCATCATTATTCTACTATTACGTCACTATACTATTTTATATTATTATTATTATTATCATCACTTATTATACTATCATTATTTCACTAATATTACTACTGGTGTCATCATATTATTATATATTATTATATTACCTTACTAACTAGTATTATATTATTATAATTATTAGCATTATTATTATTAATTAATATAATACATGTAATATTATATATATATATATATACATATATACGGCCTTCTTTCTTTTAACCGAATTTTGAAATTAAATGGTTTTCTTTTATTAGATATTGTTGTGAAAAATTTACCTCAAGCGTAAGGGGTCCCTCTTTCCGTTAGTCTCTATTACAAAATATTATTTTTAATTCTAAATTATAATTTTTAAAATAAATTCCCTTTATTCAAGAATCTAACAGAAATTATGTCCTGTGCGTAGGGGTGTAAATTTCATTCGTATAAAGAAATATTCTTTAAATATTTTAAGGGATCACAAATTTTAAATTAAATTTGAATTCTTAATTTCCATCGTTAAGATGCTAAGTAATCGACTATGTACCAATTTTGGGCATTGTGGGGTGCTCACCCTTCCCCACGCATAACAGACTCCCGAACCTGTTTTTCTGGTTTCCCAGACCAAAACTCATTGTTTTAATAAAAACGACAAAAAACAAGTTTTATTAAAATAGCTGAGTTTTCAGGTGATCCAATCTCCCCTAAATTAAAAGATTGGTGGTGACTCCCGTTTTTACAGCTTAGCGACTTCGCTAGGGACTACCTGTTTTGAGAGTCGAGCCACCTGTCGATTTCTTTTTGTCCTAATGAGTAGAAATTATAAATTCGGTCTAATTTATTTTGTGATCCCTTTTCCTTTTAAATTTTTTCTTATGTAAAAAGAAATGTTTTGAAAAACTCTATCTTTTTGATCTTATATATCATAAGCTCTGCACCCGAGGTTTGTCCCTTTTAAGTGGGAGCAAAAAACTACTTCTTCATGAGGTACTCCCTCCGTGCAGGATAGTGGATCGCTTCCGGGATATGCATCCCTTTGTCTTCGTGAGACCTTCGTCTCCGTGCAGACTTTGGGAAATGTATCCCCTGAATTGCGCTTACTACCCTTAGCAGGATAGTAAGTACAATTCGGGTACCTTTGTTAGAACTAAACCACATGTAGTGAACCGTAAGAGCCTACCTTCTATAGCCATACTGAACCTCTGCCTGTTTAGAGAGTCACATGATTGGTGCATGGTAGAGAGTGGGGATTTTAATTTCTTTCAATTATGCTCTTTAATTTCAGTATTGTTTATTGGTTTATTTATTTATTTTCATAATAAAGTATGCTAGATACCATGCCTATATTTATGCAAAACAAGCGTGCGGGTAAAAACCATGTTTGGGTAGAACCTACCCTTTTTTAGAACATATTCGGGTAGAAAAGTATGTTTGGGTAGGTTGTATAGATTTACTTTTAAGTGATTAATGCTTATATTTTTAATTTGATTATTCCATGCGTACTAATCGATTTTTGTTGTTGTCTATGTTTTTTCTTTGCATTGCATATTCATGAAATAAATGAAAGGTGTTGATTCACAAGCGATCTTCAATTTAGAAAACTTTCAAGATAAAGGGTCACATGATCAGATGAAAAGTAATGCATGCATAAGACAGTGCCTTAAAGTGATACCAAAAGAAACGAGAGGCTTTTCTTTCGAAGGGTATGCGTCAGATATACACGAATGAAATAGAAAAAATATTTGATGTAATGGGACCTTTTGTTCAATGAAAGTTGTCTTGTGATGATCATCCCGGGATCAATACCTTATTTCATTCATGTTTACAGTAAGCTCTACATTGCATAAGCATCGCATTTCATCACATTGCATCCGTCATTACACGTTCCTTGAACTTATTTTGACTTGGGAAAAGTCTTCGTCTTTGAAGAAAGTAGCAAGCTTGAATTCATAAGGATGATTTCTCAACAATAAAATTTTGGGAAGGTGAATGATTTAGTTGCTCGATTAGATAAGATCGAATGGCTCCAGGAACAATTAGCCAAAGCACAAGGAGAGATGATGGATTACACAAAGAAATTTCAAGAAGAAATAAGGGAGCGAATGATGAGCTAATAAGTATGGTGGCTACCATAACCAAAGGAAAGAGGTTATGAGAAAATCCCTCCATGCAAATTGAAATTAGAAATACAAGCAAGAATCAAAACTGTGACTTTGTAGAGGAAGATGTATTACCCGATGAAGAACAAGCTATCATCAACCAATACGAGATAGCTCGCACCGCCTTAAAGTGTCATGCCAAGGTAATGCTGGACAGGATTCAAGATTCCCTTTTGGAAATCTTATCTCATTTGTTGAAAAGAAGGTCAGATGAGAAGGAGTTACAAAATGAGGAAAACATAAAGAGGATAAAGATATCGTCTGTCTCGATGTCTGAATTGACACCTCAATAGAAACAAGATCAACTTTTGCCACAATCTCATCAATCACCAGTTGATCCCTCTTTCAATTCTCAAGAAAGAAATAAGAAGACGAAGGTTCATCCTTTCAGACGTGTCTCATGCATATACAAGGACTTATTCTTCAAGTTTCTAGAAAACAGACTGATTGCACCATTTTTTGTCAAACCTAGAAAACCCCCTTACCCGAAATGGTACGACGCCAACGCTCAGTGTGATTCTCACACGGGGAACGTAGGACACTCTATCGAGAATTGCATCACTTTTAGAAATCTTGTTGAAAAGTTTATAAAGACGGGGATCGTCAGATTCGATGACTCTACGAGGCCAAGTACAATTGGGAATCCGTTACCCAATCACGTTGAGTTAGGGGTTAATGCAATCGTCAACAATGGTAATAGGAGAATCAAAACCAGTATCGAGAAGGTAAAATCTCCGTTGAGATGGGTTTGGCAAAGGATGGTCGAGATAGGCCTGGTGCAGCAAGGCTCAGAAGACATGAAGGAAACCTTCGAAGACCGATACCCATACCATGGTGGAGGAAATCATGATATCCAAAACTGTGTAGAGTTTAAAGCTCTAGGTCAGAAGTTCATCAACAACAAAGAATTAGAATTTTTCGAAAAAAGAAAATTGGAAGAGGTCAATTGGGAACCTATGGCTTTTCCTTGTATGTCTGAAACTTTTGTGTCGGGGGGATTTATCCACCCCAAACATGTTAAAAAAGATGAAGAAACTGAGAATGGAAGAATGTTAGAAGCTTTGGATATTAATGTTGTGACTGAAGAAGGGAATGAAGGAACATACCTAATGGGATCCGTCCTTATACCCCTGAAACTATTCTGAACAATTGGACTGCTGAAGAACTCCCTACAGTGTTTAAGAGTGTTTCAGGGTAATGTCAAGAACACACTTGTTGCTCCTGCCCAGGAGCAACAAGGGTCTTTTTGCGAAAAGCATGTGCTAAGGGTCTTTTTGTAAAGCGACATATGTTAAGGGTCTTTTTGTAAAAGGCATATGCTTATTGTCCTTATGTAAATGAAATGATACTTTTTTGTGTGTACTGTCTACCAAACATTTCTATTTATTTTTACTCTTATTTCTCTCTTATCCATATACTTACTATTGTCCATTATTGATTCGTTTCACATCATTATTTCGTGTTGGGTCCCCTGATATCAAGGTATCGAGCGACACTGAGATTGGTCCAGAACTCATTTTTGAGCGAGGCATGCGTCTAGATGGACCTCAAGACTTTGAAGAAGATAACGATTGTGATCTATCTTCTGACCTGTTGAGAATGATAGAGCAAGATGAAAAACAAATCTTGCCTAATAATGAGTCGGTAGAAATTGTGAGTCTAGGAGATGGAATCGAAAAGAAAGAGGTGAAGATTGGGACATCTGTTACTGCAAAAACAAGACGTGATCTGATTAAGCTACTCTTAAAATTTAAAGATGTCTTTGCATGGTCCTATAAAGACATGCTGGGGCTAAGCGCAGATGTGGTTGTACACAAACTCCCCATAAAGGAAGGTTATTGGAAAGATGGTGAAGACTTATAAAGATTGGCATAAGAAGCTACCATTTGCTCTATATGCTTATCACACATCGGTTAGGATCTCTACTGGGCAACCCTTTTCCCCTAGTTTACGGCATGAAGGAGGTACTACCCATCAAGGTCGAGATTCATTCCCTCAGAATTTTGTCAAAATTGAAACTAGCTGAAGCGGAATGGATCCAAACCAGATATGACCTACTTGATATGGTCAAATGTACCAAAAAAGGATGATATCAGCATGTGATAACAAGGTTCGCCCAAGAGAGTTCTAGGAGGGGGACTATAACACCCTCTACCTGGCTTAAAAGAAAGACCGGCGTAGAACGTATTACTGACAAACTTCTAAGACTTTTGGTCAAAAGAATACAATGATCAGAATTTAATAGATCAATCTTCGAGGAAAATTGGAGTAAATTAAAAACTTTTTGTCTTATTAAGCATGCCTAAATTCGATCTTTGAACATGTATAAATATACAACAGGAATTATCAAAACATCTTACTAGATAAGATCATGGCATACTCTTATCTTAATTAACAAGGGTATTTATCCTTAGAATTCAAGATATGATTTCATTTAGAATACGCTACTGATCGCCAACTATAAGGAGGATATCAATTCCCATAACTTACAAACATCTATCTTTGACCTACGTTTACTTACATACAAAGACTTTCCTTTAGCTATATAATCACCCACCTTAATGTCTACATCCATTTATTCCATTAAATCTAGATCAATCAATATTATTCAATAGGTGCTATGACATGTGAAGTCATATTATAACCTACAAGCCCTTAGTCGTCTTGCGAAAAATGTTGTATACTTGGTTTCATTTAAAAAGTTCATATATCCTTGCTTATTATGAAAGTACTTACAATTATTCATTTGAACTTTATACTAACCTAGTATCAAACATCACTAAGCTAGTTCAGTTGTTTACCTGAATAGGGGAGATTTCATAATCGATCTTCCAAATTAATCAGATTACTGACTTATTACTCAAGCTACTTATTCATAGATCTTAAAATACTATTGCGAATTTAATCTTATCATAGAACGGCTATCCTAATTTATTAAGCGAATTAAGACCATTTAGACTCCTATTATAATCTAAGATGCACCACCAAAAATAATAAGAGGCCATTTACACACCTTACTTATACAACCAAATCAAACGGTCTCAGACAGAGACACAAACTTAACAAGTGTCTAAATGCAATCTTAATCATATGCAACCCTACTAGGAGATTTAACAAAAGCTTACAAGCTTGCGTTTTTGACATTGTGATCTCGGTCGAGCTCGGGAAAAGGGACACCGATTATTAACCTGAAACAATGCCCAACATGGCTAAGTAAGTATTCACATTAGTGAGGTAGCTTAAAACTAATTTTAAGAAATCAAATATGCAAACTATAACATAACTCCAAGTATCATTTACAATTGCTTTCTAAACTTAGACAAGAAGTTAACCATTATCCAAGGCAAGGTAGTTAATTAGGTAGTCCCACTTACACCAATTTAGCACAAACAGAATATAGCATATTCACTAGCAAAAAGAAACAACTAACATGTTCTCTTCCACAAGTCATTGAGCCAAACACAAACATACCCATACACTGGAATTCTTCAAGTTAAACAACTTTAATGTTTTAGCCAATAGTTAGATTCAAAAGCTTATTCAGGGTATACGTAATCTCACTTCAACTCCAACATATCATTAGAATTGTTAAGCGATCTAGATGATAGCTTGTAAATCGAATATGAAAAATCCTTTCATAAATGCTAATCAAGTTGTTTGTTCATAATTTGCTACTTAAATACCCTTAGAAAGGTATCACTGAAACAATTAGTCCCCTTTTTATTCCTAAAGTTTGAGTTACATCCACTCAAGCATACTATCAATCATGCGACATATACATATAATATTAATAAAAAAGTTTTTTACTTCTATCCATGTCGCATTCTATTCACTTTAAATCATTTTAACAATCGCAACATGCTAGCATACAATCCAAGGCTTAGAATTGTATCAAAAGTGGTGATCAAGACATTTTCATGTTGTAGTGATCTATTCATTTATCTTAACTCAGTTCATCAAGGGAGAATAGTCCAACCATTCAGCAAGGAAATCATAATCCAAAATTTATCAAATGACATAGTCCATCATCTCATTCATTTCCAACAAAGCTTATCATTTTATATTTATTAATTAATTATTTTCAGCCTTGATAAACCAGTGGTCTAGGCACTCGAATCCTATAAATTCAATAACAAACAAGGGTACACAAAGTACCGAGACAAGGGTACGCAAAGTACCAAAAGATCATTTGATCTTTAATAACAAGGGACCGTAGTCCAAACTTATACGAGCTCGACGGACTCTATGGCATACCAATTATGTCTAGGACTAATTCGAACCAAGGCTTGTTATGCATATATTTTTCTCCATCATTCGGCTACATTTGAATGTAATTCATTAGTCAAATATTTGCTTATTCACTGCTATCATGAACATTATTTTGCAGCAAGGAGTTCAGTTAAGAAAACATCATACAAGTGCTTACCTCAACAACTTCCCTCAAAACTAGCAAGTCGTCCAAGCATAGCATAAATAAAAATTCATACATCAATTATCTAATGAGCTTTAATATAGTAAAGTAATAGGGATAGCCCTTGGCTTATCCTAAAACTAAATTCTATTCACATAATCTTCATCATACCAATTATATATTTATAACACGTCTTTCACTATATAGTTAAACTACAAAGTTACCAATAGTTTACTTATCAAACAAGTGATACCAACAAATTGCATTCGTGCCAAACACAAGCTCAGACTCAAGTCAGGTAAAAACTTATATACATGTTACATTAAATACTGCTCCAGTCCAAGAATCTTAGGACTAAAATAACATGTCTAAATTCTCAAGAAAATGAGCTTAGCTTCTATCTTATATACTTACATAAGTAATTCTTATAACCTTTATAATCATTTAAGTGTTACCTCATACCTTATTTTATTTAGGTCCTACATTTATTCCTACCCTTATCGATTGGTAGCTAAGTCTATTAAAAGTTTCTAGCAATTTCATAACATTTAACTTAACTTACATTTCAAATTCTTTCATCTTATAGTACTTATGACACGATACGCACCTTGCAATTTCAAGCTTAGAAGCACCATCACTATCAAATTGATAACAAATATTACAATTTGAATACATTAACATAATCGGGATAATTCTACTCTACCCCAGAATTTAAACTACGCTCACATCTTATCCCGAAGTTACGGAATACCTGATCCACATTCAAACTTCGTCACTCAAGCAAATCCTTCCTAATTCCTTCCTTGCATTATCTTTCTTTTTACGATATGTACCTCTAATATATAATCATAGAATTTAGTTCCTTGTTGTTTTCTACTAGATAAAACAGTCCGAAATGTTGATTTCCAGCCAAACTAGCTACCACAATTGTGCCTTTATTTTAATGCTCCAAGACAGTCCCTACCCTTCAAATTATGCAAAACAGTTTCCAAATTTTTAAACACAGCAACCCCTGTTTTTGAAATCATAGATCAGCCCCTTTTACAACAGTTTTCTTTATTTACATATACACTAATTCACCGAAACAGGGAAATTACAACTAAAAATTTCACAAGCAAACCAACTATCTAATTCAACCATAAAAACACCGAAATAGGACAGGTTCTATGAATTCATGTTTATAAATAGCCCAACTATGCATTTCAATCACATATGTAATCAGGGATGTATACTAACTCAGTTAAGCTTGTTACTTTCTCATTTGGCCATAATATCATAAATCGAAATATGAATTTTCCAAGGAATTCACATGATTTTTATGACTTAATCTCACATTAGTAGGATTTAAGCTAACAATATCATCCCAAATTCACACTACACCGAAAACAAGATGATTCCCCAACTATAATATACAAACCAATCAAATTCTAATAACATGGTACATATTCAAACAAGTCTATCATTCTATGGTTCAAGGGATAACTTCCACAATTCGAAGAACAACAAAAGAAGGGAAGAAAACATATCACCTACTCCTTGAGGCCTAATGAATCGGAAATCCCCAAGCAACCATGGATGATGCAATTTCTTGGTCTCTTTCTAACTTCTCTCAACCATAGAGATTCGGTTTCTAATGGACAAATGAAAGAGATGGTGAATTTTGATTATCCCTCTTTTGGCCGAATCATTTGCCTTTGTCTTCACCAAACTTTGACATTTGGACAAGTCCCCACCATAGTTCTTGTTTAGCATGCAAACGCGAAGTTTTGGCTAGCTTATAATTTGGTCCTTGGCTCAAAGAGTATTAATATTTTCGATTCTCTCATATTGGTCCTAACTTCTTAAATAAAAAAAATTAACTTCTTACAATGACAATTTAGTTAAGATTAATAATGTATTATCCTTTTGGGTCGGGTTTCAGGGTGTTACAATTCTCCCCTTAAGAGAAATTCGTCTTCGAATTTATCGGAGATGGACCAGCGAGGTATTGATTCTTCATAGAAATCTCAAAATCTTAGATTATCTTTTAATCTTGTGATCTCTCCATGATAATTTTACGAGAGGAACAGTCTACAAATGAAATTTTCTATCTTAAAATTGATAGTTTAGTTTGGACTATCTCTTTTTCACAAGACAAATCTGAATTGAATTCTATTTCTTCAGACTTAAGAAACCAAAACTAGGTTTCTTTTCTTCTTGGATCTCAACATCTTTCATAGCAACATATCCATATGCACTTGGTCTTTTACCGCAAACCCAACATCTCTATTTGTATGTTCCTTATAAGCTCATTATCTTATAACGGTTTCTCTAAATCCATCACAGGTGACTTTAACCTGTTTTCTCATATTTCCTAAGGTTAAGCTTTCATTAATATCAAATCCAAGTGTTTTAAAACCTATGGTCTATTTGCCAAGGGTTTCAAATCTCAAAATCAAATTGGATTAAACTTATAGTCTGACTAAAAACCTTTGGACATGTTTACAATCTAACGTGAGCATAAACATGCATTTTCTTAATTTGACCGAGGGTTCATTACCAGTTTTCCCAGTCGAGTAATAGGTACATCTCTCCAAAGGAATTTGGTTAAGGTAACATTCATGAGGGGGGGTCTTTTTAACAAATCTTTAATTTATATATATCTAATCTCACAACTCATACATCCACAAGTATCTCATATAATTACCCAATCCCTTGATTAAGTCTTCTTAAAATTTGCCTTAATTCTTCATATAAATATTCTATTGTCGGAAAGAGAATATTTCAGTCATTGCCCTTAGACTTTAGTAGAACATCTTCTTAAATCTTGCGTTTGGAATCATCCTTATTCGTAACGTTCTTAAGTTGACTAATCAAGTCTCCTATCCTAGCTTGACTTCCCAAAACAGAATCAACCACAAAAATCCCTCATAATTGATTAAAAAGTTCATGGTCATCTAGATTTGATTTAAGATCAAATTTGACCTTTATAATATCAGATAACACAAAAATCGAAGGAGCTAGTTCAAAAGATCCCTTAATCAACTAGGATATAAATCCTTTTTCCAAATTCATGGTGGAGTGTTGTCAACCAGTCAATGGAAGAGAAATCTGTCTTATCAATAAATAAAACTCATACTTATTTCAGTTACCAAGACCACATTCCCAAAGAATTGGTAATAACAAGATTAAAGTTACTGATCTAGAAGGAGTGATCAGGTTTTCGCAAGAAAAAGAACATTTAGGTAAGAAAAGGAGTTGATCCAGATTCAAGTAAGGCATTTACCGGATTTAAGAAAAAATCAATTGTACTATCAAAGGAGAAAGTTCTGGCATTGGCTTGACATTTCATCATTATTCTCCTTGCACTAATAAGAAAGGACAGGAGGGGTTCCTTACTGCTGTATAGCAGTATTTTAAAAGATTTGTTATTCTTGAATCATCCCTTCTCTTCCTCCTTTCTTGGAGGAAACAACCAGGTTTTCATCGTCTCGACCTGTTATTTTTATGTACTTATCTTAACTATTAAAATTGAAAGAGCTCACACCAGCCGCAGATGACAAATATATATATATATATATATATATATACAAGTTTAATCTCCTAGGTGGCACATGTAACTATCAACGATGCAACAATTTCCAGTTTAGCCCGAGAATCGAATAAACCAGGCTCTGTACCGAAGTATAACACCCTCTACCCGGCCTAGAAGAAAGACCGACGTAGAACGTGTTACCGAACAAACTTCTAAGACTTTTGGTCAAAAGAATACAATGATCAGAATTTAACAGAACAATCTTAGAGGAAAATTGGAGTAAATTAAAAACTTTTTGTCTTATTAAGCATGCCTATATTTGATCTTTGAACATGTATAAATATACAACAGGCATTATCAAAACATCTTACTAGATAAGATCATGGCATACTCTTATCTTAATTAAGAAGGGTATTTATCCTTAGAATTCAAGATATGATTTCATTTAGAATACGCTACCGATCACCAACTATAATGAGGATATCAATTCCCATAACTTACAAACATCTATCTTTGAGGATTACAACCTACGTTTACTTATAGACAAAGACTTTCCTTTAACTATATAATCACCCATCTTAATGTCTATATACATTTATTCCATTAACTCTTGATCGATCAATATCAATAGGTGCTATGACATGTGAAGTCATATTATAACCTACAAGCCCTTAGTCGTCTTAGGAAAAATGATGTATACTTGGTTTCATTTAAAAAGTTCATATATCCTTGCTTATTATGAAAGTAATTACAATCATTCGTTTGAACTTTATACTAACCTAGTATCAAACATTACTAAGCTAGTTTAGTTGTTTACCTGAATAGGAGAGAGTTCATAATCAATCTTCCAAATTAATTAGATTACAGACTTATTACTCAAACTACTTATTCATGATTATAAGTTGTCAAATTTTTGGTCCGTCCATAGACCTTAAAATACTATTGCAAAATTAATCTTATCATAAAACAACTCTTCTAATTTATTAAGCGAATTAACACCATTTAGACTTCTATTATAATCTAAGATGCACCACCAAAAATAATAAGAGGCCATTTACACACCTTACTAATACAACCAAATCCAACGGTCTCAGACAGAGACACAAACTTAACAAGTGTCTATATGCAATCTTAATCATATGCCACCCTACTAGGAGATTTAACAAAAGCTTACAAGCTTGCATTTTTGACATTGTGATCTCGGTCGAGCTCTGGAAAAGGGACACCAATTTTTAACCTAAAACAATGCCCAACATGGCTAAGTAAGTATTCACATTAGTGAGGTAGCTTAAAACTAATTTTAAGAAATCAAATATGCAACCTATAACGTAACTCCAAGTATCATTTACAATTGCTTTCTAAACTTAGACAAGAAGTTAACCATTATCCAAGGCAAGGTAGTTAATTAGGTAGTCCCACTTACACCAATTTAGCACAAACAAATTATAGCATATTCACTACCAAAAAGAAACAACTAACATGTTCTCTTCCGCAAGTCATTGAGCCAAACACAAACATACCCATACACTGGAATTCTTCAAGTTAAACAACTTTAATGTTTTAGCCAACAGTTAGATTTAAAAGCTTATTTAGGGTATACGTAATCTCACTTCAATTCCAACATAGCATTCGAATTGTTAAGGGATCTAGATCATAGCTTGTAAATCGAATATGCAAAATCCTTTCGTAGATGCTAATCAAGTTGTTTGTTCTTAATTTGCTACTTAAATACTCTTAGAAAGGTATCACTGAACCAATTAGTCCCCCTTTTATTCCTAAAGTTCGAGTTACATCCACTCAAGCATACTATCAATCATGCGGCATATACATATAATATTAATAACAAAGTTTTTACTTCTATCCATGTCGCATTCTATTCACTTTAAATCATTTTAACAATAGCAAACATGCTAGCATACAATCCAAGGCTTAGAATTGTATCGAAAGTGGTGATCAAGACATTTGCATGTTGTAGTGATCTATTCATTTATCTTAACTCAGTTCATCAAGGGAGCATAGTCCAACCATTCAGCAAGGGAATCATAATCCAAAATTTATCAAAGGACATAGTCCATTATCTCATTCATTTCAAACATAGCTTATCATTTTATATTTATTAATTAATTATTTTCAGCCTTGATAAACCAGTAGTCCAGACACTCGAATCCTATAAACTCAATAGCAAACAAGGGTTCACAAAGTACCGAGACAATGGTACGTAAAGTACCAAAAGATCATTTGATCTTTAATGAAAAGGGAACGTAGTCCAAACTTATACGAGCTTGACGAGCTCTATGGCATGCCAATTATGTCTAGGACTAATTCGAACCAAGGCTTGTTATGCACATATTTTTCTCTATCATTCGGCTAGCATTGAATGTAATTCATTAGTCAAATATTTGCTTATTCACTACTATCATGAACAATATTTTGCAACAAGGAGTTCAGTTAAGAAAATATCATACAAGTACTTACCTCAACAACTTGCCTCAAAACTAGCAAACCATCCAAGCATAGCATAAATCAAAATTCATACATCAATTATCTAATGAGCTTTAATATAGTAAAGTAATAGGGATAGCCCTTGGCTTATCCTAAAACTAAATTATACTTACATAATCTTCATCATACCAATTATATATTTATAACACGCCTTTCACTATGTAGTTATACTACAAAGTTGCCAATAGTTTACTTATCAAACAAGTGATACCAACAAATTGCATTCGTGCCAAACACAAGCTCAGACTCAAGTCTACGCTCACCTTTTATCCCGAAGTTACGGAATACCTGATCTACATTCAAACTTCGTCACTCAAGCAAGTCCTTCCTAATTCCTTCCTTGCATTATCTATCATTTTACGATATGTACCTCTAATAAAATAGCAATTCATAAATACCAGAACGACTCATTTTCCAAAGCCTATTGCACACATAAACGCATATATATATATAATCATACAATTCAGTTCATTGCTGTTTTCTAATAGATAAAACAGTCCGAAATGTTGATTTCCAGCCAAACTAGCTACCACAATTGTGCCTTTATTTTAATGCTTCAAGACAGTCCCTACCCTTCGTATTATGCAAAACAGTTTCTAAATTTTTAAACACAACAGCCCGTGTTTTCGAAATCATAGATCTGCCCCTTTTACAACAGTTTTCTTTATTTACATATACACTAATTCACCGAAACAGGGAAATTACAACTCAAAATTTCACAAGCAAACCAACTATCTAATTCAACCATAAAAACATCAAAATAGGACAGATTCTATGAATTCATGTTTATAAATAATCCAATTATGCATTTCAACTAACTTGGTTAAGCTTGTTACTTTCTCATTTGGCCATAATATCATAAATTGGAATATGAATTTTCCAAGGAATTCACGTGATTTTTATGACTTAATCTCACATTAGTAGGATTTAAGCTAACAATATCATCCCAAATTCACACTACACCGAAAACAAGATGATTCACCAACTATTATATACAAACCAATCTAATTCTAATAACATGGTACATATTCAAACAAGTCTATCATTCTATGGTTCAAGGGACAACTTCCACAATTCGAAGAACAACAAAAGAAGGGAAGAAAACATATCACCTACTCTTTGAGGCCTAATGAATCGGAAATCCCCAAGCAACCATGGATGATGCAATTTCTTGGTCTCTTTCTAACTTCTCTCAACCATAGAGATTCGGTTTCTAATGGACAAATGAAAGAGATGGTGAATTTTGGTTATCCCTTTTTTGGCCGAATCATTTACCTTTGTCTTCACCAAACTTTGACATTTGGACAAGTCCCCACCATAGTTCTTGTTTAGCATGCAAACAAGATGTTTTGGCTAGCTTATAATTTGGTCCTTGACTCAAAGAGTATTAATATTTTCGATTCTCTCATATTGGTCCTAAATTCCTAAATAAAAAAAATCAACTTCTTACAATGACAATTTAGTTAAGATTAATAAGGTATTATCCCTTTGGGTCGAGTTTCGGGGTATTACAGGGACCTAGTACTGAAAAAGATCTTACAGATTTAGAAAGATTCTTGGGGGAAATTGACGCCGAATTGGGAAGGTCGTACGTTGTGAAAAAGGCCTTTTTCAAAGGAGCCTTGATTTTGGTAGAAATGGATGGTAAAGATTTTCCTAACCTTGTGAATTCGGATTCAGTCTAGAAATACTTCACTTGAAAAAAGAGAAGAGACAGAACCAAATGAGGTTTTTGAGTAGAAACCCCGAGAAGGACGGTACAAATTTTGATTGTTAGGAAATGAATTTTGTAAGTTGAGATATCGACAAAGCACCCGAAGGCTCTTGACACGCTAATCTGGCAAGGCTCGTTCGTTTGATATCGGGGGCTTCTAATTTTGTCCTTTTGCTTTATTTTCTTTCAATGTTTGCCACCTAAATGTCATGAACTTTATTTTCAATAAATTCTTCTTTTCAAATTGTATCCTTGTTTACACAAGTATTATACATTGACATAATGATCAGTAAGCTAACAAATACAAGAAAATACCTCTACATTACTTTTGAAAGATTCCTAAAGGTACAGGGACCAAAGGTAGTCCTGACTTAAAAAGAGGCATTCCCGTGGGCAAACAGCTCAAGAGAAAAAGTGACACCACCTGAAAAGAATGTGGGGAAAATAGTTTCTTACAATTTGATCAGAACTAAAAAATAGAGGGCCCAATGACTCAAACAGAGTTCGAGCAAACGATGATGCCAGATACTCAAGCCGATCTCGAGACTAAAAATTATTCTCGAATGGCATTTTACATTCATGCTAGAATCATTTAAGATAGGATCATTTGACTCGTGCTAATCATAACATCCTGAATGTGTCTACAAAAAGTTTTACAGATTCTATCCCTCCAACAAGTGGTGAAACAAATTAGCACAACAATTTCGTCTCCCTGGAATAGCAGCGGAATGAGCACAACAACAAGTTCATCTCCTTGAAATTGCAGCGGAATTTAACGCAACAAGTAGATCATGTCTCCTTGAGGAAGCAATGGAATATATCGTCTAGTTTACTTTCCCTAAAGAAGCATAATAAAAGAACGATTAGAGAGTTCTATGCCCTTTTAGAAGAAGAAGAAGAAAAGGTGATCAAACCCTAGGAGGATTGTGATTCCCCGCCATGATATAGCAGATCCCACATTTTTTGAGATCTTGCTTTGCCGTTGATGGTGCAGCATGTCAAAATTTTTTTCCAGGTCTAGCTTCTTCATTGATGGTGTGACTAGACCAAATATTTGTCTTTGGACCTTATCTTCAGACTTATAAAAAATCAAAGAAAAAAATCAAAAATCCAAAAAAATGAAAAAGAATGAAAAATAAAAATTGGCCAAAAAAGAAAAAATCAAAAAAATAGAAAGCAGGAAAAAGAGGAAAAACAAAAAAAATGTGAAAAAGAACATTTTCTTCTTTAGATCATGCCACTTCGTTAGAGTTATGGTGAATCGAACTTTCTTCTTCAGATCATGCCATTTCGTCAGAGTTATAGTGGATCAAAACTCTCTTCAAATCATGCTACTTCGTTAGAGTTATAGCGGATTGAACTTTCTTCTTCAGATCATGCCACTTTGTTAGAGTTGTAGCGGATCAAAATTTCTTCTCCAGATCATGCCACTTCGTTAGAGTTGTTGCAGATCAGACTTTCTTCTCCAGATCATACTTCTTCGTCAGTGTTGTAGCATGTCAACCTTTTTTAGGTTTTACTTCCCTCTCAGTGGTGGAGAAAAACATCCGAATTTACAGATTCCACTTCTTCAAAATTGAGCGGAGTAGATAAACCATATTTTCAAAAAAAGAGAAAAGAAAAAAAAGAAATAAAAAAAGGAGAAAAGAAAAAGAAAAAAGAGAAAATTGAAGAAAAAAAGAGAAAAAGAAAAATTTTGTCAGATCTGGTCTCTTAGTTAGTGTTGCAGCCGGATCCAACGTCAGAACTTTAATCCATTGATATTGTCTCTTCGTTAGTGTTGCGGTTGTATCAAGTTTCGTAGACCTTGCCTCTTCGTCAGTGTTGCAGCTAGGTCGAATCTTCTCTAGGTATTGCATCGTCATCAGAGTCGTAGCAAGTCAAACACATTTTGCTCCACCAACGGATCGCCATAGTTTGAAGATTTTATCTTTCTAATGGACCACCCCTTTTTGAAGATTTTGCCTATAAGATAGGCCAAGCAGATCAAGTGAGTTGTGCCGAGAAAGAGAAGCCCAACAAGACCGGACAAAATGAGTTCATTTTTATCTTTGCTCCATTATCGTTGTACAACAATGAGCAAAGAGGGGCAGTTGTAGTATCCCAATTTTGTCCGGGCCATTCAGCCCATTAATATTAAAAATCCAAAACCCAAATTTAAATAACCCACTAGACCCATTTTACATATTAAACCAAATACCCATTATAACCCAAATATCCAATAACCAAACCTGGCTCAACTTGACCCAAACTATAACCTAAACCTAATGTCAGCTAACCCTAATCCCATCTAATCCCTAGCTACCGACGCACCATCATTTCACCTGCCACCACAGTCCTAGCCGTCTGATACCCACCGCCTTAACCCGTTTTAAAAACCTTCACCCTCATCCGTTTCTGCCACCAACCCCCAAATTCAACCTCCACCATCTTCCACATATCCCTTTGCTTTCCACCTCACCCTAAATCGAGCCCCAATTAAAAGGGTTCGGTCTGCAGAAGTGAGATATGAGAGATAGAGAAAACAAAAAATTGGACCAAAATAGAGAAAAAAAAGCATTCGAACCAAAAAAATCAAAACAATAGATTCGGAAAAGGAAAAAAAAGGTAAAATAATTGAAAAAACCTTTCGATTTTGTTACATCCACAAAAATAAGGGGATTTTTAAGGAAAACGAACCTTAAATCCAACCTTTAGAGCCAAAACCGAACCAAACCGACTACTTGCATGTACTCCAGCACCGTTCGTGGAGATTCTCCGTCGTCGACAAATGGCGGCACGCGGCAGACAGCTCGACAACATCGGGCTGGGCAGAGAGCATGGTTGAGAGAGTTCTAGAGAGGGCTTGGATTTTTTTAGTGATCTGATGACAAATGAGTTTTTTGGGGAAAATTGGTATTTATTCCCAACGCAAAACGACGCCGTTTTGGCCTTATGTAACCTGTGCATAGACCCGACCCGAATAGAGGACCCGCGCAGTTCTGTTGAATGGGCAAATTGTACTTTTGGTCCTTCCATTTTTGTATCCTTTGAAATTTTGCATTTAATTGCTTGCTTTATTTCATTTTGGTCACTTTTTAAGCCTTTATTATTATTACTATTATTATTATTATATTTTTCTATTATTATATTATTAATTAGGATTATTATATCATATACTATATTATTATATTATAATATTATCACAATATCATCATTATTCTACTGTTACGTCACTATACTATTATATAGATAATTATTATTATCACTTATTATACTATTATTATGTCACTAATATTACTACTGGTATCATCATATTATTATATATTATTATATTACCTTACTAACCAGTATTATATTATTATAATTATTAGCATTATTATTATTAATTAATATAACACATGTAATAATATATATACATATATATATATATCTGGCATTCATTCTTTTAACCGAATTTTGAAATTAAATGATTTTCTTTTATTAGAGATTGTTGTGAAAAACGTACATCAAGCGTAAGGGGTGCCGCTTTCCGTTAGTCTCTATTAAAAAATATCATTTTTAATTTTAAATTATAATTTTTAAAATAGATTCCCTTTATTCGAGAATCTAACAAAAATTTTGCCCTGGGCGTAAGGGTGTAAATTTCTTTCGTATAAAGAAATATTCTTTTAAATATTTTAAGGGATCACAAATTTTAAATTAAATTCGAATTCTTAATTTCCATCATTAAGACGCTAAGTAATCAACTAGGTACCAATTTTGAGCGTTGTGGGGTGCTCACCCTTCCCCACGTGTAACCGACTCCCGAACCTATTTTTTTGGTTTCGTAGACCACAACTCGTTGTTTTAATAAAAACGACAAAAAACAAGTTTTATTAAAATAACTGGGTTTTCAGGTGATCCAATCTCACCTAAATTAAAAGATTGGTGGCGACTCCCATTGTTACAACAATAAATATAATAATTTTAGTATTTTTACTTATTTCGTGTACAACAAGTTTGTACACATGCTATCTAGTAAATATTTGTTCGTTTCAATCATAGGGTGTGACTGTTGTGGGTTCATGTAACATTAGCAGTAATATCTAGAACAATTCTAATATTACAAGTAATGAGTGGCATCTAGCAATACATCATTGCTACCTAAGTTACAGGAAGTTGTGGTTCGACATAAACTCTTCGTGATTAACTCTTTTCATGTATTACATCCTTTTTGTCCTTGTATCTAGATCAGACACAAGTCATCGAATAGTCACACTTGTATAGTCCACCTAATATTTCTTGATATCTTGAGTAGACTATTATAAATGAATAACTATGATATCTCATATCAATTTATTCAAGCATGACCATGCATTTCTAATCTCACTCAATCAAGTGGCCTATGATATTACTCCTATTATGTAGGAGGGACAAATCTTATCTTGATCAACCATATTTCACTACATAGATTGCGACATATCTAATATCAGTCTTTATAGTGTAGTCAATTACGACACACATTTGACTGTATCAAAATATGTCACTCACAATGTTGAAATAATGATGATCTCAAGTCTGAGGGCCATACATGTAGTTATCTCTATGAGCAATGTTGTAACTGTCACATAATAATCCAAGAAACATGCTCATAGCGGGTCAGTCCAGTATGTCATTCTCTAACACATACTTATGTCTTGATTTTGACATCTCCGTGTCAATGATAACACTTTGTCATCAATCAACTACATATTAGCCTTAATATATTATTGTTGTCCATGCCCACAATAATACTCGACTAAGGACATTAAAAAATAACTATATTATTCTAAGGACTTTATTATAATTTAGTTTATTTATAAAAGCACGGAATAAGACTGAAATAATAATAACGACTTTATATTAATAAACAAGATAAAATAACTAGCACTAAGACCAATCACTCATGTATCTAATACCAAGAGACTTAGTGTGACGATCATGCTTCTGCTATGTCAGAGGCTTTGTTAGTGGATCAGCGATATTTTCATCTATTGGTACTCTGCATATTTCTGCATCTCCTCGATCAATGATTTCTCGAATAAGATGGTAACACCTAAGTATGTGTTTGGATCATTGGTGAGAGCTGGGTTCTTTTACTTATGTGATTGCTCCATTGTTATCACAACGTAGATCTATAGAATTTGATATGCTAGGCATAACCCCCTAGTTCAGATATGAACTTCTTTATCTTCTTACTGCAATATACTCAGCTTCTGTTGTAGAATCTGCTATTGTATCTTGCTTTGAAATTTTCCAGCTTACAACACCTCTATTGAGGCAAAACACAAAACTCGATTGCAATTGAGAGTCATCATTATCGTTTGGAAGCTTGCGTCAGTATAACCTTTTATACTTAGCTCTTCCTCACCTCCAAATATAAGGAATGTATCCTTAGTTCTTCTCAAGTACTTAAAGATGTGTACATAGCATGACATACATGATAAATCCAATGGACGGAGCATATGGAATCTTACTCATGCGCTCCCTTTCTTGAGGTTTTGAAGGACACATTTCCTTCGAGAGTGAAATGCCATGCCTCATAGGTAAGAATCCCCTTTTAAATTCTTCCATTCTGAATCTTTTTAGTACTTTATCTATGTATGTATTTTGACTTAGTCTTAATATTCGTCTTGGTCTATCTTTATAGATCTTGACTCCTAATATGTAGGTTGCTTCTCCCAAGTCTTTCATAGAAAAACATTTTCCTAACCAAGTCTTTACAGACTGTAAGGTAGGTATGTCGTTTCATATTATTAGTATGTCATCCACATACAATATCAAGAAAATGGCAGTGCTCCCACTAGTTTTCTTGAAAACACATGGCTCATCTTCATTTTTGATAGAACCAAATTCTTTGATTGCATCATTAAAATGAAGATTCCAAGGTCGAGAAGCTTGATTCAACCCATAAGTAGATCTTTGTAGCTTACAAACTTTTTGGATATCTTTTGGATCGACAAAACCTTCATGTTGTGTCATGTACACATCCTCATCTAATTTTCCATTAAGGAAAGTGGTTTTGACATCCATCTTCCGGATTTCATGATCATAAAATGAAACTAATGCAAGCAATATCGAATGGATTTAAACATAGCAACAGGGGAAAAAGTTTCATCATAGTCTATACCATGAATCTGACGAAATCCCTTAGTGACCAATCACCCTTTGCATGTTTGTACATTGTCATCCATTTCGGTCTTTGTTTTGAAAACCCATTTGCACCCTGTGGGCTTAATCCCTTTGGGTGGGTCAACCAAAGTCCACACTTGGTTTTCTAACATGGAATCCATCTCGGATTTCATGGCTTCTAGCCATTTCTCAGAGTTTGGGTTTGCCACTGTTTCCTGATAAGTCCTAGGCTTATCTTGGTCCATAAAGAAAACATCACCATGCAATGTGACAAGAAATCCATATCTCTCAGGTGTATTGTGTTCTCTCATAGACCTTCGTAGTGGTCGTGTTTAAGAACAATTGGATGTTCCTCAACTATTTGTGGAACTTGTTATTCAATCTCTAGTTCGGTGATTTGTGGTTGATCTTGAATTTCCTCATGTTTAATATTTCTTCCACTTCCTTTATCTGAAAATAAATTCTCTCTCGAGGAAGGCTCATGTTCAAGCAGCAAACACTTTGTTCTCAAATGGATTGAAGAAATAATATCCTTTTGTTTTTTAGGATATCCCACAAAATTACACTTATGAGATTTGGTTTCAAGTTTTGTAGACATCTGATGTTTCCCCAAATTTTCATAAAAGACGTAATAGGATGCTTCCTAGTCCATATCTCATACGATGTCTTTTGAACCGATTTAGACGGAACAAGATTTAGTGTGGAAGTAGATGTTTCTAACGCATGTCCCAAAAAAGAAGTTAGAAGATCAACATGACTCATCATTGACCAAACCATGTCTAACAAAGTTCGATTTCTCCTCTTAGAGACTCCATTATGTTGTGGAGTACCATGAGGTGTAAGTTGTAAGACAATCTCACATTCTCTCAGAAGGTCATCAAACTCTAAGCTTAAGTATTCTCCCCCTCGATCTAATTGAAGAGCTTTAATACTCTGTCCTAGTTGGTTTTGTACTTCATTTTTAAATTTCTTAAACTTTTCAAGCACTTCAGATTTATGATGCATTGGGTAAACATACCCATATCTATTGAAGTCGTCAATGAAAGTAATGAAGTATTGAAACCCTCGTATAGTTTGAATATTTATCGGTCCACATACATCATTATGTATTAGGCCTAATAAATTACTTGCTCGCTCACTTTTACCATTAAAAGGCGATTTGGTCATTTTTCCTAGTAAGCAAGGCTCACATATATCAAGTTGCTCGAAAACAAAAGAATCCAAAATTCCATCTTTATAAAGTTTTGATATGTGTTTCTCACTTATCTAAACCAAGCGACAATGCCAAAGATAGGTTTGATTAGAGTCATTTGTTTTTGAAATTTTCGTATTTATGTTATATATGGAATTGTCTTGATCTAAGATATAGAGGCCATTTATTAAATGTGTCATACCATAAAAACATTATTGAGATAAAAAGAACAACTATTATTCTTAATAATAATCTCAAAACTAATCTTGTCCAAACAAGAAATTGAAATAATATTTTTAGTCAAACCAGGTACAAAATAACAATCCTCTAAATCTAAAACAAGTCTACTAGATAATGACAAAGTATATGTTCCTATAGCTAATACAGAAACTCTTGCTCCATTTCCCACTTGTAGGTCCACATCTCATTTTGCCAATTTTCTACTCCTTTTTAGTCCCTGTACAGAAGTATAGATGTGAGAACCACAAACAGCATCTAATACCCAAGAAGTAGATGTTGATATATTAATATCAATAACATAAATATATGATTTGGACTGTCCATTTTCTCTTGCCTTCTTGATGTCATCAAGATAGACAGGGCAGTTTCTCTTCCAATAGCCAACATTGTTGCAATAGAAATACTTTCCTTCTTTTGCGATTCCTCCTTTGGGTTTCAATGCAGCCTTTCCTTTGTTGGGATGTGGCTTTGCCTTGGTGTTGGGCTTTCCTTTTCTGCTATTCTTTTAGACCATCAGAATAGGCTTGCATCCAACCTTTTTCATGTTGTTCTTAATAGACCAAGTAATTGAGGTAACGATTTGTTAATTTCATTCATATTGAAATTAAGAACAAACTGATTAAAACTATCCGGCAACGATTGTAGGATAACATCAATAGCCAATTCACACTTAGAGGGAAGCCCAACTTTTCCAGGGTTTGAATTTACCTACCATTTTGAGAACATGAGTTCCCACTAGAGTTCCCTCCACAATCTTGCATCGAAACAAAGCCTTAGAGGTCTCATACCTCTCTTGACGAGCTTGCCCCTCATATAATTTCTTGAGATTTTTAACCATCTCATAGGGAACCATGTCCTCATGTTGCTTCTAAAGCTCAAAAGTCATGGTCGCTAAGCATCAAACACCCAACATCTACCATGTAACTTGAGTCTTTTTCAAAGGCTTCCAATTCATCTTTGGAGGCATCATTTGCTGGATTTTTAGGAATGGGTTCTTCGATGACTTGTAGTTTTCATTCTTGTTTGAAGACAATCCTCAAGTTGCGAAACCAGTCAAGGAAGTTCAAGCCATTCAATTTGTCCTTCTCAAGGACGGATCACAATGATAATGAGTTTGAATTTCTGTAACACCCAAAAACCGAATCAAAAGAAATTTCAATTTTTGAGGATCGAAAACTTATTTTTGACAGTTAAATCTAGTTCTTGGAACTATTCAACTCGAATAATTTTAATTAAGTCTAATTTTGAGGACTTAAGAAGATAAGGACCAAATTGTTTAAATTGAAAAAAAGAGGTTTTGCATGGTTATTAAGCCATTTGGTTTAGATAGTGGAAAAATATGACAAAAGGAAGGCTAGGTGTCAAAACTTCAAGCTTGCTTGGTGTCTAACTTAGAGATTAATCAAGCATTTAGAATTAAAATAAAAAGAAGAAGAAAATGGAAAGAAAACATGGTCCTTTTTTTTTCTCTCTGCACCGAAGGAAAGGGGAGAGAAGCTTATGTGGATGGGAAGAGCAAGATGAATTCATAGGGAAGAGCTACGTGTTGGGTTGGAAACTCTTGGTGTTCATGAATTTTAATTGATAACAAATGAGACGAGTAACTAGAATATCGACCCTTTAAGTTTAGCCATTGTTTGATTTATGGTTGGTAGAATTTGAGAATTTTTGTGTATTTTGAACAAGTGGGAAAGCATAGGAACATAAGAATGAAACAGTTTTAAGTATCTTATCAATGTTCAATTGATATAATAAACATGAATACTTTTAATTTAAAAAGTATGTTGTCGTCGGTTGTTTTAGGGAATTTTGTGATAATCTTGGGCTGTAAAAGTGTAGCTTTAGTTAATCACCTAAAACTGTTAGGATTGTTCCGCATGCCACAAAGAAACCGAATTTGTTCAAAAACAAGTATTGATGGAGTGTTTCTTTGTGATTATCGAGCATCCGAAAATAGTCTAAAATGGTATCTAAGAGTGATCAAAACAGCAGCTAAGAAAGCATTTTAGAGTTATAAATGCATGTGTTGTTTTCATATCAAAATGGTGTATAATTGTATCCGAGACAGCCGTCTAACTTGTCCCGAACAGAAGCTATAAAAAGTACATTGTTTTGAACTTGTGTACACTTGGAATTGGTTCCAAACATTATATTTAAGTGTTCAAAGGGAACATCTATATAAGCTGCTATGTTTTATCTATTTACTTTTAATTTAGACTCCAAATAACGGGAAAGAAGGAGGAATCGAGTTTGCAAGATTGATTTGGTCACTCAAGAGTTTTGTATGTGCATTTTCAGTTGTTAAGTTTGTTTTTATGCTTAGAATTCGTGAAATTACACAGTATAATGATAGAGTTCTAATTTGTTTTATCGATTAGACTTGCATATTGTTTTATATGTGATTGAGTAGAGTAAGAAAGTCTAATAAAGTTGTTGGCAATCTGAATTGTAGTTGAGAATTAATCGAAAGATAGAACAATAGCTCTTGTTTAGTGATTATTGTGGTTTGTGAAACTGTTAAGACAAGAAAGAATTAAGGAAATTGAATTGAGTTATATTCCAAGTTTTTAGGGCTGTTTTGAAGTTAATTGAATCATATTAATAGTGTGATTATAGTTTTAGCAGCTTTATGAAATGTCGAATGAAAGAGGAGCTAAATATATAAATTTATGCTTGTACTAATAATAGACTAAACCTCTTATAAGTTTTAACATGACATGCAATGCATTCATGATGCATATGTAATACATATGATCATTTTGGATAAGGCTCACATAGAGCATCTGGGATTGGGTTACATTCATGGCATTGAAGTTTCATGGATAAGATATGTATTACATATGCATCATGAATGCATTGCATGTCATGTTATGATGTTTGATAATTATTGAATTGAAGTATATCTATATATAAGCTTTGCTTTGAATTGGTATCAAACTTTAATCCTTTGAAAGCATAATATACAAGAAATAATTTCAAGCTTTAAGGCTATAAGAACTTATACACCCTAAAGAGCTAAAAGCTTATCTTATGTTATAAGATACTAAGAAAAGAAACAAGTAAGCTCTTTAATGTCATAAGATACCCCTTCTAAGTTCAAAGCATAAAATATTTAAGTCGTCTAAACAATGGAAGTCCTTGGACACTTTGGCATAGTGCATAGGTGTAATTTGGGACTAGGGTCCATGAGCTACGGCTCAGGGGTGACGACCCTATATATGTGATATATTGGTGACTGTAGGAGGTAATGTGGGGGATGGTAAGGAGATTGGCGATAGTTGGATGGATAGAGAATAGAAGCTAGGTTTGTTATGCTATAAACTAGCCATTGCTTTGTGCTTTGTGCTAAGTGAATCTCATACTAATGCTACATATGTCCAAATGTGATCCAAAGCAAATGTTCTAAAAGATATGAATTCAAATGCTAAGCTTCTATAAGAAACTCTGATAAGTAATGTTATGAACTCCAATAAGCATTGCTAAGAACTCTGATATGCTTTGATAAAACTTCGACAAACTTTTTTAAGGACATCAATAAACTCTAATAAGATTTCTAAAGAAACTTCAATAAGATTTAATAAGAGTAAGTGTAACGCCTCGGTTTTGGGCCTAGCAGTTTTGGGCTAGATTAGATGGTTCGGTGGACCGGGTTAGAGATTCGAGTCAATTTCAGGATCGGATAGTTTTATGCGAGATAAAAATTATGGAAAATGGTTTAAAATATTTATTATATAATGATTTTTGGTAAATTCAATTTTGGAAAATAAGGGTTGGAAATGTGACATTTTAGACTAGTGACTGAAACCTAATTTTTAAAAACTGTTTTGTAAAGAGTCAAAACTTTGAATCTTTAAGGAGCTTAATTTGTTTTAATCAGATATTTCCCTTAATGTGGCCATCTTATAAATGTTTTAATTAAAAAGTAATTGATGATGAATAGGGGTTTTAACTAAAGTGGTTATTTGGCTAAAACATTTTCTTACGTAACTTCTTTTTTCTCTCTACTTCCTCATTAGACAAACTACCATTCCTCTTCTAAAATTTTCAGAGATTAATTCCTTTTCATCCTATTTTGATTTCCAAATGATTTCCTTAGATTTCCTCAATTAGCTACAATTGTTTTCTTGAAGATTTCAACCAAAATCTTACCGATTAAGGGAAAAGCAAGAGATTAGAGGTAATTTTCATTCTTCTCCTCTAATCAACGTTCTTTATTGAAATTCCTAAGTTCTTGACTCTTTAATTATGTTTTCTAATAAGATTTTATGATTTAATTAAAGAATATGATTAAATCAAGGTTTAATTGATGGATTTATGTGATTTTTCATATTGGATCTATTTTGCTGGATTTTTTTATTGATTTTAATTATGTTTTTGATGTTTAATAATGTTGAGATAAATGTTTTAGCATTGGAATCCTGAAACTAGGTGAATCTTTAATTGTTTGGGTTGATGGTTTTGTGTTTTTGAGGTGTTGTGGATGTTTAATGGTTGTTAGAGGTATAATGATGTTATGAGATGGTTTTTAGATATCAATTGATTCTAATTGAGGATTGGAAGTGTTAGGTTTTGGTTGGCTTAAGTTTGGAGATCAATCGATGTTGTTTTCGGTTAGGCGTTTGATGTCTTTTTTAGCACGACAATGTTGAAGAATTGCTTGCTGGAGTTTTGAATGAATTATGATGCATTTATCCTCTGTTGTAATGTGGTTTAAACAGAGGAGAACGTTTTGAAAGCTACCGGTGAAGCTTTGGAGGCTTCAAACACTTGATTTCGTGTCGGCAAATCAAGTTTCGCGTGTCGGTGAGTGAGAACGAAACCTAAAGCTTTTAAAAGGGTTTGAAAATGGTTTGGGAACTTAGATTTGATCTTGAAAAGCTTGCCTAAGTTTGAAAGTAAGTATAAAGTGGTTTTCTCACTCGTTCGTGCTATTATGAAATGGTTTTTATGCACTTGGTTTTGATTACATGATACCTATTGTTTAAGCATGTTTAAAGTATGTAAGATACTGATTTTAATCATGAAATGATGAAGGGTGCACATGGTAAGTTATCCTTGTAAGTATATGATTTATACTTGTGTTTAAAGCATGGTTTGATGCTTTGGAAAATGGTTTAAAGTTGATGCTTTTGAAAATAGTGAGGTATGTGATTAAAATGAATTATATTGGCAAGTGATGTGGTTTAAAAATGTTATCAGATATAGTTAGCCGGCTATATGATTGAGTGTACTGTAAATAAGTCGCCTTGGATGTCGAGGAGGTTGTGGTCCCGTCTCCATCCAAGTACCCTAACGATCGAGGAGGTTGTAGTCCCGTCTCTTGTTAGTGGGTTAAGAATCTAATCGATGGTTGGGGTTGTTGTCCCCGTGGTTGTGATTGTACTATTACTCCGGTTATGATGGCTTGAAGTGTCGGGATGACACTTTTTGAATTCGTGTATCTGATATGGTATTTTGGAAATAGAACTTGGTTAATGATCACTTGTAAGCTAATATAATTTTTTATGTATCATGTGTTGTATAATGGGATTTATACATGTTTTACTCTTTAAGCTTTGCATATGGTATGTTATGCATGGGAAGGCTTAAATTGAGGTTAACAATGTGATTTGTTGTTGACTTATGGTACATGCCGTATATGGTTTAATATGCTGATTTTTGAAAGGTTTAAGTGCATGGTTTTCAAAGCATGTTGGTTTAAATGATGATTTAAACGTAGATTGAAATGAGATTTCAATGTGAGTTTGAAACCAATTTTAAATGCATTGATTGTGTGTTGTTTTTGAATACTCCTCACTGAGCCTTGTGTGCTTACGTTGTCTTTGTCCATTAATGCAGAGAGTTAAAGGTTCGAAGGCAGCATGAAAGCAAGGGATCAAGAAAGACTTTGTTGTTGAAAGTATGTTTTTGTATTAGACTATATGTAATAACGACAATGAGGGTTCCGTTGTGTTTCGGGAGGTGTTTTGGTTAAACTCTCTGTTTGAGCAAGTTTTGGTGTTGGTTAAAAGTAGTAAATGGCCTTTATATGCTGGTTTTTGATGTAAATAGCTTTTTGAGGTTTGAATGGTTGTTTGCATAGGAAGCATGCCTCTAGAATGCCTTTTTCATGAAGGTTTATGTTTGATGCTTGATTTGGTGATAGAAGTCTATGGATTCATGTTTTAAAAGGTTGTGCTTATGCTAATGGCATGTTATAACGGTTTCGGATGAGTCCTCTTATGTAAAAGTTTAGAAAAATTCCATTACAGGCCAGGTGTATCGAAACACGAGACTCTGTTTTGATACGGGTAGCCTTTTTCAGCCTAGGCGTTTCGATACACCCAAAGCCATTTCGATACGGTATGCCTATTTTGGGCTTGGTGTTTCGATACGTGGGGGCGTATCGATACGAGTTGTGGGATCTTCAATATGGGAAGCTTATTGGAGAAAAGCGTATCGATACGAGTACCCCTGTACCGAAACACCTAGCCGTTTTGTTAGTTAAAGGAATATGTAAGTTTGTCTTTGTTGCGTTTTAGTCCATGCTTATTAAGCATGCAATTGGATGAGTTTGGATGATCAATTTGAGCTGAAATTTAACATGGGAGTATGAAAACTGACTAATTGAATATTGGTAACTTCAATTTCACCTTAAGTCCCTAGAATTTGTCAAATTTTCAATTTGGTCCCTAATTGCAAATTAGATGTCAATCAATTCGATGCCCGATTGAGTTGAGATTTCACCGGCTGCTTGTAAGTACACATAGGTTAATAAGGTTGCATCTATATAAGATATAAAAAAAAAGTTCATTTATCGAGGCAAACCTTTACGGGTTTTCTTTAATAAACCCTATGTAACATGTTCGGTCTGGTCTTGGGACTAGGCCAGGTCGAGGGGGTTACATTTGGTAGTATCAGAGCTAGGTTAATGATAAATGGGATGTTGGTAAGTGGTGTAATGTTTTTGTGAGTTGTAATATGTTGTTTGTTTCACACAGTGATTGTGATATGCACGTTATTTGTTTTATGCCATGTTTGGGAAAAAGTTAAGGAAGCACATTGCCTTATTACTATAGTATGTAATATTTTGATTTAAAGTGGAAGTCTTGGATCCTTTCTTGAAGCTGGCCGGATTGTTTCGTTTTGTTTATCACCATGTCTTAACCATATTAGCACGATGGGACCGGGGAGAAAGCTACGATCTGGTACGATTGCTGCTGCCGGTGGGCAAGGAAATAAGGAGGATATTGTACCTCCTAGAGGGTTACCACCCCCTTCGCCTAATGTACCTGAGAATGTTGAACAAGTACCACATGTGCCAGCTGGGATAGTCTTGTGTGATATGACGCCTTTGATTTAGGCAATGACTGGAGCTTTCCATGTTGTTGTTGCTAGAGTGCAAGTGTCTGCGCTAGCTATTGGGCAAACAAGTTTGCCGTTGGATGTTTGCGTAGTTTGGGCGGTATTGAGTATCGTGGGTTGTCGCACGAGTCATCCAAGGCTTGGTTGGCCAGTACGATCTGGATTTTGGATCGAATGGGGTGTAGTAATGTTGTAAGTTGGGATGTGTTGTTTCCCTGTTGCAAGATGATACTTACAGTTGGTGAAAGACTGTAACCGCTGGCGTGGGAGTCAATGATCTGAATTAGAGGTTCTTCCAAGCTGCCTTTAAGAGGAAGTATCTGGGAGTTAGATACTTGGATGAAAAGAAACGTTAGTTTATGTCTTTGGTTCATGGTGGTATGTTTGTGGTTGAGTACGATGTTCAGTTTGTCTGTTTAAGCTAGTATACCCCTGAGTTGATACCGGATGAAAGACATCGTTGTGACTGTTTCTGTTACAAATTAGCGTATGATGTAAAAATATACATGTTGGCCTCTGACTATACTGATTTCAACGTGTTGGTGACACGAGAAAAGGATATCGAGCAGAACTTGAGTTTACGTCTCGTGTTGGTGGTTTTAGCTTGGGTAAGAGAGTTGCAGACTCTAGTTCCAGTGGTGGTCAACATAAGAGGCATCGGGATAAGAAGTATGATGTTAATGTGAGATGTGGTGGAGGTAGTGTTGGGCATGGACAGCTGGTTAAGGTGCTTAAGTGAGGTTGGGTCTTAACACGTGTTGGACATGTGGTTCGCGTGAGCATATGAGGCGAGATTGTCCGTGTTTGGCTCATAAGGGACATGCTCCTACTATTTTTGTTGCTAATTCTTGTTGGAGTTTTAGACCATCTAACCATTTGAGGTGTGATTGTCCGTTGTTGGTTGGTGGTGGTCAGGCTAGGGCACCTACAGTTGTACAACAGCGAGGCCGATGACGCGGTCGGGGACAATTTTAGTGTCGTGATGAGGGTCCAAGGATGGTAGCCCTTGTTATTGTGATTCAACCTGAGGGTGGTGGTCCTGCGAAAGTGTACATACATCGCAAGGGACGCAATGACACCGATGTAATTGCAGGTACATTTACTTTGTAATCCCTGTCGTTGTTTTCTTTGGTTGATTCTGGTTCTACGCATTCATACATCTTGCGTGAGCATGCGCATTTGCTTAATATTCCTGCTTAGGTGTTAGATGTGGGAATGCAAGTAACGAGTTCTTTTGGTGAAACGATTGTTACAAGAAGGATGTTTAGAAGGTGTCATTTGTCTGTCCAAGGTCATGAGTTTGCGGTTAATTTAATGGATGTTGCACGTATTAAGTGCTTCGTAATTGGTGCAAGTGTACACGTCGCAAGTTATAGTATAGTATAGATATCGTCTCCATAGGGATTGGTGCTACTTCTGGAATCTAACTTCTTGCACTGAAAGTAAAAAAACAATTTGGTGATTGTAGGAGTTCTAATTAACAAGAAAATAAAAGAACAATTAAATAAAAAGAAGATGTAATTGAATAAGAGAGAGTAGGTCAGGTTATCGTGAGTCGTGGTGTGATAATTGAATGGTCTGTCATGGTAATTGAATGCTAGAGTAGCTCAATTGCTTTAAGAATTGAATCCAGTCGGATTGCCTGGGTAATTTTGCGATTTCCTGGGCAAGTCTGTGATTGCCTGGGCAATTGGGAATGGAGCGATTGCATGGGCAATTGGGTGACAACCTTTAAAGTTTGGCGAAGCGTTCTTCAATGGTTTCTCGTTATCTCTAACTCAAAACGCTGTAATTGTGCATGCCTTGATAATACATCCCTGCGTGAACCAAGGGTGGACAACAACCTATCTTGCGCTTATTTTAGCCGTTTGAAATTTGCAACTTATCCCTAAGTCGAATTAGTCTTCACCATAGATTGATTGAATAAAGACCATGTTCATTCGTTTCTTGAATCTAACTCTCCCGATATTAGATAAATGGATGAATTCACAAGATCCTCTCCCAATTCACTCGCAAAATTTAAGAACCAAGAATGAACAAACTTTGAAGAAAATTGCAAACTCAAATACCTAAACAAATCCAATTGTTTTCACAACCACAAAAACACAATAACCCAAGCCAAATAAAATTAGTTCATGGCTGGGCACAAAATAAACTCAAGAATAAAATCCCTAAACATGAATCGAATAAAAACAAAGAAGGAAAAATAAAAAGATATCGAGCAGCCCCTTTTGTCGAATTCTCTCCCCAATCGCACCTCCCTTGAAGTAGGCGGCTAGGTCTTCTATTTATAGGAGTTGGCTAGGTTAAAATCTTTCTTGAGGAGGAAGTTAAGTTGGAATTAAATAGAATAAAAGAAATATATCTATTTTATTATATATTAATTCCTCCAAAAACTTCTCCTAAAACTCTTGGAATTTAATCTCCCTTTGGTCTCCAAGAACTCCTCATAAATCTGAATATAAATCGTCATTAAATGCTGCATGGAAATCCAAATCTTTGGGATTTATCTCTTGCTTTTCGTGCTTATCCCTAATGAGGTGGATTTATCCCGACATGCCTCAGCAATTTGCTCAGCATGGCATTTAGAAGACAGCTTCGATTGCCTTGGCAGACCCTTCAGTTTGGCATTTGGAAAGCAGCTTCGATTGCCTTGGCAGATCTTTCAGTTTCCTTCCTTAGTTGCCACGGCAATCTCCTACTCGCTTGGGCAATTAGATCCTGCACACACAAAAACACACACCAGCAGTACCTTTTTCCACAAAATCAACTAAATTATGAAATCAAGCATGACGGTGAAGGAAATCATGAATACATGCATGAATGCCTAATAATGCAACAAAAATGAGCCTAAGTATAACAATAATATGAGTAAAATGGGTTATAAAAATAGTACTTTTGAACACTTAACATTGGAGTTGCCGTTTTACGATTTTGATATAATCTTGGGTATGGATTGGTTGTCTAAGCATAGAGCAGTGGTTGATTTTGAATCCAAGCGAGTTACCTTGAAACTTGTTGATAATTACGAAGTGGTAATCGTGGGTGAGAATGTTAAATTCTTATCTAATGCTATTTCAACTTTGGAAGCGAGTCGTTTAATGGAATTAGGTTGTGAGGCTTTCTTGGCTTACATTATGAATCCAGGATCGAAAGAGGTGCATGGTCAAGACATACATACGGTATGTGAGTTCTCGGGTGTTTTTCCAGAAGAGTTGCCTGTTTTGTCGCCGAATAAAGAGGTTGAGTTTGCCATTGAGTTGTATGAAAATGCATCTCTAGTGTATATTCCTCCCTACCATATGGCTCTAAAAGAATTGAAGGAGTTAAAGACGCAACTTCAGGAGTTTCTTGATTGAGGGTTTATTAGGCCTAGTGTTTCATCTTGGGGTGCGCCGGTGTTGTTTGTGAAAAAGAATGATGGTACAATACGAATGCGCATTGATTATTGGCAACTGAATAAGTTGATGATTAAGAATAAGTATCCTTTGCCAAGGATTAATGATCTGTTTGATCAATTTTGGGGTGCTTCGGCTGTAATACCTCAAAATTTTGGTTAGTGACCAAAATATAAAATTTGAAAAGTTTGGTGCCAAAGTGTAAAATTAAAAAAGTTCAGGGACTAAATTATAATTTTAAAAAGTTATGTATTTGGTCCCGTAAATGAATAGTTCACCCCCTATAAAGCGTTAAAGTTCGAGAAAATTTCCAGATATTTGGATCGAAATAAAAATTATTAAGCGTGCTCAGAGCAGAGTAGTATTAGGATGGGTGACCTTATGAGAAGGTCTCATGTCAGTAGTTGAGACTGATAAAAAGGGGAATTAGTTCGAGTTGAAATTTTTTATGGATATCTGATCATGGATTATTAAGAGAAATTTATCTGATAAAGATTTCGGGTAAATTATCAGTATATTGGATCGAGTCAAAATTTCAAGATTTTTATTTTTACAAAATTATGGAATATTTTGTATGTTAAAAGTATTTACATATGGAGATCAAAATTATGAGAATTTCAGATTTTACCCGATAGTTGGAAAGTGGAAAATCGTAGAAAGTGAATATCGGGTAATCAAATCGAATTGGAATTTTAAAGAAAGTTCCAAGGATTATGGAAAACTCATAAAATATTATTTTATAGATATTTTATTACATTTGGTTGGATTCTAACTAGATTTAGTTAGATGGTGATGGGATGGCAATTTTCAAGCCTTCTTAGTAAATAAAGTATAGTTGGAGGGCAAATTGGACATTTTCCATGGATGGCATTTTTGAAATATTTTGAAATGTTGAAGGCATTTTTAGAAAATGAAAAACACATGGATTTAATATTGTCCCTTGGTTTATGATAAGATTAAATATAGCCATTGGATTTGAAGGTTAAATTAGTAATTTCACTAATTAAATGAATTTAAAATTCATTTAATTATCACATGTGAATTAAAAGGATAAAAGATGAACTAATTTGTTCATCTTTCTTGGGTATTTTCGAAACACAAGGGGAAAAGGAAAGAAAATTTTCTTTGGCAAATTTGAAGGTTTTAAAGTTAGAATCAAGGTATGTTGCTTTGAAATAAATTGATCTATGCTTCATGCTCTTTCTTTTGATAGTAATATTGCATGCTATTATGAAGAATAGTTCATGTTCTTGAAGAGAGAGAAATTGGAATTTCATGAACTATGTTGGAATTAAGGCTTGATTTAAGTAACTCAAGTATTGTAAACATGAAAACAAGCTTGAATTTAGTTTAATTCTATGTTCAAGGTTATAAACCCTAACCCTAGAATTTGGGGATTTGGTTAGGGAATTTAATAAAGGATGGAAATGAATGATTTGTGATATTAGAAGCCTTAATTTGATGTTAGAATAAAAAATTTCCCTTAGGAAGAATAATTGACCAATTCGGTTAGAATTGGAAATAAAGGGGAAATTATTGTGAAAATTATTCTAGCATTAGAAATGATGAGATTTTGATAAAATTAGCTTGATTTGATAATTTAGGACCAAAATGGAAATATTGGAAAGTAAGGGACCATTTCGGTCAAAGAAGAAAAATTAGAAGAAATTATAGAAAATTTCCATAAGATTGGATATGATGAAATTATGATTTTACAAGCTTTAAAATGTCATTTTGAACATTTTAGAAGTTTGTAAAAACAGAAGGATCAATTCGAAAATCTTGGAAAGTTTGGGGACCGATTCGACATTTTAGAGAAAGTTAAGGACAAAAGTGAAAATTTGTTTTCATGGAAGTATTATGCTGGAATTAAGGTTAGATTGAGTTATAAATCATTCTTTCAGTAAAGGTTGAAAGAAATGCAAAGTATTGAGGATGAAATGACTTATGTCATGAAACTAATATTTGGAAAATATTAGGGTGTTTTTAGGAAAATTATTCCTATATTGCTTATGTGTTAGTAAGACACTAACATATAGTTTGGAATGTGCTTATGGTATTTTTAATACACTTGTAGACTATGCACAAAACGTAGATCGAGTTAACAATCGAGGAAAGGATATAGATCAAAGGTGAAGTTTAGTGAGGCTAGTTGAATATTGACAAAGTATAAAGTGTCAAGGTGAGTGTATTTTTATGCATGGATAATATTATGATTATCATTTGTAAGACTTGTGATAAGTCTACCTTATTAATAATTACTTGATAATTATATGTTTATATCATGAACTTATATTTGACATATTGAGAATTATCAAAGGAAGAACTATGATGCATTTGATCACTAAATATACCAGGTATGTGTGGTTATGTTATATTTAGGGTATGAACTGCCCAGTATTTAATTATATTGTCATGGATGAATTGAATATGGAATTGGAAAGTATGCCCAAATAAGTATTTGAGGTATAGAGTATAGCTGGCATGCCATAGAGTCCAGCGGTTTAGCACTTCGGTGCGGTTTATTAACATTTAGGTGTGGTTCTTTAGCACTCATGTGCGGTCTCTTAGCACTTCGGTGCGGTTTATTAGCACTTTGGTGCAGTTTTGACTCGTGTACTCAAGTCCTCAAAACTATGTTGAGCAATAATTTATTTGATAATAAATGGTGAATAAATTAGAGAGTAAATGAACTCTCAGAAAATGATAATAAATGGTGAATAAGTTAGAGAGTAAGTGAACTCTCGGAAAATGATAATAAATGGTGAATAAATTATAGAGTAAATGAACTCTTAGAAAATGATAATAAATGGTGAATAAGTTAGAGAGTAAGTGAACTCTCGGAAAATGATAATAAATGGTGAATAAATCAGAGAGTAGGTGAACTCCCAGAAAATGAAAATAAATGGTGAATAAGTTAGAGAGTAAGTGAACTCTCGGATAATAAATGGTAAATAATTCAGAAACTAGGTAAATTCTCGGATAATGGCAAGGATAATAATAGGATTTATGAATATGGATTATATTATGTTAATATTTTATTAACATAAGGGAAATAAAGGAATAGTGATCAAACTGTCTGTTTATTATATTATTGATATAATTCAAGCATGTTGATTTATATTAAATAATTATAATGCCTCAGTAAGTATATACTTAGCGTGTGATGGTTTTTCATGCGTAGGTAGAAAACTCAGTTCAGAGTAAGGAGTAAGGCATCACTATCAAAGGGGATATATGCAGTATCGATAATTACATCTTTGATGTATTTTGATATTTCTAGTTGGCATGTATAAATAAATAGTAGCTCCTTTCAAACTAGTCTAGATATGGATTGTAATAATAATATCTAGATAAGTGGTTAGTATATGATATTGAGTTTTATTTAAATGGATACTAGTTTAAAGAAATTGCTAGTAACGAAAATCGGGTGAGATTATAATAATTAAATTTTAGAGTAATCAAAATGATTTTTATTTTAAGCAGTTTTTAGGCAGTTTTGTTAATTGTATAGTATAGTTAAAGATTGCCAAGTTGATGCCTGAAATCGAGGTCTATCTGATGGATTAAAAATTGGAAATAAATTTTATACGATTAAAAAGGAAAAATTTTAAATCGTCATTTTTTACTTGTTCGGATAGCATAAAATATGGTTTAAACATCATGTGACACTCTATACTAGTATTGGGTAATAAATACTAGTAAGGGTGTTACATTTATTGGTATCAGAGCTACAGGTTTAGCCGGTTCTGATAGTAAATGAGTCTCTGTAGAAAGTCAGAGTTATATACATTTCACTAGGATATCTAAAAATTACTGATATTGTGTAGGATTATGATGATGCCTGATGTTGAGTAGATTACTCCTTATTTTAAATAATCGTGACATGAACAGGCATCAGGTTATCGAGAATCCCGACAGGCTGTTGAGCAGGATGTGCCTGCTCGAAGCGGAAGTAATGAGGTGAATCAGAATCCACCTCAGGTTCAGCAAAATGTAGAGCAATTGGCTCAGCATAATGTAGAGCAACAGGCTCAGGAACAAAGAAATATGCCGGTACAAGATCAATGCTTATTTCTGCAGTCTTTGGAGGCAATCCTAAATCGGCATACACCAATATCAGTCCCAAAGAAATTAAGGAAAATTAGGGCACCAGAATTCTGGGGTTATATTGATACAGATCCTATGGTTGCCGATTATTGGTTAAATGATATAAAGATCATATTAAATAGGATTCCTTATGATAATAAAGGAAAATTAGAAGGAGTAGTATCCTTATTGATGGAACAAGCCAGCATATGGTGGAACGTGATAACTACACAAGTACCTCCAGAACGGATTACTTGGGAATTCTTTCTACAAGAATTCAAGGAAAAATATATTGGAGATGTATTTGTCGAGGAAATGAGACAGTAATTTCTACAGTTGAAATAGTACGGCGTATTGATTTATGAATATGAATGTGAGTTCAATAGATTAAACCAATTTGCAACCGAATTTCTTCCAACCGAGAAGTCCAGAATAGACAGATTTATAGCTGAGTTGGATCCTCAATATAAAAAGATTTTGGTTTCTCATAACTTCACTTCTTTTCAAGAAGTGGTAAATCGAGCCAAGGCCATGGAGAAAGTTGACCTTGAGGTAAAATGTGAGAAGTAGATTCAGACCAGAAAAAGGTCTAGAGGTTCATTAGCTGCATCATCATTTAAACGCAGTAAAGGAATACCACAACAGTATCCTGCAGCATCAGTCTCTTCAGTTAAGAAGGGGTATGCATGAGGAAAATCGAAGCAATCCCAGATGAGTACTATGGGTACTCGAGATTTTGGAATTCACCCTATTATAGAATACGAGCATTGTGGCAAAAGGCATCATGGTCAGTGCTGGTTGACTGGGGCATGTTTCTATTGTAGGTAAGTTGCTCATATCAAGAAGCATTGTCCAAAACTTCACCCAAATCAGCCTATTGTAGCACATCAAGCTGGTAAAGGAAATAATGGTAGTAACCCAGGAACATCTGCATTTACGCCTAATCAAGAGAGCAAGGCTACAACTCGGGTATACCACATCAAAACTGTTGAGGATCGGGATGGTGCAGAGATCGTAGCAGGTATGATCGAACTCTTTAGCGGGCCTATCTTTGCATTGATTGATCTAGGCTCTACTTATTCTTATATTAGTTCTAAAATAATACTCGAAAGTAATATCCCAATAGAACCAAATTCAAATAAAGTAGTTGCCGTCAATCTAATAGGACAAAGTGCCAAAGTGGGTCGAATATGCAAGAAATGTCCTCTAAAGATTCAACTAGTAGAATTTCTTGCTGGTTTTATGGAAAATATAAAATGGTTAATTTTGAAGAAGCCAGACGGTTCAAATATGGCATTTGTAGGTGAAAGACCAGATAATCTGAACAATGTGATTAGTTCTTTAGAAACAAAAATAAATCTAGAAAATGTACCAACGGTACAAGAATTTCTAGATGTTTTCTGGATGAATTACCGAGATTACCTCCCCATTGAGAGGAAGAATTCGGTATTGATGTGCTTCCTGGAATAGCACCAATATCGATAGCACCTTATAGGATAACTCCTACAGAGCTTAGATAATTGAAAGCTCAGTTACAAGAATTATTAGATCGAGGTTTTATACAGCCTAGTATATCACCTTGGGGAGCCTCAGTCCTATTTATATAGAAGAATGACGGATCAATAAGATAATGTGTAGATTATCGTTAACTTAATGAAGTGACGATCAGGAATAAGTATCTTTTATCGAGGATTGATGATCTCTTTGATCAACTTAGGGGAGCAACTGTGACATTTAAGGATTTAATGAATCGAATCTTCTAGCTGTATATAGAATCGATTTCAAAATCAAATATGGGCATTATGAGTTGTAGTAATGCCCTTCAAACTTACAAATGCACCGGTGACATTTAAGGATTTAATGAATCGAATCTTCTAGCTGTATATAGAATCGATTTGTGGTAGTGTTTGTTGATAATATATATCTGTTTATTTGAAAACCAAGGAGGAGTATGATACTCATCTTCAAGTAGTTCTCCAGATCCTACGAGAAAAGAAGTTGTATGGAAAGTTGTCAAAATGTGAAATTTTGGTTATTGGAAGTAATTTTCCATGGGCATATAATTTCAGGCGAAAGAAATTGAGTTGAACCTAAGAAGGTTCAAGCAATCCTTGAATGGAAAGTTCCTAAGAATGTCTCTAAAGTAAGAAGTTTCTTAGGATTAGTTGGTTATTATTGGCAGTTTGTGAATTTTTTTTCAATGATTACCCATCCGATAAACAAGCTATTAAGAAAGGATATGCCTTTCATTTGAATGGAAAGATAAACTCAGTCCAAGGTTCATTGACCTTTATGAAATACTAAAAAGAGTTGGATTAGTGGCATGATAGCATTGCCACCCAAGATGAATCAAATTCATGATGTATTTCATGTATCCATGTTAGAGAGGTATAGATCACATCTTTCCATGTCATTACACAGGAAAAAATTGAAATTTAACCGGATTTGACATACGAAGAAAAACCTGTGAGGATCTTAGCTAAGGAAGAAAAGCAGTTGAGAAATAAAAAAAAAGGATTCCTCTAGTCAAAGTTTTATAGAGAAATCACAAAATAGAGGAAGCTGCTTGGGAATTCGAGGAATCAATGAAAAAAAACAAAAAAAAACAACATCTATATCTTTTTGAACTTCGAACATAAGGAAAATTCAGGGACGAATTTTCTTAAGGGGGAGAATTGTAATACCTCAAAATTTTGGTTAGTGACCAAAATGTAAAATTTGAAAAGTTTGGTGCCAAAGTGTAAAATTAAAAAAGTTCAGGGACTAAATTATAATTTTAAAAAGTTATGTATTTGGTCCCGTAAATGAATAGTTCACCCCCAAGAGTGGCATTTTCGTGATACACGGATCTTTGATACGGAGTTTGTATTAAGAGCTATAAAACGTTAAAGTTTGAGAAAATTTCCAGATATTTGGATCGAAATAAAAATTTATTAAGCGTGCTCAGAGCAGAGTAGCATTAGGATGGGTGACCTTATGGGAAGGTCTCATGTCAGTAGTTGAGACTGATAAAAAGGGGAATTATTCGAGTTGAAACTTTTTATGGATATCTGATCAATGATCATTAAGAGAAATTTATCCGATAAAGATTTCGGGTAAATTATCAATATATTGGATCGAGTCAAAATTTCAAGATTTTGATTTTTAAAAAATTATAGAATATTTTGTATGTTAAAAATATTTACATATGAATATCAAAATTATGAGAATTTCAGATTTTACCCGATAGATGGAAAGTGGAAAATCAAATAGAATATCGGGTAATCAAATAGAAAGTGAATATCGGGTAATCAAATATAATTAGAATTTTAAAGACAGTTCCAAGGATTATGAAAAACTCATAAAATATTATGTTATGGATATTTTATTACATTTGGTTGGATTCTATCTGGATTTAGTTAGATGGTGGTGGAATGGCAATTTTCAAGCCTTGTTAGTAAATAAAGTATTGTTGGAGGGCAAATTGGACAATTGCCGTGGATGGCATTTTTGAAATATTTTGAAATGTTGAGGGCATTTTTATAAAAAGAAAAACATATGGATTTAATCTTGGCCCTTGGTTTATGATAAGATTAAATATAGCCATTGGATTTGAAGGTTAAATTAGTAATTTCACTAATTAAATGAATTTAAAATTCATTTAATTATCACATGTGAATTAAAAGGATAAAAGATGAACTAATTTGTCCATCTTACTTGGGTATTTTCGAAACACAAGGGGGAAAAGGAAAGAAAATTTTCTTTGGAAAATTTGAAGGTTTTAAAGTTAGAATCAAGGTATGTTGCTTTGAAATAAATTGATCTATGCTTCATGCTCTTTCTTTTGATAGTAATATTGCATGCTATTATGAAGAATAGTTCATGTTCTTGAAGAGAGAGAAATTCGAATTTCATGAACTATGTTGGAATTAAGGCTTGATTTAAGTAACTCAAGTGTTGTAAACATGAAAACAAGCTTGAATTCAGTTTAATTCTATGTTCAATGTTATAAACCCTAACCCTAGAATTTGGCGATTTGGTTAGGGAATTTAATAAAGGATGGAAATGAATGATTTGTGATATTAAAAGCCTTAATTTGATGTTAGAATAAAAATTTTCCTTTAGGAAGAATAATGGACCAATTCGGTTAGAATTGGAAATAAAGGGGAAATTATTGTGAAAATTATTATAGCATTAGAAATGATAAGATTTTGATCAAATTAGCTTGATTTGATAATTTAGGACAAAAATGGAAATATTGGAAAGTAAGGGACCATTTCGGTCAAAGAAGAAAAATTAGAAGAAATTATGGAAAAATTTCCATAAGATTGGATATGATGAAATTATGATTTTACAAGCTTTAAAATGTCATTTGGACCATTTTAGAAGTTTGTAAAAACATAAGGATCAATTCAAAAATCTTGGAAAGTTTGGGGACCAATTCGACATTTTGGAGAAAGTTAAGGACTAAAGTGAAAAATTGTTTTCATGGAAGTATTATGCTGGAATTAAGGTTAGATTGAGTTATAAATCATTCTTTGAGTAAAGGTTGAAAGAAATACAAAGTATTGAGGATGAAATGACTTATGTCATGAAACTAATATTTGGAAAATATTAGGGTGTTTTTAGGAAAATTATTCCTATATTGCTTATGTGTTAGTAAGATACTAACATATAATTTGGAATGTGCTTATGGTATTTTTAATACACTTGTAGACTGTGCACAAAACTAAGATCGAGTTAACAATCGAGGAAAGGATATAGATCAAAGGTGAAGCTTAGTGAGGCTAGTTGAATATTGACAAAGTATAAAGTGTCAAGGTGAGTGCATTTTTATGCATGGATAATATTATGATTATCATTTGGAAGACTTGTGATAAGTCTACCTTATTAATAATTACTTGATAATTATATGTTTATATCATGAACTTATATTTGACATATTGAGAATTGTTAAAGGAAGAACTATGATGCATTTGATCACTAAATATACCAGGTATGTATGGTTATGTTATATTTAGGGTATGAACTGCCCAGTATTTAATTATATTGCCATGGATGAATTGAATATGGAATTGGAAAGTATGCCCAAATAAGTATTTGAGGTATAGAGTATAGTTGGCATGCCATAGAGTCCAGCGGTTTAGCACTTCGGTGTGTTTTATTAACACTTAGGTGTGGTTCTTTAGCACTTATGTGCGGTCTCTTAGCACTTCGGTGCAGTTTTGACTCGTGTACTCAAGTCTTCAAAACTATGTTGGGCAATAATTTATTTGATAATAAATGGTGAATAAATTAGAGAGTAAATGAACTCTCAGAAAATGATAATAAATGGTGAATAAGTTAGAGAGTAAGTGAACTCTCGGAAAATGATAATAAATGGTGAATAAATTAGAGAGTAAATGAACTCTTAGAAAATGATAAATAAGTTAGGGAGTAAGTGAACTCTCGGAAAATGATAATAAATGGTGAATAAATTATAGAGTAAGTAAACTCTCAGAAAATGAAAATAAATAGTGAATAAGTTATAGAGTAAGTGAACTCTTGGATAATAAATGGTAAATAATTCATAAAGTAGGTAACTTCTCGGATAATGGCAAGAATAATAATAGGATTTATGAATCTGGATTATATTATGTTAATATATGATTAACATAAGGGAAATAAAGGAATAGTGATCAAACTGTATGCTTATTATATTAGTGATATAATTCAAGCATGTTGATTTATATTAAATAATTATAATGCCTCGCTAAGTATATACTTAGCGTGTGATGGTTTTTCACGCGTAGGTAGAAAACCCAGTTCGGAGTAAGGAGTAAGGCATCACTATCAAAGGGGATATATGCAGTATCGGTAATTACATCTTTGATGTATTTTGATATTTCTAGTTGGCATGTATAAATAAATAGTAACTCCTTTCAAACTAGACTAGATATGGATTGTAATAATAATATCTAGATAAGTGGTTAGTATATGATATTGAGTTTTATTTAAATGGATATTAGTTTAAAGAAATTGCTAGTAACGAAAATCGGGTAAGATTATAATAATTTTAGAGTAATCAAAATGATTTTTATTTTAAGCAGTTTTTAGGCAATTTTGTTAATTGTATAGTATAGTTAAAAATTGCCAAGTTGCTGCCTGAAATCGAGGTCTGTCTGATGGATTAAAAATTGGAAATAAATTTTACACGATTAAAAAGGAAAAAATTTAAATCGACATTTTTTACTTGTTCGGATAGCATAAAATATGGTTTAAACATCATGTGACACTCTATACTAGTATTGGGTAATAAATGCTGTTAAGGGTGTTACATCGGTGTTCTCTAAGATTGATCTGAGGTCAGAGTATTATCAGTTGGAGGTAAAGGATGTGGATGTGCCTAAGACTGCTTTTCGTACGAGGTACAAGCATTATGAGTTTTTGGTGATGCCGAATGGTTTGACTAATGCCCCTACTGCGTTCATGGACATGATGAATCGAGTGTTCCATGAGTTTTTGGATCAGTTTGTGGTGGTGTTTATCGATGATATCCTTGTGTACTCTCATACTGAGGAAGATCATGAGCGACACTTGCAAATTGTGCTTCAGGCTTTGTTGGATAATCAGTTGTACGCTAAGTTAAGCAAGTGTGAGTTTTGGCTTAGGGAAATTGTTTTCCTTGAACATGTGGTTTCGTCCAAAGGAATTTGGGTTGATCATCATAAGATTGAGGTGATGATGAATTAGAAGCCACCTAAGTCGATTTAGGAAGTTCGTAGGTTTCTTGGTTTAGCGGGATACTACCGTAGGTTTGTGGATGGTTTTTTTAAAGTTGTTGCTCCTTTAACTATGTTGTTAAAAAATAATGATCGTTTTGAGTGGACATAAGAAAGACAACAAGCTTTTGAGAAGCTAAAGGAAGCTTTGACGCAAGCTCCTATCTTGCTTCAACCTGAGTCGGGTAAGGAGTTTGTGGTTTATAGTGATGCATTGTACGTTGGGTTGTGTATTGATGCAAGAAGGAAAATTTGTAGCTTATGCATCTAGGCAATTGAAGGTGCAGGAGCGCAATTACCCTACCCATGATCTTAAGCTTGTCATGGTTGTGTTTGCTTTGAAAATTCAGAGGCATTATCTTTATGGTGAGAAGTGTGTTACATACACGAATCACAAGAGTTTGAAATATTTGATGACTCAAAAGGATTTGAATCTTAGGTAACATAGATCGTTGGAGCTGCTTAAAGATTTTGATTTGACGATTAAGTATCATCCGGGAAAGGCTAATATGGTAGCTGATGCTTTGAGTAGGAAGGTTGCAGTGGAGTTGCAGGTGATGTTTTTGCAATTGAGTGTGACTCTAGATGTAGGTTTGTTGACTGAGTTGCAAGCAAAGTTTTCTTTTTCGCAGTTGATTAAAGAGAAGCAGCGTCACGATGATGCGTTGGTACCGCATGTTAAATACATCATGGATGGAAACTCGACGGATTTTTATTTCAATAGTGATGGGGTGTTTTGTTTTAAGGATCAGATAGTGGTGTCTAATGATGGTGAGTTGAGGCATATGATTTTGAGTAAGGCTCGTGCTAGTCTTTTTGCTATGCATCCCGATATTACTAAGATGTATCAAGGGTTGAAGGGGGAGTACTATTGGGTTGGTTTGAAGAAGGATGTGGCTGATTTTGTTGCTAAGTGTATGGTATGTCAGCGTGTGAAGGTTGAGCATCAGTTTCCTTCCAGTTTGTTGCAACCGTTGAAGATACCGGAGTGGAAATGGGAGAGAATCACCATGGATTTTATGTATCATTGACACCAACTAAAAAGGATTCCATTTGGGTGATTGTGGATCGGTTTACGAAGTGTGCACATTTTGTACCAATGCATACGACATATGCTTTGGATAAGCTGGTTGAGTTATACATTGCTGAGATTATGCGTTTGCGGGGTACCTAAGTGTATCGTTTCGAATAGGATCTGAGGTTTATAACGAGGTTTTGGGAATGTTTGCATCAGGCTTTGGGTACACGGTTGAGTTTTAGTACTTCGTATCATCCTCAAACAGATGGTCAATCTGAACGTGTGATTCAGGTTTTGGAAGATATGTTAAGATGTTGTATAATAGAGTTTCAACGAACCTAGGAGAGGCAATTACCTTTGGTGGAGTTTACCTATAATAATAGCTATCAAACGAGTATACAAATGGCACCGTATAAAGCTTTGTATGGTAGGAAGCGTCGTACGCCCTTGAGTTGGGCTGAGGCAGGGGAAAATATGTTTCCTTGCTGGAGGTGTTGAAGAATAAAAATAAGAAAGTGAACCTCATTTACGGTCGTTTGAAAGAGGCCTCGAATCTTCAAAAGTCCTATGCAGATTTGAAGCATAGAGAGTTTGAGTTTATGGTTAGTGATCGGGTGTTCTTGAAAGTGTTGCCTTGGAATAAGGTGATGAGGTTTGGATGTGAAGGTAAGCTTAGTCCGAGGTTTATTGGACCATATGAGGTTGTGGAGTGTGTTGGTCATGTTTCTTACCGTTTGAGGTTACCTCCTGAGTTGGTGAAGATTCATTATGTGTTTTATGTGTCGATGTTGCAGAGGTATCGGTCGTATCCATCGCATGTTATGCCGATGAAGGATATAGAGTTGCAACTAAATTTTTCCTATGATGAAGAACCAGTAAAGATCCTTGATACCAACAATAAAGTTCTCTGTGATAAGACGGTTGAGCTTGTAAAGGTGTTGTGGCAACATCGATGAGTTGAAGAGGCCACATGGGAAAGCAAAGTGGACATGTTAAAGCAATTTCCGCATTTGTTTCTTCAAGTAAAATTTCAAGGACAAAATTTCCTAAGTGAGGGAGAGTTGTAACGCCTCAGTTTTGGGCCTAGTGGTTTTGGGCTAGATTAGATGGTTCGGTGGACCGTATTAGAGATTTGAGTCAGTTTCGGGATTAGATATTTTTATGCGAGATAAAAATTATGGAAAATGGTTTAAATACTTTATTTATTATATAATAATTTTTGGTAAAGTCAGTTTTGGAAAATAATGGTTGCTGGAGGTATAAAAATGTTATGATATGGTTTTTAGATATCAATTGATACTAATTGATGATTGGAAGTGTTAGGTTTTGGCTGGGTTAAGTTTGGAGATCAATCGATGCTGTTTTCAATTGTTTCGGTTAGACGTTTGATATTTTTTTAGCAAGGCAATGTTGAGGAATTACTTGCTAGAGTTTTGAATACATTATGATGCATTTATCCTCTGTTGTAATGTGGTTTAAATAGGGGAGAATGTTTCGGAAGCTACCGGTGAAGCTTTGGAGGCTTCGGATGCTTGATTTCGCGTCAACAAAACAAGTTTCATGTTTCGGTGAGTGAGAACGAAACCTACAGCTTTTAAAAGGGTTTGAAGATGGTTTGGGAACTTATATTTGAGCTTAAAATGCTTGTCTAAGTTCAGAAGTTAGTATAAAGTGGTTTTCTCTCGGTCATGCTATTATGAAATGGTTTTTATGCACTTGGTTTTGATTACATGATATCTATTGTTTAAGCATGTTTAAAGTATGTGAAATATTGATTTTAATCATGAAATGATGAATGATGCACATGGTAAGTGATCCTTGTAAGTATATGATTTATACTTGTGTTTAAAGCATGTTTTGATACTTTGGAAAATGGTTTAATGTTGATTCTTTTGAAAACAATGAGGTATGTGATTAAAATAAATTATATTGGCAAGTGATATGGTTTAAAAATATTATCGGATATAGTTAGCCGGCTATAGGATTGAGTGCACTATAAATAAGTCGCCTTGGATGTCGATGAGGTTGTGGTCCCGTCTCTATCCAAGTACCCTAACGATCGAGGAGGTTGTAGACTCGTCTCTTGTTAGTGGGTTAAGCATCTAACTGATGGTTGGGGTTGTTGTCCCCGAGGGGTTGTTGTCCCCGTGGTTGTGATTGTACCGTTATTCCGGTTATGAAGGCTTGAAGTGTCGAGAGGACACTTGTTGAATATGTGTATCTGATATGGTATTTTGGAAAAGAAACTTGGTTAATGATCACTCGTAAGCCAATATAATTGTTTATGTATCATGTGTTTTATAATGGGATTTATACATGTTTCTCTTTAAGCTTTGCATATGGTATGTTATGCATGGGAAGCCTTAAATTGAGGTTAGCAAAGTGATTTGCTGTTGGTTTATGATACATGTTGCATATGGTTTAATATGCTGGTTTCTGAAAGGTTTAAGTGCATGGTTTTCAAAGCATGTTGGTTTAAATGATGATTTAAACGTGGATTGAAATGAGATTTCAATGTGGTTTTGAAACTAGTTTTAAATGCATTGACGATGTGTTGTTTTGAGCACTCCTCACTAAGCCTTGTGTGCTTACGCTCTCTTTTTCCATCAATGCAGAGATTTAAAGGTTTGAAGGCAACGTGGAAGCAAGGGATCAAGAAAGACTTCGTTGTTGAAAGTATGTTTTCGTATTAGACTATACGTAATAAGGGCAATGAGGTTTTCGTTGTCTTTTGGGAGGTGTTTGGGTTACACTCCTTGTTTGAGCAAGTTTTTGGTGTTGGTTAAAAGTTGTAAATGGCCTTTATATGCTTGTTTTTCATGTAAATAGCTTTTTGAGGTTTGAATGGTTGTTTGCATAGGAAGCATGCCTCTAGAATGCATTTTTCATGAAGGTTTATATTTGATGCTTGATTTGGTGATAGAAGTCTATGTATTCATGTTTTAAAAGGTTGTGCTTATGCTAATGGCATGATAGAACGGTTTCGGATGAATCCTTGTATGTAAAAGTTGAGAAAAATGCCATTACAGGCCCAGATGTATCAAAACACGGACTCTGTTTTGATACGAGTAGCCTTTTCCAGCCCAGGCGTTTCGATACACCCAAACCCGTTTCGATACGGTTTGCCTATTTTGGGCTTGGTGGGATTTTCAATCTGGGAAGCTTACTGGAGAAAAACGTATCGATACGAGTTCCCCCTGTACTGAAACGCCTAGTCGTTTTGTTAGTTAAAGGAATCTGTAAGTTTGTCTTTGTTACGTTTTAGTCTATGCTTATTAAGCATGCAATTGGATGAGTTTGGATGATCAATTTGAGCTGAAATTTAACATGGGAGCATAAAACCTGACTAATTGAATATTGGTAACTTCAATTTCACCTTAAGTCCCTGGAATTTGTTAGATTTTTAATTTGGTCCCTAATTGCAAATTGGAGCAATTGGATGTCAATTTGACGCCCGATTGAGTTGAGATCCCACCTGCTGCTTGTAAGTGCACATAGGTTAATAATTTTGCATCTATATAAGATATAAAAAATGGTCGTTTATCGAGGCGAACCATCACGTGTTTTCTTTAGTAAACCCCGTGTAACTCGTTCGGTTCGGTATTACGACTAGGCCGGGTCGAGGGGGTTACAGTAAGATACAATGGTAAAATGAATTCCGACTAAGTATCTATAAGACTTAGCTAAGTATAACTAAGATTAACCTAAATGTTATTACTATATGCTTGATTACAGTGCTTTCTCATTGATTAATGTTTGTTTTATTATGGAACACTACCTCACTTAGGTTATATAAGCCTAATGCATTCATTGTCATGCATTTACAGGATTTGGGCATCTTTGAACTTGATTGTTCTTGAAGATTGCAAGTCATTTGTAAAAGCTTTAACTTAGAATTGATTTTTACCTTAAGCAACTCCTAGAATGGTAGCACATTGCATTTGTATTGACTATAAAATTTAAGGGTTTTATTTGTTTAGTGAGCTTTTGTTTTGTAAATGGCTATCCTAAATGATCATCTCGGTGATTGTTATGTGTATAAGATGTTTAAATTTATTAGCTGGTCATGGCAAGATTTTATGCATATTATAGATCATGCTTAAGTAACTAAATCTGGTTATGGGTTAATTATGAAAAGGCATACAGGACATAAGTACTTGTTTATGTGGTTAAAAATATTCTTGCGATGACAATTAGATGATGAATGTTCTTAAATAGGAATGCATGATTTAGATTATGGATGTTAAGGATAGCTTATGTTAGAATGACCTTAAAAGAAACATATCTTGTTCGAATTGACTAGAATAAGTGTTATGATATAGTTTTAAAAAAAAACTCATAAGTCTTATCGTACTTTGAATAAATTGATAAGTTAAAGGAGAAAAAAATGGTAAGCCTACCTTGAATTTTGGAGGCTCTATATTTTGGTTACAAATTTCTGGATTGTGTTTTCTATGACACCTTCGATTTCAGTTTTCTTCTAAACCGAGTTAAGGGTGTTACGGTTTGCCATAACAAATCTACAACAAGAAAATATGATTTATAAGTACCTTTTATCATGTTTATAAAGTAATAACATCCCCACTATTAAAAACCCTCAAAATTGAAAAACTTACTAAAAAGTATTTCTAGTGGGTATGGATCCATATTTCATATCATCCTAAGTCAACTTTGGCTTTACTCCTAGAATTCAATTATTTAGGTAAGCAAGACTTGCTAATTACATCTCATGTAATTCCTATATTTGGTGAACAACTATTGTTCCTAATCATCTCATGATTATCCAAATCATTAGCCTTTAGGTTTCTAATCTCATTAGGACAACCTAGTTTAACCAATACTACAACCAATGAATATCATTTGATTATTCTTTGAGTTTAACCAAGATAGATATGAGTAATTTGCTTTAGCAGAACCTACATAGTACCGATCGAGGTTTTAATGAGGGCTTAATATTGGATGGCTATTAATTAAATATGGAGGGTTTTGTAAAATTAATCTTACTATTCAACTATGATCTAATCAGTTACCATCATGTTAAAAACATACATTGCATCACATACATGTAAAGTAGTAAATATAAATGCAATGGTTATAGCCCGTAAAACTAAGGTGGCCCATCTCAAGCCAATGGGAGAACAAAAATAAATTAAAGATAGAACTTTGCTTCTCAAGCATCTAATCTATCTTTGATCAGCCTATCATTTTGCTCATTTGATCTACGTTTTCTCTGTAAATATTATAATTCTTCAGAAACTCGTTTTACATATGAGGGAGTAAGATGAGAAGAGAATTACAATAGAAGAAAGAAAGGCATAACACGCAGGTCGTATTTATGAAATATAAAACCAAAGTAAATGGGCTTTTAGGCTATAACCATGCATTTCAAACATCGTGCATAACAGACATAACAACGACGCGGTTTGTTATTGAGGTCTTACCAGATTGTTCTTATGCAGGGGTCAACAGGCGAAGCCCCTTGCAGGGATTTAAGGGGGTGGAGCCCCTTACGAGGTCAAGGGACTCCACCCCTTGCGTTCATGTAACGTTAGCAGTAATATCTAGAACAATTCTAATATTACAAGCAATGAGTGGCATCTAACAATACATCATTGCTACCTAAGTTACAGGAAGTCGTGGTTAACCTCTTCGTTATTAACTCTTTTCATGTATTACATCATTTTTGTCCTTATATCTAGATCGGACACAAGTCATGGAATAGTCACACTTGTATAGTTCATCTAATATTTCTTGATATCTTGAGTAGACTATTATAAACGAATAACTATGATATCTCATATCAATTTATTCGAGCATGGCCATGCATTTCCAGTCTTACTCAATCAAGTGGCCTATTATATTACTCCTATTATGTATGAGGGACAAATCCTATCTTGATCAACCATATTCTGCTACATAGATTGCGATATATCCAATATCAGTCTTTATAGTGTAGTCAGTTACGACACACGTTTGACTGTATCAAAATATGTCACTCACAATGTTGAAATAATGATGATCTCAAGTCTGAGGATCATACATGTAGTTATCACTACGAGCAATGTTGTGCCTGTCACATAATAATCCAAGAAATATGCTCATAGTGGATCAGTCCAGTATGTCGTTCCCTAACACATACTTATGTATTGATTTTGAAATCTCCATGTCAATGACAACACTTTGTCATCAATCAACTACATATTAGCCTTAATATATTATTTTTGTCCATGCCCACAATAATACTCGACTAAGGACATTCAAGAATAACTATATTATTCTAAGGACTTTATTATAATTCAATTTATTTATAAAAGCACAGAATAAGACTGAAATAATAATAACAGCTTTATATTCATAAACAAGATAAAATAAGTATGTCTTTTACAACCATCTTACGATTGGCCTTTGGGCATACTCCAACAGTTTCCCATATAGGGCGATCAAGGATTTCAAGTAATGGTCATGTAAGGGAGTATCGATACCAGCTTCATGCGGTACCAGTACTTGTTTCTTTCGGTATCGATATTGATCGGCCATCATCGATACCCGTGTGATTTATATGATCAAGCTTCATGTTGAGGATTAGTTAGTTTTGGAAGCCGTGAGGAGTATCAATTGCTCATTTTTTAAGTGGGCTCAAGTTTATGATTGAAGTTAGGTTGAGTGATTTTCGATGGACTTTGAGATCTTATTGTGGGTGTTTTAGAGAAAGACGTGTCGATGGAAAAGATTATTCTTATATGGTATAGTGGTCAGAATACAACAAATTTTGAGAGTGACAATTTGTGCGTAACTCTTGTGGCGCGTTTTGGGAGACAGTGTTGAGTCTTGTGTTCGAGATAGTGATAAGTGGTTGACTTGCCACCAGTTGGGAGTCTGGCATTGAGGTTGTCAGAGTTGTGATGATGTTTGGATATTCTTTAGTGGAAATTAAATGAATAATCGTGGATCTTGTGAAGGATTGGTGGATACACAGTTTCGATGGGATTTCTTTGAGTAATGGTATTTTCTTTGGTAAGTATTGTTATTTATTTTCGGTAAATGTGAGATCTAGATGGAAAGTCTACTTGGTTTGGTTTTGAGTAGAGTTGTACGACACTATGGTGTGTACATGCTACCTTTTGGGTACAAGATTCGAGGGTTGTGTTGGAACCTTATCCCTTGATGGTATTTTCATGCGATGATAGATCTGAGTGTTGGTATTGATGAAGTGTTCGCCAGACACGTGATAGTTTGAAGTTTGAGACTCATGCATAAGCCAATTTTTTGGGGGTCGCTTTAGTTGCTGATATGAGTTATAATATCGAGGTTAAGATAAGTGCTTGAGGCAAGTTGAGACACTGTTAGTTTTCAAAAGTCTTACACCGGGCAAAGTGATGATAATGATAAAAGATGACATTAGGTTGAGGTAAGTGCTTAAGGCAAGTTGACTCTTGCCACGTGATAGTCTTGCACCGGGAAAAGTAATGATAATAAAGAATTGGACATGGGCTTTGGGCCTTTATTTAATGGCTTTATCCAAGTTGGAAGAAAGGATGTGGTTGGTGGTGTTTGAATTTTAAATATGTGTGGGTGGTTGGAAAAAGGGATAATGTTTTTATGAAGAGAGAGAAAATAGAAAAAGTGGGGGTTGTGTTGGAGAAACGAAAAAGAGAGAAAGTGAATAAGTGAGGAAGAGGGACTTTCAAGCCTTGTCTCACCATTGTCCATGCCACCGTGGCGCTCACCGCCACTGTCATAGGGTAGATCTCACCGAGATGCTTCTGCCAGTAGTCATCACATCACTCACTAGGGAGGAGCTCTGAAAGATTCGAAGATGATGGAAAAAGACCTTCCAGTGCTCATTGCTGTGAGCTATTGCCACAATTGTGACCGTCATTGCCTGAAATGTCAATCTAGAGCTCGTCGTGTACGTCTGACCATTGGGAGCCGCCGCACGCGCCCCCATGCTCTACCTCTACGCGTGGGCGAGGCGCAGCTTCAGTGGGCAACTGAAACTGGCTTAAGCCAAGCTGTTAGGCTCAAGCCATTGGGCCAGCAGGTTGAGCCGGCCTGTTTAAGCCGACCTAAGCTGAGCTGCAGTCAAGCCGTGAGTCGGGTTGACCAACCAAGCCTTTAGCCGCATTGACAGTGCTGCCATCGCTGTTGACTGGCATTGACTTTTTTAGGGGACCCTACCTGAAGGTTTCTCGATGTTTCAGATCCAATGTCATAGTTTGTTTCGCCGAATACGAACCCGGTAAGCTTTTTTACGCATTTGACCCTTCGAATTTATTAAAGCATGTGATTAAGTGGTGTTTATGGTATTAATTGGTATGCAAGGATTTTTAGGATCGAATATAAGATCGAATGGAATATTTATGAAGCTTGGATGAGGATTTTAGCAATATCAGCTTAAGGTTAGTACACCTCAAACTCTTATTGCTTCATGAGCATCATAAATGTGATTGTCTTACGTGTTAGTACCTGCAAATATGTAGATGATTAATAAGCATGACTAGAGACTCAATATTTATGAGATGCTTGATAGTGTTACAGATATGATGGGACTCGTGAAGACTTTAGAGATTGTGTAGAGTCGTTTAAGATGCTCGTATGATTAATTGATGATTGTTTGATTGATCGAGATAAATGTGATGCTTTGTATACTTGTTGGAATAATTTTGGCATGTTCGATAGAAATTACACTTAATGGATTGATAATCAATAATATTCGAATAAATGATTATGAAGTCGATAATTAATGTTAATTGAACGAATGTGTTAGTAAACAAACCCTAAAAACTTTCATAAGCTTTAGGGAATGAATAAATATCTTAATATCGTCATTCAAGGATATTGTCATAACTCGTTAGTAGGGCATCAGTACGAGCTTTGGTCGTACCTGTACGCGTTTAGGGGCGTATCGGTACGGGTCAACCCATACCAGTACTTGTGAGAATCTAAGATTCTTAGTAAGCAGTTTTTATATTGGTACGCATGTAAGTATCAATACCTGAGGGTACCGTATCGATACTCATGTACGAGTATTGGTACCCGATATGATAAATAATCTCTAAATGCAATTTAAGGATGGAAATGGATGTGAACATTAATAATTAAACTATGCATTAATAAACGAGATAATGAGGATTAATGGAGGTAATAAATGAGATTAATTATATACTTCTCCATAAGTTATTAATCACTTGGTAATGTAAAATAAATGATGTATTGACGTTTAACAATGATATGGAGATCATTGGGATCACGTTGCTTGTATGTTGGGTAGACATTTGATTGATTGAGCCTTCTTGAATGATAGGATTCGTATACCCAGTAGAAGAGTATTGTAACACCATGGTTAGAGATGCCGAATGGAGGTTACCAATGCTATATGACCCGGGCCTCATTCGAAGATACTCGATGGGAGATTCTGAGTATGGGTGTATGTTTTGATGCTAGGTGACTCGGCCTCACCTAGTGTGTAGGTGCTCGAAGGAGGATTCTAAGCAAGGGTGTATATTCCAATGCTATGTGACTCGGCCTCACCCGAAGTGTATGTATTGATGCTATATGACCCATCCTCACTCTAGATTTATTGTTGTTGTTGATATGTGTTTTTGCCTAGATGATCTATTGAGATATCGGGCTTGCTTGGGCCTTGTGTCTTATGTTTGATGATTGCTTTGATGAGAGCAGGTGTTTAGACGACTAGTGGTAGCGCCACATGTTTATTTATCTCTTCTTTTTTGCTCGTACTAGCTTGCATGCTTATGTTTATAATTAGCATAAAATATAGTAGAGTAGATGTGGTGACCTCTAGAGTATGATACTTGTATTTAGTGGGTTGTGTATTCATAGGACCTTACGTGTTGGAGTTTAAAAATCTTTATATTTGAAATTGTATTTATCAAGTCAAATATTTAACTGTTTTTATTTAATCGGAGCTCTATTGTATCGTTTGAATCATTTATATATATAATTTAAATCATCGGCTTTAAATGTTTTTGGAAAGTATTTCAATTGGGCTAAACCAATTTGAGTAATTTTATGGAGTTTAGGTTAGGCTTGAGGCCCAAATATGACATTTGTGCCGAGGGTGTTACAAGGTCATATGAGGAAGGACTGTCTAGTTATGGATGATGGTACACATGCTCAGTCTCATAGGTTGACTTCTTCCCAGCTTGGTCAAGTTTCTACGAGAGACAGTGTTAGGGCGTCACCTAAGTATCAAGGTAGAGATCATGTAAGATCCACCATCAGAGTAGACGATCGAGCTGTTGCTAGACAGTCTATCATTCAGGCTAGAGAATATAGTTTTGCCACCGGTGATATGTTAAGTACATATGTTTTATTTTGGTTTTAAGTTGTTGCATTGATGGAAATTTGATCTCTCGTTCGTATAATGGTTTTTGTTCTGGTTGGATAAGTGTTGTGGTAAGCTCTAGAGGTTGATGTTAGATTGATTAGTTTGTTAGTTTTGTAAGTTCTTTTAGGTAATATTCTTATCGTGGGTGGTAAGTGGGGATGGAGATTAACAGTCCTCGTAGGCTTGTTAGGTTTACTCTCCCCCTAGTTGGTAGATGTTACTCTTGGTGTAGGTTGGTCGTGTGGGTTTGATGTATGCCTTGGTTTTTGAGCGAGAGTCTTGAAGTTTCAGGGTTTGAGATGAACTAGATTGTTGGTAATATGCGCGAGGAACCATTACATTTCTAGCGTGAAGGTCGTGTTCATGTGATGTCTATTCAAAGATAGTCTTATAGGTTACAAGATGTTCTTAGCTCGCGTAGTGGATATGAGGGGTTGAGAGCTTGAGGCTTTAGAGTCACGGACGTTTAAGAGGTTGTTTAAATGCTCCACGAGGAATAAGCGGGCTTACCTATTGATCATGGATTAAAACCCATGATAGAGGTAACGTCGAGTTCAATGTTAGTGTCTATCACGTTGTGGTATGGCACCGGTTGAACTTTTAGAGTAAGGACTCATTTGTAAAAGTGAGTGAATACGGGTGCCGTCGCCAAGTGGTTCACCTTGGGATGTACTCGTGTTGTTATAGAAAAGAGTGGTGGCGTTGGATGGTTTGAGCCCACGTGTAATGGTGAATGACCATTACCTATTTCTTGGGGTTGAAGATCTTGTAATTTGTTGAAGGGTTTTGAGGTTTTTGTATGACCGTTCAGAATTTGGGTATCGTAAGTGGATGTTAAAGGGAAGTCGTGATAAAGATTGCGTTCATGTGATGTTTGGACTCTAAGGATCAGTCGTGAAGTAGGTTGGACTCACAAGTGTGTCGATATGATCTTGGGTTCGATGTTTTGAGTGGTTGCTCTACCGAGTTTTTGAGTTGGGTTTTCTACATGTATGGTAAAATAGTGTGAAGATTATCAGAGTGGTACAGCAGAAATATGAGTTATCGGCTATGGTTATGTGGAACCGAGATTCTTGTGTTGCAATAGATCTTGTTGAAATAACCATTTGAAAATCTTTGAGGGCTTGTTAGGGTTTCCGTACAACTATTCATTGGAATTAAGTGGTTGGGTTGGAAGAGAATGTTCAGACCTCCAAAGATAGTTGAGTGAGTTTTGGGTCTCTAGTAAGAATTTGTAAACGTCAACGATTTTACTCGAATCTAGTGTTCGAGTAGTGAAATCGCATGACCATGAGTTAGCCTTCGTTCGAGTTTAGGGTAAGTTCTTGTAAGTGAAGTGCTAAGTCCCGTCTTGGTTGGCCACGCCAAGAATAAGGGTTGTTAATTCAAGATAGGTTGATGGTGAATTTTCAAATGTCAGGGTTTTGCACGTTCTCAAAATGTTGGGTCATAGTGTTAATATCAGACAAAGAGGTGTTTGTAGTAGTATACCTTTGGGAGATGTCATGTTCTGGGCATAGATGAGGTTTGAGTTCAAGAATTTTGAACCAAGATGACGGTAGAGAGGATTGCTAGCCAAGATTAAACTTATCTAAAGCGAGTTCTGTGGGTTGATACTTGGATAGTATCATTTGAGTCTATCCTATGTTGTTCGGTTTTAGGGTTTGTTGTGAGTGTTGTTGGTTGTTGAGAATAAATCATTGGAGATTCATGAGAGAAGTGTTAATGAGTCTAGTGTTTTGGGTTTTGGCTAAGAAGTTACGGGGAGAAATCTCCAGTTTGAGGTGAGCGTATGCGAGTTGTGTAATCGTTGAATATGAGTTGGTTGCATCTTCTCCCTTCGTTTAATTTCGAGGACAAAATTTCTTTTTAGGATGAGAGAGTTGTAACAACCCAACTTTTTGAGTCAACAATTTAGGCGTTGACCTGGGTTATTGACTTTTGTGTTGATTGGAGTAATTGGACCTATTAGGCCAAGTTTGGGCCTAATTGGATGATAATTGGGTTGTTGGGTTTGATGAGTGACCATTTTGTAAAAATATGAAAGTTTAAGGGTTTATTTTATGTTTATGCGCATTTTTAAATGGATGTGGCTGATCACCCCTTTTTACTTGGGTCTTTCATGTGGAAAGAGAAAAGAAAAGGGAGATCACCTTTTTCCTCTTCATCTTTCTTCTCCCACACATCCCACCATTTTCAAGCTTGGTTTTAAAACTAAAAATCCCACCTTTAGGCATCAATTCTTCCACCCAACGTCTATGATTCAAGTATGTTAATCTCCCCATCAAGAGCTTTAAGAAAAGCATAATATCGAGGTAAGAATGTAAGGTTTTCAAAAATAGGTTTTTGGAATATTTAAGCTTGGAAAGAATTATGTAGTTATTATTTTGTTCTAAAGGTTGTATTTTCGTATTTAATCTCCTTCTTCATGCTAAACTAATCTTTGGTTCAAATTTCTTGTTTGTATGGCAAGAGAATGGGGTTTGAGGACTTTTACAAGCTTGAGACAAGGGGAGAGTCCAAGGGGGCTAGTGTAAGAGCTAATTTTGGGTTTCTTGCTTAAGGTCAGTAGATTTCTGAGTCCTTTGATTCTTGAATATCATAAAGTAATTGTCTTGCTTGATTTGTGGTTAAGATTGCTAGTTTTGGTGTAAAGGTAGCTTAAAGCCTTGTTAATGGTAAATCTCATATTTAATGTTAGTAAGGTGTAAAATGGTAGTAAACCATACTAAATAACTCACATAATATGTAGGTTTAAGATAAGGGGTTAAAGGTTACGTTTTGGGGGCTTGGGAAGTGATTTCTCGAGCCTAGGAAGCCATTTTTAGGCTTCGGTATCGGTACACGGGGAGCCCGTACCAATACCTTGTGTTATTTGTGATGAACACAAGCGAGTTTAGAAGGGCGTATCGGTACGCCTAAGGAGGGTATCGATACCCCAAGCTTTACCCATAGTACGTACGTATGTACGTATGTACATATCTCGATAGGCTATATGACCTCGAGTACGGTAAAGCTTGTGGATTATGTAAGATTTCTTGTAGACTTGTTGTTGCCTTGAGATAGGTGATCTAAGAACTCTAGTTTGTAGTCTAGATGATAGCTCATAGATAGTAAAGTCTTATCTATGCTCTCCAAACTATTTTATCTTGCATGCTTATTTTATGATAATCACGAATGTGGTAGAGTAGAAATGTACCACTGAGCTTTGTTAGCTCAGCATGCGGATGTGTGGTTTTTCCATGTGTAGGTTGATAGGTTATCTTTTGGAGGAGCACGTCGGCAAGGATTTTCCAGCACCGCATTCGCTTCAGAGTACAGTACTTGTTATTTTAGTTTGGGCTAATGTATTCGTAGGACCTTACCACTATTGAGTCTGTAACTCTATTTGAAATATTATTTTAGTATACGGTGTTTTAAACTTGGAGCTCATGTTTTGTAAACTTAATTTTAATATTTATTTCCCTTCATGGATTTATGAATGTTTAATGCTTTAAATTGATGGCTAAACTTATGATTTTAAATTAGAAATTTGATGGGTTGGGTTGTGGGTGACCCGAATGTAGTACTTTGGATTGGGATCGGGATCGGGGTGTTACATAAGTATTAATAAGGGTTAAACTTGTCATTTTAAATCCAAACAAGATTTTCAACCCCAAAAGCTAAAAAAATATAACTTTTGAGTTTAGGTCAATAATTACTTTTGTTTCTAACAAAAGTGATTTTAGGTGTAAAAGTGATTTTGGCCCTCCAAACTCAATCAAAAACAGGGTCTTAATTAAACTTTTGTCACACGTTACATGGTGTAATGACAATTTGTGACGATAAAACCTATGCATTTTTATCAATTTGACCTTAATTAAAAATAATTTAATAAATTTAATCTTTCATATTAAAAATTGACATTTTACCCTCCTATCACACTCTTTGACCATTTGTCACGCTTTTATGTTATTGTGTCTCAACTCAATAATCGACATTTGTAATAGCTCGACAGACATAACAACTTCACTAATATATAACAAACAAATTGATGGAATAGACTCATTATGACCTTAACGATTCCTACAGTCACTTCACTAATGAAATTTCAAATATGAATGGTTAAATTTATTATGCGAAGTTGTTTGTTTCAATTTTAATGGTATAATGATATGTTTGTCACATAATTTTAATTAAGTGACTAAATTATTGTTTTTATAAGCAAAATGGCTTAGTTGTTACTAAACCTATAATTAAGTGACATTTACTGTATTATTCTCTTTTTAACAATCTTTATTCCTAATCAAATCCACACACACTTTATAAATATTGCGAATTCAATGTTATAATTAAAAATACCATATTCAATAAAAATAAATATCCAGTGAGAATAAATAGGATGAAAAAGAATACTAAAATTGTAAAATTAGTACTTTTACGTAATTATATTAGCAACAAACATTAAATACACTGCTAAATTTTTCTAAATATATCTTACCAAATTCATTTGATAGATATCTCTTTCTTGTTTATTGTGTTTGCAAAGAATAGAATTTATATGATTTTTTTACCCTTTTATATGTCTCACCAAATTATTAATACACTTGACATAAAATCATTAGTGAGCATATAAAAGAGCATAGGAAAGGATCAGACGAATTTTGTTTATCTATAAAGTATACCAATAATCACTAAGCTCTGAAAAAATTGTTTAGGTCATCAACCTTTCAAACAACCAATAAATTCATCAAATTATTATAAAATGGTTACTCGGCGTTATAAAATAGTATAACAAGTCAATTAATTTATGGACAATTTTATAACATATTGATAAATTTTAATGATTTTTCTAACAATTTAATAAATTTAATAACAATTGTTGAGACATTTAATTTTGATATAACTTAAAAGAAAAATGTGTTTGGACTTAAACTAATTTGCAAAAATATTTCAAAAGTCTATAAACTTGAAAATATGTTTGAAATATTTTCAAATCTTTTTGGCATGTTTTAAATGATTTTAAATTGCCCAAGTGTCAAAAACATGCACGGTGTACCGATACGGTTTGACTCGTACCAATACCCAGGGTTTTCGTACTGGTACGGTTTTGTGTGTACCGATATGACCTTTTGATCCCTAAGTTTTCCAAATTTTAGTAGCCATTTGGCGTACCGATACGACCTTAGTCGTACCTATACCCTAGGGTGCGTATCGATACCTTTGTATCAAGTACCGATACTCAGTGTATCAATTGCTCTAACAGCTCTTTCCTCTTTGAGACGGGTATTGATACTGGTCCCCGCATACCTATACCGACAAGCCCATAACTGCATTTATGGCTAGAATTTATGTTTCCAACAGTTCTTAACAACCCCCAACGGCTAGTAATGGACATGAAGCCATTAGAGGGATTAAAAGACCTCTCTAAGCATTCATGGAAAAACAAGAAACCAACTACCAACATGTAATTATAGAGAAAGTATTTTAGAGCTTAATTTTGACATATTTCTTTGTAGAACACACTTGTGAGCTCAATTGTCATATATGCTCAAGTGTTAGGTTTTGAGTGAGTGCTTAGAATTGCAAACATATCAGCCTTAAGAGGTTTTCCTAGTTTGTTCTTTTATTTTTCTTTGTAAGAGAGTTTCTCAAAGCTTTGGGGTATAAGCTTTGAGGTTGTAAGAGTTATCTCCTTGGGCCCAGGAAAAAGGAAAGAAATTCAATAGTAAATTTGGAAAAAATCTTAGTAGTGTGCTAAGGTAGTGGATATAGGCTTTGGTTAGAAAGTCGAACCAATATAAATCCTTGTGAAATTTTTTAATTTTCTATTACTTCTACCACTATCACTCAAAAATCAATTCACCCCCTCCCTGGCATTCGATTGATCGTTCGAACATCCCAACAACAATTTTACAAAATCAAGAATACCAAATTTGTTTTTCTATGAAACTAACAAATGTCTATATTATGTAAAGTGTTTGATTGAGTTGATATCTTCAATTAACTAGATCATTAGTTCTAAAATTACAGAAAATACACTTATTTTAAATTATAATAAATATTTTATTATAAGGGTATTTTTGTTTTCCCGTTATTTTATATAATATTAAAAATAATGAAAACCTAAAATTGATTTTTGAGGATTAAAAACATGACTAATGATCGGGTCGGTCTATCGTATGATGTGTTAAGTAAAGCCAGAGTTTAAATTATGATAACGTTAATGGATCAAACTAAATTTGAAAAATCACCTTCATAAATAGATTTTATATCCGATCACAATAAACGACTAATAAATCAGATGTTGATTATTATAAACAAGTATATAAACTAATATTTTATATGCAAATTCTTTCCACGTCATATCATACCACATTTATTAATTATTAAAAAATAAATAATTTGTTAATTCAATTTTAAAGTCCTAACGGGAGAGAGGGTGTTGTTCATTATAAAAGACTTGTATTCAAGTAGTTTTATCTGCAAGACATATATGATTATCAAATAGTTAAAAACATATTAAACATATACTACTTTGTAATCAATTCAAGGCTATTAAAAATAAATAGTTTAATGATCCAATTATGAAGCCCAAACCCATCAGACCTTTTCTCAATGCTCACTCGTAACGTGTATATAAACTACATGTTGGGACTTTGACGACCCAAAGCTCAAAAGCTCAATCGAGCATCTATAACGTATATAGACATGTAAATGAATCGAACGAACACGAATAGGGATGTATTTATGTTCGTTCGTTTAACTTTAATCGAATAAATGAATGAACACGAACATAAACGAACACAAAATTTCTTATTTGTATATATTAAATTATATTCAGTCAAATATCCTTGTATTTAACGGTTTGGTGAAACCTCTGTATCAACTATCAGCTAAAATCTTTATATATTTTTTATATTTTAAATTATATTTTTATTTGAAGTTTCTTAATATTTTAAACTTAAACCCTTAATGAATGAATATATTTTTAAAAATATTTTTAAATTATATTTTTTATATTTTAAATTATATTTTTATTTGAAGTTTCTTAATATTTTTACTCTAAAACTAAGTTTAAATCCCTAAAATCTGTATATGTTTGTATTATATACTTTTAAGTTTTAAGTTTAAAATTTTTTAAAAATATTTTTGTGTTTAATATGTGATTTTTTAAAATTTTAGAATTAAAAAATAAAAAAAATATGAACCGAATACCCGGTACCCGATTTTTCGGGTATCCGGATGTGATGGGTTGGGACACGGGCTGAGCAATGAGATACCCGACAATGCCCACCCCTATTAATATGAATTAAATTTGAAAATTAAATTTTTAATATAGAATTACTAAACATATTTGAAGGATCTATATATTATTATTTTTATTTATATAATTTTTAATATAATTTGATTAATTATTAAGTTTAAATGATATTTTAAAACATTTGTATTAATCTCATATATTTGAAGGGAAAACAATTATTCAAATTATATATGATAATATGTTTTACTTCAAAAGTACACATGAGTTATTTAAATACAATATAAATGTATGAGAATAAAGAAAATAAAAACAAAAAGTATTAGCTTACAAATGCCACCATGTAAATTTAGGTTATTTTGATACTTTTTATAATTACCAAGGATATACGAGTTTTTACTACTCTTATAAAACTCCTTTTAATATCTTTTTCAATTTGAGAGGTTTCACCAAACCGTTGTTACAATATTTTGTTTACCAAATATCTAAATTAGCATATTTGACTGGTCAAGCCTCAAAAAATAGTTCAAATCTCTTATTTTAACTCAGAATGGTATTTATAAAAAAAGACTATCGTTTTAACTAATAAAAAAACGCTGTGGTTCGAAGTGCTAAAATACAAGGATCAAAGTGATAATTAAATCAAACAAATATTTTGATAAAAAAGTCAAACAAATATTTTTAACCTCTCCATTACTCTAAACGAACAAAATTTACATTTTGAATTTTTTTGTTTAATTTTAAAACTTCTTATAAATTTTATATTTGCCATAGGTAACAGATTATTTTGGAAAATTAATTTTTAAATACATGTTTGGTATATTTCAATTTAATTATATTAAAAATAAAAAAAGTCAACTATAATAGTTTAGTTAACACAAAAATCTCTTTTTATTTGGCATAAACCATTGAATTTATCATGTGTTATTAGATTTGATAATTTACATTTTTCACATCATATCTATGTAAATAAATAGAATGTAAATGGCCAGATATATTGAAATTTTATTAAAAAATAAAGCCTACATTAAAAAATTGTGTCGATTATAAATCAAATAAGTAGTCCAGCAAAAAAGATAATGACATTCATCTTAAGAGATTTAAGTTCAAATTGCTTTATCTACAAGGTGTGCGCGCATTGTCAAAGCGTTAAGAATACCTATGAATAGATATTATCTTGTAATCACCAAGTGAACAGTATCTAGAAGAAGTGACAATAAACTTCTAATACATTCGAACAAAATATTACCTCGGTCCGTATAATATTATGTAAAACAGATTAAGATACATGTGTTTTCATAATTCATCTAATGAGATAAAACGTTATATCCATGAGAACACAACTATGTGTAATACCCTAATTTTACCCGGGTACCCTTATATAAACATATATTTCTCTATAAATAAAACTAAATAAATAAATAATATAAAACCCAAAAATATAATAAACAATCCATTCTAATGTCCATTTTACAACTCCAGGTGTCTCTTTTACAAGCCCGTTTACATGATAAAAATATCAAAGCCCAAATTCTTATTTTTACAATTTGCCAATTCATTTTTCTCCCAAATTGGATAAAACCAACCTAACAAACACACATTTAAAGAATATTCAGTTTTTCCCACCCAAATTTGTGTCTAAAGGGACATGTGGCAGCCTCTAATAGGTTCTTTAGCCTTCACTCGAATCTATGTTTCTTTGTAACACAGCTTGTCCATGACGTCATGGCTATGACATCATTCCTACATCAAATTCTGCCTATCCCTATATAAAGGAAGAGAGAGATTGTCAGAGTCATGATTAATACCTATAATAATGAGCCATTATTAAACTAATAAATAATAATAAATATATAAAAAAAACAAAGAAGAGAGTGTACTAGGAGTTGAACCGCCAACAACCGAGAAGACAACGGTCATCTGAATCGTCGCCGCAAAGTTGAATCATCGTCAGGGAATATCGATCATCGTCGGAGAGATTGGAACTCCGATTTTCATCACCGATGGGGTAAACAAATAATAAAAACAGTGAAGAAAATAGAGATGGTAGCCAAAAATATCGTTCGAGTAGCCAGTGATGCTTCGAACACGGCGGAGTTGAAAATGTGGGTACGAGTAGTTTTAGGCCTTAAGTCGGTGAAGACGGGTGGTTCTATCGACCAAGGAGTAGATCTAGGTACTTAGGGTTAAAAATCGTGATTTTTATGGTGATTTAGGGTTCTAGTGCGACGAAACACGGCAGTTGAAGCGAGGTTAGGGATGATCGGTGTTTGCTTGTGGCGGCCAGAGAACAATTAATAGTGATCGGAGTTCGGTGGATGAAGATCTGATGGCGGCGTGGACGACAGAGTTTGACCGGTGTTCATAGTGTTCATCCGGTTCTTGATGAACTCGAATGAACACCATGCTAAATAGAGGTTGTTTGATCTATTTTGCTAGGTTTATCTGGGCATGAGGAGTTTTTCTAGAGAGAGATGAGAGTGTTTATCAGAGGAGAGAGTGTGAGATTTCAAAAAAAAAGAAAATAAAAGAGCTAATTTTGCCGTTATATAGGCGTTACCCTCAGGCCTAGGAGCCCGCGCAAGCCCGCACCTAACTCCCACGAGCTTTAGATCGTAGCTCTTTTAGTTGCAACTCTTACATTTTAGCCCTTTTTTCTTTGTAAATTGGCTCTTCAATTTCGATAATAATTCACTTTGACCCTAATTTCCTTTGTTAATTATCTTGATTAATGTTTGATTAATGTATGGTTTTAAATATGGCATATAGTATATAGTTAGATAATTACATTCATTTAGGTATAATTGATAGAGCCTTAGATACTAGGTCCATTAATTAAGAATTAGATAATTAAAATAAGTGAGATCATTGAAGTAAATAAATGAGTATTAAATGAGAAACTTTTAAGTTCGAATTTGAATAGTGTCCCATTATAATGAGATGTTATTCAAGGGGGTTTTAAGTAGAATACTTGATACTCTTTTTAATTTAGAACATGAAATTAACTTAGTTAATTAAATTTGAGCCTTAATTAGGGTTAGAACTTAAATATTAAATTCACCATTTAAAATGGGAATATTGTTTAATTTAGGGTGTTAATATGAGTAGTGCTCAAGCAATTGAGTGTTATTTCATAGATGCCCTAAATTTAATAATATTTGTAGTCTTAAACAATAAATTAATTAAATTAGAGTCTTTTAAGTTAGAACTTAAAATCGACAAGACAATAACCGGACATGCATTCAAACCTTGTATGTTGGGATATATTTTTGAATGTGAATCTAGGTGCCCTAAAGTAACTGTGTGCTTCTAATTTCATCTTCATTCCAAAAAATATATTTCCTTATAAAAGGATATCTCCATTCGGAATTAAAATCCCTCCAATGATTATAGTTAAATTAAATTCAAATTATTATCTGAAATGCCAAAATGCCATGTAAAATTAAAAAGGTACCGATAATAGGCGTTCGTGAGGTGCTAATCTTTTCCTACACATAACCGACTCCCGAACCCAAATTTTAAAGAAACGAATCTCTGGTTGTTTTATGGTGTTCGGTCTACCAAAGTGACCGGTGGCGACTCCAAACATTTCTTTAAGATTAAATGAAAGAAAAATCAACTACAATTAATTAAATGAAAAACCTGATTTATTTAAAAAGCTAAAATTTCAAGGTAAAACGAATTAAAAGAGTCAAAACCCTAATTTCAAATATAATCGTCAGCTTATTTTCACACTACGGTCAATAAAAATAGTCGCGACACTATAAAATTGTCGGAATAATCTAAATTGACAAAATAACTCCCATAATAATTTTTTGTGGTACTTGATCGGGATGGTTATATAAAAATACATAAATTTTGATATCTTAAGTTTACATTTTTTTCATCTAAATTAAGTAATTGACATAAAGTCCAAATATTTTCTTAAAAAGTCTGAAATTAAACATTTGCATGGTTAGATAAGTTTTTCACTTAAAGAGAACAACAAATTACAACAAACCGCAAGCCGTCTCTTGGGAGCCGGCTTCACATACGTCTATTACCGAAAAGACCCTATTTAATAAACGCGACATCTCCCCATTCAAAGCACAACGAACCATGGGCATAATCGTCATTTGACTTAACCCAAAACTTTCATTGCCGATCAAAAAACACAGGTGGGCGCTTTCTCGACCTACATGGCCATGTACGAACTTTCCACTTTCGATTTTCCAGCTTCTCCAAACAAAAGTTACGTAAGCCAAAGCTTCGAATCTTCGTAATTTAAAAGAATCTCTAATTATTTGCTGAGAAAAAATATATGAAAACTACAGCCTCTCGCCATCGAATCTTCTCGTGATTCGTTTGAAGGTAGATTTTCTAACTCACATTATTTGATTGCATGCTCTAGGGTTTTGTTTTCTTGAAATTTGTTGATTTGTTTGATTGAATTTTTTAATTTCAGTTTATTTTTATAATGTTCATTGTGGTTTAGTTTTTTAGGGTTTTTATGCACAATTGTTTTTCAATCGTGGAGGTTCGATTAATGAAGTACGATTCAGATGTCAAATTGAGGAGTTACTTTATTGAATTTGATTTTTTTAAGCTTAGACTGCCTTTTACTGTGTGCAATAGAGCATTTTCATTTGACGAAGCTAGGTTTTGTTGATTAGTCGAACGATTAAGCAATAATTACTCTCCTTTTCCACCTTTTGTTGTTGCCTTGTGATTTAATTTTAGGTTGGATTTAATTGAAGTAAGGAAGTGAAGTTGAACGCAATTATATGTATCCCTGTCATGGTGAAGAAAGGGAGAAACATGAAAGCAATGTTGATTAGGAAACAATTAAAAATTTAAAATGGGAGTACTGCTTTTACTGTCTGCTATTTACAGAGATGTCCCTGCCAGTTGAAATCGAAGTAAGTTCTATTAGTTAAATAATTATTGGTTCTCTTATGTCTTAATTGGGCGAAATAGGTATTTGAACTATTGATTTAATATGTAGAATATTTTCAGCTGGAGCAGATAGTTAAACAGTGGCAGTGTGCTTGGTTCGAGTGTAACTAATGTGCAGGCTAACCTTTACATTCATTTATATTTATTTATTATCTATTTCAGTAGTTCTAATTTGCTAATAATGTGGTTTTAAACTTTTCTCCAGCACTACTCAGATTCTTGTCTGTGAGTGTGTATGTATAATTCATGATTTTGATAATGATGTGGTTGTTTTGCTACATGCTCTTCCATAAAAGATTTAGTGCACAGGCTGTTGATGGCGACTAATGCCGTTTTAGTTCCATGAATGCTGATATTTCTTTACAACTAGTAGCGATTAGCCGATTACTTCATGATTTAATTTTAACATATTGTCTCCAGTTGTACTTTTACATGTGCATTATGCATGCAACAGCATGAATTTTAAGGTCGTATTCAGTGGATTTGAAATCTAATACAAAATTATATGCTTATGCTTAGTTATTTTCTCCTTTGCAGATAGGTTGTTTTTTGTCCTTAAGAGTTTAAAGCATCCATTATGTGCCGCTGCACAACATTTGTGTCATGCACTACTTTATTTATTGGCTTTGTAAGATTGTGGATTTCCAAAACCTGATGCAATGGCAACGTCTAGCAAGTTTGATATGTCTTCTGATAGCCCAGATAGGCCACTGTACACTAGTGGGCAGCGTGGAACCCACTTAGCTGCTCAATTAGACAGATCAGGTAGCTTTCGTGAGACTATGGAGAATCAAATCCAATCTTCTTTGCCAAGTATGTCAAGGAGCACTTCCTTAGTAGCCCAAGGAGACATATCAAACTTCTTCCAGTGCTTGCGTTTTGATCCCAAGGTGGTTGCTGCTGAACATAAGTCTAATCGCCAAGGAGATTTTAAGCGGCACATCAATATTGCTCTTGGCATCTCTCCTGATGAATCTCCAACTCTGTTGTCAAGAGGCAAGCTGCTACCTTCTCCCATACCTGAGGAAATCAAACGAGTTAAGGCTGGTCTACGTGATTGCTCTGTCAAAGCGAGGTAGTTCTTTGTAAACTTTGTTTTTTGGATTAAAGTTGTCATTATTTATTGATGTAATTGGTTAACAGGGAGCGCATGAAAACTTTCAATGAAGCCTTATCAGTCTTCAACAAGTTTTTCCCGACCATACCATCCAAGAAAAGATCTCGATCAGAAAGCTTTACCGGTGATCGCTCCAATGCTTTGTTATCGAGTGATCGGTCAGTCTTGGGGCTGAGTGTTGGTAAGATGGGAATGCATAACCATTCCATTGCTGGAAGTTTTGAATTTGAACAGCAGAAGTCAGAAGAAAGGCCTAAAAGTGCTTTTCCTAATAAACGTACTCGAACTTCTCTGTTGGATGTTAGGGTTTGTATCTTTATATCTTCCATCTCTATGCATTTTCTGTCATGATGATATTATATCTTCTATTTTGCCTGATGCAACTAATTTAGTAAGCTTGTGCAATGCCTGTTTTATGTTCTGTATTCAAGCATGATTGCAATCAAAGAGTGCCATGCCCCAGTGTAATTATTATTGTCATTATTGCTTATTTATTTCTTCTCTCTATATTTGCCTTCATTTTTTCTATACCAGTTGATTTCTTATTTTCCATTTGTCACTAGATCAAACCTCTCTTTCAATCCAACTAGATGGTCATAGGTGGTTTGTTCTCTTTACTCCTTTCAAAAATATTTCCTTATGTACTTCACTTGTTGAACTTGAATTAGTACTTATGTGACTTATTGGAAACCATTTCTTGTTACAAGATCCTACATAATATTTTGTTTTACACATGCTCTGATACAAATTTGGTTTTATATTTCATTTTCTTACTCTTGTGCACAGTCTTCATTAGAAGATTTAACATTTGTTCTAATGAATCTAGATGGATATGCAGAATAATGCTCTAGTCAGGCAGTCAGGTACTGCAGACAGGGATAGGGAAATGCTCAGGGCTTCAAATACTGCTGGAGTTCAGGGTGAAGATAGAACTTTATCTGGCAGTGTCGATGGGTGGGAAAAGGCAAAGATGAAGAAAAAGCGGTCTGGTATAAAACCTGATGCATCTCCAAGTACGGCATCAACTAAACCAATTGAAGGGTACCGGGAACCTAAGCAGGGAATACAGCAAAGGGTTGTTTCTGATTCTCGATCAAGGTTAAATAATGGCCCCCATGAGTTCAGGTAGGCCTGCTGACAGTGCTACAATTGTGCATATGCCACGGTGGTTGTTTGAATGGTTGCTTAATAACATCTTTTAAAGGGCATGCACATGGGTTCTAGGAGGATAGCCACACTTAGAGCATTATTAATTCTATTATCATTGGAAGCTTATACCATAAGAATCTTCAGTGTAATTCAGTCACCCGAACTGGATTGGACTGGTATGAAACTTTGTCAGTTAAATCAGAGTGGCTAGGTATCAAATGGGTTCCAGGTGTTTATTTTATTATTGACTTTTTGAGTTGTGAGATTTGAACCCTTGACCACATACCTTTTTCATTGATGGGTAAATCAAGTCAAGTACGTGTTCGGGTTTAGTACTATATTTGATTCTATTTAATGCCAAATCACAGTTCTTTTTTATAGCCTAAACCTTAATTCACTCTTCTAACAGTAGCTTTAGAGAGGCAAGTTGAAAGGCTTGCATCAGGAACGCTCCTTTGTAACCTCTGGTTAATTATGAACATTGATAATGGTATGATCTATATATTTAGCCCACTGCCAAGAGATTTTTGGGATTAAGGGGCTTCAATTGTAATTATGATGGCAGTAGCAGCTATTTTTTCCGTAATACTGCATTCTTTATGCCTCTTTGTTTTTAATTGCTTATTTTGTGGAGGATATAATGAATTACATATGGCAAGCTTGTATTTTATGCTTCTGAGTTTCTTTTCTATTCCAATTCCCTTTTTTTTATTTCTTTTTCCACGGTCAGTATGGTACTAATGACAGTGTTGGGGTAACAATATGTTTATGGTAACCCATTCTACACTCCTTAATTTTTCTTTACTAACCTTTTATAATCTTTTACTGTATTACCTTATTTGGGATGCCATCCTTCTTGGTATCTAAAATCACCTGAATGAATGTATGGAGCTTTTAGATGAAGGGAAATTGCTTTTGCTTCAGTGCTTAGGATATCTAACAAATTCCCTAAAGGTTCATTTATGCTCGAAAATATTTGCGGGAGAAGTATATGATGCGAGTAATGTTTGCTTTTAATCCATCTTGCATGTAATATTTGAGAGATAGAATGCTTTAGTTATGATCTGACCTAACATGTTGCTTAAAGATCAAGCACATGATTTTATGGCAAGTAAAGAATGAACTCTTATTTGCCTTCGCCTCACACTATAGATGGATACTTTTTCTTTAATAGATGATTTTAATGGTGACGGTAAGGAATAGGGAAATTGTGTTAGTACTTTAATCATGGTTTGGTCTCACATTTTGAGTTCTGATTAAGATCCAAGCACATCACTTTCAGACATATTAAGAAAGAAATCTTATTGAAGCCATCTCCTCAGACTATAGAGGGACGCACTTTCTGTGAGAAACAGAGTTTTACTGTACTCTATTTGTTATCGTTCATTAGTGAAAGAGGAGTTTATTATATAGACTTTTACAGAGGTGTTTAACACCAAGTAGTTAACCTATAGGATAAGATTCTTATCCTTTACAAAGATCAAATTTAAATTCAAACTACTAGTTAAGATAAAGTAAAGATAACATAGAACTCCTACTCTATCTAAAACTCCTACAACACACTGTTATGCATACTAACTAACACTCCCTCTCAAACTGTGTATATGTTGTATATACCCAGTTTGGATGTGAACTCATCAAAAATAACTCTTGGAAGTGCCTTAGTAAAGATGTCAGCTATTTGGCTTCTGGTAGGAATATAGTTTAGCTGTGCAATACCACCATTCACTTTCTCATAGATAAAGTGCCTATCTATTTCAATGTGTTTGGTTCTGTCATGTTGCACTAGATTCTTAGCAATACTCATTGCCGACCGGGTCATTACTCACTATAGATCTCGAACTCGCCTTTTCATCCAACTCCAACTCTTTGAGAAGCCTCTTTATCCACATTCCTTCACATATTCCAAGAGCTAATGCTCTAAATTCCGCCTCAAAGACTACTCCTTGACACCACAACCTCGCTTTTTGCTTCTCCAAGTAACCAAGTTGCCCCAAACATAAGCACAATATCCACTAACCGACCTTCTACCAAGAGCTCTCCCGCCCGACTTGAATCCATGTATACGTTCACCCGCTTACTTTTGGATTTTTCTGAAAATTAGCCCAAGACTGTGTGTGAATTTTAGGTATCTCGCACTTCATAATCGCCTCCAAATGTTCTTCTCAAGATCACTCATGTGTCGGCTTATAACACTCACCGAGTATGCAATGTCCGCCTTGTTAGAGAAAGATAAATCGCTTTTCCAACTAACCTTTGATAGGGTTCTTTGTCAACCGGATTACCAACTTCTTCTTTGTTGAACTTCAACCTTGGGTCCATGGGTGTCTCGGTGGCTTGCATCCAAGCATCCCGGTTTTACGTAAGAAGATCTAGGATGTACTTCCTTTGATTGATGACTAAACCTTCTCTTGACCTTCCTACTTCCATACCCAAAAAAATACCTTAGACTCCCAAGTCCTTTGTTTCAAATTCTCGGGCAAGAACAACCTTCAAATTCTCAATTTCTCTACTATCATACCCTGTAATAATTATGTCATCAACATACACAATTAATAAGGTTATTTTACCAGTTGTTGCAACCTTTCTTAACAGGGTGTGATCAGCCTGACTTTGTTTGAATCCATTCTTTACCATAGCCTTTGCAAACCTCTCAAACTAGGCCCTTGGAGATTGCTTAAGTCCATACAGTGATTTGTTGAGTTTGCACACTGTATTTCTAGTTGTTTTACCTTCTAGACCAGGTGGTATTTGCATATATACTTCCTCCTCGAGCCTCCCATTGAGAAAGGCATTTTTGATGTCTAGTTGGTGTAATTTCCAGTCCTTGTTTACAGCTATGGACAGTAAGATTCTAATAGTATTCAATTTAGCCACTGGTGCAAAGGTTTCTTGATAATCCACCCCATAGGATTGTGTAAAACCTTTAGCCACCAGCCTTGCCTTATACCTCTCAATGCTCCCATCTGAGTTGTACTTGATAGTGAAAACCCACTTGCATCCAACAGCCCTTTTTCCCTCTAGTAGATCTATCAAACACCATGTCTCATTTTTCTCAAGTGCCCTTACTTCTTCCTCGACAGCTTTCTTCCATTTGGGATTCTTCAAGGCCTACTCCACTGTTTTAGGAATCTGCACACTGTTTAGGCTGGCTGTAAAGGCCTTAAAAGTGTGCTGAAGTTTATCATAGGCAAATTGGGTGCATAGTACATTTTCTTACTCCCTTTCTAATAGCAATAGGAAAGTCACCAAGGTTACTAGAATCTTGAGGAGCAATGTTACCTTCAATCTTGGCAGTAGCAGGATTTAAGCTCGGTTCAGCAGCAACAGGACTTGAGTCTGGTTCTTGACAAGTGCTAGGCTGGTTATTTACTTCATTAGGGGCTCTTCTTCTCTAGTATACACCTTAAATTGACTGTTTGCCACTGTGAATGCACAGTAGGGGAAATTTGTGCTCTGACCCTAGGTCTTTGGAGAGGTGTTGTACAAGGACTTGGTGATTTGTTGGTATGAGGAGAGTGCATTTACATCGGCATAGTGTTTTTTGTTATGGTGGTTTTAGGATAGGGTATGAGAGGAATGTCCGTAGAGGAGAAATGATGGAAGGTGGAGGAACAAAGGGCTGAAATTCCTCATTTTTCTCCCCCAAGTTCAATCCCTCAAAAAATATGGTTTATCCTCAAAGAAAGTGACATCAAAAGAGACATAGGTCTTTTTAGAAATAGGAGAATAGCATTTGTAACCCTTTTGACTAGAGAATATCCTATAAACACACACACGATTGATTTAGGGTCCAACTTACTTCTATTTTTATCATGCACATGAACAAAAGTCATGTGCAGCCAAATACCCTAAGAGGAAGAAAGATGACAAAGGTTTAAAGTGAGGAAAATGTTTGAATAAGACTTGTTGGTACTTGCAAAACCCAAGGTTTTGTTGGGCATTTTGTTGATAAGGTAGGTGGCGAGTAAGTAAGGCTTCCCCAAAGATATTTAGGTGCTTTGGCTGAAAAAAGAAGAGACCTCGTAACCTCTAGTAGATGTCTGTTTTTTTTTTCGCAACTCCATTTGTTGTGGAGTGTTGACACATGAAGTAAGATGGAAAATGCCTTTTTCCCAAAATAACACCCAAGAGATTGACTAAGGTATTCACTCCCATTATCACTCCTCACAACCTTAATACGTTTGTCAAACCGATTTTCAATCATTTGATAGAAAGTTTTGAAAATTGACGCAACTTCCGTCTTTTCCCTCATTAAAAAAGTCCAAGTAGTCCTAGAATAGTCATCAATAAAGGTAATAAACCACCTAGACCCGATAAGCTTTTGACCTTAGATGGACCCCAAATATCACTTTGTGGGATTATAGAAAAAGGAGATGTGGGTGTAAATGAGGAAGGAGCATATGTATGCCTGGTATGTTTAGCAATTTGACATACTTCACAATTAAAAGAATGAGGCTTTTTATTGCTAAATAACTTGGGAAACAATTTTGAAAGATACACAAAATTTGGATGTCCTAGCCTAAGATGCCACAACATAATATCATCGTGGTTACTTAAAGAAGAAGATGAAGTCTTAAAACAACGTGAAATCAAGAAATCGAGAGGTGGTAATTCATCAAGGATATAGAGACCATTGGATAGCCCAAAGACCGCCAATCACCTTCTTCGAGCCCTGTTCCTGAAATACACACCCATTAATTCCAAAGTGAGCATCACATTTAGTATCTTGAACTTACTTACTAATTGATAACAAGTTGCAGGCAAGATTAGGAACATATAGTACATTAGGCAAAACCAGTTTATCACCCACTTGAATAGTGCCACTTCCTTTTACTTGGGACAGAGACCCATCTCGCAACCTTGATAGAGGTTTTAGAGTTGCAATGGTTAAAGGTGCGAAATAGTCAAGGTTGCTCATTCATATGGTCGAGGCACCAGAATCTATAATCCAGATAGAGGATTAGAAGTGGCCAAACAGAAATTCTACCTTCACTAGCCGATAAGGCAGTTGTGGAAGATTTGGAGGTGAGATGGCCAAAAAACTGTTGAAGGTAATTGTTCCCATTTAGTTTATAGGATGTGATTGGAGAAAGAGAGGCATCTGAGATCTGAAATTTAGATGCACGAGGGTTATTTTGGGAACTAATTTCAGATGTGGTGGTTTCGAAAAAAGCCATGGAAATTAAGCAAAGGAGAAACCGAGAGAGATAGGATCGGCTCCTAAATTGATACCATGTGAGAAATAGAGTTTTACTGTACTCTATTTGTTATCATTCATTAGTGAAAGAGGAGTCTATTATATAGACTTTTACAGAGGTGTTTAACACCAAGTAGTTAACCTATAGGATAAGACTCTTATCCTTTACAAAGATCAAATTTAAATTCAAACTACTAGTTAAGATAAAGTAAAGATAACATACAACTCCTACTCTATCTAAAACTCCTACAACACACGGTTATGCATACTAACTAACACTTTCCATAACGGATGACCATAATGGTGGCTGTAGGGAAATTGTGTTAGGGTCTTCTTGAGTGTCTTTTCTTCAAATTTTGTATTTCGAACACTGTGTGAATCGAATCTTTCCTTTATATATATTCTTTAAACTTTTGACTTATCCTATTCTTGATTTTTTATTAATAAATAATTAACCTATTATAGGTCAGGAATTGCTAATGGATCTGCTGGGGTTGGAAAATCAGAAGGTATCTCGCTGCTGACTGGCTCGTGTCCTAGGTCATCTATTCCTAGGACTGATCTGGACAACATTTCCCTTCGAAATGATAGGAGAGATCGTCCTGTTCCTTCTGATAAAGAGAGAGTGAATCTGAGAGCTGTTAAAAAGTATGCATTGTTTTCCTAATACATATTTAATCTTTTTGCATAAATTTTACTGGCCCTGTTCTATTTTAAAAGCCTTGGTTCTTGTCCTTTGTGGCATCTTTATTTCTGTCTCCTGGTGTGCTTCTCCTTTTAGGGTTTCACTGCAGTATGTGTACTTATTTGCATGCCCTTTGTTCTCTACAATATGCAGGATGAGCGCTCGTGATGAGTTTAATTCAGCTAGTCCTACTTCTAGCACAAAAATGAATGCATCTATTCGTGGTCCACGATCGGGTTCTGGAGTTGCCCCAAAGTTGTCACCAGTTGTTCATAGAACAACAACATCAAATGACTGGGAGCTATCTCACTGTACAAATAAACCAACTACTGCTGGCGGAGTGAATAATCGCAAACGCACGATATCAACTCAGTCTTCCTCACCACCTGTTGCCAATTGGGCCAGTCAGAGACCACAGAAGAGCTCCCGAACTGCCAGACGAACAAATCTTGTACCTATTCTTTCAAATAATGATGAAACTCCATTGCTGGATACTGCGTCTGATATGGCTGGAAATGAGATTGGGTCAGGATATGCTAGACGCTTGTCAAGCAGTTCTCCCCAACAAGTTAAACTAAAAGGTGATGCGTTATGTTCAGCTGCTCTTTCTGAAAGTGAAGAGTCTGGGGATACTGAAATTAAATCTGAAGGGAAGGTGACAAAGTCTGATGAAATAGATGAGAAAGCTGGTCAGAATGTTCAAAAAGTATCAACTTTGATCCTGCCATCAAGAAAGAATAGGCTGATGAATGGAGAAGACATTGGAGATGGTGTACGTCGACAAGGGAGGACTGGGCGGGGTGTTACTTCTACAAGATCTGTTATGCCGATGGCAGTTGAGAAGTATGGCAATGTGGGAACAACAAAACAGCTCAGAAGTGCCAGGCTTGGCTTGGATAAGGCCGAGAGGTTAAATACTTCTATCTACCTGACCACCTGTTATGTTTTTCACCAATAATATTTCTTTTATCGTGGTCTTGAACTACCATTCTTTCTGATTGAAATCTCGTAATTCGATTAATATTTTTCTCAGCAAGGCTGGTCGTCCTCCAACTAGGAAGCTCACTGACCGCAAGGCTTATGCTCGCCAGAAGCGTGCAGCAATGAATGCAGCTGCAGATCTTCTTGGTAGTTATACCTCGAGCTAATGAAGAAATTTCCTTGGACTGTTAAATAACAATGCTTAACAGAATTTTGCATTTCTAAATCTTTGACTACACGGTTGTGGCTTCTAATACATTTTGTACACTTATCTTAGTTGCTTCGGAGGATGGACATGAAGAGTTGGTGGCTTCTGTGAATGCTCTTATTAGTTCTGGTAGTGTCTCCTATTTTTATTATTATTATTTCTTTTTTTTTTTTTTTTGGGGGTTACAATTTTGTTTGGTTCAACATTTACTTCTTTTGCACTGGTTGATTTTACTATCTTCGCAGCTCATGCCTTCCCCAACACCTTTTGGAGGCAGATGGAGCCTTTTCTTCGTTTCATATCTGATGCAAATATTGCCTATTTAAAGCAGCAGGTATTGTTCTTGTCCCACTGATTAAGATTGATGGCTACTGTTATTATAAGACCTTTTTTGGCATTGTTATTATAAGACCTTAGAAAGCATATTTTAATTTAAAATCACGTGTGACTCTTCAAACCCCTTAAAAAGATTATTTGAAAAATCTTTAACTGAAATGCTTTTAAGTATGAATTATTGGCTGCAATTTGTGTTCCTTTTTGGCCAGTATGGGCTGATTTATTTCAACAAGGTAGGGCGGAAAGCAGAATTGAACATAGACCTTTACTCCATTGTCACTAGAACAAGCGTGGGTTGTTGTTTTGAACAAATTTTGAAAAAAGAAGGTATAAGATAAATGAAGAAATTCTTGTTGTCTTGCTGATATATGTGAGAAAGGGGCCATGGTGGCCGGAGAAGATGAAAGCCGGTGAACAATGAACAATAAAATATAAAAAGCTACAGTTTAACGATAGAACAAAAATAATATTTTCAACAGAGAACAATGTGTTTCTCTGTATTTTCTCGTATTCTTCTTAATCAAATGTGTATAAGGTGAGCCTTTAAATAGGCAATTACAGAGTTTTAATATAACTAAAATTATACTTTTATCTATAATTTAAATAATATTTATCCATAATTTAAATAAGACTTCTAATAAATCTAAACTACTGACATAGAAATAAACTCTAATTACACATTAAATTAAACTCTAACACTTCTCGTTAACTTACATTTCCCTCAAGCTCTAACACTTCTTGGATAACTTACAATATATATTAGGCAGTGATGGTTTTCAAACCATGTGACTAGTTTTCTAGAATTCATCTTATTTGATATTTGGAATGAGTAGTATGCAATCCCTTGGCACCATGTCAAATTTATAAATTTAACACTGAAAGTTAGGAGTTGTCTTCAACCACATTTCTTTTTAACACTGCAGCACCTTTGTAAAATTTTTAAAAAAGATGACAGCAGAGTGCCTACACTTTTTTGAATACACTAGTTTCATTGGAAAAGGTAAAAGAATCTTAGTGGAGATATACTTATAACAGTGTCCCTCTAATCTGTTTCCATGTCTTTCAGGGAAATTATGAATTCACCAAATTGGGATCAACACCGGTTCTTTCTATTACAGATGGTTGTAGTACCATATCCAATGGGTGTGGATTGCTTGAACATGAAAGTGATGGCGGAATTGGTGCTGTAGCATCGGTTGATGAAATTCATTCACAACAGTTGCTCCTGGATACAGGGGACGATAATGTGATTCCCCTTTGTCAAAGATTTTTAGCAGCTCTAATTCCAGAAGAAGATATTGATAGCGGAAATGAAGACCTCCCATTTGACGTTTATGGAACTGAATTTGAGATGGATGGAGAATTGAGATCCAATGGTTTGAGTCATATTGTTAACTTCCAATCAACTGGGCATGCTTCATTTACTGGTTATAGGATAACTGGGAACCCAGAACATGATGATCCTGAAATTGATATGTTGGGAAACACAGGAATTAACAACTCAAATTTTAGTCATTCCCAGAATGGCAGTTTTCCAGACCAACCAATGCCTGGCATGGTTTGTTCAGAATTCCAGTATGAAAGTATGAAGATAAATGAGAAACTCATTTTGGAGGCGCAAAGTATTGGAATTTTCTTAGAACCACCGGTGGGTCTACTTCTGCATGAATATTTTATATTAAATGCTGTATTGTTTGTCTTGTCACAAAATATTATGAAATATGCAGCTGGCAGTTCTCTCCCTTTCTCTATGTTGTTTCAAAATCAATAGTTATTATGATCTAGCAATCTGACCTGTGCTTCTGTGTTATCTGAATAGTTGGTCGTCCAATGGTTCATGGATGTCCACTCTTATTATCTTGAAGGGCATTTCCCCCCTTTTATAGCTCTGCTTTGGTTTGCTATAGATGCCCGTGTCTGCCTAGTTCTTCTGTTTATGCCTTGTCCTTAAGGTTGTTAATGTATTTAACTTTATATGTTTTCACTGTTTTTCAGCCTGACATAGCACAGATGGGGGATGTTGCGATCCTTGAGGACATTATTAAGCTAGGGGAAAAGCACAAGGAACAGGTACTTTCTTGATGGAAATATTGAAGCTCTGATACACCATCTGATATTTCTTTTTCTTTCCTCCTTACATTATTGTTTCCGCTCTTATGCCTCATGATAACTTTCATTAAATATTCAACAAGCTCTATCATTCTTCTTACTCATGCTACTCTACTTATTGTTTGTCTGAGAAGTTCAATTTGTAATCTTGTTGTGAATGCAATAGGTTTCAAAGAAGAAAGGTTTGGTTGATAAACTATTGAAAGCTGCCTCAGAAACAAGAACAATTCAGGAGAAGTACCGTTTTACCCTTTCTTCTCACGCAGTTTTATATGCATTTGTGGTTTAACTTAGAATTCTTTGGTACCTTGTGTGCATCTGAACATTTTGTTTTTCGTATAGGGAATTCGAACAACAAGCTCTTGACAAACTTGTCACGATGGCTTATGAAAAGTACATGGTAATTCTCTTAATGTTCTTTTTGTTTTGGTTTTCATTTGCACATACCCATACACGAAATGTTTAAATTCTTGGGTGCCCAGAACTAAGTCTGTTTTGCCTTATTAATTTAGGAAAGCCTTCATCATGAGATCGTAGAAATTAAGCTCTACTCTAGAGGGAAAGTCAAAGGATTTCAAGGAATTAGTTGATTGTGTGGAGTAAAACTAGCATAACAATGAAAATGAACAGATTCAAATGGACAGGATGACAATATTTTAACTTAACTGGCCCAAATATAAAAGAAAGCACCAAAGTTGGTGAAAATCTTCGATGTCGCAGGAGAGAACTACCTGCTTCTGGGTACTTCAAACCCTTTGTGTTGTTCAGATAGTGAAGAGACAACATCTCAATGTAGGCCCAGTCTTTGTTTGCTCACTAAGGTCCAAGTAGATAGTGGTTCTGCAGTTCTGCTTGAGCTTATATGATCATAGTGTGGTTATATGTTGCCTAATTTGAGGCAGGAGACTTTGTCCTTCCCCTTCCTGGTACATATGCTTAGGTGTGTGCTCTTTGACATTCCCAAGAATTAATTATTTGTCAGGTTTTGAGTCTCTGGGCTTTAGATAGTGGAAAGTCTTTTAAGGCCTTGTGAAGACTGTGACCAACGAGCTTTTTATCCAACACCTCTTGCATTCTTTCCTCTCTCTTAACCTCCATTAATGAAAAATGTCTTAAGGTGGATAAATAACAGGTACTTTTCTTTTTGTTGCAAATTTGATATTGTAAATGGGACATTGTCTTGAAATTCGAGTTTGATTTGCTAGTTTTTCTCCTGAGCTAAGTTTAAAGGTGGATAAATCTGCTTGTTCCCTCTCTCTGTGTTACAGCTTTCATTTCCCATTGAGATTTTTTAATCATTTACAAGTCAAACTACTTGTTTACCCATTACTTATCCTACTAGATGCTGACATATTATGATATGATGCTGGAATTCTGTTTTGATGATTTATTCATAATCTTTTAATAGAGTTGTTGGGGTCCTAGTGCAACTGGTGGAAAGAGTTCCAGTAACAAAATAGCCAAGCAATCTGCCTTAGCATTTGTCAAACGGACATTAGACCGATATCATAAATTTGAAGATACTGGCACAAGCTGCTTTGATGAGCCCATGCTTAGAGAAATGTTTCTTTCTGGATCTTCCCGACTAAATGGTGCACAGTCAGTAGATACACCTACAGATAGTGAATCTGGTAAGCCGTGCGCCAGAAGTTCTACCCGCTCTTTGGAAGCCAGAACCTCAGGTATTCACTTGATGCCTATGGAGAGAGTACACACTTTAGAATTCCCATGTGTAGTTGTGTCTGTGCGTGCGTATATCTTTGATCCCATGTAATCTAATCTGCAAAATGTTCTTGATGGTACTTTTTTGCATTCTGTTGAATTTTCTCTCTACCCTCCATTTTTTCTTTTGGTATTATGGTTCAATTTAGCCGTGGATTGTCACTGCTGGCAGGTCAAAATGGGGATAGCTGTGCTGTTAGTTCTTCTGATCTGCTTCCACCCACAAATCGGTCATCCGATCAAACTATTGTTAAAGATGACTCGTGGTCTAACAGGGTGAAAAGGAGAGAGTTATTGCTGGAAGACGTGGTTGGTGGTACTTCTAGTGTCCAGCCAGGCATTGGAAGTTCTTTGTTGAGTAGTGCAAAAGGAAAGAGGAGTGAGAGAGACAGGGAAGGAAACGGACATGGTAGAGAGCCTTTATCTAGAAATGGAACTAATAAGATTGGTCGACCTGTATCCAATGCAAAGGGGGAAAGGAAATCAAAAACAAAGCCCAAGCAGAAAACCACTCAGCTTTCTGTAAATGGCCTTCTCGGTAAGATGTCTGAGCAACCCAAAACATCAACTTCTGTATCGAAGTCAAGCAAGATAACCACCAATAATAATGTCAAAGAAAAAGATGATTTTGGCCTGGATGTATTGGATGACTTGCAACTAGCAGGGCAAGATTTGGGTTCGTGGTTGAACATCGATGATGATGGGTTACAAGATCACGACTTCATGGGCCTTGAAATCCCCATGGATGATCTTTCCGACTTGAATATGATGGTTTGAGTTGCTTTCTTTGTACAGTCTTGTTCATTATACTGTTTTTTTAAAACAAAAGCATAATCACTGTGATCAAGAAATGACATTACATGGATAGTGGTTTGGCTGTCCGGTCCACAATTAGGTTACAATAGATTCTTTGTAGACTCATCCCCAAGTTGACTTTCGAGTTGAACCATTTGGACGTCTTGAAATTTTTCCCTCAAGTTGGCGACTTCGGCTGTAAAGATCCTTTTTGTTCCTACAAGTTTGTATGTCTTAGCAATTATATCTTAGCAACACTGTACCCTGGCTGTAGCGTTTACAGATCTGAGAGCAATGTACATACATTTATATTCCAAATAAAGTTAGTTTTTTTTTGGTGTAATTTAGCTATATTTGTAAACATAATCGTATAGGGTTTTATTTCCTGATTTCCTGGTTTATGTATCTTTATTTCACTTTTCCGACAGCAGCTGGAGCGGAAAGTTGTTATACAGACATTGTAATTTCCCCTCAAGTTTTTTCATGGAGAAGTTTCTTCTGAGGCTAAGAGGTAAGAGTGTTCAGTGAAGATGTTGAAATTGGCCATGTTTTTTCAGTCAGAAAGGATGATTTTGGTACAAGCAGGTAATTTTAGCCTCAGATGTTTACTTGAATTTGCAGGTTCTTACTTCAATAATCTCAGGAACTATGAGTCGAAAATGGTTGCTGGTAAAATTGCTCTCTTGGATTTTCGGATCAAGATATGTATGATGTATCATCCCTTAGATCGAGTGTCATGCCATCTGCCTTGTTCTGATAGTTCTGCATTACCAGAGGTTATCTCAAATACCTTGTTCTAGTCTTGTAAATAGACTTGTGTGCATTTTTATGTTGCTTACTGCTATGTTATTCGGACTCAGGTATGAGTGTATGGTACATGTATGTATCATATCCGACATGGGTACTGTTGGACTTTTCTAAGGTTCTCCATGTAGTTGGATGATCCTTGGAAGTCATATCCTCATATCCATGTGTCTGACACGAGTGTTGGATACGGGTACTTCAAAGAAAAATGAAGAGTCCGAGTAACATATGTCTACTGTTATTTTCCTAGAGAATGTCTACTTTATTTTGAAGGCAAGGCATCACATGTAAACAGTGTAGAAGGCTTGGCAGCAAAAGGCTCAGGTTATGTAATGTTCATCCACTGCCCTTTAAAGCTCACATTTATGTAGCATCCACGATTCTCAACTTGCTTTAATATGAAAGATTAACATATCGAATGGGGCCTGTCAAGAATCTCTCGTCGTTCATTTTTTAGAATTAATTTCTGCATAGTTTCTTCCCTGGAGAAGTATTTCAGGCTCAAGTATACCTTTGCTGTAGTTGTTATCTGAGGCACCATCAGTTTTGAACACTATACCAATATCCTAATTACTTCATTCCTTTTCGAATGTGCTTTGATGCTTCGCTTCATGTAACAGGTGCATTTGATCTACATGCCGCGTGCGTTTCTGCACAATGCTAGTCCTCGACTCTCATGTTTAAGCATCGGAAAATCCGTTCGAAACTCATGAATCCTTGTCATTGCAATTGAAATCCGCAAAGGTTTTGTTTGGTTAACTCCAACAGGTACCAAATGATTTTCAGGTACACTTCTGAGATTTACTTTGGTTTGGCTCCCCGTTTTGCGATATCTGCCAGTATATGTATATGACTGACTGTCGTCCTAGATGAATTTTGGTTCAGCTTCATGAAAAATTCAAGGTTCGGTCTGTTACCGACTACTGTCCGTTTTTCATACGATAAGTACACATATTCGTGTAAGCTACTACACGGACTTTGTACCGATCTACTCGGAGTGGGAGTACTTTATTTAAGTGGATATTCAAGGTGGAACACAACAATTTTGATAAATGCTTGCTCGTTTCTTATATTTTTAGTGTATATTAGGGATTATTATTTGATATAGTCGTCGTGTTACATTTATTTAGTTTTTAATTTCTAAAAAACCAATTAAGGACAAATGGCAATTTCTTAGTCGTGCTTGTGGAATCAATGTATTAAATAATAATTAATATATTAAGTGTGTGCGTATATATATATATTAAAAGCATAGATATGTGAATGTATTACACTTTATACAAATAAATTACAAAAATATTTTTTAAAATTTTTTTTAGTAATAATAATGTGTAGTTGCTCGGAATGGAAATTTTATAGGGATATTGTTGTGGTTCCCAAACTATTGTTGTGGCCAGAAATATTGTACTTTGAACAGTGCAGCCAAAGTCGACATCTGACGGAGTCGAATTTTAAAAAAAAATCTTAAAGTTTGCCCAGCTGTGTCCGACTTCAAAGAAAAAAAAAACCCAAAATTAGTTTTATCAAAATTTGACTTCAAATTACTATTCAAACAATAGTATTTTTGGAAATAATAGGCCATAGTTTGAGGGAAAAAAATCTCACAGCAATATCTCTGTAAATTTTCTTGCTCGGAATAGTGCGGAGTGAATTATCTATACTTATTATAATTTTTTATTGAGGTTTTAGTTAATCTATTCGGTTTGAAAAATGATTAAAATATTAATTTTATATAACAATCAATTTTATTATAAATATCTGTCTTTTTATCTTGGAAAAATATATGACTCACTTGCGGTGAGTGTCTTAATTTTAGGGGCTAGGGTTTAAAATTTAGTGTTTATAGTTAGAATTTATAGTTTAGAGGTTTGAGTTTAGGTTTTAGAGTAATATGATAGGGATTTAAGTTTTTACTTATACTCTTTAAATTTTAACTTTAAACTTTAAATTCAAACAATAGTTTTTAATCTTTAAAATTAAAATGTTTATAAAAATATTTTGTTTCTACTTTCAATGCATGGTATAATTATCTATCTATTTTTCTGTATAATGTTTAAATAAAATGACTAAAAAATCAATGTGCAAGATTTGAATACATGAACAATTTTTTATCATTTCAATAAGTTGATAGATATGCAAATAAGGTGAAAAAAACTCGATTTAAAAATATTGATTTTTTATTTGTAAAAACCCTCAACCTGGTTTAATTTGAATTATAATTTTGTAAAATTGACTTAAAAATTTTAAATAAAATTTGAGTTATAAAATAAGATTTAAATAACTTAAAAATTTTGCTCTTATTGATTGTCTTTTATTGATTTTTTAAAAGTCAAAAATTTTAAACTTTGACCATAATTATTTTAAATATTTTAAAAAAATAAATTTTACAAAATATATATTTCAAAACAATTTGATTGAATTTCGTTTAAATATATTTTTTCTTCATATTTTATCAATAATAATTTTAAATAATAAAATGTCAAAGTTGAAAAATTTTGATAAAAAAATTAATAAGATACCGTTTTAATAGGATAAGAGTAGTATTTAATGAATCGGGTTTCATGTTTAAATTGAGTCTTTTAAATCTTCGTAATATATGTATATTACATGTGAAAAAATATAAAAAATATGTGTATATTGTATATAATAATATAAAGCCGTTTAAATTAGAACTCAATACCATAGTATTATAGGTTTTTACAATTAAATTTAAATAAAAACTCAAACAACTCAACTTGAATCGACTCAAAAATAATTTAAAATATAAAATAAGTATTATCAACTTAACTAACTTGAAAATTTTTAATCTGAGTCAATAAAATACTCACCTCTCTATACAAATATAAACAATTTCTTAATATTTAATTCAGGGGAAGCTTCAGCCAATAAAATTGGACGTTGTGTCCTGGTCTGGATAGAATAGTTTATATATTATAATAAATCATCATTTAGTAAAAAAAAACTTTTTTATAAAAATTTAAAAAAAATACACGTGGTGGAAGATAAGAGGGTGGCAAAAAATCAATAGGAAGAATCCCAAAAACCCTAAATAGTCAATAAAGAAAGAAGTTGAGGTGTCAGTTCATGAATCAATTTATCAATAAACCAACCAACAAATCCACCTTTGATCTACATTCATCTCCCCACCCTACCCATTCTCTCTCTTAATAAAATGACATTCTCTGTCTTGAGAGTTAAATAAAATAATATTATGTCGATCGAGTATTAATTCGATTATATCTTTTAAAGAATGTGGATGTAAATTAGTTTCGGTTTAGAGCAAACACACTTGGCACAACATCCTTCCTTTAAAATTTTATTCTCCTCATCTCTAGGTAAAATTAGAATTTGTCAAAAAATAAATTAATTGCTTGAATGCATTTCAGCATAATTATATCTGATTTCAAGTATTCGGACTAACGATAGATAATTTTAAAATTATATATAAAAATAAAACAATAATTTAAGATTAAATCTAAAGTAGTAATTAACTATTGGTCTAACGAGATAAGATATTATGTTTTTAAACAAATAATGTGAATATAAATTGAGTAAACTAAATTGACATATTATGTTCTTTAAACAATAATAATCTTTATATATTTTATTATTAATTTTAACTATTCGTTTCACGTTTTAAAAAAACATAAAATTTAAAAGTATTTTATATTATATAACTGGATTATATTTTATATATATATATATATAATTGAACCTAAACTTTGCACGTCACTCCCTTTCTCTCTCCCTCTCTTTGTCTTTGGTCACCAACCTGATTTTCCAGATCTTTTTACGTGGCAAATCCTGCATTGGACTTACTCACTTTCACATGTATTTTTTCTATTTATTTAATTGCTACCAGACAATTGCTTGATGCTTTTCTCTTTCTCCATTCCAAACATTAATGATAGTTTTTTATTTAATAATTTAATTTGGGTTAATTTCATCTAGGTCCCCAAACTAGGCTAAATTTTAAATTAATCCTTAAATTTCAAAACATTCTACTTGGATCCTTAGACTAATATATCATGTTAATTAGGTCTTTCACTAGTCTAATAATAAACTTTAAAGTTAAATGTTAACTTAGATCTAAAGTAGAGTTTTTTAAAACACATGAGTTAATAAATATTTGTAAACACGTCGCATCTAATCTTACCATTTAATATTAAATATGACACTAAATTAGGAATGTAAATGAGACAAGTGTGCTTGTAAGTGGTAAAATATATTCTAAAATTTTGTTATTAAATTATTTCTCCATCAAAACATTTGTATATGAACAAGATTAAACTTGAGTTTTAGTATCATATAAACGAATTTTAATCAAGCTAAGCTTGTACTTTGATATTAGTTATCATTTAAGTCCAGCTCGAACTTCGAGCAACAAGTTTCAAATTGAGCTCGAACTTGTCACTACTCAAGTTCAGATCGGTTCAACCCGACTCAATTCCATCTCAGAGCCAAACTAAGGATTCGTTCAGTAATGTTTCTCCAACGTGCATCGAAGCACCAAACGGAGAAGTAAGGCTGAACAACCACGAAATACACACTAAACAAACATTTTAGTGCCTAAACAGGCGTTTTGCTACAACTGAAAAATTCAGCTTCTCTGCAATCGGTCGTTCCACCACAACAAGCATTTAATAATCCCCACTGAAGGGCCCTAAAAGAAGGACATGATTGGAAACACATTTTAGTTTGAGGATTCAACCAAAACGATTCCAAATTCCGAGATCAATTTAAACTTAACTATAGCTTGGGTATGTATACTGCAATTAACCCTTTAAATAATTCTCGTCTAGTGATATTTCAACTTTTCTTTTTCTTTTAATTTTGTCACGAGCTTACGTGCAGATTCTTTGTGTTAGTTTAATTCGTTTCTCTAACATTATCTAATGTTTGATTGTCGAGTCTTAAGGACAGGTGTTCACCTCCATCATGTTCTGGCATCCATCATTTTCACTTTCTCGTCTCCCTTTCGGCTCCGATTTCTCTTATATCTCAGTGTTTCAAACCCTCAAGCAATCTCCCCATAAACACCCACTTTCCATATATTTTGCTCGGAAATCGCAAGAAAACCCGAGCTGCTTTCATGGGGTTGATATGAATTGCCTTGGGTCCAGGGAAATGGATTCTGGGTCTGTCTTGTCTTCTGCTATTATGCTCTGAGTTAACCTTTTTCATGACCACATCTGCTTTTTGCTTCTGTTTCCATTGAAAGTGAAGGCTTTGCCTTTCCCTCTTATCTCGCCCACCACCTGTTCGATGAAAAGAAGAGTCCAGATTTATGAAAGCTGTGTTTAGGATCTAGAGGCATCTCAGCCTTATATCAATACCCATTTCTCCGATTTCTTGTTACTTTTCAAAGATTTGAGGAGTAGAATCAGTAGATAGCTTTGCAAAGATTTTGTTGCAGGTGAAAAGTGGGTCATGGAGGAGGTGTCTGCAGCTATTGCCGGTCCTTGTGCTGTTTCGTTAGGCGATGTGATTCGGAATGGTTCGAGAACGATGTCGCGCACCGCCGCCGGAGTTAATGGCTGTAAGCTTGTTGCGGAGAAGGCTAGTTTGTTGTCAACTTCCGGTAACCGAGGAGATATCGGAGTTGTTTCGTCCGATGATAGTTGTGTTTCTAGAGAATATGAAGATGGATATGTAGCTAGAAATATCAGTAGCACATCTGTTGAGGGAATTTCAGCTTTAGAGGTTAATTCTGAGAGAATTTCATCAACTAGTGATGTTCAAGATGTGAAGAGAGTTGCGGTTGGTTTTGCAGGGGATGACGGCAACAAGTCTGATGAGTCCGATCGAACGTTGTCATCGTCGTCGTCGCACTCAATTCTTGAGGTACCGCAACAGAAGAAGATAAGGAAAACTGAAATCAGGTGTCTGTTTGAAGTAGGAAACATACCCCTTTGGGGATTTACATCCATTTGTGGTAGAAGACCGGAAATGGAAGATGCTGTTGTTGCCGTACCGCGGTCTCTGCAAGTTCCTAGTCGAATGCTGAAAGCCGAGAGCATAGCGAATGGAACGGATCACGGCCTAAGCGACCTAACTGCTCATTTCTATGGTGTGTATGATGGACATGGAGGGTGTCAGGTATGCTTCATGGCCTTCTATTCTTACTATGTGTGTGTTTTTGCCAATTTAGTTTCTCTAAACGAGACTGTTTCAATGCATAGGTTGCAAACTATTGCCGTGAACGTATGCATTTGGCTTTAGCCGAGGAGATAGAAATGGCAAAATCATGTATTCAAGAGGGAAATGTCGAGCACGACTGGCAGGAACAATGGAAGAAAGCATTGTCCAATTGTTTCATCAAAGTTGATGCTGAGATCGGAGGGGTTCGTAAAGGCGTGAACAATACCGATAACAAACCTATTGCCCCCGAAACTGCTGGCTCTACTGCTGTAGTTGCGGTTGTTAGTCCAACACATATAATCGTTGCCAATTGCGGAGATTCAAGGGCAGTTCTCTACCGTGGAAAACATCCCGTGCCATTGTCCGTAGATCACAAAGTAAGACTTGCCTATTTCGAGTTATCTTTCCACCGGACATACAAATTTCAAAGACATTGTTGTTTACATTGAGCCTTTTACAGCCTGATAGAGAAGATGAACACGCGAGGATAGAAGCAGCAGGAGGGAAGGTCATACAATGGAACGGATCTCGTGTTTTTGGTGTTCTAGCAATGTCGAGGTCCATCGGTACGTGTTTCTAATCCTTACTTTCCATCTTAGCACATATACTAGCCTTTTGCTGAGACGAACATATGTGTAATTCCGAAACATTTGATCAGGTGACAGATACTTGAAACCATGGATAATTCCAGATCCAGAAGTGATGTTTGTACCTCGAGCAAAAGAAGACGAGTGTCTTATCCTAGCCAGTGATGGATTATGGGACGTCATGAGCAATGAGGAAGCGTGCGAAGTTGCTAAAAACGAATCCTCCTCTGGCATAAAAAACACGGGGATAAATTATCCGCAGAAAGGGGCGGTGGAGTTGACCCTGCCGCTCAATCTGCAGCGGATTACCTCTCGAAGCTTGCTCTTAGTAAAGGAAGCAAAGACAACATTACAATCATTGTCCTGGACCTAAAAGCACAAAGAAAATTCAGGAAGAAAACCTGACAGCAAGGGTACCTTAAAAGCTCAAAGACCCTATTAACCTTGTTTACCTGGCTTATTGTAATGTTTAAAGTATCTTTGTACACTGGAATCATGCAATATACTCAATTAATTTGTTGATTTTACTACCACCATTAATAGCTAGGCTTCCACAACTAGTTCGGGCTTTCTTTCAGATTTTGCTCTGGTTTTCTAAGTTTAACATATAAGTGTTGAGAAACTATCCCTTTGAAATGAAATGCATAGAGGAGAAGGCAAATAAAGGAACCAAACTATAGATTGATCAAAGAGAACATTCACGAGTCGATCGGAATATAAAATACTATGATCGGAATAAGATTGTCGAATCATATTATTCATCCAAGAATCCACCATAAAGTGGCCAACACACAGCATTGTCTTTCAATTGTGGAATATTAATACACAGCAATTAGTTGTACCTCACCACTGTGATCCAACACTCGAGTTCCCCGACAAGGAAACTTTTCTGGTATTCTTTGATGCTTAACTTTGGGGTTTGCCATCATAACAGCTGCTCGAATGAGTCCTGCACTTTAGTGACAATGACAATACAGATCTTCCATGGTTATAAAGCTTTGAGTTTTGTTGAGATTATTTCGAGTCCGACTGGCTATATGTTTGGTCTAAAGTCTGAACTCTGCCAAAAAGAAGGTAACTGTTGGTTTCGTTTTAAAAAGTTACATTTCAAGCATGAAATATGAAGCAAAGAGAAGATAAATTTCATTTCATGAAACCGAAAACAAGTTTTTTTAAGCAACGAAACCCTGTGACCAGTCGCAGATCAAAGCATTTGAACTTCTAATTCCAAAATGGAGTTCCGGGGTAGTGGAGAGCAATCCCAGATAAGAGAATTGTACCACCAAAACCCAAGCATAGACGTACCACAGGTTCTAAAGCGGTGTAAGAGGCGATCCGGCATTGTAGAAGTAAGATGAGAGGTCGATGTCCAAGTCGCCGTACATGTTCAAGAAAGGAAGTGCCTGCATTCACATTGAAACACACGATAAACATTGTTCAATAGATATTTAATCGGATTCTTACTGCTTGAAACACTGGTGAGATAGCGGAATCCAGATGTTTTGTTTCAATACCAGCAATTCATGTGCCGACTTTCTTTCCTTTGGGTCCTTTTGTACACTGCCATGGATAAAAGAACCCAAGGCTGGGCTATGTAAACTCATACGATCACTGCAAACAACTCGTTACCAGTCAAGTGTATCAAGAAGTTAAAAATAATCTTACCATGCAGAAATGAAAGCGCAAAACTCAGAAGAATATTGATCCGAAGGTGCACAAGGTGGTGGTTGTTGAACAATTTGTTCCATGAGCTCGAAAAAATTGGTCCAACCTTCCGCCTGGTCCGGTGGGGAATACGGGAACTGACCAGTTGCACACTCAAGCAACACTAGCCCCAAGCTCCAAATGTCACTTTTACTGCCGTAGTTGCTACCAACAATTCTCTCAGGCTACAAAAGAAGTAAATACTAGAAATTAACAAACTATAACGAAACTCACCTTAGCTACGGTAACTTACTTACCGACATATAGTTGTACGTTCCTACAAAAGTGCTAGCCAGTCCTGATGTGTTCGTCATTATTGCACTAACACCAAAGTCAGTAATCTTAACTTCTCCTCTATGATTTACTAACAAATTAGATGGCTTTAAGTCCCGGTGGATAATGTGTTTTTTGTGATGAAGATATATCAAACCCTTGACCACCTGTATTAACAAGAGCAATTACGAAAAGCATATACCATAAACATCTGGTATGAGTTCGAAGTTTCGAATGCACCAACCTGCTTACAAATTGCAGCAAGATACGGTTCGGGAATGGATTTAACCTTTTTCAAGAAATCCGCTAGGGATCCACCATCCATATACTCCAAGATGATCGAAATGACACCGTTGACAAAGAAAGACTTGTAACAAACGACAACGTAGGGACACTGAGACGATTGGTTTATCTTCAATTCCTTTGCGATCTGCTTGCGTGCCGACTCCTCTATATTCATTTGGATAACCTGGTAACGATGTGGGACAACAACTACATGTGCTTTAGAAGAATGGGTATCTTGCAAAGCAAGAAAGACTGTAAATGCTTCATTAGCTCGTAGCGTAACCAAATCGGGTACCAATCGAATTAAGATTCAGTCGGAATGATATATAAAGTGTTAAACTTGACATTTTGACACACCTTCAATGCAAAAAATTGTCGAGTCCATTTGTGTTGGACCAGTTGCACAATTCCACCATTACCTTTCCCAATAACTTTAATCACATCGAAATCTTCTAAATTCAACTGATTGTCATTTTCAGATGGCTTGATAAGCTGAGGCTAAAACCAAGAAAATCTAACAAATCAAGCTCTTTTTTTATATAAAAAAAACAAAGAATCTAAGCAATGAATTTTAGAGGAAAAAAAAACGAAAAATCATACGAGTTCAGGTTCGGATTGAGAGATGATTCGAACACCGTCCTTGTTGACGAGGAGATCGCCGTCTTTGAACGTACCGCTTTGAGTCCTGCAAAGAACAATTTAATTACCAAAATCAAAGTTTTTTTTTTAAAATAAGGGACGTAATAAGAAAAATTAAGATTACAGGAATTTGTCGAAGGAGATTCCAGCTGGAGGAGACAGAGAGAGCTTCAAATTAGGGTTTAAAATTCCCTTTACTTTCTTCATCATTTCTTGCTCTTTGTTAGCAGAGTGGGAGACAATCAGTCTTCCTTACTGATAAGTATCTTAGGTTTTATACAGAGAGAGAGAAAGAAAAGTAAGAAAAGTTGGGTTTTACTTGTTTAAGAAATATAAAGCAAATAAAAAGGATTGGAGAGTATTTCCATGGCTGATGCTTCGACGATCAGAACAGAGCAGGCACGAGGAAGATGACTTAACTTCGCTTTCCTCTTTTACTTTTCTTTGATTTAGCCGCGCCTTTTTCCTTCTTTTCTTTTCTTTAAATTATCTTGGCTTAATTATTTCGAATTATCTCGTTTTTCTTCTCATTTTTAAGTATCTAAATATGTAGTTATAGAAATCAAAATCAAAATAATATTATATATCTTACTATTAATCTCAGTCATTTATCACACCCATCCAATGATCTAAAAAATATATATAAACTTAAAAATTCTTATACAATGTAAATGAATCTTATATATATATATGAGATGAGATGAGATCCAGCTATATGGTATAAAACTCATTTAGTTTTACACTAATCTATGGTCATTGGATGGGTAAAATGGATGGATGAGATTAACGGTAAAAAATGTAAAGATTATCACTTAAAAAAAATAAAGAAACAATCTTAGCCATTGATTACCATCATTTAACGATCCAAAAAAGTATAAAAATAATTGAGTTTTACACCATATAAGTAGATCCTAACTATATATACAAAAATTGAATGTTTTCATATGATTGTATTTGTATAGCATATAAGTTGTATATTTAATCTATATTTTAATTTGGTCGTTTTAGTTTTTATACTTTTTATTTTGAATTTTCGATCTTTGATACAAACAATAATTGTAAAATTTGTTGAATTAAATTTTATTAGTAACCTTTATATTATAAGTTAGATATAGATCACTAGTTCATATTCTTCAATTTAATAACTTTAAATTATACTCAACATTTGAACCCAACAAGTGGTCCTATTGAAAAAGCAGACGATGTTCATACTAGGAGATATGAGTTCAATCCATACTATCTTCTAATTACCTTCAGACTATTCAAAAAAATTATACTCAATATTTGTTGGCATCAAGAATGGAGGGGTGTTTGGATTACGGATGGTCATTTGACTCATACCCGGTGGGTTTTGACCCGATCCTATAGGGTTGGGGTTTTAAAGAAAATTTTGGGTTCGAATCGGGTTCTGATTTGATCTTTAAGAATAAGGCTGGGTCGAGTTTGGGTTTGAGGTGAAAAATATCATACCTGACCCGACCCAAAACAATAATTTAATTTTATTTGAAATATTTAGGTATAATTGCTACAATACCCCTCTCTTTATATATATATTTCAATTATCTCCCTATCTTGTCTAATAAACATGGAAGAATTATTATAATGCTTCATATATATTTATATTTTTTCAATTAGCTCTCTATTTTATTCAATAATAGTAAAAATTGATAATTTTTTTATTTATGTCAGATTCGAGTTTTTACTCTAGAATTCAGGTTCGGGTCGGGTGGAACGTCATAAAATGTCGGGTCGGGTGCAGATCGACCAAAACCCCTACCCAACCCGAGCTGTAGCCATCTCTGGATTGGATCCATGGAAATTTTAATTCTCCTATAATTCATGTATTTTCTATTAATGATCTAATTTCACGCCCTCTAAATTTTTAACATAACTTCCTAAAAATAGTTTATAAACATAAAATTATGCCTTCATCTTTCATCATTCGACAATTGAAAATGAGAGAGAAGTCAAAAGAAAAGCAAAGGTTTAGTCCTTCTTCTAGCTGTTTTGGATATGATAAAGATGAATGGTAGGTAAAGCCTAAGAGCTCACATTTATGGGCATTCACATGTTTCAGGGGACCAATCACTACCAATGGGTTGAATTTTGACTTCCATTATTTTTTAGATTCTTATTTTGATCTCTATAATTATATATTTAAAAAGATATAATTTTTTTTTTGAGTTTACAACTATTTATTTTTAGACAATAACATAACATTAATATTCAAACTTATCTATGAAATGAACTCGGAACCTTGGAACTGTTAAAAGTTTCGGGTACAATGTATCTCCGAGTCTCCGGTAGTCGAACGAGGAAGAGTTCGGTGCATTCATGCCCCCAAAAAAAAGAGATTTAATTCACCATATGAACTGTGAAAGATGAGCACTGTGATGGAAGCTACTTGTACCAAATTATTATAATTTTTTATTATTATTGCAGTTCTGATTTTCTATCCAAAAAATATTACTTATAAAAACAATTATTTTTCAATCAAAAGATATTGTTTATATTATGGTTTTAATCTCTCTATTGTGTTCAAATTTGTGACTATTTTGTTGTAAATCAGTAATCAAAGTGGTTAAAAATGCAACTTTTTGAAGTATGGTGACTAAACTATAAATTTACTTATAGGTAGGTGATTTTTTGTGCAATTTACCCATTCAAATAACAGGGTTGAATTCTGAATTCGAGTACGATAAAAGATGCCAAAATCACAATTTGATCAAAGAAATTTTGGGTTTTGACACTTGAAACTCCTGCAATCGTAAAGTCTAACAAAGAAGTCCTCCCATGTTCATCCTTAAATTACGGCTAAATTACATTGTTTTTGACTTTTAAAGAAGCAGACCGGTCATTTACAAGTGTCATTTTTAATATTTATGTAATATAAAGGCTTAATAGAAAAAATATTGCCAAACTATACATTTTTTCAAATAGATGCCTAAAGCATTTCTTAGCTCAAGTGTCTAACGTTTCACCACTACTATTTTAGGTGTTTTGCCGTTAACGTCCGTTTAAAAAAATTACGTTAGCCAATAAAAACATTAAACATGACATGCTTTATTTTAATTTTTTTAAATTAAAAAATCAGAATTTTTAAAATTATCCTATAATTCTTAAAAATTTCTAAAATGGTCCTCAAATCCCAATTCCAATTGTTGTCACGCCAATCATCGATGGCGTGCCCACCACTTTCTTCACTGGACTCTCATGATCATTTTCCCTTTCTCTCGTCGCTGAAAGTCGACGACTAACATCCTAACATCGAAATAAAGTCGAACGACAATAGGTGAAAAATGATGGACGGCAAACGATGAGCAATCATACGATGAACACCATGTGGGTCTTGTGGCGAGAGGAGGAGGTTTCATTCCATCTTCGACAGTGCGATGAATGACGATGTTAGTGGCCGGATTTGGGAATCTTGGGATTTTGGGGTTATTTTGTAAATTTTGAAAAATTTAGAAGTTTTTTTAAACTTGAGTTAAAAGAAATAAAAAAAATATAATCAAATTTATGTGTCATGTTTTGATTGGTTAAAAGAATTTTTTTAAACGATCATTAACGACCAGACACCTAAAATGATACAGTAAAAACGTTAGACACCTACTTGAGCCAAAAAATATAAGCACTTATATGAAAAAATATATAATTTGAACACTTTTTTTACTATTAAACCTAATAGTAAAACATTGTTGACAGTTGACACACACATGAGATTTTGGTGAATCAAGACGGTATTTGGTTGAATAAAGAATAGTTAAAGATTTGTACATGGAAAAATAGTTAAGGATTTGTACATGGAAAAATAATTTAACGAGATCAACACTGAATAAAATGTTGAAGGGATTTTTTAAACGATCGTTAACGACCAGACACCTAAAATGATAACAGTGAAAATGTTAGGCACCTACTTAGGCTGAAAAATATAGGCACCTATATGAAAAAAGGTATAGTTTAAGCACTTTTTTGACTATTAAACTCAGTATAAAACATTGTTGACAGTTGACACACATAGGAGATTTTGGCGAATCAAGACAATATTCGGTTGAATAAAGAATAGTTAGGAATATTTACGTGGAAAAATAATTTAACGAGACCAACGTTGAATAAAACACGTGTAAATTTTGACGTGATTTAACTTTATCTACCTCCATAGATGAGAGAAACAAATAATTCACTATAAATGTATAGATCACAAAAAGTACAAATATATATATATATATATATATATATATATATATATATATAAACCCGGTGAATCCAAATTAAAGAATATTTAGAGAGTTAAATAACCAAGAAATTTTATTCTATTAAATTTTTTATTTAATATAAATTATTTAATTTACTTCATTCACAATATTGTGATTCTAACCTTTGATCTTACTTAAAGATCTATGTATCATTTCACTAAACTAACTTATTGTTCTCTTCTCTTTTTTAATTTGGTACTTTCACATATACATATACGAGGTTATTTTTTGACAAATCATAAATCTAATTTTACCTAGAGAAGAGAGGAGAAAAAATAAAAAACTTTAAAAAAAAGAAGAGAGTATTTTTAATGGGTCTAAAATTAATGACCTAAAAAATATGAAGAAACAAAGATAAACAGTTTGGCCAACCGAATAAGGATGATAATTAGCAAAGATAAATATTTTTTAGTGAAAAACATGATAGTTTGAATTGAATCTAAAAGTTCCGGGTTACTAGATCTTTTCCTTTGAGGAGGCACCGAATCAAATTCAAAGCCTCGTTGCATTGTGATTGTTACTTAGAATCAGGCACACAGTAGATGGGACGGGTAATTGTCTTTTAATTTTGATGATTTAATTATACTTTAAGTTATTTATAGTTTTGTAATTATTGTAATTAAATTTTTACGTCTCCCAAAATTTTTAGATTTATCATTTTTCTAGAGCTCTATTATTTTTAAAAAAAAATAAATATTGTATGATTTATTTGGTAGTATCATTTGTTTGGTTCGTTATAAACGTTGTGCTTTAGTTAAGTAATTACTTGTCTTCTTTGTAAGTATCACTATAACTATTTTTTTTCATTTAAGTTAATGATATTTTTAATGAGATCTACACTGATACTCTTTTTCACATAAATTTTTTTTTACTTAAACCTAAATAAAAAAAAAGAGTGCGCCTACTCCATGCCTTAATAATAGCATGTCCCTTTCAAAGCAAAAACCAATTACAACACGAACATGTCCATTTTAAAAACAACATAAAGAGAAATTTCAAATTAAACATTATTAAAATTAAACAATGATCTCTTATTTTTTGGTTTATTTACTTTTAAGACCTTTCAAATTTCAAATTAGTAAAATTAAACTTTTTGATCTCTTAATTTTATAATTTAATTATTTTTAAGACTCAATCATTTTGAAGTTATTCAATTTTCACCTTCATAGTTTAATACCGATTTTGTCTCTGCTTAGAATCCTCCTCAACCTCGTCATTTCATCGGATTCACTTGGAAAACCATAGTTAAATTATGGGTTATTAGAGATGAAGGACGAATATAGAGCAGAGATCGAGAGTTATGGTTCTGTTGCAGGAGAGAACTCCATGCCAATCAGCAACCCTTCACACGTATTGGACCAGGAACCAGGGAATGAACCAGGCCCTAGTGATGGAGATTTGCCAGCGATACGCAGAGGACAAAGGGAGAGAAGGCCTCTAAAATCTCTAACTGATTTTGTCCGCTTCTAAGCTACTGCACCTATAAATAATTGGTTGTAACGATTGGATAGTATTATGCAAAAACTTGTAACTTTCCTCTTTCTTTAATCTAAACTTTCCTTTTCCCTATTTTCTCTACTATTTCTTTGGTTCTATATACATATTGTGACATTGGTGCTTTCATTGACCATGGTGAATCACGCCGACGCCATCAAAGCTCTGCAGGATACGTCTGCTCGTCACGAGTCGCTTCTGGTCGATCTTCAAAAGCATGTCGAGAATCAGAATCGATGGAATGACAATACCCAGCTCACGTTACAGGATCTTTCCCGACAGTTAACAACGATTTCTTCTTATCTAGGGTTGCAAGCTCAAACGTCCCAAGATGGGGATGTCACACTTAACCAAGGGAAAGCCAAGATCAAAGTCGAAGCGGATGATGTTTTTCTGTTTGCTCCTCGCCTTGTTCAAGTCGAATTGCCTATCTTCACAAGGTCAGATCCGGAGGAGTTGCTCGCTTCCGCCCACGACTTCTTCGAGTTCTACAACACTGAGGACCATCATCGGGTAACGATGGCTTCCTTTCGCATGGAGGGTACATCGAAGAAATGGTATCGTTGGATGCAACGACAACGTCAGTTGGCTGGTTGGAATCACTTGGTTGAGGCCATTCGTCGGCGGTTCTCTGTCACTAAGATTAAATCTCTCGAAGGGTAGTTGACTAAGTTAACACAGACGGCTTCGGTCGAGGACTATTAGACCAGGTTTGAGGATATGGCACTCCAAACCACCACTAATTTTAGCGAGGGATTTCTCACCTAGTGTTTCATTTCGGGCTTACGATCGGATATCAAACATGAAGTCCTTGCTCAGCGTCCGACGGCTATGGCCGATGTCTTAGCCCTAGCTCGGTTCCATAAAGCAAAGCTGGGAGATGCTCAAAAGCTTTTGGGTCGACCTAGTAGTTCTAAGCCCATGTCTTCATTGCCCACATCAGGTATGACATCTAATGGACCCAAAAAATTACCCGGCCATCCCCTGTAGCGATGTTTTTTCTCGCTAAAAAATTAAGTGTTTTGTTTTTGTTTGAAAATATTTTCTTTCGCGTGGAGTTTTAGAAAACCCGCATTTTATTTAAAATTGGAGTCGCCACCGGCCACTCAAGGTGGACCGGACACCGTAGAAAACCGAGAGATTTCAAAATATCGGGTTCGAGTTGATTCTGGATGGGAAGGATTAGCACCCTCACACCGTCAAAAATTGGTACTTTAATAATTACCGCTTTATTAATATTAAATTTTCCGGATTAAAGTGACGATTAAATTAAAAATCACCCATTATTCGAGAGTAAACGCCAACCACTATCACTACGCCGTCTTGCCCCGTTTACGCTCGAATAAAAGGGCACCGCATTGACAAAATATATGTCCGTTATGCAAACTTAAAAAAGCATGGCAAATATAAATAAATACATTGCGATAAAAATATAAATAAATACTAACATAATAAAATATTAATATAACATAAATAAAATACTAATCTAAAACATACATAACTATTAATTTAACACATAAATAAAAACAAATCTAACATAAATAAAATACTAATCTAAAACATACATACATAACTATTAATTTAACACATAAATAAAAACAAATCTAACATAAATAAAATACTAATCTAAAACATACATACATGAATATTAATCTAACTCATAAATAAAAACAGATCTAACATAAATAAAATACTAGTCTAAAACATAAATTTAAAGCGTACTAATCTAAAACATAGATAAACATACAAATTAAAAACACAATTTTAAATTAACTACTACTTCATTAAAATATAAAAATTACAACATAAATAAAAAGGAAAGAAAATATACCTAACTAGGAGTTCGAACGACGAACCCCGACTGGACCCCACCGAGATCTACCACGACCTCTCAAAAAATATTAACTAGATCGGACCTAAAATAGGACCCTGATCGAACCGACTAGGACCAAGGACACCGCCTGATCTGGCTGGCCGGGAGCCTAAGCTCCCTTATTCGCCACCGCTGCCGATTTCTCCATGGCTTGTTGCCCAAATTTTCCAATTGCCGCGCCAATTGCCATTCAATTCCCTCAATTGCCTCCCTATTTATAGGGGTGAGGAGGGCGACGTGGAGCTTTGTGCTCCACTCCCCCCCTTTTTATTATTAATTTTTTTACTTTTTTTTTTAGATTAATAATATTATTACAACAATACTAAAAATACTAAAACCGGACAAAAATGAGTGATTACAGATTGCCTCTCTTTGCTTGTTCTTGTGAAACGAGAGCAAAGCAAAGATAAAAAAACACTCATTTTTGTCTTATCTAACTAAACTTCTCTTTGACGCGCGTCTTCTTTCTTTGGTAGATCTTCATTCTCTTGGTACAAGATGTCTTCTTTCTTGTTTTTTTGTTGATCCACCTTGTCACTCTCTGAAGCAAAGCCTTCAAAATGGGGGTTGTTTGTTGAGAAGCCAAACCGAGTTCTACTTGCTACATTATTGGTAATAAGCTAATACTTAAAGAGAGTTCGACCACCTGCAACACCGACGAAGAGAGAGTCTACAAAATTCGATCCAAATGCAACACCCAACAGCGAGGAGGCAAGACCGATAGGTGAAAGTTCGATGTCCGATCCAAATACAACTCGATTTAAGAGACAAGATCGAAAACTAACAAATTTTCTCTTTTTCTCTCTTTTTGTTTCTTTTTCTCTTTTTTTTTTCATATTTTTCATTTTTTAGAATAATGATAAAACTTGAAAATTGGTGAATTTTGACCAAGCTACAACACCGACGAAGGCATGGTCTAAAGTTAGTAATGTTGGTCCAGCTACAACACCGAACGAAGAGGCGAGATCAAGAGTTAGTGAATTTGGTCTAGCTACAACACCGACGAAGAGGCAAGACCGGAAGTTAGTGAATTAGGTTCAGCTACAACACCGACGAAGAAGAGGCGAACCGAAAGTTAGATTTGACCAAGCTATAACACCGACGAAGAGGCAAGGTTCAAGATTTGATCCAAATCGACACCGGCGAAGAGGCGGGATCGGATAGTTGTTCTTTTTGTGATCAAGCTACGACTCGGCGAAGAGGCATGATCGAATTTGGTTGAAAGTTAATTTTTTCATTTTTTTGATTTTTTTCTTCTTTTTTTCTATTTTTTTCTTTCTTTTTCTTCTCTTTTTCTTTTTCTTTTTCTCTTTTTTCTTCCTCTTTTTTTTTTGAGATACAACATTGATACAACTAGAAAGTTAGTAAATTTTGACCAAGCTACAACAACGAGGGAGGCATGATCCAAGATTTGATCTGATACAACACCGACGAAGAGGCGGGATCAAGAGTTAGTGAATTTGGTCTAGCTACAACACCGACGAAGAGGCAAGACCGGAAGTTAGTGAATTTGGTTCAGCTACAACAACACCACGAGGAGAGGCGTAACCATCGATTAAATTTGACCAAGCTACAACACCGACGAGGAGGCAAGGTCTGAAGATTTGATCAGCTACGACACCGACGAAGAGGCAGGATCGGATAATTTTCTTCTTATTCTTTTTTCTTCATTTTTTTTGATTTTTCCTTCATTTCTTTTCTTTTCTTCTTCTTTTTTCAATTTTTCATTTTTTTCTTTTTTCTTTTTGATTTTTTCTTCTTTTTTCATTTTTGGTTTTTTTCATTTTCTTCTTTTCTTTTTCTTTTCTTTTTTTTTCTTTTTTTCATTTTTTGATTTTTTAGCTATAATAAAAAGGTAAATTCCGAGTAAAATTTAGGTCTAGCTGCAACACCGTCGAAGAGGCAAGACCGGGATAGGATTTGATATGCTACACCACTGTCGGAGAGACTAGATCAGCAAAAAGTGAGATCCATTACACCACCGACGGAGAGATAGGATATGGATGGAAATTTTGATCTGCAACACCACCGACGGAGGCAAGATCTTCATTAAGTTGGCGTACCACCACTGACGGAGGCATGATTTGCAAGATGTTGGGTGACTGCGCCACTGACAGTGAGATAATTTTTTTTTTGAAAAATTTGCCCGACTTTTCTATCGACAGCGGGCATGATCTAGAAAGAATTTTTGTTGGCATCCGTCACACCATTGTCGGAGGAATGAAATCCTACAAAAGAACAAACATTAGTCAGTAATTGTCAAAGATTTTGTCGCTAATACCTTTTATTTTGGGTGTTTCCATCTTCTTCGTGTTTGGCCTCCTTCAAGACTAGGGTTGGCCTTCTTGTTATTGCCCCCACGGTTGAGGGTGTTCGGTCTCTTTTTGAACCTGTTTATATGTACAAGAAAGATTTGCATGAATGTATCTAATTTTATGTCTAAATGCATGTGTCTACCCTAAATGCATGGTGACTTTGGTGTATGCACTTAATCTAAATGTATGGCGTTTGCAAAAATGCAATATGAATGCAATCTAAATGCATGAATGTGATATGATTTTTTCGATCCTCAAAGAGATGCTCTTGACTCCTCACTGGTCCCGTCAGGATCTTGGTTTTTTGTATGTGACGGTGTCCCAACCTCAACTTGGGATCGATCAGTCATCTGGGTGCATGCCCCAACATTTTATTCATCCCTATGCCACCGTCTGAAACTGTTCTTGAATTTGACACTTTGAGTGTGGATTCTGTTGCCCCCTAGGTTGAGTTTATAAATCTTGTTGGTTCATGGTAGCTTATTATTTTTGATTGGGTGCAATTTTACAGACTGTGGTCAATGTAGACATTTCAGGGGTGCAAGGGTTTGACTCAGCAATGAAGGCTTGACCTTGGCAAAGAATGCCCCTAGACTTGGACCTTGTTAGAGGCACAATGTTTGTAAAAGATATGGATAATGCTTTTAGACATGCCCCAAGATTAGGCTCTTGTAGAGGTTATGTAAGGTACTAGATCGACCAACTTTATTGTATCTAATGGGGCAACCTGAGGACCAGTTTTCTTATTCTGAAAATGAATGCATGCAAAATGTGTCCTAACTCGATGCAATGCAAAGTTAAGATTGTGATGATGTTGTGCAATGATGCATGTGAAATCAATGCGATAAGAATAAAATGAAACGAGTTAGTACCAAATAAAATGATTAAATAAAACAAATGAAAAATATAATAAAAATAGAGTAATAAAAACTGTACATAAACAAGAAACAAGGCACCAGAGCCTAAATAGGGTGACCACTAATCGGACAGAGTTTTACATGGCTCTAAAGGGTTGGCTCCTACGGCTCACTATATGCAGTTTTGGTGCTAAGAGGTACCCGAATTGTCCTCGCTGTCCTCTACTAAGAGTAGCAAGGCCCCCGGTCATCACCCATTATAGGCTCCTTTCAACCGAGTTCAATTCAGGGAGACCCATTCGCTTATGCCTGCACGAAGGAACGATATCCTTACGAAAAGCATAAGGTACTCGAGCCCGAAGGTACTTGCTAGGCCTACACGGGAGAAACGATATCTCCACGGCATTAGCGTTTTCCCACTTAAAAAATGAGTTTATATGCCATATTTTAAATGCGTTAAAATAAACGCGCAATTATAACCGAATATTAGTTTAATAGTTACTTTAATCCGGAATTTTCGATATTAATAAAGCGGTAATTATTTGAAAAAAGCTCGACTCTCATTTGTTTTTGAAAAAACAAAAATGTCCCCAAATGAGTCGCCATCATCTCGATGTTTTTTCTCGCTAAAAAAATTAAGTGTTTTGTTTTTGTTTGAAAATATTTTCTTCCGCGTGGAGTTTAGAAAACCCGCATTTTATTTAAATTGAGTCGCCACCGCCACTCAAGGTGGACCGGACACCGTAGAAAACCGAGATTTCAAAATATCGGGTTCGAGAGTCGATTCTGGATGGGAAGGATTAGCACCCCACACCGCCAAAAATTGGTACTTTAATAATTACCGCTTTATTAATATTAAATTTTCCGGATTAAAGTGACGATTAAATTAAAATCAAGTTATCTGTCGAGTAAATTTTAAAGGCCCGTTATTCGAGAGTAAACGCCCAACCACTATCACTACGCTTGACATCGGCCCGTTTACGCTCGAATAAAAGAGCACCGCATTGACAAAATATATGTCCGTTATGCAAACTTAAAAAAGCATGACAAATATAAATAAATAATTGCGATAAAAATATAAATAAATACTAACATAATAAAATATTAATATAACATAAATAAAATACTAATCTAAAACATACATAACTATTAATTTAACACATAAATAAAAACAAATCTAACATAAATAAAATACTAATCTAAAACATACATACATAACTATTAATTTAACACATAAATAAAAACAAATCTAACATAAATAAAATACTAATCTAAAACATACATACATGAATATTAATCTAACTCATAAATAAAAATAGATCTAAGATAAATAAAATACTAATCTAAAAAATACATACATGAATATTAATCTAACTCATAAATAAAAACAGATCTAACATAAATAAAATACTAGTCTAAAACATAAATTTAAAGCGTACTAATCTAAAACATAGATAAACATACAAATTAAAAACACAATTTTAAATTAACTACTACTTCATTAAAATATAAAAATTACAACATAAATAAAAAGGAAAGAAAATATACCTAACTAGGAGTTCGAACGACGAACCCCGACTGGACCCCAGCGAGATCTACCACGACCTCTCAAAAAATATTAACTAGATCGGACTTAAAATAAGACCCCGATCGAACCGACTAGGACCGAGAACACTACCCCGATCCTGGGCTAGCCGGGAGCCTAAGCTCCCTTATTCGGCCAGCCCTTGCCGATTTCTCCATGGCTTGCTGCCAAATTTTCCAATTGCCATTTAATTCCCTCAATTGCCTCCCTATTTATAGGGGTGAGGAGGGTAACGTGGAGCTTTATGCTCCCCTCCCCTTTTTATTATTAATTTTTTATTTATTTTTAGATTAATAATATTATTACAACAATATTAAAAATACTAAAAACCGGACAAAAATGAATGATTACACCGCACCTTTAGAGAACCCGTTCCGTGCTGCTCCAAATCCTCCCTATCGTTTATCGTCAACTGAGGCTCAGGCTAGATGGGAAAAAGGCTTGTGTTACTATTGTGATGGCAAATACAGCCCCGACCATAAATGTAAGGAGCCCCAATTATTCGTGTTGGATGACGATGTGGCTTGTGATAAGGCGGACACGGAAGTTGCCGTCGTGAGTTCTGAGCAACGAGAATCGCCTGACGGGGTAGTTGACATTCCCGAATGGTCTTTGGTCTCTTTTAACGCCATTGCTGGGTATATTACCCCCACCACTCTATGGGTTAAGGGAGAAGTTCAAGGCCGAGTAATTGGGATCCTAATTGATGGGGGAAGTACCCATAATTTCGTGCAGTCGAGAACGGCTAAGTATTTGGGTTTGAAGGTGACGACAACACCTAATTTTCGAGTCTTGGTTGGTAATGACGACAAGATTCCAAATGAGGGCTGTGTTAAGAATTTGAAGCTGCGCGTCCAGGGCTCTAAGGTTCAAACAAATTTTTATGTGCTACCATTGGAGGGTACAGAGATGGTCTTGAGAGTGGCTTGGATGGCAACCTTGGGTCCGATCCCCATGGACTTTGCTAATCTTCGATTTCAGTTTCGGCAAAATGGGATTGCTCATCAATGGCAAGATGAAACAGGATTGGAACCCCAGCAAGTGTGTTTCCAGTCATTGTGGCGTATGGCTACCACCAAGGCTGTGGCTTAGAGTTATTTTTTTGCATTTGCAATCCAACTCGGCTGATTGCTGATCTGAGGAATCTGTGGAAATGAGTGGTTTAATTGCTGAGTTTGCGGACGTGTTCTTACCACCAGAAGGGCCTCATTCGAGTCGAGCCACGGATCATGCCATTCACCTTGAAACCTCAAGTAAGCCGGTGAATGTTCGCCCTTTTCGCTATCGTCACTTCCAAAAGGGCGAGGTCGAACGCCAAGTGCAACAATTGTTAAGTCGCGATCTGATTAGGAAGAGTACCAGTCCGTTTTCGTCACCTATTTTGTTGGTTAAAAAAGGATGGAACTTGGCATTTTTGCATCGATTATCGCACACTGAATGCGATAACGATGAAGGATAGGTTTTCGATTCCGAAAGCCGATGAACTATTCGACGAATTGCATGGTGCTCATTTTTTCTCCAAGTTAGATTTGTTATCCAGGTATCACCAATTCCGAGTTTGAGCTGAGGATGTTCCCAAGACAGAATTTTGAACACATGAGGGCCATTACGAGTTTCTTGTCATGCCATTTGGGTTAACGAATGCTCCACAGATCTATTTTGACCATTCTTGCGTAATTTTGTTTTAATTTTCTTGAATGATATTTTGGTTTAGAATGGTGATTGGCAGGGTCGTTTATCCCATGTCAGGCAGGTTCGGCAAAGGCTTCGTGAGGGTGGATTTGTAGCTAAACGGTCGAAGTGTGAGTTTGGGAAGACACAAGTCAAATACCTTGGCCATATTGTTTCACGAGAAGGGCTCTCGGTGGATCCTACAAAGGTGGATGCTATTCAAAATTGGCCTAATCCTACTTCGGTCAAAGGGGTCCGTGGATTTTTGGGTATTGCGTGGTACTATTGCTGATTCATCAAGGGTTTCGCTACATTAGCCACTCCTTTATCTGATTTGCTTTGGAAGGGTGATGCGTTTCAATAAAATGAGATAACTCAAGCAGTGATGGATCAATTAAAAGTCTGCTTGTGCTCCATTCCAGTGTTAGCTTTTCCCAATTTCGATCAAGAGTTCACGGTCGAGACTGATGCTTCCAGGGTTGGTATTGGCGTCGTGCTTCAATAGGGAGGTCGACCTTTGGCATTTTTAGCCAAAAATTGAGTCCTAGGATGCAAGGTGCTTCGACTTATCAACGCGAAATGTTTGCTATAACTCAGACGGTGGGTAAGTGGCATCCATATCTATTGGGTCGTTGTTTTACAACTGTTATCGATCAGCGTTCTCTCCGTGAATTAAATCAGCAGTCAATTCAGACTTCGGATCAGCAGCGTTGGTTATCCAAACTCATCGGCTACGACTTCAAGATTAAATATCGACCAGGCAAGCTTAACAAGGCTGCTGATGCTTTATCTCGCGCGGTGGATGCACGTTGTATGTCATTTTCTCGGATTGTGTTTAGTGTTCTTATGGACATTTGAGCCGCGAGCGAGACTGATCCAGCCATTCAGTTACTACGACAGCAGATTCAAGAGGGCAACCCTACATACTCTGCTTATTCTATCCACAATGGGTTAGTCTTATTCCAGGGTAAGATTGTCGTGCCTAATGAATCTACCTTGCGTTCTCTTCTATTGCGTGAATTTTATTGCTCCAAAATGGGTGGTCATACGGGGATCCATAGAACACATCTGCGATTGGTAGCTAATTTTTTCTGGGTCAACATGAGTCGTGATGTCCGCCTCTTTGTCTGGCAGTGTCAGGTGTATCAAAGGATGAAGAGTGAGTCTCTTGCCAGCAGGTTTGTTACAACCACTTCCTCTTCCACAGCAAGTATTTGAGGATATTTCGTTAGATTTTGTTGTGGGTCTTCCAAATCGAATGGGAAGGAAACGATCCTAGTGGTGGTCGATCGTCTTACCAAATACGGTCATTTTTTTGCGCTTTCTAGCCACATCGATAGTCATTCTGTTGCTAAGGTGCTGGTTCAAGGGGTTATTAAGTTGCATGGTATTCCCCGTTCAATTGTTAGTGATAGAGATCGCCTATTTATTAGTGAGATTTGGACTGAGTTGGCGCAATTGTAGGGTAAAAATTTGAGTATGAGTACCGCGTATCACCCACAAACGGATGGGCAAACCGAGGTCCTAAACCGTTGCTTGGAAATGTATTTAAGATGCATGGCTGATGAAGATCCGAGCAAATGAGAACAATACTTACCATGGGCAGAATATTGGTATAATATCGCGTACCAACACTCGGCCGGTCTCACACCGTTCAAAGCTTTGTATGGCCGTGATCCCCCTACAATTGGTGGACTACCTAGAGAGCAGCTCTTCAAATGCTCAAGTGAATCAGGACCTTCTCGATCGGGATGAGATCCTCATGCTGTTAAAGAAAAATATTCTACAAGCTCAAGTTTGCATGAAGAACCAAGCTGATAAGAAATGCAAGGAACTTGAATTAAAGGTGGGCAGTTGGGTGTTTGTTAAATTACAGCCATATCGACAGCTTTCACTGCGCCTTCGCCGACAACAGAAGCTTAGCCCTCGGTCCTTTGGGCCATACCAGATCGAAAAATGTGTAGGTGAGATTGCCTACATATTGAAATTGCTCGATGGCTCTCGCATTCATCCGGAGTTCCATGTTTCCTAGCTCAAACCTTGTCGTGGCCAGCCCTTGCATCAGATCATGCCCTTACCCCTTCTGCAGAATGAGTTTCCTGATTTACTCGATATCCCAAACCTTGAGGACAAGGTTCCTTCATTAGGCGGGGGTAATGTTGCAGCAGAGACCTCCATGCCAGTCAGTAATCCTTTACACGTATTGGACCAGGAACCAGGGAATGAACCAGGCCCTAGTGATGGAGATTTGCCAGCGATACGCAGAGGACAAAGGGAGAGAAGGCCTCCAAAATCTCTAACTGATTTTGTCCGCTTCTAAGCTACTGCACCTATAAATAATTGGTTGTGACGACTCGATAGTATTATGCAAAAACTTGGAACTTTCCTTTTTTTTTAATCTAAACTTTTAAAGGGTGTCGTCACCATTTTTTTTTGTTTAATTTATTTAGGTGAGATTGAGTTACCTAAAAATTCGGTTATTTTAATAAAATTTGTTTTTGTTATTTTTATTAAAACAATGAGTTTTTGTCTGCAAAAACCAGAAAAATAGGTTCGGAAGTCGGTTAAGTGTGGAGAAGGGTAGACACCCTACAACGCCCAAAATTGGTACCTAGTCGATTACATATTGTTTTAATAATGGAAATTAAGAATTCGAAATTAATTTAAAATTGTGATCCATTAAAATATTTTCATATGAAAGAAATTTATACCCCAACACCTGGGGTATAATTTTCGTTAGATTCTTGAAGGAACGGAATCTATTTTGAAAATTATAATTTAAAATCAAAAATGATATTTTGTAATAGGGATTAATAGAAAGCGACACCCATTACGCTTGAGATACGTTTTTCACGGTGATCTCTAACAAAAGTTTTATTTTAAAATTCAACTAAACAGTATATATATAAATATATTCTATTCACGTAAATAATTCATACAACTTAAAAATATACAAAAATGGCATACCAAATATATTTATTACAAAAACATGCCTATAAGTATATATTACCCGATATCTAAGCCAACATTAAAATAAATACAAAGATAAAGATCAAAATTTATCATACTAGAAGCTTGAATGAAGAACTTCAACTAACCCCTAGCAAGATCTTTGCATCATCTAGCCATATTAAAAAAACGACTCGAACAAATCTCAGCAGGACCTTAATCGGATGATTGATCGAACCATTAGGGCAATAAAAATTCCCGGTGAGAGCACTGCTATCTAGGTTCGAAAGGGAACTGCCCTTGAGCCATTTCTCAAAATGGCTTGTGCTTTTGTGCGCCTCCTTGAGGCTGCCTCCCCCAGCCTTTCATAGGCAATTGGGGGGGTGAGGTGGACGCATGCATGCCATCCACCCATGCTTCCCTTCTTTTTCTTTTATTTTTTTTTATCTGGAGAAAAATGAGTGATTATGACCGGACATAAAATGGGTATTACATATGTCTCCTCTTTGCTCATTGTTGTGTAACAGGAATAGAGCAAAGACAAAAGAATAACATTTTATGTTGGGTCTAGATTCACTTCTCTGGCCACCGCTTCTTCTTAGGCTTCACTTGATCTATTCAGATGCTCTTATTGGCAAAATCTTCAAAATAGGTAATCTGTTGGAGGGATAAAAACTTCAAACTATGGTGATCCGTTAGGGAGCAAAATAAGATCGGTTTGCTACGACTCTGACGTCGACGCAATAACTGGAGAAAATTTGACCTAGCTGCAACACTAACTGAGAGACGAGGTCGGCAAAACTTGATCTAACTACAACACTGACGAAGAGACGGGATTTGGAGGAGAAAGTTTGATCCGTTACAAATCTGACGAAGAGACATGATTTAGAGAAGAAAGTTTGATCTGCTACAACTCTGACGAAATGGCATGATCTGGAGAAAAAAGTTTGATCCGCTACAACTCTGACAAAGTGGCATGATCTGGAGAAGAAGGTTCAATCCGCTACAACTCTGACAAAATGCCATGATCTGGAGAAAAAGGTTTGATCCGCTACAACTCTGACAAAGTGGCATGATCTGGAGAAGAAGGTTCGATCCGCTACAACTCTGACGAAGTGGCATGATACAGAGAAGAATGTCTGATCCGCAACAACTTTGACGAAGTGGCATGATCTAGAGAAGAAGGTTTGATCCGCTACAACTCTGACGAAAGTGGCATGATCTGGAGAAGAAGGTTCGATCCACTAAAACTCTGATAAAGTGGCATGATCTAGAAAAGATAGTCTAGTCCGCAACAACTCTGATGAAGTGGCATGATCTGGAGAAGAAAGTTCGATCTGCTACAACTCTGACGAAGTGGCACGATTTGGAGAAGAAAGTCTGATCCGCAACAACTCTAACGAAGTGGCAAGATCTGGAGAAGATTTTGACCAGGCTTTCACTCTGACGAAGAGGCGTGATCTGAAGGGAGCTTTTGGTTTTTTTTTTTTTTTTTTGGATTTTTGGATTTTTCATTCTTTCTTTTTTTTTTTTTTGGAATATTTTTGTTTTTTTGTCTCTTTCTTGTTTTTTTGTTTTGTTTTTTTTATTGTTTTTTATAAGTCTGGAGATGAGATTCGAAGAAAATATTTGGTCTAGTCGCAACATCAATGGAGAAACTAGACCTGGAAAATATGACCTGCTGCATCATCAATGGCAAAGCGAGATCTGGAAAATGTAGGATCTACTACATCATTATCGAATGGGCAAGATCTGGAGGAAAATTTTGACTTATAACACCACCATTGAAGATTCAAAATCTGGATTAAACTGGCATACCATCACTGACGGAGGCAAGATTAGGGAGAAAGTTGATTTTGTGGAATTTGTTGACAATTATTTACTCTTTCCTGTTTGAGAATGTCAGACCTATAAATCTTTTATCCTTTTTAAGAATGGATTGAATATCTTTAAGAAAAGACAAAGTTAACTTGAGAAAAGATGGAAATTTTTTTAAGAAAAACATCCTTATGAAAGGGTTGAATTTAGAAATTCATGTTTTGAGGAAAATGTCCTTGTGAAAGGATATAATTAAGAAATTTTGTTATTGAGAAAAAGGTCCTTATGAAATGGATAGAATTAAAAATTCCGATTTGAGAAAAAAATATCCTTATGAAAGGATGGAATTAAGAAATTTCAGTTTTGAGAAAAAGTATCCTTATGAAATGATGGAATTAAGAAATTCCTTTTGAGAAAAAAAATCCTTGTGAAAGGATGGAATTAAGAAATTCCGATTTGAGAAAAAGTATCCTTATGAAATGATGAAATTAAGAAATTCTAATTTTAAGAAAAATGTCCTTATGAAAGGACGGAATTAAGAAATTTTAGTTTTGAGAAAATGTCCTTATAGAATGATGGAATTAAGAAATTCATGTTTTGAGAAAAGTATCCTTATAAAAGGATGGAATTAAGAAAATTCATGTTTTGAGAAAACATCCTTATGAAAGGATGGAATTAAGAAATTCATTTTTTGAGAAAAATATCCTTATGAAATGATGGAATTAAGAAATTCATTTTTTAGAGAAAAGTATCCTTATAAAAGGATGGAATTAAGAAATTCATGTTTTGAGAAAAACGTCCTTATGAAAGGAAAGAATTAAGAAATTATTGTTTTGAGAAAAGTATCCTTATGAAAGGATTGAATTAAGAAATTCCGGTTTTGAGAAAAGCGTCCTTATGAAATGATGGAATTAAGAAATTATTGTTTTGAGAAAATTATCCTTATGGAAGGATGGAAATTAAGAAATTTATGTTTTGAGAAAAACGTCATTATGCAATGATGGAATTAAGAAATTTCGGTTTTAAGAAAAGTATCCTTATGAAAGGATGAAATTAAGAAATTTTGGTTTTTAGAGAAAAGTATCCTTATGAAATGATGGAATTAAGAAATTCATGTTTTGAGAAAAATGTCCTTATGAAGGATGGAATTAAGAAATTTCTATTTTGAGGAAAACATCCTTATGAAAGGATTTATTTTAGAAAATTTTCTTGAGCAACGAGTGCAAAATTATTTTTCGGTAATGTATTTATGCAAATGGTATGCATGCGCATGTTTTCGCGGTGATGCAAAAGTGTATGAAATTCTTGTGGAAATATTCAAGTTATAAATGCTTTATGACAAACTAGATGCTATGATGTATGAACATGTTTGGTGATGCAATGATGCATATGTTTTCATGTATGCCCTTATGAAGATGCATGGAATCCTCATAAAAGTCTTCTCCTGGCTCAGTTTAGTCTTCTAATTTGTTTTCGTTCAAAATTTGCCCCAGCAAAAGTTTGCCCCCAAATTTCATTGTCCTCATTCTTTTCTGAATTTAAACTTCTAAGTTGAATGACCCTGACATCATCTCTTTTTTCTTCTCAAGGGAAATTATCCTGCGAGACTACTATCGGAGATGTAGAATCTGGATTAAACTGGCATACCACCACTGATGGAGGTGAGATCAGGAAAAAGTTAATTTCGCTACTTCATGGTGGGAGTCATGACTTTTAAAAGGGCGCCCTAGACCTCTGCTAGCCAGATCTTTGCTTTCAATTAAGTAGTGTTCAGTGCCTTGTATGTGAGGATACCCCAACCTTCCTTGGGTTCGATCATCCTTTGGATTACTTCTTCGAGTGAATGCCCCAACATTTTTTTCTGAGATTATTCTTGAAGCGAACTCGAAGCTTGAAGTATACTTTCGCCTTTTCTTGAAGGGCTTTCATTGTTCTCATGAACACATTATGTTACGTTGCCCCCCAGTCATGTCTATAAATTTGTTGTGTTGGTTCATGACAACTCATTACTTTCGGCTCTGGCGAAATGCTATAGGCGATAATTGATGTAGTAGTCTAAGGTGCAGAAGTCTGATTCGGCATCGGAGACTCGCTTCCTGAACTCATCGGAGAATACTCTCATATTGGAGCCTTGTAGAGGCATGATGTTTGTATGAATGCGAGGGTTATTCTCAAAGATTCCCTTGGACCGGGCTCTTGCATTGGTTCAGCATGGTGCCTGATCGGCCGACTTTGCTTTATCTGGTATTTGCTAACATGGGGCATTTCAGAGACCGGTTTCAAAATTTTGATATGCATGCATGGAAATGCAAAGTGCATGTTGTAGATGCAAAGATATTGATTCAAAAATGGTTCCCGTTGCTCAACTTCCGAATTCACGGGATTCATTCACAACTTTGAATGTTGCATTGATATCTAGGGTACTAGATTTTCTCCCGATGATAAATCTATTTCAAATTGGGAACCAGTCGTGAATCAATACTTCATGCTGATGAAATGCAAAAATTAAAATGTTATAGTAGTGTCATGCAATTAACGCGAAGTGAATGACTCAATGCAATGTGATCACCAAAAAAGAAAAATGGGTTAGTTCATAATAAAAGAATTGAATGAATAAATCGAATGATGAATAAGACAAAAATTAACAATAAAGAAAATTGTACATAACTGGCAAATAAAAGCATCAAAACCTAAACAGGGTGTCTATTAGAGTTTTGCATTGGCTATAAAAGGTTGGCTCCTACGGCTCGCTATATGCGGTTTAGGTTCTAGGGTGATGGTACCCGAACTGTCACTAGGACATCGATTCGGGAGGATACATTTCCCTAGGTCTGCACGGAGATGAAAATCTCATGAAGACAAAGGGACCTATATCCCGGAAGCAATCCACCATCCTACACGGAGGGGATACCTCACGAAAGGAAGCAATTTCTCACTCCCACTTAAAAGTGACAAAGCTTGGGTGCAGAGCTCATGATATGAAAGATCAGGAAAAATTTAATTTTAAAAACTTCTTGTAAAAAAAGGGATCACAAAATAAATTAAACCAAATTTATATTTTCCACTCATTAAGACAAAAGGTAACCGACTTATGGCTTGACTCTCTAAAAAAAGTCCCCAGCGGAGTCGTCAACCTGTAACAACCGAGTCGCCACCAATCTTTTTTTGTTTAATTTATTTAGGTGAGATTAGATCACCTGAAAACCCGTTTATTTTAATAAAACTTGTTTTTGTCATTTTTATTAAAACAACGAGTTTTGGTCTGCAAAAACCAGAAAAATAAGTTCGAGAGTCGGTTACGTGTAAGGAAGGGTGAGCACCCCACAACGCCCAAAATCGGTACCTCGTCGATTACATATTGTTTTAATGATGAAAATTAAGAATTGGAAATTAATTTAAATTTTGTGATCCCTTAAAATATTTAAAAGAATATTTCTTTATATGAAGGAAATTTATATCCCAACGTCCGGGGCATAATTTCCGTTAGATTCTCGAAGGAAGGGAATCTATTTTGAAAATTATAATTTAAAATCAAAAATGATATTTTTGTAATAGGGATTAACGAAAAGCGACACCCCTTATGCTTGAGGTACGTTTTTCACGATAATCTCTAACAAAAGTTTTATTTAAAATTCAATTAAACATTATATATATAAATATATTTTATTCACGTAAATAATTCATACAACTTAAAAATATACAAACATGGCATACCGAATATATTTATTACAAAAACATGGCTATAAATATATATTACCGATATCTAACCCAACATTAAAACAAATACAAAGATAAAGATCAAAATTTACCCTACTAGAAGCTCGAATAAAGCACTTCGACTGACCCTAGCAAGATCTTTGCATCATCTAGCTATAGTAAAAATAACGACCCGAACAAATCTCAGCAGGGCTTCAATCGGATGATTAATCGAACCACCAGGACAATAAAAATTTTCCGGTGAGAGCACTGCTCTTTAAGTTCGAAAGGGCACTGCCCTTGCGCCATTTCTCAAAGTGGCTTGTACTTTTGTATGCCTCGTTGAGGCTGCTTCCCCCCCCAGCCTTTTATAAGCAATTAAGGGGTGAGGTGGACGCATGCAAGGCATCCACCCATGCTTCCCCCTCTCTTTTTTTTTGGCTTTTATTTTTGTTTTTTATCTGAACAAAAATAAGTGATTATAGCCCGGACATAAAATGAATATTACACCTTTCCTATTTTTTCTACTATTTCTTTGGCTCTATATACATATTGTGACAGATTCCTTTGATTTTTCACTAAAAAACATTACAAGATTTTTACCTATTTGAACTTTTAATTTTTAATTCATTTAAATTTTACTCTGTTTTCACAATAAATTATACTTTATTTTACTTATTGTGATTTCTTATTTCATTTACGTCAAAGACAACTTGTTAGTGAGTAAAAGTCTTAATATTTTCGATCTTTGATGAGATGAGATGTTAGATCCTCAAGTTAAGTTTAACATTTTAAATCTTGACTTTTAAATAGAACAAATTAAATTAAAAAGATTGTCTTATAATAAATTTTTACGATACCTGATACAAACTAATCAACTATAAATCTCATACAAATGATTATAAAAAATTAAAGTATTTTAAGGGTTAAGTTGTCATTTTCAGCGTGGTCCAATTATGAAAAGCATTTCATTACAATAATCTTCGCGGTAGCAACCAATAACCAAGTAAACGATAAAAAAACATGTTTATTTTATTACAAGCAATGATAAGGATAATAACAAAATAAGACAAAGAGGAGAAAACAATGGGTAAAATACATGAATGGTAATTAAACTATGTTGAAATAAACATTTTGACCATTAAAGATTCAAAAGTTATAAAATGATCATTAAATTTATTAAATTATCATCAAATGGTCATTATACATTATAAAATAGAGTAATTATATCATGCACTCGCGGTAAATTTTTTGTTTCTACAAGTGTCCTAATTTTAGGGGTTATATATCTAATTTAAGGTTTATAGTTTAGGGTTTTAGATTTATGTGTTTTGAATTTAGGGAGTGTGGTTTAGGGTGTATAGGTTAAAAATTAAATCTCTAATATATTACCTAAAATCTAAACTCTAATCTCTAAACCCATAAACACTAAACTAAGTCTATAATCCCTAAAATTAACGCGATTGTGGAGACAAAAAAATTACCGTCAATGCATGAAATATTTTCCCTGATAAAATTTGATGAATTTAAGAACTATTTGTAAAAAAAAATCTATAATTTTATTGATATTTTATAACAAATCGATACTTTTTTATCGATCATTTTGTAACTTTTTATAATTTTAGTGATAAAAAAATCATTTTAACGTAGTTTAACAACTTTTTGTGTACTTTACTCGATAATAAAATATCTTTTTTCCATAATTTTCCGCCATAATTAAGGTTTCAATGCAAAAGACACAAACCAGAAGTCAAAAATTCAAACAAAAAAAGTATAATTTTTCGGCTTTGCTTGTCATCTAAAACTGCAATATTTTCTTTAAAAGATTCTTCTTCTTCTTTCCTTGAATTTACATAAAGAACAATCAACCCAAAGTTTCACTTTTTCAGTTCAGTGTTCTTCGCAGGCAAGTTTCTCCCTCGTTCTTTGAGTTTCTCATTTGTTTGTTTTAGATTATGTGTTCTGAACCCCTTTTTTTCTTGGATTTTGTAATCAATTTTAGTATTTATTTCCCCTTTTTGCCAGTTTTCTTTCTTTATTTTCCCGGAATGATTAATTGATGAATATAAACCTAGATGTTAGCAGGTGTCGATGGCTAATTTCGAGTTTTGTTTGAATTCATGAACCCTAACTTAAGATTGATCATAGAAAAGTTCCCAAAAAGCATTGATTTTTAATATTTTATTGTCTGGGAATCCTAGGAACACGTTGACTCTGATGGGAAAAACATGTTTCTTTTTTAGTTCTTAATTTGCTTCTATGCAAGATTATATACCTGCTGAGTGCTGATATCATAGATCATAGATCAATTTTTTTTTGTTGAATTATTGATTGTTCTTACTATTTGTGTTTGTAAATGGATAGCAATTTATCAGCTCTGAAACTGAATCTGAGGTTTTTCACTATCATTTGAAGCAGGGATTTTGTCGGTCAAGTATACACCGAGGCTTCGAACAGGTCTCCAACTCACATGGATCAAAGTAATGGAGTCTTTCTTCATCTTCACTTATTTAACTACTAAATATGCACTCGGGAACTTGTATTTGTGTGATGTTGTTTGATTATATTTGCTCCTAAAAGCTGGTGTTCTCCCTTTTTTGGAAACATTGCATTGTCTTATATAGCCGGGTTTTAAAGTGCCTTGGTGTCGGATGCTATCAATTGTCATAATTTTAGAAATGAATGCAGTTATCGTATAGTGCTATATATATCCGGCATATGTGGATCAAAGTAATCAAGTCTTTCTTCATCTCCACTTATTTAACTTCTAAATATGCCCTCAGGAACTTGTATTTGTGTGATGCTGTTCGATTATATACGTTGTTTATCCCTTTTTGGAAATATTGCATTGTCTTATATAGCCGGCTTTTGAAGCTCCTCGGTGTCGGACGCTATGTATCGATTGTCATAAAGCTTGCATTGTAGAAGTGAATGTAGTTATCGTATAGTGCTTAATTCCAGCTGGCATATATATCTCTCTTTCAGTCACTTGTTGAGGATTGTTTATTTGACAAATTCTTACATATTGATATGTTGTTATAAAACACAAATGGATTCATGTTCGACATGTTGAATATTGGTATATTGTTTGCAAGAACTTAATATTGAGTAGTTCACATGGACTTTAAAGAGGAATCGAAGCAAGTGATTTTTTTATCAGGAATTTCTTTTCTTCGGGATAAATCTGATAAGTAATAATTAGTTTCCGAACTGTAACATGATTAACAATGTTGCAGATGCTTTTGTTGAGGAGTCTGGGAATTTGAGAAACAGTCTTGAGGTTTCAAAACCACTCTCTGATAAACATCTTGATCTTTTGAGGCCGTCTGCTCGATACTATTCACTATTTAAGGGTAGGGACTCTATTAAGCATTTATTTTTCCATAGTTTGCTGCGTGTGATCGGCCATCGATAAAGCATTGTGTTATTTATTCGAGTATATATGTGAATTGAGATGTAAAGCTGTGATGGTAGGGCAAGCACCAGATACAGCGGGTAAAGGCAAGTATACACTTATAAAAGACGAGGAAGACTTCCAAACAGGGATTTTTGACAAACCTCTCCCATGCTTTGGCTGCGGAATCGGATGGTTCTCGTGAGTACTTTTTGCTCTTCACTACCATGTTCATTCCGGCAGTTCTTCCATTCCTCATGTTATCGTATTTCTTACAGCTTCCTCGTAGGTTTTTTATGTCCACTGATGTGGTACTATGCTACATTTCTCTATTTCGGAAATCACTATCGTAAAGATCCGAGAGAGAGAGCTGGCCTTGCTGCCTCTACAATTGCTGTAAGTGCTCCTAGTCTCCGCCCTTCCCTTCCCTTCCCTTTCTCCTCTCGTAAATAACTTTCAAATCGAACAAACAATCTCTGCCCTTCTCTATGTTCATTCATACCCGTGTATAATAATATACATGGCCTGATTTTGTTGTTGCAGGCAATGGCATGCTCTGTTGTATTGCTGATCATAATAGTTTTTCTTCTATTTTAAACCTAAATACCCGGAATCGATGTGTTATTCGTAATAAGCTTATACATGTACGTTCGACTTAAAAGGAATTGAATGCTTTGGCTATAATGGAGAAACGAGTCAAAATTGTATCGTCTGCCGAGCATCATTGTAAAGACGAACAGATTTGAGAAATGTTCCGTTCATAGAAACTATACTTCTGCCATTGATAAATCTGAGGCTATGTTTGTTTGTAAGTAATTTGATGAGTTTCATTAATGAAATAAAACTTGTTTTATTGTTCAATGGTGATGCAAAATGCCATTTTGTTATAAATTTCAGTCTTATGCTTGGTGTTCCCAAATCAAACTTCTATCGATAAATAATCGAGTTATGAAATCAAATTTTGACATTGCTTTTGAAAAGTACAGTGGGAAAGTGTTTCTAAATTTAAAATAAGAGTGTATAATATTGCTGTTAAAAACACTTTACTTATTTTAGACATTACAAAGATATATGAGTAATTTTTCTCAAACGTGCTTTTTGAGATGCTAAAATGTTAAAAATTTTAGCGTTTGAAAAACACTTTTGACCTAAAAAACTACTTGTTCAGCTTTATTTTTGGTCCAAAAGTGATTTTGGCTATTTGGTCCCTAAGTAAATGAACTTAATCGAACAAATTTGACACTTAAAACTTTAAAATCAAACCTCATTTAAATTCGAACCTCGAGTTTTGTAACAAATGACCATCTTATACAATAGACAAAAACAATCACAGCAAGATTTTGATATGATAAATTGACAAAAATGAATGAATGACTGTAAAACTGCCATGGAAAACCAATTACTGGCTACATTGTCATCCTAAAAAATCAATACACAGCTTCATTAAAGCTTGATTTTAAGCCTTCAGCCACTAGACAACGTATTCGCCGTCAACCGAATATCTGGTGCTCAAAGTAATCTGCGGATGCAGAGATGAATGAAACAAAAGAACACTCTAACAAAGGTAAATGTATAGTTAGATATCTTCATGTTTCCATAGAATCCGATTTGAAATAATGAGAATCACAAGGTTATATAATGAGGGAAAGTTGACTGGTGGTCAAGAAAATCCAGTGAAATCACTCAGTAAGAGGTTAGGACTAGAAGAGTAGCAGAGTTCTTGGAAGAAAAAGAGGTGTTCAAATAAGAACAAACGACGAACGGAACGGAGAAACCTTCTGGGACTTTTAGCCATGTGCTAACAGCAAACGAGTTCCAACACAACCATATCCATAACCACACTCTACACCGGGATGACGCCGGTGTGCCAACAATCCTAAGGATTCATCAGCAAAATAATCTACCCCATCTTAGAAGTTTCATCAGCAATACCCTGACCATGATTACTACACCAATAGTACTTCATCAACAAAGTGGTTTCAACTTTCAACTTAAACAAAAACCTAACCACATCATCAACATCCTGAATTATAATTCTTCAGCATGATCCACATTCAAGTGCACTGAATCGGAACAGCTTCACGATGATAATTATTTAGCAATTCATTGAAAAAGCAGATTATATGCAACCATGTCATGAATGTAGTGCAATAGAATACATATTCTCCAACACATGGCAGAAAAATAGTTCACTTACAAAATGGGAAACAGAAACAAAAAGTAGACACAAATTCACAATCAAAACTCTTTCGAGTCTAGTTGTAGTCAACTATAACCTTTACCAAGACAGTTTAAGCAGCGCTGAACCCTGTAATAATCCCAGAGAAGCCATCAAAACCAAGAGAAAAGCCTGTCCAAGAAGAAAACACTGAATGATGAATGAGTAAGAAAAGAAGACAAACCTGTTACCATCACAAGTAGGGCAAACACAAGGGTTGATATGAATTGGATCATACAGAGGTGACCACTTTATTGTAGCATTTCCATTGCACAGCTTGCATAAGTAAAATCCCTTCCCTTTACAAATCCCACAAGGCAAGGCAAATTCTTTCTACAAAACCCAGAGATAAAAATTGAAATTTTTTCGCACTGGCAAAACATCAGAAAAGGAAAGAGAAAAAAAGGAGTGGGGCTTGGTGAATTGTGTTTACCCGTTTCCTTTCCGCTACAGAGCGAAATGCACCAATGGCAACAGTAGCAGCAAGATTAAGAGTCAGAAATCCTCCACAAATTATAGCGGCGCCTTTGCCCAATACACGAAATTGCTTTGGGATCATCTTTTTAAACCTTTTTAGTTATTTAATCTCTTACGGGACTTTCTTCGAGCACACTCCGTGCATAAAACCCGTTAAGTTTTGCCGCTGAGTTATCCTGAAAATTAGAGGTGCTGGCCTCCGGAAAATAAATAAATAATGTTTTCAAGGGTAAACTAAACCACAAGTCACTTAATTATAAGTTTAGTAACACATTTATCATTCTTTTTTTAAAAGTAACAATTCAATCACTTAATTATAGATTTACTAATAAACATGTCATTTTCTTTTTAAAAGTGATAATTCAATCAATCATTTATAGGTTTAAGAACAAACATGTCATTTTGTGACAAACAAAGAACCTTGTCATTAAAATTAAAACAAAAGTTTAGTATAATAACAATTTTAGTCCATGAAACTTTTGTATTTAATTAATATAGCCATAATTCAAAATAATTTAATAAATTTAATTATTTATATTTAAAAATTTCATTAGTGGAGTGACTATGTCTACTAACAGGCGGTGTTAAAATCATAATAAATTTATTTTATTAGTTTGTCGATTTTCAATAAAAAATAATTGTATCTATTAAGTATGTCTCAAATGCAGCGACCTCGTACTCCAAGTCATCAAAACTTTTTACAGTTTCAAGAAAGTACTCAAATGTTGAGTACATAAAATATTCATAGATTTCAATTTAGAAGTTGATGTCAAGTTTAGGTGTAAATTGAATATTTATGCTATTTAAAATCAATAGAACGGATAAATTTAAAGAGCGATTTTAGTGACAAAAAAGTGTTACGTGTTAAATTTGAATGATTTGAATTCGAATAATTTAATTTATAGATATACATAAACTTATTTAAATTTAAAATTAAATAGAAATAATCAAATATTATATTATACTCGAATAAAATTGACAAAAATTAATAAAATAAATTGTCAATTGAATTTAACTCATTTGATAGTACTCTAGGTATAACATATATAAAATGTATGATTGAACATGCGTATGCATACTATACCCTCTTTCAATTTATGGGTTGGGAAAAGATCTAAGTTGTATAGATATTATGTCAAAAAATGATAGAACGAGTGCTCTGATTACATTCAATTAAATGAGATTTATTAATTACAACTATTAAAACATGTATAATTATTATTTTTAAAAATTTAAAATTTAACATGATACTTTAATTTAAATAATGCCCTTAATTGTGATGAATAATAGAGTAAAAAATGGTAAATTAATTTGAGAATGAAAGTTTTTTTTTGAACAATTTCTACTTAGAGGGAAATTTTTTTTACTCAATCGAGAGTTTTAACCACTCTAGAGATTTGGATTATAGAGTTCGAAATTGTTGAAGGACAACAATGAATTAATATGTTTTTTTTTTTGGGGGGGGGCAAAGAACAATTTTACCATTATCTCTGCCCAAAACAGGCATCTCCCTCATACAAAGGCATGAGGTTTTTCCACCATCTTAGTTTGGTGCAGCAAAGATACAATGTTCAGACAAAATCAACATTAGTGAAAGTAGGAATAACGTCAGGCTGTTAGAAAGCAAACACTTACTCTAGTTTGTCTTTCCACATCGAGTAATTGCAACGTTTTCCATTACCAAACGATACGGAAGATGAACAACGGACTTCCTTCACGATGACATTGCCGTTGCCATTGATTTCGTAAGAGAAATCCATTCCATCCAGAATCAGGTGATATATTAACTCTCCGAAATCAGCCTCTTCTCCGTCTTGGGAATCGTCCAAATCCAAAGAATTATCGGCGGCGTCGGCGATTCCTATATTTAGGAGATTATTATGAGGTCGATTTCGTTGAGATACCGAACGAATATCCCAGGAAAGGACTTGTTCGACCAAGCTTTTAAGTTCATCCAGTGAAGAATAGAGGGACTTCTTCTCCTGTAACAAAAAAAAAAAAAAAAATTCGGATCAACCAAAAAAACTTTGTACCGAGAGACAAAGAAGCCTTGGCATCAAACGATAAACAGACAAATTATGCCTTTCGTATTAGCTGTCGCATGGTTCCTACGTTATTTAAAATTAGAGAAAAACATTCGCCTACTTACTGCTGATTTCCAGCAGTCCGCGAGTGAGGTTGAGAAGTCATCAGAGAAGCTGACGGAAGCAACTGACAACACACTATCCGCCTGCATAACATTTAGGCATGCTTCAGAACAATAAAATAACTAAAACTATATTTCCGAACAATATACATAAATAAACTGGGAAACTAAAGAACAATAAAAGAGAAAATACCGTGACCCAGTCGGGTACAACTGCTCCTTCAATGCTGTCACAATACCGAAGATATGGTTTGATGTCCAGCACCGGCTGTTAACAAAATCACACACGAAGCCGGATTTATATTCATAGCTTTCAAGAAAACACATAACAGGAAAGAAACATATAAAACGAACGATAGCTCCCGCTGAAGTTCAGGAAACGAGCTTACGGTTCCATCAACTAGATCTACGCCAGAGAGTAGAAGCATATTTCCTTGTATTGCCTCCACCTAAAATATAGAAAATTGCAATATCCTGTTAACCTGAATATCAACCAAAGGACGAACTTAGGTAAACAAGTTGTAGCAACAATAACACAATTGTAAATGACTATATACCTTTGCTACAGTGAGTCCTATAGGACACAGTCGATGCGGAGATCGTGTAGCGAAAACTCCCCTCCTTCCTCCTTTCAGTCTCGGAACTCTGACTTATTGAAAGTAACCAACCTTCCATAGAAGTTTCAAGATGATAAGAAAGCTTCAGAAATGATAGAAATAAGTGTACATATTTGTATCATTATTATGGTTCCACAAACCTTGGCCTTAAACTTCGATTTAGATGGATGCTTCCACAACTTTTCCAGATCCGTATTCAAATGAAATACATATATAATCCATCAAGAGGGACAAGTAGAGGCTGCCTAGGGGTCCCGTTCCTGCATAAATTATACACGTAATTGTTCTTAGCAGTAATCGGAAACTACCATTGCCTCGCAAAAAGATAAAATGAGTAGTAACAGTGTTATCGAGGCGTGCCCTCGGCAGAGCTGCATTGGTGCTAGAAAATGAAAGTGCTTCAAACACTTTGGAGCAAGACCAATTTGATCAGGTGCATGCCTAATGCTATAAAAGAACTGCACATTTTATAACACACAGAAACACATACAAAAACTCACACATATGCACATTGATGCATAACTTTACTTCACTTGGGCTAGCACTTTCATTTCGTAGAATGAAATTATTAACTCTTTCAACGAAGAACAGTCGGTAAATCACCTCGTAGAAAAGCAAGATTGAACGATACCGATCGGAGCCATCGGATATGATATCGTATCCAATTTCTCAGACTTGGTTTGTGCTTGTGCTACCACTGCTTTCCTCAATGCCTACAGATATTTGATTTGTTTCTTCATACAAGTAAATAACAAAACTAAAAGGAAAAACAATCAAAGAATGAGAGAAAACGAAAAAGGGAAGAACCTGTTGAGCCCTAATCCGACCTTGTCTTTCCGCCGCACATTTTTCCAAAGCGGAATTGAGAGATTTTTGAAGCTCTTTCACCTTTGAATCATAATCTATCAGCTTTTTCTTCCATATATAAACTGAAAAGAAAGAAGATCAATAATCATCATAGCTAAAATCAAACAGAAGAAGAAGAAGAAGAAGAAGAAGAAGAAGAAGAAGAAGAAGAAGAAATGATACAGGAGATGGCTGAAGAAGCAGAAAACACTGCAGCAAGTGCCAATGCTAAGATCGACGGCATGGGTTTTCCTCGTAAATTGAAGCTTTTGTGTTTCCCTCTTCTGCTCTTTCATCAAAGTAGATCAAGTTTGGGGTTTTAAGTTACAGTTGCTGCTTTGAATTAGGGTTTTTGCCGTTTTAGGAGAAAGTAGTATGTGATATATTAGTTGATTATATAGAAATATTTGATAAAATTAATTGATAATTAAAAAATATTTAATTATTTAAATAAATAAAATAATATATAAATATATGATTTTATTTGATATTTGTTTAAATAATTTATAAATTATTAATATTTTATAACTATTAATATTAGTTAGATTATGAAAATTAAATTTTATATTACTTATATATATTAATTTTTTATTTATGAAATTATTTTTTATTATAATTTTAATAATTATTAAATTTAGGTAATTTCCATTAGCGTACATCTTTAGTTGGGCGATGCTTCTTTTGCTTATCTTGGCCTAGTCTGTGTTTAAATTTAAGTGTGATACTAATTAATTTAGTGGTTAAGAATATTTATTTTAATTTATTTTGTATAAATTTAAATCTCGATATGAGAATATAATACATTTTTATTTAATTAAAAAATAATTACACTAGATGATTTGTTAAAAATAATGTAAATTATAAAACAGATTTATGTATTAGTTTAAATAAAAATCAAATACTCAAATACTTTTTTATTAAGTATAAATTTTTTATATTTTAAATGACAAATGTCAAGACTCGAATCTACTCAAAATAAAATAATATAAACGTTTTTAATCAATCGACTAATTAATGAATCTTTCATATACTTTTTTATTTGTTTTCACTTTTTTTCATTCAACTTTTACTAGTTACAAAATCATAAGATTTATTGTAAATACTATTAAATTAATTTTAATCATATATTTGTTTCAAGATTAATGTATTACTTTATTTATTTAAAATAAATGGTTTCAATTATGTATTTGTTAATAGTAAGTTTACTTTTATTAATAACAAAATTTATTTAAAAATAAAAATTAGTAAATTTTATGCTTTATTTGACGAGGATAATTCCTAGAATTATCATCATTTCTTAATTAAGTGTTTAGTGAACTAAATATATCAATATTACTTTATCATGGTTTTAATTAACAATTTTCTTATGGGATGAGTCAGACACGTTCAACGAGCATTGCTGAGCACCACTAATAATGAATATCGTTGAGCACCACTAACAATAAGCACAATTGAGCACTATTAAATAAATATTTTATTTTAAATAATTATAATTATGTGTTTAAATAATTTATAATTATACGTTAAATCCTTTAAATTTTTATTAATTAATTTAATGATGCTCAGCGATGCTCATCGTTAATGTTACTCAGCGGTGCTCGTCGAACGTTGTGAAATTTTCCTTTTCTATGTATATTAAATTGCTTTTTATATTTTTTGAGTTCTTTTAATAAGTCGAATGACCATGAATATTTATCTATTTTTTATTTTGTTTAAATTTAGACTTCGACACTTGTATTAAAAAAATTTAAATATCAATTTTTAAAAAATAGTTTTTTCGCGATCACATTCTTAGCTATCACATTTCCAAGAATAGCATTCCTTTGGAGTTACTTGAAAAAACATTCCATTGGATAGGAAATAGTAGGAACGAAGGCTGAATTTGACAATACAATTTAAATGGTTTGCTTAATTTTTTAAATTTTTTTAGAGATTTAAATTGAAATTTTAAAACATTTTATAGGTCTAAGTTTGAAACACTTTTAATATTTTTTAGTGTTGGGTAGAAATTTAACTGAATAGAGTTAAAAAAATTCGAGTTAGTCAAGTTCAAGAGTCTTATTTTATACTTTAAACTTTGTTTAAATTTTTTTGAGTCGAGTTGTTAGAATTTATGCTTAAATTTAAATGTTATGACATTAGTTAGTTTCAATTTGAACGGCATATACAATACATATGTATTTTCACGTTTTTCATATGTGATATATAAGAAAAATTGAAAGACTCCACTTGAACTTGAAAATTGATCCACTAATTACTGAAATTTTCGAGTTGAGTCGAGTTTATGAAATTACAAGTGACGACTATTTTCGCATCGAGTCGAATGATTCAGTTTTTTCATTGAATTGAATCGAATAATTTAATTTTTTATTCGAGTCAAATTTTACACACTCTTAACTATAATGTAATCATATAGTTATATATATTATTTACTCTTATCTCTTTAAAAATATGCACATATTTTTTCAGGAAACATATACATACAGCATGCAAATAAATTACTCAAATCGTAATCTCCTAAAAAATGTCTCACGTTGAAACCACTCAACGAGATTAATTTGAATGTTTTTATTCTTCTTATTTGAATGTTCTTATTAAATGTAAAAGATTTAAATAAAATTATGAGGTACGAAAAATGAATTCGGAGTGGATTCATGATCTTAAATTTCATGAATTGTAAGGTGGATTCCCGCCAACAAAACCCAGATTTATCTCACGCATAAGTTTCTATTTTGTAAAATCAATCAGCTAGGGTTCTTAATTGTTACAAAGATGGCAAAATCGATGAAACTGTCGAGCTTAAAATCCGTTGAAAACGCCCACGACGAGTCGGTTTGGACCGCCACGTGGGTTCCCGCCACCGAAAGCCGCCCGTCGCTCCTGTTAACCGGGTCCCTCGACGAGACCGTCAAGCTGTGGAGGCCCGACGAGCTCGACCCCGTCCGCACCAACACCGGCCACTGCCTTGGCGTCGTCTCGGTGGCCGCGCATCTCCCCCGCCCTCGACAGCTTCGTTCGCGTGTTTGACGTTGACACCAACGCTACTATCGCCACTCTCGAAGCTCCTCCGTCCGAGGTCTGGCAACTTCAATTCGATCCCGAGGTAATAAATCTTGCTCGACTCTTTTCGCAACAAAATTTATGAGAATTTATAGCTGCGGAAAACCGATTTAGTTCATGAACTGTTTGAATTTTTTAAAATTCGAGAAAAGGCCACTGATAAATAGTACTAATGGCAATGCCATAGTATTAAATTGTGGTTGCGGCGTGATTTTTTTCCTATAAAATAGTAGTTGCGGTTTGTGGTGTTGCGGCTACCTTCAAAATCATTACATTTGCGGCCGCAATTTAATAATGTTATCATCTAAACAGAAAAAAAATCAAAGATATAGTTCTCCAATGCTTCCATTAGTGTTATCTTGTTGCCTGATTGAACATTCTAGGTAACCTATGTTACTCGAACTTGGGTTAAGTGTTGGACACGGGTTCTATTGGCTAGATTGGGCGATGCTTCTTTAGCTTTCAGTCTTTATCGATGCATCTTCTGGGATTCTATTGCTGGTTTACTTATGATTGAAGTGCTATGGTACTGATTTTTGTTTTTATTGAATTCGTTTTTATTAGCGTTCTAACGGTAGCTTCAAAATTAGGGTAAAACACTCGCGGTCGCCGGTGGAGGTAGTGCATCAATCAAGTTGTGGGATACCGTAACGTGGAGGGTGGTTGCAACTTTATCGATTCCACGTCCCAAAGGAACCAAGCCATCTGATAAGAGCAGCAGCAAGAAGTTTGTCCTATCCGTTGCATGGAGTCCGGATGGAAGAAGACTTGCTTGTGGCTTGATGGACGGCACAATTTCCATTTTCGATGTAGCACGTGCCAAATTTCTACATCACCTTGAAGGCCATAATATGCCTGTAAGGTCTCTTGTCTTCTCTCCTGAACTTGATTCACGGAAGCTGTACTCGGCCTCGGATGACGGTCACGTGCATATCTATGATGTTGAAGGGAAAGCTATAATGGGGGCCATGTCTGGTCATTCTGGCTGGGTGTTAAGCGTGGATGTAAGTCCCGATGGAGAGGCTATTGCAACCGGCTCTAGTGACAAAACTGTAAGACTGGGATTTTAAGATGAGAGCAGCTCTACAGACAATGAGCAATCACACGGACCAGGTATGGGCGGTGGCTTTTCGACCCGGTGGTCGAGGAGGTCGTCTCGCTAGTGTCTCCGATGACAAAAGTATATCACTGTATCATTGTTCATGAGTGTTTGCTGCTTGTGGAAATCGAAACCAGTAAGGATTTGTTTTTCATTACAAGATGTTACATTTTTAGCTATCACCGGTCCGATGAATATGAAACTCGGCTTTAGCTTTGTTCTGTTTATTTTCCTCGCTTTTCATAAAATCGAAATACGATTTTCGCACCATTGCATGATGTCCTTGCTCAATATGAAAATTTTGGTACATGGAAATGCAATCGATTCAATTGGTTTGTAAGGATTGGGTGGTTCATGACAAGGCATTCTTTTTTAAAAGGTATAATTCTGCCTCAGGTCCTTGTATTCTAGTTATGTTTGAAATTTAATCCTTATATTTAAACCTCGAAATTCACATAAGCTACTTTTTATCAATAACTAAAAAAAAGTATCAATAAAACCGAGAACTAGAATAAAAATGGAAAACAGACTAAAAACTAGTTGAGCCTAACTATTGTTGGATCGAGAATCGATCATTTGAACAGTTTGATTATCGGTTTGATTTTTACTACATTTAATTTTATTTTTTACTACATTTAATTTTTTTTAACAAGAAACTGAATTTCATTAAAATAAAAAAATATATAATACACATCTAAAACATGAAAAAATGGACACTATTTTCATTAAAAACATAAAACATGAAAAAAATAAAACATAAAAAATCAAAGGGTGTGAAAAGAACAAGCTAAAACACTATGTTCATCTTCGTAGAAATTCAACAAACAATTTTCTATGTCTCTATCAAATTAGACTGTTTAAGCAGGGAAGGAAAAGAGGTATCCACAAAATCAATCTTACAAACTATTATGCTATGGTTCTGAAAACATTAACTATCACAAAAAGATCGCTTGACCTTTTTTTATTAAGGAATGTGTGTCATGATGATCGCTATACAAATAAAAAATTACGCTAAATGTATGAGAATTGTGTCATAAGACTGTAACGAGCCGAATTCGTGTTAATAATTTAGGTTTGGGTTTCAATTTGAATCTCGGGTATAGATTATGAGTCACGTGAGATAGAATTATTTAAGCTTATTGGGTGTTCAGATTTGGGCTCATGTTGGATTGGATTTTTGATCCATTAACATATATATTTGTAAACCATGAAGAGTTGGAGCCATTCTTTGAAATAACCCATTTTTTTAATCACCAAAATTCTCAATCCCTTGATTCGTGGGATTTTTGGGCAGCACGGGGGAGGGCAATTAATTGCTACAGACCTCTCCCCCATCTCATTTCTTTTCACCGTCACCTCCCTCTCCATTTCCATTTTTTAATTATTCGTTCCTTCTTCCATTGCTTCTCTAAATTGGAAGCTCTGGGAAATATAAACAAAACTTCCAAGTAAAAATCTTCTGAATGCTATTAGGATGATTTCCTGCGATTTCTATTAAAAAGGAGAAATAGATAAAGGGTTAAGTAAGGGATAAGAAGAGATAAGAAAAAGCGGAGATAAGAGGGATAACTTTTTTTTGATAATAATTTCATATCCTCGTCCTATAATCATTAATTTTATCTTGGGTGTTAATCTATTTATATTTTGCAATAAAAGGATTTTGTTTATTTGCCTTACCTATTTCATTAGTGCATTACATTATCACTATATATTATAAGAAGCAAAAGGATTACTAGTTTTATGTTTCATTATTACGTAGTGGTAATATGTATATCTTTATAATACTATTTAGTTATATTATGTATCAAACATTTGAAGCCCAATTAAATTAAAATAGGAGCCCATTTTATTATAATAACAATCCATTTAAAACCCCAAAAAATATATATTTATTTACGAGAAGGCTCGTTTGACCCAAACCTAACTAAACCCTAACTATCCCCTTTGTCTTTGTGCAGCCGCATACCCACTGTCAGGTATGGAGCAGATCTGACGGTCCAGATCACTCTATCAAAGGAAACCCTAATGCACCGCACTTTAGCAACCGTCAAATTAAATGCATCATCGGATAGCCAAGATCACTTCCCCGCGCGTGCGATCTATGTCTGACCGTTCCACTCCTCCATGCGTGCGTGCGAATACGACACCCGACCATTCTGCTCCCGACATGAGCCCACACGCGTGCACGGCCTCCATGCCTTTGATCACGACCGTCCAGCTTCACTCTGATGGTCCCAGCTCCAGCCACGTCCCCTCTGTCTCCCTCCACGCTCTGGTCAGGCCACATGCAACGCTAAAAACGGCAAAGAGTCAGGAAGCAAGGATAAGCAACAAAAGGCGTATGTGCATACAAAAAGAAAACAACAAAAGGTAGCAACCACCAACATACAACAGAGTTAGAGCCAACATCAACATAAAATTACATGAACCGGACCAAAAATACACAGATCGACCAATAGGAATTCTTCTTATTTAAAAAAAAAACATGTAAATCGGGGCCTATATAACAAAATCCCTAAACAGTTGTAAAGGGAGGGGATCCCAGACTTCAAAGAATAATAATAGAAAAACAACAGCAATTTAAGGTATATCATTTCGTATCCAGTGCATAACATAGGCATGAAGTCTAGGGTTTTGAGTTTACCTTTCTGTCGGTTGAGTTCCCCGGCCGTCCTAGGGCTTTCCGATGATGGACGAGCCCCTTCCCTTCGATGACAGCCCTCCGGCTTCTTGGGCCGTCAATGGTGAATCAAAGGGTTTAGAGAGGGCTTTCGTTCTTCAAGAAGGGGGAATTTTGTTTCGGCTTTAAAAAAAGGTTTTTAAGGGGGTATTTCTCAAAATAGGTTTCAGATTTAGGTTTAGAGACGAAACATGAGTGTTTTGGATGAATTTGGGAAGCGCCATCCGCCGCCGAGCAATAGCTGACGCGGCAAAAAAGCCACCGAAATCTGAATTTGGCGACAATTTTTGGGTGTTAAGATGAACACCACGGTGGTGTTCATCCAATTTTCAGAGAAAGGGGGAAGCTTTTTGGGTAACTGGTTTGATCAAAATGAAAAAAAAGGGCCAAGTTCCTTCTAATTTGGGTTTTATACTCGGTCCCCTTTTAAAAATGAGATAATTCCCTTTTAAAACTCTCCGCCCTTTGATAAAAACGCCCGCAGCCCTTCCGTATTTTTGAAACTACGCCCGTTGTCCTTCCGTTTTTTTAAACCTCGGTCGTAGTCTTTAGGTTTTCAATATCCTTGTCATATCGCCCCTTTTTTATGCATGATTAATTTCTGGCATTCTTTATTACTTTTCTTCAATTTCATCCCTATTTATTGTTCATGTTCGTTTCTTTACCTTGTTATAATGTGGCATTGTGAATATATATGTGTTATATTTTGTTCGTAATATTTATTTCATACATTGTTTAGTTTTGTTGTATAATATAGATTATGTGTATATACCATATGTTGGCCTAATACATGCTTTAAGATATAATATGTAGTTTTAATGTATATATGTTTCCTATATGTAACATACATAATATATGATTTTATACGCATAAGTACATTTTATATTTCATATATGTGTTATATAATATTGTACATATATGGCTGTTAAGCCCTTTTTATGAGCAATACATGTATATATATATAGTGGTATTATATATGAATATAAGTATAATGCTTTATATATATATATTATATCTTATATGTATATTATGTTATATATATTACATAGCTTGAAGGCATATTTAATCATACATATATATACATATACAATATTTTATTATAGGTATTTGTTACATACTTTAAGCACATACTATATAGTACATTATATATTATAGTTTTATATGTATAGTTGGTTTTATTTCATGATTGCCTTTTACTCATGTTAGCTTTCTCAATTTATTCGATTTGTGGTTCAATTTCTTTGTTTTTTGTTTTGCTAATTAGGATAGTTTAGCCATTATGACTTGATTCAATTAATTTAAAACATACCCTTGGCTTAATGGGGAGTGTGTTTAGATTAATTAAACTAAGTATAGGTTCCTTTAGGTTAGTTGAAACCTTAGTTTTTGGTCCTTTTAGGATAGTTTAGGGTAATTTAATTTAATTAATCTAAAGTGTATGCTCGACTTATTGGGGCATAATCTTTAAATTAATTAAATTAGATTTAGGATTAGATTTTTAGAGGCGTAGTTAGATTTAAGGTTCGAATTAGTTTAATAAGTTTGAATTTATCCTTGACTTATTAGGATAAATGTTAAGTTTATTAAACTAGTTGAACACCTAATTACTCCTTAATATAAAATTGACAAAGCTTAGATGAACACTTAATTCAAAATCCGATTTAATTAATTTGATTCGTTTTAAATAGAATCCTTGACTTATTGGGATACTAGTTTAAAAATAATCAAATTAATTATCGTTCAAGATAATTTGCAAATCATTAGGACTTTCTTTTTAGGGTTAAATAATTGAGGGTTAATATTAGACTAACCTAGCTAATAATTAGATCACTAATTAATTTTTCATAATTCGAGCCTTTTAGGATATGACTTTAGTGGGCCTAGGGTTTCTTTTTGAAAGCATTTCCTTGTCATGCATTTTTAATTGTCATTCATATGGCTTTCAATATTCTAAGTGGACATGACACCTAATTACTCCTTAATATAAAATTGACAAAGCTTAGATGAACACTTAATTCAAAATCCGATTTAATTAATTTGATTCGTTTTAAATAGAATCCTTGACTTATTGGGATACTAGTTTAAAAATAATCAAATTAATTATCGTTCAAGATAATTTGCAAATCATTAGGACTTTCTTTTTAGGGTTAAATAATTGAGGGTTAATATTAGACTAACCTAGCTAATAATTAGATCACTAATTAATTTTTCATAATTCGAGCCTTTTAGGATATGACTTTAGTGGGCCTAGGGTTTCTTTTTGAAAGCATTTCCTTGTCATGCATTTTTAATTGTCATTCATATGACTTTCAATATTCTAAGTGGACATGACAATTAATCAACTTTAAACCCTAAAAAGGAGGTAATTATTAATTCCGATATTTGCTTTGTGACAGTCCTAACTCAATAGATGTTGACAAAATATTTAAATTAATTCTTACCATTCGAAGGTAAACATTAATTTGAATTAAAAGTTGATAGACCATAACATCATACTTAAATGCTTGCATCATGCATAAAGGTGATGTACGCAATTCGAACCATAAATTAACACGAAAATCGGTCTTATTTAATGTCAGTTTAATCTATAGTCTGTTGTATCGTCACCCTTACTGATTAAATGTTTAATTAATTTGGACCCACCAATTTGACTAAGCTTATTTAATTAGAATCCATACTCAATTGAGAACACTTGATTAGAGTTACTTTGAATTTCATCTATTTCCATCGATTAAAAGTAATATATAATTTGGTACAATTTTCGGGCATTGTGGGGGTGCTAGCTCCTCCCCACGCGTAACCAACTCCCGAACCTAATTTCACGAATCTCTGGTTTTGTGGTTTCTGATCTACCTTATCCAAGTGACCGGTGGCGACTCCAAGTCCTCTTATTTTCCAAAAAAGAGAGAAAGAACAAAAAAGATAATTCAAAAGAAAAAATGGTCGCTACAAACATGGCGACTCCGTTGGGGACAAATTTTGTTTTTATAAAACAAAAAGAGAGTTAAGCCAAAAATCAAATATTACTTTTATTGATGGAAATTTTGAAATTTAAATCGATCTTAATTAATTTGTTCTTTCTTAAGGATAACACTTTCATTAAATGGGCTTTGATAATTGGTGGTTTTGCATTAATTTCTCATTCAATCTATAAGGAATCACCGACATGTGTTGCACCATAATCATCGAGTTTTCTGTCCGAGCTCTGTCCCTACAGTAGGAGTGAAACGCCACATACCCATGTGAGTAGCCCTCAACGGGCCGATAATTCACTTCCAGAATCCACGCCTTTGACACGTGAGTAGCCCTCCACGTCACTAGGTCGTGGTTTCCCTCGAACCAAATCCAATTTGCAAACTTGTAATGGGCCAGAATTTGGGTTCTTGTTGCCTTAGTAGGTAATAAGATAGGTTCGGGTACCCCTAATTAGAACCGAACCCATGCGTGAGAATCTAGGAAGCCCACCCTAATTAGAGCCATGCGGACAACCATAGTAAACTAGAATTTACATGATTAGGATTTTCTTTCCTTCTTAGTCTTTTGCCTAATTTGTTTGTATTTATCTTTTTTAATTTCGAATTTATTGTTTATTCCGTGACTGACACAATTATTTTTGTCTCATGTCTTTTCCTTTCTGTTTTTTATTTTGCATATTTTGTCATATCATGAAGAGCACACTGAGCTGTAAATAGTCTGAAATTAAAGGCTTGATCAATGGGAGATTTGGTCCGTAGCACCAACGAGAAGAATTTCGATGTACAAGTATGGTCAAAAGGAGAATAGCTCCATGATGGAGATAGTATTTCTTTCGGGTTTGGATTTGCGATGTCAGCCGAGACTTTAATGAATACAGAATATAATGATGTGTCTGAACTAAGGTCGGTTTGGAATAGTTTGGATTTCGAGACAAGAGACACTTTCAAAGGCGAGTATGGAGACATTGCGTACTTGTTAGATGTTCCCATCGATAATCACTACTTCAAGCTTTGGTGAGGTTTTGGAATTCAGCTTATAGTTGTTTCACAGTTGGAAACGCCGATTTGATCCCGACAATTGAAGAATATCAAGCTCTCATAAATTGCAAAATATTAACGCGAACCGTGTCTACTCAAAACCGAGCAAGAACAAATCCTTCCGGGCTAAGCTTGGTAGGTTCTCAGATACTTTGCCATCTTGGGTCGACAATCAGGTTACAACGTGGAACGAGAGGGAGTATCTTAAGTGGGAAGGAATTCTGGTCTTAGCTTTAGTAAATCTCATGGGTTGAGTTCAGCGGGACCTTTTTTCACTTTTGATCTATGGGTTAGTGCTATTACCTAAAGCCTTAGGACTTATCGACCCGCCAGTATTGGATTTGTTCGATCGCTTGGGTGGAGGGACCAATCTGGTACCCGTGATTTTGGCAGAAACTTTTTGGTCTTTGAGGTTTTGCAGGGGGCATGGAGGGGGTCGTTTCTAAGGATGCCCCTAGCTTTTGACCGTTTGGCTTTACAGTCATTTTTGGTCGAATGTTCATTTTTTAAGACCCATTTTTGATGGCAAGTTCTCACTATTAGAGGAGTTTGTACGAAAAGGGGATTGGCCGATCGGGAGATCCAAGGAGGTTTGGATAGACATTTTTTGGCATCTTGAGAACAAGGACATAGTTTGGAGAGCTCCGTGGCTATTGGTGAGGAATATACTTTATAGATGTGGGGAGTACTCTTGGGTACCGTTACTCGATATTTGGGGGCATACAGCTTACACACCCCTTTTGGTTTTGAGACAATATGGTTCTAAGCAGTTCGTGCCAGCCACAAGCGGATTGAATGAGTTCAACATGGATTACGAGACTAAAAAAGGCTACAAAGGGAAGGTGTACAGTGCTTCTTCAGCTCGGAACAACACGAGACATGTTAGGATCGTGAGTGCTCCTTACGAGGTCACCCCCGAGTATGAACTATGGTGGTTCAACCGCGTCAACGACATTATTCCTAAGCCGGATCTAGATAATAGGAAGTCTGTTGAAGAAAGGTTGGCTACACTCCTCACCGAAGCTGATTTAATGAGAAAACATCTCGAAGAGGAACAAAAGATGTTTATTCAGCTCGAAGAGAAAGCCAATCAAGATAGGTTCAACTTTGAATTGGATAAAACAAAACTCGAGGGGGAGATTAAAGGATTGCAAAGAAGGAAATATGAGTTGGAACTTGAGTTTAAACTGGAGAATGAGGAAATTCAAAAACTACAGAGGCTAAACAAGAACAAGAGAGTTGCGGAGGACGGGCCAAGTGGAGGATTGAAGCTCTGACTTAAGGAAGAGAAGGCAAAAGCCGAGACTTACAAGAGGAAGTATTACAAGCACTAGGACCAAGTGCTCATTATGACACATGAGATGTAGAATCTACGGACCTCTCACTCAAGGCAACTTGAGAATGAGCGAAGTTAAAATGAAGTATTGAAAGCTCAAGTCAAATGTTTGGAGAAGTCTCTCCTCAGGCACAAGGGTTCAACTATGAAATTAGAAGCTAGTAGCTCAGAGAATCAGGCTTTGAAGGTTCGTATCTAAGAGTTGGAATCCGAGGTTCAACACTTCAAGGACCAAATAGCGAGTTTTAGAGGGCAATTCAAGTGTATTAGATACCAACTCTGGAGCGACTACGGTTCGCCACTTACACTATTTGGAGGCAAGAACAAGAATTGGCACATTTGATGACTCAGATGCAAGAGGTCGCCCGAAAGTTATACTTTCTAGTAGAAGATGCTACCGAGCTTTTGGACTATGTGGACGACGAATGTGAGGAGAAAGAAAGTATCATTTGGATCTTGAGGGAGATCATTGACCTTGATGCTAGCTTATGACCATATGCGTAGCAGGTTTCTTTGGTTATTGTAACGAAACAATGTTTCTATTAGTACAAGTTGTTTAATGATGATATTTTCCAAACTCAGTGTTGCTCTTTGCATTCATGCATGACACATTTATTTGCATATTTTGTTTAATTACTAAAATTAATTAAAAGACTTCTTATTTCAGAAAGCTTTTTGATTCTTTAAACTGCAATCATTCTACACCAATATCGCGCTCAATTACAAACAAAGATAATGGAAGAAAGCTTTGCAAAGTTGGAAGCCAATCTTAAAGGCCAGTTGGAATGGGCTTAGCAAGAACTAAGGGACACTATCATCAACTCCTAACAAGACATGATGAAGGTGATAACTCAGATGATACAGTCCAATCTAAGAGGAAATGGTGCTATCGAGAACCCAACCCAAGACTCGATGGATCGCTCATATGCCCCAATCTTTAAGAACCCTCTCTTTATCAACCCTTCACCAAACCCTCCATAAGGGGTATCTTCTTCTCATCAGGCCGGTGCCTCCGCTTTGGCTCAGCCATGCGTGACATTCAGAAGCATTGAAAATGTTGGAGATAGCATCCCAAACTTTGATGAGTTGGAAAAATTAAACCAAGTGAAGGAGAAGTTCTCGAAGCAGTTATAAGACACCTAGAAGGACCTCGAAGAAAAGTTCCAAGTAAAAAAAGATGAGGAAGGTCCCTACAGACTAAACGCTAGAGAGCTCAGTTTGGTCCCAGATGTAGAAATCCTGCACAAATTCAAGACCCTAAAATTTGAGAAGTTTGACGAGATGACTTGCCCCACTACACACCTGACCATGTTTTGTCAGAAAATGGCTGGGTACACGGACAATAAGAAGCTATTGATTCATTGCTTTTAAGACAACTTGGTGGGATCCACCTCAAGGTGGTACAATCAACTAACATGAGCTCAAATTAAGTCGTGGAAAGATTTGGCCAAAGCTTTCACCGACCAGTACAAGCATATAACTGACATGGTCCTTAATCGACTTCTGTTGCAAGGAATGGAGCAAAGACATGATGAAAGCCTCCGGGAGTATGCTCAGAGGTGGCGTAATGTGGTGGCACAAGTTCAGCCCCTGCTGTGTGAAAATAAGATTTCTCTGATGTTTGTGGACACGCTAAAGGGGACACTATATGATCGTTTGATCAACAATCCTATTAGCAATTTTGCAGAAATGGTTATGACCGGTGAGCGCATCGAGGCTGCCATTAATAGTGGGAGAATTGACGGGGGAGAACAGTCATGCAAGCACTACAAGAAGAAGGATCACGAGGTTAACAACACTTATGAGGCCGTCAAGAACCCCATTATCTCCTGACCCCAAGTCACGGCGGGAAATGCCCGAAACCTTAATAAGAGAGAAGAGGGGGACCTAAGAGGGAAAACGAGAATAGGTCTTCACTCCCTTACCAAAGTCTTACAAAGAACTTTACTCATAGTTGTATAAGGCAGATCTAGTTCGGCTTTATCATGTTACCCCATTTAACCCACCTTACCCGGTGTGGTATGACCCTAAGGCATACTGCGAATACCACGCTGATGTTTCAGGGCATTCAATTGAAAACTACGTGGCATTCAAGAAGTTCATTCAAAATCTGATCGGTACTGGAGTCTTGCAATTAGAGGAGCCAAGTACGGCTAATAACCCCTGCCTAGTTTTAGGGGGCAAGGCATAAATGCTCTTGAAGAAGAGTATGCCCGAAAGGATTAAGTGAGTGTGTTTGAGATTCGATCTCTGTTGAGATGGGTTTTCCAGTAGTTGTGCATGGCGCGTCTCATCGACTGATGAGTGCTAGTCATGAAGAAGGGTTGTGGACCATAATGCGAGTATCATCAGTCGGAGTATCATGAGATATAGGATTGTGGGGAGTTCAAGCAATTAATTGAGAGTATTATAGGCAACAAAGAAATTAAGTTTTTCGAGAAAGTGGAAGGAATGAAGGAATCTGAAGTCTGTGCGTCGGAGAAACAAGATGCCAAGTACAGCGCAAAGAGACCACTTGTCCTTAGTTTCAAGCCAGTTGAGGAGAGTGCTTCTAAGGTGGCCCCAAAGGTTATAATTTCTGCTCCGACATCTTTTCCTTTCAAGGATACACATATCATCCCATGGAAGTATACCACAAGCGTTTCGGCACCGGGCACCTCTAGTTTACAAGAAGGTGAAGAGGCAGCGATAAGGATAAAGCCCGCCCAGGACGGGCCTGTGGAACCAACTGCCAGAGAGGTAAGTGATGTGGGATATCTCACAAGGAGTGGTCGGTGCTATGCTTCAGAAAATCTAAGGGCACCAGAACAACAAAAGGAAACCAAGGTTGAACCCGAAAAGATGTTCGGGGAGGAACCACCTCCAAAGATCAAGGAACCAGTCACGGAGACTCATGCTCATAAATTTTTGAGATTCTTGAAACACATCGAGTACAATGTCATAGAGCAACTTCAAAAACATCCAGCTCAAGTTTTCGTAATCGATCTCCTCTTAAACTCAAAAAAGTATCGCGACGTGCTGTTAAAGGTTCTGAATCAAACTTTCGTACAAGTGATATTTTAGTTGGGAATTTGGATCAGATCATCGGCCATATCACCACTGACAACTGCATCACCTTTAGTGACGATGAAATGCCAGAAGAAGGAAGGGGATCCACCAAGGCCCTAAACATTACTACCCATTGTAAGGGGCATGTGTTATCAAGAGTGCTGATTGATAACGGCTCCTCTTTAAATGTCATGCCTTTGGCCACCTTGCAACGCCTACCAATCGACAGTTCACACATGAAGCCCTGTCAAAATACAGTTCGGGTATTTGATAGTACCCAACGAGACATGGTTGGGAAAATCTAAGTACCCCTACTCATTGGCCCCAGTGAATACGCTGTTGATTTTGTGGTCATGGATATCCATCCATCCTATAATTATTTGTTGGAAAGGCCATGGATACATTCAACCGGTGTAGTCTCGTCTTTGAATCACCAAAAATTAAAGTTTGTTATTGAGGGGAAGCTGGTCACGGTCAATGCCGAGCAAGACGTCATCGCTTCGGTAACTTCTAATGCACTATATATCCAAACCGATGAAGAAGTGATGGAATGCGCTTTTAGGGCTTTGGAATTCATCAACGCTACCTTTGTCATTGAGGGGAGCAGAATTCCTTGCCCTAAACTATCAAACTGCATAAAGATGGTGGTACTCGAGACCTTAGGAAGAGAAGCAAAGAAAGGAAAAGGCTTGGGAAAAAATCTGTATGGACGCCTCCTATCTATCAATGTGATCTACAAGAATAACTGCTTCGGGCTCGGCTATAGGCCCAATTTCTTGCAAAAGAAACAAGATTGGAAGAAGAGGCAAGAACAAAGGAAGGCCTGATTTAGAGGGAGGATGTTCCTTGGGCTCCCATCACTTACGAGAATTTTGAGTGTATTTTCAAGTCTGGAGGACTAAGGAACACTGAGCTGGAAGTCCAAGAGGCAATCCGAGAAGGTGAGAGATGCTTCCGTGAAGAACTAACCTGTGAAGCTTTGAAGGAGATGGATGTGAATGTGATCAGCAAGGGTGACAAGCTTGACCCGCCTCCGACCAAGAACCGCCTGTGCTTCCTAGGTAAAGAACTCAATGATTGGACCTACGTGGAAATGTCTGTGGTTTTTAGGTCCGAATCAAAGTAATGCTCCGAACAAACACGTTACTTTTGGCCTGAAAGTAACGTGCATTCTTTGTAAAAGGGCAACTATGTCACTTTCTATATGCTTTCAATAAAATGAACGTTTTCTATATCCCTTTCTCAAATGGCAAACATAACATTCATTCCATGCATTTTATTATTATTTCATATCACAAGTTATTCTTTTCCATTCCCAATGCATACTTTCAAACTCGTGCAGGCCCTTTAGTATAAACTGTATGAATGATTCAGAACCTAATTCTGAGGTGGATTTCGAGCGACCCGCCTGTTTGGCAAAGATTGATGAGGAAGATGAAGAGGTTCTAGATGAGTTGTTAAGGCTAATGGCAAGTGAGGAAAAGCAAATTCTGCCACATCAAGAAGAAGTAAAGATTTTGAATTTGGGGACTAACGAAGGAAGGAAAGAGGTGAAGATTTGCACTACCCCGTCGCCAAAGGTTAAAAAGGATTTGGTGGAACTACTTCTAGAATTCAAGGATGTGTTCGCGTGGACATATCGGGATTGCTAGGTTTGAACACGGATATCGTGGTACACAAGTTCCCTATAAAGCAAGAATGCAAGCCTATCCGACAAAAGCTCCAGAGGGTGAGAACAAACATGCTGCTAAAAGTCAGGAAAGAAGTACGAAAACAATTCAAGGCAGGATTTTTAACACCCCTTTCTTGGACTGGTAGAGAACTGAGTCAGAAAGTGTTATCGGAGGACAAAATCAGAATTGGGGTTAATTTAAAACTTTTCAAACTAAGAGGGGACTAAATTATAAACATAACAAATTAGTGACCCTGATCCGAATTCTTGATTACCAACCTGTAATTAGACTTACCAATTATTTAACCTTAGAAGTTTCATTGTTATCGGATATTTTTAACCTATCCATTTGAGCCATATAATTATTAGTGACCAATTTGTAATATTTTAAAACTGTTTCTCAAGCCTTTTAACAGAATTAACTGACAATGTACCGATATACTATAGGCCGTATCGATATGATAAGTTGAATTTTACACTTTCCAGGTTCATGGTCAACAACCCCGTACCGATACATCTGTACCCGTATCGATACACTTTGAATTGGGTTGACTCATTTTGGTACGCCTGAGATCATATCGATGCAATTAATTTTCCAGACCTTACTGTCAAGGTTCGTACCTGTACACTCCCTAGTGTATCGATACTCCCTACTTCATCAAGTCCAATTATGTAAGGCCGTTTTTGGTATAGTCTTCCCTGTATCGATACGCCTGGCCTGTAGTGACAGATCTTATCTGGTTTTTACCTAATTTAACCCCTCAAATGTTGTCCAATCATTGCCAAATTTTACCAGCAAGTCTAAAATTCGTTAATCTATTATCATACCAAATTTCATAGCATTTCGAATCCGTTTACCTAGTTTTCACTTTAGGCTCATTTTAGGTTTATTTTAGTAAGCTAAACATTCCCAAAACATACCCTTTCATGCATACAACACTAAGTCATTATAAGACTATTACACAACCATCAAAATGCTCATACAAAACATGTTCGGACCATATGCCATTTGACTAGGAGTTTAAGGCAAAAGATAGGTATACATATACTTATGAAGAGGTGACTTGCAACGAAAACACACGATCGGAAGCCAGAATTCTTTCAAGGTTCTGAAAATGCATGAGACACACATGTTAGGCTTATATAGCCTAGTGAGGTAGTTATAACAAGTGAAAATAATAGATAGTGTCATGAATGGCATAGTGATTAATTGGATAACAAATGCATGATTTGAAACATACAATCTCTTGCTCAATTCACAACTATACAAATTCACAATCAACAAGTTACACTTCATATGCATATATTTAATTCTCAAATTGGTAGCATTAGATAAACATATTTCCCCTTTACACCAATCGTATCAGAAAATAGGTCGTAGCCTTGAGCTGTAGCTGTGGATGAATCCTTTACACAAACCATCCTTATTTCCCCCACATATAGGCCGTAGCCCTGGACCGTAGTCCACCCTTACTTATACGAGCTCAAATAATCCTATGGCATGCCAACTGTATCCAATGTCCACATTTACACAAAATCACATAATTAGCATATTCCATATCTTTCGGATCATATCATATGTCAAAATTGAGTCTTAGCTCCATGTATCACATATCTAGCATGTCATATCCATTCTACACATATCAAAGCAATAAAAGGTACTTACCGAAATCACCATTCGAATCCATCATAGTTGCTCTACATGAGCCCTTAATCAAATGCAACATATTCATCAAATAATGCAATGGGATGGCACCGAGCCTATCCCTTGACACAACTACATTCACTTTAGGGTATAAAAGTTTTTAGGATTCCCGAGTTTCAATTCCTTTGTTCCTAAATTCGATTGGAGACGGTGAATTGCCCTCCTTCAAGTTTTGATCTAGGGAAAACATAGTGAATCATTACAATCAAAATGTTAACATAACTCGAGGATGACTTAGGTTTTCAATTCCAAACTAGCTTCAATTGTACATGGAATTTGATAATAGATAGAGGGCTTTGCCTTACCCGATTGATAGCCTTATAATGGTACTTTCAAATTGATGAAAAGATGAGCTTAGGATGGGCAAGAAGAGAGGTGTGTGCTTAAGAGCTCAAGGTTGAAGACAATGGTGGTGCTTGCTTATTGTGGGGGATGAAGGAAAGTTTTGCCTTCGGGAGGGATGATCAAAATGAAGAAAGCTTTTCCCTTTTGTTTATTTTAAAACAATACATCTCAATTATTTCTCCACCACCCCAACAACCAATAGAAGTATTTCCCTCACTTGAGGGTTTGCTAATCCCCAAACTATTTCATAAATCAAGGAATTAAGCTATCATCTTTTCAGCTTAAGGGTGACCCAATCATGTGGGATGGCAACACAATGGTGACTCACCACTTACATCTTTAATTTCCTTACAAAACAACACCATTTGGCCCAAAACAGGGGACCCGTATCGATACGCTTTTGTCCGTATCGCTACGTCCATGATAAAATAAGAAAGTTAGTTATTGACAGTTAGGCCGTATCGATACTCATATGACCGTATCGATACGACTAGCTCAGATTTGCACTTTGGGCTTCGAACCTCATACAAGGGTCCATTTACTCACATAGGGCCAAAATGTAATTTCATTAATCAAGAGGGTACAAAAGTTAATTATTACAATTATTATCACATCGGTCTTCAAAATTTCTGATCACTGGAATCGAATTCTGACTAGGCTGATTTTCCGGATGTGACATCTCTCCCCCTTAAGAAAATTTGTCCTCGAATTTTCACCTTAGCTGAATAGGTGGTGGTACTGCTTTGGCATAGTCTGTTCAGGTTCCCACGTTGCTTCTTCAACAGAATGGCTTCCCCACAGGATTTTTACTAGGGGCACAGATTTATTACGAAGTCGTTTAACTTCTCATGCGAGAATCTGCATAGGTTCTTCTTCGTATGTCAGATTGGATTAGATCTCTACGGATTCTAGTTCAATCACATGGGAAGGATTTGACCGGTACTTACGTAGCATAGATATATGGAAGACATTATGAAGCCAACTTAACTCCTCAAGAAGAGCTAATCGGTAGGTAACATTTCCAATTCTTTCGATCACCTCGAACGGACTGATAAAATGAGGACTTAGCTTTCATTTCTTTCCGAAACGAATGATCTTCTTCCATGGAGATACTTTGAGGAAGGTTCTTTCACCAACCTCACACTGGATGTCTCTTCTTTATAAATCAACATAGGACTTATGTTGATCGAAGGCAGCTTTGAGTTGATCATGGATAATGATTATCCTTTCTTCAGTCTCCCGAAGCAAATCAGGGCCTAACATCTCGCCTTTATCGAGTTTGGTCCAACAAAGAGGAGTTCTACATCTCCTTCCATAGAGGGCTTCGTACGAGGCCATTTGAATTAATGCCTGGTAACTGTTGTTGAAAGTGAACTCGACCAAGGGTAGATATTTCTCCCACGTGTTACCAAAGTCAATGACACAAGCTCGGAGCATATCCTCCAGGATCTACAAAGAAGAGTCGGAGTTGGTACAAAACATATACTCATACGATTCAAATAAGGATTTGGAGTTACCTGAATAACTTTTTCAGATAGTCTTTTGGTTTGAGGATGGAAAGCAGTGCTAAGGTGCACTTTAGTTCCCAAAGCCTCGTGCAGGGTTTTCAAAACTGAGATGCGAAGTATGGGTCATAATAAGAAATAATGGATACAAGAACTCCATGTAACCGGATAACTTCACGGATATACAATTCTCTGAGCTTAGGTGAGCTGAAATCCATTCTCACCGGAAGGAAGTAGGCAGATTTGGTGAATCGGTCTACAATGACCCAAATGGCATCATTCTTCTTCGATGTCAGTGGCAGACCACTTACGAAATTCATCATAATGCGTTCCCATTTCCATTGTGGAAGCTCGATAGGCTTTAGTAGGCCAGTTGGTACTTTGTGCTCTGTTTTGACTCGTTGGTAGGTTAAACACCTCGCCATAAAGTCTGTGATCTCATTCTTCATACCAGACCACCAATATAACTCTTTTAGGTGTTTGTACATCTTGATTGCTCCCGGATGAACATAGAAAGGGGTAGAGTGAGCTTCGCTTAGAACCTGATTCTGAAGATCATCATCGTCAGGAACACAATGCAATTGTGGAAACACAATAAACCCTAAGAGTTTATGGCAAAGTCAGGATCTGAGCTATACTTAGCCTTGGCAATAAGAGGTTGCAACTCCTCATCGGATTCCTGGAGTGCTTTGATTTGAGACATGATAGTCGATTGTATTCTCAGTTTAGCTAACAACTTGCCACACTTCTTAAGTCAAAAGTGGGAATTTAAGTATCTCAGAGACGGAATAGGTTTCTGGCTAAGAGCACTAGCCACCACATTGGCCTTACCGGGATGGTAGTCTATGACCAGATCACAGTCTTTCAACAGCTCCATCCACCGACGTTGACGAAGGTTTAACTCTTTTTGAGTTAAAAGATACTTTAAGCTCTTATGATCGGTGTATAAGTAACACTTCTCATCATATAGGTAGTGTCACCAGATCTTCAGAGCAAACACAACTGGGCCTAACTCCAGATCATGGGTCAGATAGTTTAGCTCATGTGGCTTGAGTTGTCGTGAAGCACAAGCTATAACTTTGCCTTCTTGCATTAGAACACAACCTAATCCTAGGTGGGATACATCACTGTATACGGTGAAGTCTTTGCTCAGCTTGGGTTGCACCAAGACAGGAACATGAGTAAGAACTTACTTGAGCTGATAAAAACTTCTCTGTTGGTCCATAGTCCATACAAAATGAGCATCTTTGCGAATTAGCTTAATTAAGGATGCAACAGTCAAAGAGAATCCTTTAACAAATTCGCGGTAATAACCAGCAAGCCCGAGAAAGCTGCGAACTTCTCCAACGTTCTTGGGAGGAATCCAGTCAAGGATGGATCTTCCTTGGGTCAACTTGGATTCCCTCCGAAGAAATAACATGGCCCAGAAAGGATACTTCGGATAACCAAAATTCACACTTACTGAACTTGGTGTAGAGTTGTTTCTCTCGAAGAGTTTTTAGCACAATTCGAAGGTGTTCCTCATGAGCAGCAGAGTCTTTAAAATAGATCAGGATGTCGTCTATAAAGACAACCATAAACTTATCGAGATAGGGCCAGAATACACGATTCATTAGGTCCATGAAAGGCATCACTAAGAATTCATAGTGGCCATATCTAGTTCGGAAGGCTATCTTTGGAACATCAGACTCTTCCACCAACATTTGGTAGTATCCAGATCGAAGGTCGATCTTAGAAAAGACTGAAACATTCTTCAATTGATCAAAGAGGTCATCAATCCTTGGAAGCAGATACTTGTTTTTGATTGTGACTTTATTTAACTGATGATAGTCAATGTATAGACACATCAATCCATCTTTCTTTTTGACAAACAAAATCAGTGCTCCCCAGGGCGAGGAACTCGGTTGGATGAATCCATTATCCAAAAGGTCTTGGATTTGGGTCTTTAGCTCCCTTAAATCTACTGGAGCCATCCTATACAGAGTAATAAAGACTAGAGTAGCCCCAGATTGCACTTCTATCCCAAATTCTACTTCTCGGGAGGGAGTCCTAGAAGTTCATTGAGAAACACATCGAACAATTCTTTCACAACTGGCACATCTTCGAGCTTTAAATCCTTATTTGCTTTCACGATATACATAAGGGTATTTTTAGGCTTAGGCTTGGACTTCATCAAGGTTATACTCTCCTTACCGAGCACGCATAGGTATAATTTATTCTTCGAACAATCTACCCAAGCTTGGTGTTCAGCTAACCAATAGAGGCCTACGATGAGGTCGAACTCTTGGAAGGGCAAGGGCATCAAATTAGCCATAAATGGGATCCCTTGGATTCTTAAAGGGCAATCTTCACAAATCATTCAGATGGTTACACTATTTCCTAGTGGATTGGAGACAACTATCTTAGAAGTGACCGGTTCCGAGTCCAAGGCATACTTCATAATTATCAATTCACTAATGAAAAAGTGTGTAGAGCCTGGGTCTATTAATGCATAAACATAATCAAAGCATAGCTCTACCATACCTGCAATCACATCAAGGTCATCTTCCTGCTCACGTCCTCGAACATGATACATCTGAGCCAAAGTTTGCGGATCACGACCGACTATAGGTGCATTATTGTTGTGAGTTTTTCCTGCGAATTTGGATGGCATTGGCTTCGGTCCTCTCCCTTTACTGGGATTGTTCTGAGAAGATACTGATGTAGGTGCGTGCGGATTCTGCGAACACTGTCAGATAAAGTGGCCAGACTCTCTACAGAGATAGCAAGATCCGGACTGTCTATGACACTGCCCTGGATGCCTCTTCTGGCAGTAGTTGCATAAAGGGATCTGAGAACCTTTCACAGAACCACTCGCTGTTACGCGCATTAAGTGCTTCGCAATTGGTGCAAGTGTACACATTGCAAGTTATAGTATAGTGTAGATATCATCTCCACAGGGATTGGTGCTACTTCAAGAATCTAACTTCTCGCACTGAAAGTAAAAACACAAGTTGATGATTGTAGGAGTTCTAATTAACAAGAAAATAAAAGAACAATTAAATAAAAAGAAGGTGTAATTGAATAAAAGATAGTAGGTGAGGTTATTGTGAGTCGTGGTGTGATAATCGAATGGACTGTCGTGGTAATTGAGTGCTAGAGTAGCTCAATCGCTTCAGCAATTGGATCCAGACAGATTGTTGGGGTAATTCTGCCTCGGCAATTTGCACTTTGTCATGGCAATTCTAACCTGTACAAAATAAAACACCAAAGCATCAACTTTCCACGAAAAACCAACAAAATGTAATACCAAGTTCATGAATCAAGGAAACTAGTAAATTATGCATGAATGCCTATTAATGCAACTAAAGTGAGCCTAAGTCTAACATTAATATGAGTAAAAGGTTATAAAAATAGTACTTTTGAACACTTAACACACCCCTAAACTCGAACTATTGCTTGTCCTCAAGCAATGCAATTCTAATAATTACCTGCCATGACTTTAATCATCAAAGGCATGCTTTAAACTTGAATTCATACCTCAAAACCTTGGCACAAAGTATGATCACCTTTTGAATTTTTCGAATAGGACAAAAATTTCCCGGAACCAAACTATAATGCTTGTGACAATGTGTGTGCGTAGTTGTGTACAAGTTGATTTTCAAGATTCTATGTGAACAATAGGCTTTTATTAATTTAATTACCGGGGTATTTTATTCATCTTTTTACTAGAGCCAATTTCAGGAACCTCTAGTAAAGCAAGCAAATTCTCCTTTTAATTTTTTTACTCTGTTTTTGTCGACTAGAGCCAATTTCGGGCACCTCTAGCGATAACTTTAATGTGAAACTACTAGAGCCAGTTTCGGGCACCTCTAGCAATAAATTAAATTTTAATTTTCAATTTAAATTTACCCAAATTTTATGCAACCGAAGTTCACCAAGTTTCTTTCAATCAACAAGCCACAACCGTGTAAAAAATTTCAGCATCATAGTAAAATTCTAAGTTCTTTTCATGCAATCCTAAAATTTAAAGGTTCTTTCAATTAAGTGTAGTGGAAAAAATTCATCATTGGATATTCAACAAGTTCAAGCAATTAAATCCAATCAAAGGCATGACAAGTAACATATGCAACCTATATGCTATTACTAAAGATGAATGCAACTAAGAATGGAATTAACTAGAAACCAATACCCTCCAAACTCGAGTGAATCATTGTCCTCAATGCATGCAAAAATTAAAATAAAATGCAAATGAGTTAGTTGGAAAGGTCGTCACCTTGAATTATGTGTTTCCTTCGTGCCAATTGCTTGGTTCGTTTGCCGATTCGTGATTGTTGAATGCGTATGGTTGGTGTTGCCTCTAGTGCGGCAGTTGTCGTGGCACCCTTAGTTACCAAAGTTGGGTTCAGCTGCCTGGGCATCGGGTCTTACCGAGGCATCGGGAATTGCCGCGGCAATTTTTGTTGCCCGAGCAAGCTTCGCTGTTGGGGCTTTCTTTGGCACTTCTTATTCTTTAGCTGGTGAGGAATTGTCTTGATGTTCTTGGCCATGGTGATTGTGGTTGTGGAATCAAAAACAAAGAAAAAAATATATGGAAAGATAAAGATAAAAAGAATAAAAATTAAACTAAAAACATACTTTTATCCTAAAAATAAATCTAAAAAATAAAAAATAAAATAAGTCTAAAAATATAAAACTAAAAGTAAATAAAAAGTACCAAAGGAGAGCATGGTTATGCATCTCCTAAAGTTACTACTTCCTTGTCGCGCTCAACATGGTTGCCAGCATAGTGCTTTAATCTTTGTCCGTTAAATTTGAACTCATGTCCGTCAATGGTGGACTTGATTATCACGGAACTATGGGAGAAAGGTTTGACAACTTCAAAAGACCCGGACCATCTCGATTTCAATTTTCTCAGGAAGATTTTTAACCGAGAATTAAAGAGAACTAATTGCTCAGGCAAAAATTACAGCGGTAATAGCTTCTTGTCATGCCAACGCTTCGTTTTCTCCTTGTAGATTCTCGCGTTGTCGTAAGCTAAGGCACATAATTCTTCAATTTCATTTAGGTCCAGTAGTCGCTTTTGTCTAGCACTCTTTCAATCCTTGTCGATAGTTTTGATCGCCCAATAAGCCTTGTGTTCGATCTCTACCGGAAGGTGGCAAGTCTTGCCATAGACAAGTCTGTAGGGCGACATGCCTAAAGGCGTCTTGAATACTATTCGATAGGCCTATAATGCTTCACCAATTCTTCCAGACCAATCCTTTCGAGAAGGATTGACAACTTTTTCAAGGATAACCTTCAATTTACGATTGGAAATTTCGGCTTGCCCGTTTGTCTGTGGATGATATGCCGTGGCAATTTTGTGCATCACTCCAAATTGCTCCAGCATTTTGGCAATTAGCCTATTGTCGAAGTGGGTGCCTCCATCACTGATAATTGCCTTTGGTGTTCCAAATCGTGTGAATATGTTTTTCTACAAGAATTTCTGCATAGTCTCAGAATCGTTGTTGGGAACTGCAGCTGCCTCTACCCATTTAGACACATAGTCCACAACAAGTAGGATGTATATATTGCCGAACGAGGATGGGAAGGGTCCCATGAAATCGATCCCCTACACATCAAACAACTCGACCTCAATGATATTCTGTAGTGGCAACTCGTGTTGGCGTGAAATATTCTCTGTTCGCTGACATCGATCATACCTCTTGTAGAAGTCTTGAGCATCTTTGTAAAGTGTTGGCCAATAGAAACTGGATTGCAAGACTTTGGCCGCAGTGCGAATGCCTCCAAATTGACCTCCATAGGGTGATGAATGGCATTGTCAGAGCACATTTTGCTGTTCTTCCTTGGGGATGCATCGCCTAATAACCTGATCTGCATATTATTTAAATAAAAGAGGCTCGTCCCAATAATAATGCTTAGCGTCATGTCAGAACCGCTTCTTTCCCTGGTGAGTAAGATCATGAGGTAAAATGCCACTAACAATGAAATTTACTAAGTCTGCATACCATGGAATTGCCGAGGCAATTGCTGTTGCTGTTGCCATGGGCATTGCTGAGGCAATCCCTACCGTGGTTGCCTGGGCATCGATAGTTAGGGTTGCCTGGGCAATTAACAACTGCTCGTCTGGGAATGCATCATGGATTTCTACGTTTGTGTCATCGTCGTTTCTTCGTTCTAGGCGTGACAAATGGTCGGTGACTTGGTTCTTGGTACCCTTTCTATCCTTAATTTCAATGTCAAACTCCTGCAAAAGTAAAATCCAATGAATTAAACGAGATTTGGCATCTTTCTTGGCAAAAAGGTATTTAATTGTATGAACAATTACCTTTGTCCCGATCAAGTATGACCGGAATTTATCAAAAGCAAAAACTACAGCTAGTAACTCTTTCTCCATAGTGGTGTAGTTCACTTGAGCTTCATTAAGAGTTTTACTCGCATAGTAAATTACATAAAATATTTTACCTATTCGTTGACCTAGTATTGCTCCTACTGCAAAGTCGATTGCGTCACATATAAGTTCAAAAGGTAAGGTCCAATTGGGTGGAACGACAATAGGTGCCGAGGCAAGTTGCTTCTTCAAGGCTTCGAATGCTTGGATGCATAAGTCATCAAAATTAAAAGCTTTGTCCTGTTCAAGCAAGTTACACAAAGGTTTATAGATTTTAAAAAAAATTATAAATAAATCTTCTATAAAAACCTTCATGATTGAGGAAACTTCAAATTCCCTTGACTAAATTTGGTGGTGGCAATTTTTCAATAACTTCCACCTTGGCTCTGTCGATTTTAATTCCCCTTGAGGAGATCTTGTGACCGAGCGCTATACCTTCATCTACTATAAAGTGGCACTTCTCCCAATTTAGCACTATATCAGATTCTTCACATCTTGTTAGCACTTTCTCCAAATTACCGAGGCAATTGTCGAAGTTGTCGCCGAATACCAAAAATCGTCCATGAAGATTTCCAGGAAATCTTCCACCATGTTAGAGAGAATTGCCATCATACATATCTAGAAAGTTGCTGGAGCATTACATAATCCAAACGACATCCTTCTAAAAGCATAGGTACCATATGGGCATGTGAAGGTGGTCTTTGCCTAATCATCCAGTGCTATGGCAATTTGGTTATAACCTGAGTAACCATCAAGAAAACAATAAAAATATTTACCTGCATGTTGGTCAAGCATTTGGTCAATAAATGGCAAAGGAAAGTGATATTTCCTAGTGGCTTTATTTAACTTGCGGTAGTCCATAAAAACCCTCCAATCGGTCACAGTCCTAGTTGGGATTAGTTCATTGCTTTCGTTGCTCACCACGGTTATACCTCCATTTTCGGTACACATTGTACCGGGCTTACCCATGTACTATTAGAGATAGGATATATGATTCCAACATCAAGCCATTTGATGATTTATTTTCTCACGACTTCCTTCATAGTAGGGTTAAGCCTTCTTTGTGCCTCAATTTTCAGTTTTTGATCATCCTCCAATTTGATTTTGTACATACACACTGCCGAGCTAATTCCTCTCAATTCGGCAATTGTCTATCCTATTGCCTTCTTGTGCAGCATCAACATGTTGATCAACTTATTTTCCTGTTTAGGTTGCAACTTAGAAGAAATAATTATGGGCAATGTGTTGTTGATTCCTAAGTAAGCATATTTTAATTGCCCTGGCAACGGTTTCAACTCAAGAATAGGAGATTGTTCAATTGGAGGTTTTTCAAGTTTACCTTCCTTACCTGTGTAGTTCAATGGTTCGAAATATGTACTTGGTCGGCTTACCATTCAATTGGCTTCCTCAGGTTCGTTATCGTCCAGCCTTTCAAATTCCTCAAGTTTAATTGCATGGGCAATGTAATTTCTGAGGCAATATTCTTCCATGTTAAAATCTAATTCGGTTTTGGCATGGATTAATTGGCATTCTTCTGGGTCGTCAGCATGCTTTAGGGTCTGGAATACATCAGCTTGACTTGGTGGTTGTTCATCCTTATTGTGAGTTATCCCTTTTCAACGTCAATCAATTTTTCTTCTTGTAGCTAAGAAATGTCTCCCAAGAATAATCGGGGTGAACTCATCTGCTTCACAGTCCAAAACAATAAAGTCAGTGGGAAAAATAAATTTATCAACTCTTACCAGTATATCTTCGATTTTCCCTCTGGGTGTATGTAGGATTTGTCAGCAAGCTGTAGCATGACTATTGTTGGTCTTGCCTTCTTGATTCCTAGTCTCTGGAAAACTAATTTTGGCATCAAATTTATGCTTGTTCCAAGATCACACAATGCTTTCCCGACATAATGGTTTTTGATTGAACATGGTATGGTGAAACTATCAGGATCTTTAAGCTTGGGTGGCATACGATTATACAACATGGCCATGCATCCTTCCGTTACAACAACTGTTTGAAATTCTCCTAGCCTTGTTCTCTTAGAGACAATATCTTTAAGGAACTTAGCATAGTTAGACATTTGCTCTATTGCTTCAACCAATGACAAGTTAATGTGGACTTGCTTTAAGATGTTAAGGAACTTCTTGAATTGGTATTCTTGCTTCTACCGTTTCAACCTCTATGGGAATGGTGGTGGAAGTCGTATGTCCTCAATCTGTTCTTTGCATTGGAATTTAATTTGAGGAATTTCTGATGCATCGACTTGCCGAGGCATTCTTGCTTGCCGAGGCGATGGCATTGGGCATTACTAAGGCAATGACTTCAGGCCCTGCCGAGGCAAGGATATGTGGACTTGCCTTGGCATTTTCCGACTCATCATTTTTATTGGAGGTTTTGTTGCTGGATTCATTTGTCTGGCCATGGGGCCGTTCCCTCGATTGAGTGTTCTCTTTTGAGTGAGCTTGGGTTTCCTTAAGTTGTCGACCGCTTCGAGTAGTGATGTCTTTGCATTAATCATGATTTTCTCCCTTAGCGACTTCAGTATCGCTAGGTAAACTACCTGGTTGTCTCATATTCAAGTTCTGGGCGAATTGCCCGACTTGAGTCTCCAAGGATTTTAGGGCTGCCTCTTGATTTTGCAATCTCATCTCTGTCTTGTTCATAAAAGCGTCAGTCTTCTTCATGGAATTAATATTATCTACCATATAAGATTCAATTTTTAACATGAAAGCATTGCGAGAATTTTCCAAAGAACTGGATGGAGTTGATTGTTGCTGCGGTATTTGTGGCATCTATTGCCATGGCAAGTTCTGCTGAAATCCTGTTGCTTGTGCATTCTGACTGTTCTGGTTGAGAGCATTGTTGGGATTACTCCATGAGAAGTTGGGGTGCTTCCTCCAGGCTGAATTGTAGGTGTTGGACATCACGTTGCTATTCCGATTGTAGTTTCTAACGTAAAAACTAGATTCTGGGTTCTACGAACATTCAGAAGAGGAATGGTTATCATCACATAATTCACAAATTGAACCAATTACCTTGACCTCCTATGGGTTGCTAGGTCGCTGCATGTTCTTAACCATATTAGTTAAGGCGGCTAGTTGTGCAGAAATAGATCCTGATGAATCAAGTTCATTTATTGTGGCATTGCGTCTGACTATTCCCCTTCGGGTGGTTGGGAATTGATAGTCGTTCTTGGCAAGACGGTTCAGAATCTCTATTGCTTCCTTAGGTGACTTGTCGAGGAGTATTTCATTTGCCAAAGCATCTAGCATCATCCTTGTCGGAGTGTTTACTGAGTTGTAGAACATCATCACTTACGTCCATAATGAGAATCCGTGCATGAGACATTTGTGTAAAAGCTCTCTATATCACTCCCAAGCCTCGTACATAGATTCATCATCTGCTTGCCGAAAAGAAGTAATATCATTGCATAATTTATCAATCATATTTGTAGAGCTAAATCTAGTAATGAAATCACGACACAAATCCGTCCAGGATCCTATAGATCCGGATGGAATACTATTTACCCAAGTTTTTGCCCTATCCCCCAGTGAATAGGGAAATAATTTCAGCCGTAGGATATCTTCATGGACTCTTTGTAGCTTGAAGGAGTTGTAAATCTCCAGGAATGATTTGAGATGTTGTCAGGCATCTTCAGTTACCGAGCCGCCAAATTGACCAATTGTGTAAAAACTTGTTGCGCGTATTAAGTGCTTCGCAATTGGTGCAAGTGTACAGATCACAACTTATAGTATAGTATAGTATAGATACCGTCTCCACAGGGATTGGTGCTACTTCGGGAATCTAACTTCTCGCACTGAAAGTAAAAACACAAGTTCATGACTGTAGGAGTTCTAATTAACGAGAAAATAAAAGAACAATTAAATAAAAAGAAGGTGTAATTGAATAAGAGAGAGTAGGCTGGGTTATCGTGAGTCGTGGTGTGATAATCGAATTGACTGTCGTGGTAATTGAGTGCTAGAGTAGCTCAATCGCTTCAACAATTGGATCCAGACGAATTGTTGGGGCAATTCTGCGACAACCTGGGCAGTTCTACAATTGCCTGGGCAGGTCTGCGATTGCCTGGGCAAGTCTGCGATTGCCTGGGCAAGTCTGCGATTGCCTGGGCAATTGGGCGACAACCTTCAAATTTCGGCAAAACGTTCTTCAATGGTTTCTCGTTATCCCTAACTCAAAACACTGTTAATTGTGCATGCCTTGATAATACATCCCTGCGTGAACCAAGGGTGAACAACAACCTATCTCGAGCTCCTTTTAGCCGTTGAAATTCGCAACTTATCCCTAAGTCGAATTAGTCTTCACCATCGATCGGTTGTATGAAAACCATGCTCATTCGTTTCTTGAATCTAACTCTCCCGATATTAGATAAATGGATGAATTCACGGGATCCTCTCCCAATTCACTCGCAAACAAAATTAAGAACCAAGAATGAACAAACTTTGAAGTAAAATTGCAAACTCAATACCTAAACAAATCCAATCATTCTCACAATCACAAAAACACAATAACCCAAGACAAATAAGTTTAGTTCATGGGTAGGCACAAAATAAACTCAAGAATAAAATCCCTAAACATGAACCTAATGGAGCAAAGAAGGAAAAACAAAAGATGTCGAGCAGCCCTAAATTTCTTTCCCAATCGCATCTCTCCAATCCAACTCTCCTCCAAGTAGGCGGCTAGGGCTTCTTTATATAAGAGATGGCTAAGTCAATGTCTTTCTTGAGGAGGAAGTTAAGTTGGAATTAAATACAATAAAAGAAATAGATCTATTTTATTATATATTAATTCCTCCAAAAAATTATCCTAAAACTCTTGGAATTTAATCTCCCTTTGATCTCCATTAAATGCTACTTGAAAATTTGGATTTTAGGGAGTTATCCCTTGAATTTCGAATTTATCCAAAATTGGGCAGATTTATCTTGAAATGGCCAGGGCAACTCGTTCAGCAAGTCCTTCCTGAATTGCCTTGGAAATTTGTACTTTGTCATTGCAATTCTAACCTGCACAAAATAAAACACCAAAGAAGCAACTTTTCCACGAAATACCAACAAAATGTAATACCAAGCTCATGAATCAAGGAAACTAGGAAATTATGCATGAATGCCTATTAGTGCAACTAAAATGAGCCTAATTCTAACAATAATATGAGTAAAGGGTTATAAAAATAGTACTTTTGAACACTTAACACCCGTACTGTCCACCGAAGCTATACGAGTAAAAGACATCCTTGCGGACTGGAATTGTGGTGCGTATCTAGATTGGGGTAGTTGTTGGAAGGTGACAGATTTTTGATCCCAACGCTTACCTTCCTTTTGAGACATTGAAGGCTTAAAATCCTCACAAAATCTTTTATCAGATCTGGCTCGGTTCTCTTTCCTTCTCTCAGAAGCCTTTTGGGAAGCCTCGATAACGATAACTTGGTTGACAAGCGTTTGAAAGTCTTCTAACTCCAAGACGGTGAAGAGGGGTCATAGTTCGTCGCATAGGCCATCAACAAACATCTGGCACTTCTCTTTTTCCACGTGTATGATCTGACTACCATATGATCTCACTACCATACCTCACATACTTGCAGAAGTCTTGAATGTAATGGAGGAATTTCTTGTGCCTCTCAGCAATGTAATGGTCACTGATGTACTTCTTGCAGAACTCTTGAAGAAAGAAGTCCCATGTGACACAGTGCTCAGGAATAGTGAGAGTCACCGTATCCCACCCGTTATGGGCCTCTTTCGTAATCAAGGCCAAAGCACATTCGAGTTTGTGCTCATCAGGGCACTTCATTTGCTTGCTCAACACTTTTAAGGTATTCTCTAGCCAGTATTCTGCGACTTCGGGGTTGTCTAAATCCTAGTCGGTAAAAGTATAAGCCGGGTAATGCTTGAGCTTATCGATAGGCACTCATGAAACGGTCAGAGTAGATACGACAAGAGGTGGGAGTGGTTCTTGTCGGAGAGATACCACCACTTGTTTAATCATGTCTGCCATGGACATCAGATACTCCTGTTGAGCTGGAGGCATTGAAGGCGGATGAGGTGGGTCATTCAGTCCTACACATTCTGGTTAGATTTTAGGCCTCAAATTATCCCCCTAAGTTGAGGAGGAGCCCGTATGAGGTTTGTTTACTACCCTTCTATCGGTAGGAGCAGACATTTTGAATCTAATCATACAAAGAAATTTAATCGTGTAAGTTGCAAGTCACAAATAACAAGATCAATTAACTTCTAAGTGGCATATGCAGACTCATAACAAATACCCGTTTAGTCCTAGAATCGACTAAAATCTAGCTCTAATACCACAACTATAACACCCCCTTCCAGGTCTAGTAGAGAACCGAGTCAGAAAGAGTTATCGGAGGACGAAACTGAAGATTGAAATCGAAATTGGGGTTAATTTAAAACTTTTCAAACTAAAAGGGGACTAAATTATAAATGTTACAAATTAGTGACCCTAATCAGAATTCTTGATTACCAACCTGTAATTAGACTCACCAATTATTAACCTGGGAAGTTTCGTTGTTATCGGATATTTTTAACCTATCCATTTGAGCTATATAATTATTAATGACCAATTTGTAATCTTTTAAAATTGTTTCTCAAGCCTTTTAACAGAATTAACTGACACCGTACCGATACACTATAGACCGTATCGGTACGCAAAGTTGAATTTTACACTTTCCAGGTTTAAGGTCAATGACCCTATACCGGTACATCTGTGCCCGTATCGATACACTTTGACATGGGTTGACTCATTTTGGTATGACTGAGATCGTGCCGATGTAATTAATTTTCCAGACCTTACTGTCAAGGTCCGTATCGGTACACTCCCTAGTGTATCGATACTCCTTGCTTCATCAAGTCCAATTATGTAAGGCCGTATCGGTACAGGCTTCCCTGTATCGATACGTCTGGCCTGTAGTGACAGATTTTATCTGGTTTTTACCTAATTTAGCCCCTCAAATATTGTCCAATCATTTCCAAATTTTACTAGTAAGTCTAAAATTCATTAATCGACTATCATACCAAATTTTATAGCATTTCGAATCTGTTTACCTAGTTTTCACTTTAGGTTCATTTTAGTAAACTAAACATTCCCAAAACATACCCTTTCATGCATACAACACTAAGTCATTATAGGACTATTACACAACCATCAAAATGCTCATACAAAACATGTTCAGACCATATGCCACTTGACTAGGAGTTTAGGGCAAAAAATAGGCATACATATACTTATGAAGAGGTGACTTGTAACGGAAACACACGATCGGAAGCCAGAATTCTTTCAAGGTCCTGAAAATGCATGAGACACACATGTTAGGCTTATATAGCCTAGTGAGGTAGTTATAACAAGTGCAAATAATAGCTAGTGTCATGAATGGCATAGTGACCAATTGGATAACATATGCATGATTTGAAACATACAATCTCATGCTCAATTCAAAACTATACAAATTCACAATCAACAAGTTATACTTCATATGCATATATTTAATTCTCAAATTGGTACCATTGGATACACAGATTTCCCCTTTACACCAATCATATCGGAAAATAGGTCGTAGCCTTGAGCTGTAGCTGCAGATGAATCCCTTATAGAAACCATTCTTATTTCCCCCACATATAGGTCGTAGCCCCAGACCGTAGTCCACCCTTACTTATACGAGCTCAAATAATCCTATGGCATGCCAATTGTATCCAATGTCCACATTTGCACAAAATCACATAATTAACATATTCCATATTTTTCGGATCATATCATAACATATGTCAAAATTGAGCCTTAGCTCCATGTATCACATATCTAGCATGTTATATCCATACTACACATATCAAATCAATACAAGGTATTTACCGGAATCACCATTCGAATCCAACATAGTTGCTCTACTTGAGCCCTTAATCAAATTCAACATATTCATCAAATAATGCAATGGGATGGCACCGAGCCTATCCCTTGACACAACTACACTCACCTTAGGGTACATAAGCTTTTAGGATTCTCGAGTTTCAATTCCTTTGTTCCTAGCTTCGATTGGAGATGGTGAATTGCTCTCCTTCAAGTTTTTGAGCTAGGGAAAACATATAGAATCATTACAATCAAAATGTTAACATAACTCGAGGATGGCTTAGGTTTTCAATTCCAAATTAGCTTCAATTGTACATGGAATTTGATAATAGATAGAGGGCTTTGCCTTACCCGATTGATAGCCTTATAATGGTACTTTTAAATTGAAGAAAAGATGAGCTTAGGATGGGCAAGAAGAGAGGTGTGTGCTTAAGAGCTCAAGGTTGAAGACAATGGTGGTGCGTGCTTATTGTGGGAGATGAAAGAAAGTTTTGCCTTCGGGTGGGATGATCAAAATGAAGAAAGCTTTTACCTTTTGTTTATTTTAAAATAATACATCTCAATTATTTCTCCACCACCCAACAACCAATAAGAGCATTTCCCTTACTTGAGGGTTTGCTAATCCCCAAACCATTTCATAAATTAAGGGATCAAGCTATCATTTTTTCAGCTTAAAGGGTGACCCAATCACGTGGGGTGGCAGCAAAATGGTGACTCACCACTTACATCTTTCATTTCCTTACAAAATGACATTATTTGGCCCAAAACAGGAGATCCGTATCGATACGCTTTTGCCTATATCGGTACACCCACGCTAAAATAAGAAAGTTAGTTTTTGAAAGTTAGGCTGTATCGATACTCACATGGCAGTATCGATACGACTAGCTCAAATTTTCACTTTGGGCTTCGAATATCATACAAGGGTCCATTTACTCACATAGGGCCAAAGTGTAATTTCATTAATCAAGAGGGTACAAACGTCAATTATTACAATTATTATCACATCGGTCTTCAAAATTTTCGATCACCGGAACTGAATTCTGACTAGGCTGGTTTTCAGGATGTGACTGGATTCTTGAAGGTTTCCAAATACCTGGAATGGGTAGCCAAGATAGTGCCAGTACCAAAAAAGGATGAAAAGGTATGCATGTGCGTGGATTATAGGGACCTTAACAGGGCAAGTCCCAAATACAACTTCCCTTTCCCACATTGATAATTAGTTGAAAACACTACCAGAAACGTTTAGTTCTCATTCATGGATAGCTTTTTGGGATATAATCAGATTAAAATGCACCCTGAAGACATGGAAAAGACTACTTCTGTGACCATGTGAGGGACGTTCTGCTATAAGGTAATGCCTTTCGGGTTAAAAAATACCAGGGTAACCTATCAAAGAGCCATGGTGAACTTGTTCCATGACATGATGCATAAGGAGATTGAGGTGTATGTGGATGACATGATTGCCAAATCTCGAACCGAGGAAGAACATATCCAAAATTTGTAGAAACTCATCCGGAGGCTTAGAAAATACTAGCTGAAGCTCAACCCTGCTAAATGCACCTTCATAGTTACATCCAGGAAACTCTTGGGTTTTGTGGTAAGCTAGAAATGAATTGAGATCGACCATGATAAGGTGAAAGCAATCCAAGAGCTCCCACGACACCAAACTCTAAAGGAAGTCTAAGGATTTTTGGGAAGGTTGAGTTACATTCTCGATTCATCTCTCAATTGACAACGAAATGTGATCCCGTCTTTAGATTGCTCTAAAAGAATAATCCAGGAATTTGGGACGAAGATTGTTAGCAAGCGTTAGAAGAGATCAAGAAGCATTTGACCAACGCTCCGATCTTGGTGGCACCAGTGTCGGATAGGCTGTTAATCTTGTACTTACCAGTTTTCAAAAATTTGATGGGTTGTATGTTAGGACAACACGGCGACTCTGACAAGAAAGAAAGTGTAATTTATTACTTATGCAAGATGTTCACCGAGTGTGAAACATGATACCCATTGATCTAAAAGCTGTGTTGTGCCTTGGTATGGGCTACAAAGCGACTCAGGCAATACATATTGTATCATACCGCTTGCTTAATTTCCCGAATGGACCCATTGAAATTTTTAATGGAAGCACTAGCGCTAATCGGGAAAATGGCCCGTTGGCAAATGCTACTGTCAGAGTTCAATATCGTTTTTGTGAGCCAAAAAGTGGTAAAAAGAAGTGTTGTGGCAGATCTTTTGGCAAGTCACGCTTTAGACGACTACGAGCCATTGGATTTTAATTTTCTGGATGACGATTTAATCAGTACTGTGCTTGAGAAGAAGCCCAACATCGAGGAAGAGGGTTGGAAGCTTTATTTTGAATGATCATCTAACGCCTTAGGCCATGGAATATGGGGGGTATTAATTTCTCCCGACAAGGTCTACTACCCTTTTACGAGTAGGTTGGAATTCTTTTGCACTAACAACATAGCCGAATATGCCATAGAAAGTAAAGTCAAAGTACTTCAAGTCTTTGGAGACTCGTCCTTAGTGATCTACTAGCTCTGGAAGGAATGTGAGACTAGAGATCCAAAATTGATCAAGTAATACGAATTAATTCAAGAGTTGGTCAAGGGTTTTGAAGAAATTGGTTTTGCTTACTTGCCAATGGAGGATAATCAGATGACCAATGCCCTAGCATCCTTAGCCGCCGTGTTCGAGTTGAGCCCGAAGTCCGAGATGAAGCCAATTGAGATGCAAACTTTTGAGGTGCCAACCCACTGCTATAGTTTGGAGAAAATGAGGATGGTAATCCATGGTATCATAATATCCTCCAATACATCAAGTTCCAGGCTTATCCGAAAGGGCACAATGATAACGATAAAAGAACAATTAGAAGGCTAGCATTAGGTATGTCATTGACGGAGAAATATTGTACAAAAAAGTAGAGACCAGATTTTGCTAAGATGTGTCAATGCTTGAGAAGCCAAACCATCTTAGCAGAGGTCCACAATGGTTTGTGTGGAACCCACGCTAGTAGATTCTCAATGGCTAGAAAAATCATGAGATATGGCTACTTCTGGTTAACCATGGAGGAAGATTGCATCAGCTACGCAAATAAGTGCCATAAATGTCAGATCTATGTCGATAAGATACACTCCCCACGAGTGCCACTCCACACCATAAATTCGCCATGGCCTTTTGCTACTTGAGGTATGTATGTCATCGGTCAGATACACCCGAGGCTTCTAATGGGCATCGCTTCATCTTGGTAGCTATCAACTACTTCACCAAATGTGTAGAAGCCGTCTCGTATGCCAACATCACAAGAGTCACAGTTTGCAAGTTCCTAAACAAAGAAATCATATGTCGCTATGGTCTGCCCAAAAGTATCATCACCGACAATGCTTTTAACTTGAATAACAAGATGATGACCGAAGTATGCGAGCAGTTTAAAATTGTCCACCATAATTCTACCACCTATCGCCCCAAGATGAATGGGATAGTAGAGGTTGCAAATAAATATATCCAAAAGATCATAGCGAAGACTACAAAGACTTTCAAGGATTGGCATGAAAAGCTGCCCTTTGCTCTGTTTGCCTATCGGGCCTCTATGAGAACCTCTACTGGGGTAACACCGTACTCCTTGGTGTATGGCACAGAGGCGGTATTACCCATTGAGGTAGAGATCCCACCGCTTCAAATTTTGAACAAAGTAAAGTTGGATGAAGCCGAATAGATGCAGGCAATGATTGATCAGTTGAACCTCATCGAAGAAAAAAGGTTGAAGGCCATTTGTTATAGTCAAATGTATAAAAAGGATGATGTGGTCGTATAACAAGAAGGTTCGACCGAGGAAGTTTCAAGAGGGGGACCTAGTACTCAAAAGGATCTAATTAAACCAGAGGGACTTTCGAGGGAAGTGGATGCCTAATTGGGAAGGGCCTTACGTTGTTAAGAAGGCCTTTTCCGGGGGCATTAATCCTGGAAGAAATGGATGGGAAAGAATTAAATGATCCTATAAACTCATACTCTGTCAAGAAGTACTATGCTTGAGAAGAAGAAAAAAAAAGAAAAAAAAGAAGAAAATGGGGTTAAGGGTGAAAACCCGAATATGGGCGCCTTGAAACCAAAGGAGGATCTAAATTGACAACCTAGATAGGGAGATTCAGATAACTATGCGTTTGGCATCCGATTGACGGGTTCTGCTCTAATCAAAGGGTTACACCTTGATCCACGGGTCAATAAGAGTCTCAGCCAAGGACGCAAAGTGAGGGGTCTATCGCGGTCGATGGGTTCTCATCATTCATGAAGTTGATACCATCCGTATCTTTTCCATTCTCTCATGTTTTCCACGACTTTCAAAATCACCCCAGTATTTCTTTAAGCCTTAATAAAAACCTTATTTTTATTTCCATTGTCTATGCATTCCCCGGATAGACTGACATAGATTATGAAAAAGCAAATGATTTCTTGACATTACTGTGATTTAACCTATTGAGTGCAAGTTGTTGCCGGATTATGGAGGTAAAGTTGACAAGACGTTGTATGCCTCTCGGGCTGAAATCCAAGAAGTTAGCGGCAAAAACCCAGAGAGACACCCAAAGAAAAGAAAAAAAAGTAAAAGAAGAAAAAGAAAAAAAGAAATGAAAAAAAGGAAAACAGGAAAAAGAAAAAGGAAAAAACAAAAAGGGAAAAAGAAAAACAAAAAAAGGAAAAAGGAAAAGAGAGAAAAAAAAACGAGGAAAAAACCTCTAAGTGAAAACCTGAACAAGGAGCTTGGAGGAAAAGAGATCTCTAAAGTGAAAACTTGAAAAGACACCTTAGAGCAGAAGTTCGAGGGTTTAGGAAAAGGGGGCATAGAGGGCGAACCTGAGTTAAAGGTTGGGCAACGCCATTACCAAGAAGAGAAGAGGAAAACAAGGGAAGAAAAAATTTGAGGGACAAAAAAGAGAAAGTGTCCAAGAAAGTTATCATTCATGCATCACGCTTAGTTAGATATCCCTAAGTTAGGAGCATGCTAACTCACATCATCGTAGTATTTCATCTCTTTTCACAGATATTTAAATGATGAAGTAAAGAACTGGAAAAAGGTTTTAGGCGAAGGATTTCAGATTCGCCACATTAGAGCGAAGGAGGCAGATACTCATAGCTCAAGGATTTCAGGCGAAGGATTTCAAACTCAACACATCAGGATTTCAGAGCAAAGGAGGCAGATACTCATAGCTCAAGGACTACGGAGCGAAGGAGCCAGATACTCATAGCTCTAACTTTTAGGAAGAGAATGGGTGAACAGTTCTATACAAGAGGAAATTGTAGCTCAGAATCTTCAAACCAGAAAGTTGGATAAAATTAGTGCTTATAGTCTTTGCTTTATTCTTGTTCCACAAACAATAAGCAAATATGGGCAGTTGTAATCACTAATTTTATCCGGAGTGTTAACCTGTTTATATTTTTCAATAAAGGGCTTTGTTTATTTGCCTTACCTATTTCATTAATGCATTACATTATCACTATATATAATAAGAAGCAAAAGGATTACTAGTTTTATGTTTCATTTTTACGTAGTGGTAGTATGTATATCTTTATAATACTATTTAGTTATATTATGTATCAAACATTTGAAGCCCAATTATTTTAAAATAAGAGCCCATTTTATTATAATAATAGTCCATTTACATTTAAAAACCCAAAAAATATACATATATTTACAAGTAGGCTCGTTTGGCCCAAACTTAACTAATCCCTAATTATCCCCTTTGTCTTTGCGCAGCCGCATACCCACCGTCAGATCTGGAGCAGATCTGACAGTCTAGATCACTCCATCAAAGGAAACTCTAATGCGTCGCACTTTAGCAGCCGTTGGATTAAGGGCATCATTGGATGGCCATGATCGCTTCCCCTGCGCGTGTGATCCACATTTGACCGTTCCACTCCTCCATGCGTGCGTGCGAATACGACACCCAGCCATTTTGCTCATGACGTGAGCCCATACACGTGCACGACATCCCCGCTTTTGATCACGACCGTCCAGCTTCACTTTGATGGTCCCAGCTCCATCCACGTCCCCTCTATCTCCTTCCACGCTCTGGCCAAGCCACATATAATGCAAAAAACGACAAAGAGTCAGGATGCAAGAATAAGCAACAAAAGGCGTATGTGTAGCAAAAAGAAAACCACAAAAGGCAACAACCACCAACATGCAACAGAGTCAGAGCCAACATCCACAGAAAATTACATGAACCGAGCCAAAAATGCACATATCTGCTAATAGGAATTTGATGAGTATTCAAAAGTACTATTTTTATAATCATTTTTACTCATATTATTGTTAGACTTTAGCTCATTTTAGTTGCATTATTAGGCATTCATGCATATTTTAATGATTTCCTTCATCGTCATGCTTGATTTCATAATTTGATTGATTTTGTGGAAAAATGTACCGTGGATGTGTGTTTTTTGTGTGTGCAGGATCTAATTGCCCAAGCAAGTAGGAAAATTACCAAAGCAATTGAGGATAAGAAGGAGAGTTGCTGATTTCTTGAAGGATAAATCCATTTAATTCGAGATAATTACGAGAAGCAAGGATAAATCCTAGAAGAGTTGAAGTTTCACGAAGAGATCAAAAGGAGATTAAATTCCAAGAGTTTTATGAGGAGTTTTTGGAGGAATAAAAATATAATAATAAAAGAGATTTATTTATTTTATTCTATTTAATTCCAACTTAACTTCCTCCTCAAGAAAGACTTTGACCTAGCCATCTCCTATAAATAGAAGCCATAGCCACCAACTTCAAGGGAGAGTTCAACTTGAGAGAGAAAGCTAGGGGCTGTTCGACATCTTCTTCTTTTTTATTGTTTCTATTTGATCCATGGCTGGGAATTTTTCCCTTGTATATCTTTCGAACCCAACCATGAATTGATGTAAATTGGTTTGGGTTATTGTGTTTTTTAGGTTGTGAGAACGATTGGATTTGTTTAGGTATTTGAGTTTGCAATTTTAATTCAAAGTTTGTTCATTCTTGGTTCTTAATTTTGAGAGTGAATTGGGAGAAGATCTCGTGAATTCATCCATTTATCTAATATCGGGAAGTTATATTCAAGAAACGAATGAGCATGGTCTTTATTCAATCAATCGATGGTGAAGATTAATTTGACTTAGGGATAAGTTGCGAATTTCAACGGATAAAAGGAGCGCAAGATAGGTTGTTGTCCACCCTTGGTTCACGCAGGGATGTATTATCAAGGCATGCACAATTAACAGTGTTTCGAGTTAGGGATAACGAGAAACCATTGAAGAACGCTTCACCGAACTTTGAAGGTTGTCACCCAATTGCCCAGACAATCCGACTTGATTCAATTGAAGAGCAATTGAGCTATTCTAGCACTCAATTACCACGGCGGTCCATTCGACTATCACTCCATGACTCACGATAACCCAACCTACTCTCTTAAATCGATCACTCATTTCTATTTTCTTTATTTTGTTTAGTTTATTTTACTTGATATTCATCTCTATCAATCTATTTCTTTTCAATGCAGTAACTTAAGCAAAGTGGCCCAAACCAATCCCTGTGGAGACGATAGTCGATACTTATCATATTACTTTATTACTTGCGACATGTATACTTGCACCCTTTGTGTTACACTAAAAACACGCAACATAATTCTTTTTATTTTCAAAAAAACATGTAAATCAGGGGCTATATAACAAAATCCCTAAACAATTGTAAAGGGAGAGGATCCTGGACTTCAAAGAATAGCAATAGAAAAATAACAACAATTTCGATCACATCCCTAAAACCAACCTAGTCAGAATTTGGTTTTGGTGACCGAAAGTTTTGAATCCGATGTGCAAAATGTTGTAATAGTTGACATTTGTACCATTCTTTTATAATGAAATCACATCTTGGTCCCCTTTGAATAGTTTAAGTATTCCTTGTATGAAATTCAAAGCCAAATTGCTAATTCTGGGCTAGGCGTACCGATATGGTCAAGCCAGTATCAATACGGTCTAACTACCTATAACAGACTTACCTATTTTAGTGAGAGCGTATCGATACTACCATGAGTGTATTGATACGGGTCCCCTATTTCGAATATGTTTGAATCTTAAATAGAAGGAAATAGGAAGCAAGGTGCGGAGTCACCTCCTAGCTTGCGTCCTTCATGTGAGAACCATCAGAAAAGGTGACTTTTGTCAATAGTCAAAGGGTGGAAAAAGCATTGGCCATTGGATTGAGCAAACCCTTGTCTTAAGGAAATCATCTTATTGGCCAAGAAATAGGTGGGAAATGATTAAGGGAGATTAAGGGGTTTTTAAATAAAGCAAAAGAAAGTTTTCATCTTGTTGCTTGAACCTCCCGAACATCAAAACACAACCCTCATCTTTCACTAAGCACACATCACCATTTTCGTCTTCAAGCTCAGGCTAAGCAAGCACCTCAGTTCCATACTTGAACCTTGTTCAACTTTGATACACTGTTTGAAAGCCCACAACTCGTTGAGTAAAACCCCTAAGCTAATTCAATGATTCCTCAAGGTTTAATCTTAAGATTAGGATTTCAATGTTCAAGTAGAAGCTCATAGATTAGGAAGCTAATTTCATTATTCGACGTTATCTACAAGCTTGGTAAGCTTGAAATATGTTTTAGAATCCTTATATCAAATTCTAATGCAACTCCTAATTTTGTGCTAGCTCAAATAGTGGAGAAGGATTCCTTGCCACATCCAAAGGAAGCCAGGCACAACGGAATTAAAATCTGAGAAATTCGTAGTCAAGGTGAGTGTAGTCGTGTCAAGGGATCGGTATGGAGCCACCCCGTTTCATTTTGATTTGTGATTTTCATGTTAATATGTATCTTGCTAAAGGCTTAAGTATAGCAATGTTCGTATGGATGCTAATGGTAAGCATGGCAAGTCTTTGATATGGTTGAAATGGGTAAGTCCATGTGCTATGTTATGAATATGCTATATATGAATATACTATGAATATGTTATATGTAAATCCGATATGAATATGCTATGAATATGTTATGATGTGATACATATATGATATGATCCGTTATATGGAGATAAAGCTCAATTTTGATTCCGATATGTTATGGCCTACGGGCATAAAGGTAAGCTCTATTGTGAAATATGTGTAACCTTGGACATTTGTGAGTTTTGGATACAATTGGCATGCCATAGGGTTATTTGAGCTCGTATAAGTAAGGGATTGGACTACGGTCCGGGGCTACGGCCTGTATGTGGGGGAGATAAGGATTGATTGTGTAAGGGATACTATTCGGAGCTAGGGCTCAAGGCTACAGCCTATATGTGGGGGAGATAAGGATGGATTGTGTAAGGGATACTATTCGGAGCTAGGGCTCAAGGCTACGGCCTATTTTTCGTTATATGTGGCTATAGCCTATTACCAATATATGTATGGTGTAGAGGGAAATCCGCGTATCCATTTGTTATATTGTCCAAGAGGAATGCTATGTTTATATGATTTGTAATTGTTGTGTGGAAACATGATTTTGGTTTAAATATTTATTGTGATGTGACCAAGGTAATTAATATGTGTTAAGCTTTTCTATGTTTATGTGAAAATATGAAAAATGACTTAAGCATGAGACTTATGTGATTAGTAGTTTAATTATGATATTTGTGTATAATGCTATGTTATTCATGACCATAGTATGACATTCGTGTCATTTAATTATTTTACGCTTGTTATGACTACATCACTAGGCTATGTAAGCCTAACATATGTGTGTGTCTCATGCATTTCAGTATCCTAAAGCTTTCCGAACATCGATCGCATATTTTGCGGTTGCAAGTCACTCCCACTACTATATGTATGTTCAATTTTGTTTCTGAACTCCTAGTAAGGTGGCATAGGGTTTAAACGGGTTATAATAACTTATGTTGATATGGTGGTATAAGCATAAAAGTACCTAGGTGTTGTATGTACAATATGGTATGTTTAAAGTTTAGGGAATTGGTAAAATAAGCTTATAGGCCCTAATTGGTAAAATCGTAGTAATTGAATTCGAATCGCCCTAAAATTTGACATGCCATTAGTATTAATGTTTGTTGGCTTGTTGGTAAAATTTGGTAATATTTGGACAACATTTGTTAGGTTAATTTGGATAAAAACTAGTAAAAATTTGTCATTATAGGTCAGGGAGTATCTTTACGGTTGATGGCGTATCGATACGGCCCTTGCATAAATGGTCTGGTCAATATTGGTCAAATAGGGTGTATCGATACGATGTGGGCGTATTGGTAAAAATTTTGGTCACTGGAATCTGGATTGAAAAATGGTATCGATACGATCTTAGAGCGTATCGGTACGAGGTCAACACGTATCGATATGTGATTAGCCGTATCGGTACGGGTTTGACATCCTTTGAATCTAGAAATTTGTAATTAGGCTTAGCGTATCAATATGGTCCTTAGGGTATCGATACGGTGTAGTTAAATCTGTTATAAGGCATAAAAACAAAATTTGGACAGTTTACAAATTGGTCATCAATAACTATACAAACTAATTGATTTGGTTAACTATATCCGATAGTAACGAAACTTCACAGATCAATAATTGGTAAGTTTAACTACAAGTTGGTAATAAAGAATTCGGATTAGGATCACTAATTTTTAAAGTTTACGATTTAGTCCCTAAGTTGAAAAAGGTTAAAAATTGACCCTGATTCTAATAAGACTAGTAACGAATATGTTCGATAAGTCGTAAGAATGACCAATAATATATTATGAACAAGTTTCGAGCTCTGATTCTATCTTCCAATATCTGAATAAGTTTTCGATAATACTTTTCGACCTGGTTCTCTACCAGACTGGGAAATGGGTGTTATATTTATGGTATCAGAGCCCAGGTTTAGTCGATTCTAGGACTAATTTGAAGCCGTTATGAGTCCGTATGTACTTATGCCACCTAGGAGTTATTTTTATATGTTATCTATGACTTCCAGCTCACACAATTCCATCTTTCTATATGACTAGATCTAAAAATGTCGGCGCCTACTGATAGATGCGCTGTTAATGAACCAAACCCCGATTCCTTCTCGACTCAAAGGGATAATTTGAGGCCGAAGCCATGCCTAAACAAGTGGGACAGAATGACCCACCTGATCCTCTGCCAATGCCTCTAGCTCATCAGGAGTACTTGCTATCGATGGCCGACATGATCAAACAAGTGGTCGTGTCTCTCCGACAAGAGTCGCTCCCTCAGCCTGCTAAAGCATCTCAATCTGCTTTGAGACCCCCTATTGATAAGTTCAAGAAATATCTGATTTATACCTGTAATCACTCATTTTTATCCGGTCTGTAAATATTGTTAATATATTAGTATAATAATTAATGGGGAATTATTATTGCATGTATATGTATTACATTATATGTTTACTATATATATGCGATTAATGTGTGTGAAATATACACGTGTGATGTATGAGTGCATGTGTATTATATATATTATGTTTATGTATATGTTAATATTTATTATAGTATGTGTGTCACATGTATATTTATGTGTGTATTGTATGTGACTGCGTAACATGGGAATGTTATATTAGTGATGTGTATAATTAGGTGTGCCTGTACATTTATGATATGTTAACTAAGGGCGTGTAACGTATATTAATGTCGGTATGCCATACGTATAGGTGTACGCGTACGAATGTATATATGTACATATTATCATAATCGTGTTATTGTTATTATTATTATTATTAATATTATTATCACATATATATATATATATATATATAAACAGATAATAAAATAAAACCAAAGTTTATTAGTGTCCAATCCAATATATTACACAAAAACCCAAAAATATATAACATGCCCCATCGAGCCCAAAACCCTGAGCCCTATCAGACATCTAACCCTAATTATGTTTGGGATATTTTTGCACAGCTAATCCAGAACTGTTGGATCTAATGTTGATCCAACGATCGTGATTGAAGGAAGATGCCTTTCCAGATGCCGCGTGAAGGCCACGCTCGGGCCGGCCAGCTCCCCACACACACACGTATGCCGCGCGCGCGAGACTCCTTGGATTCCCTAGAGGCCACGTGTCGCCATCTCGCAAGGTCTCCTACCCCAAGATCAGATCCTGGCCCTCCATACAACAAAACATCCTATCCGTTGGATCAGATCAGATCCAACAGCCAGAAACGGATCTGAGCAGATATACACCGCCACCATGCCGCTGTACAGCCCTCCCTCAACCACCGGACATGCCAAACAAACACAAAAAGCAGAAATGTCAGATCCAAATCAAGAGCAGTATTTTCATTTATTGTAACTTGTTTGTGTAAACAAAAAAAATCAGGGTACGCATATATACAAGTGTAACCCACCATTGTGTACTCAGGGAGAGAGATATATCAGATCAGAAATAAAAAAGTAACGAGGATCAGTTAAAAAAAAGCAGAGAAGAAACTTCCAGTGGTAATAACTTCTTATCTTTTTTTTCTTACTTACATGAAAAGAAAAAAAACAAAAAGAGAGTTGACATAAGAAAAAACCTTTCCTTTCCCGGCGATAAGCTCTGAGGAGTGAGCCACAAAAGGGGTTTTTCTTTGCTCCTTCGTTTCGAAATACCATAGATCTAGGGTTTTGGGGTCTCAAAATAAGAGCGTGACAGCTTCGGTGAGGGCTTTGGGGTTTGGCCATTTCAAAAGTGGAGTTTTTGTTTTCGAGAGGGGTCTAGGTTAGGTCTTAGAACTGATAGAGTGTGGAGGGCGGTGGCCGGAGCAGCCGGACCATCGCCGGCCTCGAGAACCATGGTGGCTGAAGGGTTCGGGGCTTGGGTTTTTCTGGGAAAATAGAGGGAAAAAGAGAGCTATCTCTCTCTCACTCAAAAAATGAAAGGAAAAATGAAACCCGGGGCCTGATTATCAGGTCTTATAGACCCAAAATAAAATAAAAATGGTCTAATTACATCATAAATCCTCCCTTGTCCCCTACATTTTCGTTTTGAGCTTGCTGCATGGGTTAATTACAATTCCGGTCCTTTTTCTTTTCCATTTTATTTCGATTTGATCACTAAATTAACCGAATTCAGGTTTTAAATGGTAAAATTACCCCCTTAACCATCCCGCGTTTTTGGATTTTTCACTTCAAGCCTGCCCCTTGGTTCAATTACAATTTTGGTCCTTTTAGGTTCTGTTTAGTTTGCAATTTCGTCCCTAAATCGCATATTATTGTTCTTTAATCTCTGTTCCTTATGTTTATTTCTTTTCATTTCAGTCCTGATTCCATGTAAATATTCATGTTCGTTTATTATAATAGTGTATGTTGATGTAGCCTTTTGCCTTATCATATATCCCTCGTATATGCTTGGTATTTTCATGTTTATATGTATATATATATTAAGTTTATGGTGATTATGTATTTTTATGCATTTGCTCGGTCATTCGTATCACGCATATTAGATTGACATTTTAGTTGGCTCGTACACATCATGTTTTGTATTTTAGCATGTATTGTATGTTCTCTTTGCTTTTAGGTTACGTGTTAGTATATTTTCTTTTTCATGTATAATACCTTGTTCTCCATATGTTGAAATGTGTTTTATTTCTAATATGTATGTCTTCTTGAAATATGTGTTTTTGTTCCCACATGTATTTATTCATGCCTTGTTATTGTGATATGTTAAATTTGTTTTTATTTACTATAAAGATTAATATGTATGTATGTATGTATGTTTTAGAATAGTATTTTATTTATGTTGAATTTGTTTTTATTTATGTTAGATTAATATTTATGAATATTAGTATTTTATTTATGCTAGATATGTTTTTATTTATGAGTTAGATTAATATGTATATATGTATGTTTTAGTTATGTATTTTATTTATGTTAGATTAGTATTCTATTATGTTAATATTTATTTGTATTGTATTTAAATTATTTGCCATGTTTTATATTTTGCTCACTAAGGTTGCATAATGATATATAAATTGTCAATGCGGTGCCCTTTTATCCGAGCGTAAACGGGACCAGTATCAGGCGTAGTGATAGTGGTTGGGCGTTTACTCTCGGATAACGGGGCCTTTAAAATTTATTCGCAATTATAACCGAATTTTAAACTAATCATTACTTTAACCCGGAAAATCTAATATTAATAAAGCGGTAATTATTAAAGTACCAATTTTGGGCGGTGTGGGGGTGCTAATCCTTCCCCATCCGTAACCGACTCCCGAACCCAATAATTTTTAAATCTCTGGTTTTATGGTGTTCGGCCTACCTAAGTGGCCGGTGGCGACTCCAATTTTTAAATAAAATGCGGGTTTTTTAAAACCCCACGGAATAAACATTTTATATCCAAAAAGTCACAAACACTTCGAACACCAACGTTTTTTTAGCGAAAAGGGACATCGCTACAGATGGCGACTCCACTGGGGACATTTTTGTTTTTTTCAAAAACAAATGAGAGTCAAGCTTTTTAAATAATTACCGCTTTACTAATATTGGAAATTCTGGATTAAAGTGACTATTAAAGTAACATTCGGTTATAATTGCGCGTTTATTTTAACGCATTTAAAATATGGCATATAAACCCGTTTTTTTTAGTAGGGGAAAAACGCTAATGCTCTCGTGGAGATATCGTTCTCCCGTATGGGCCTAGCAAGTACCTTCGGGGCTCGAGTACCTTATGCTTTCGTAAGGATATTGTTCCTTCGTGCAGGCATAAGCGAATGGGTCCCCCTGAATTGAACCCGGTTGAAAGGAGCCTATAATGGGTGATGATCGGGGGCCTTGCTACTCTTAGTAGAGGACAGCAAGGACAATTTGGGTACCTCCTAGAACCAAAACTGCATATAGAGAACACATAGAAACCCACCCTGTTAGAGCCATGCGAATAACCTAGATGTCTTAGATGGAATGTAAATAGGATTGCCTTGTTTGCTTATCGCATTTAATTTGCCCTTTTATTACGTACTTATCATTTTTGTCCAGTACTGACTTGTTTTCTTTTTGCTTTGTCTTTGCATACCATTGCATTCGCATTACACAGGGCATTGATTCCCGAGTGATTTCTCCCATAATAGAAGATTGTTCATGATGGACCAAAGGTTCTTTGACCTGAAGGAAGGGGTCCAATTCCAGAGTTCCATCCCATGACTAGGCCAGGGACAGCCGAAGAAGAACCATTCAAGGACACCAGAACAGATTCAGTAAGCAATGTCAATTCTGGTGACAAACAAGATGCAATACAAAACTAAAGAAGCAGATGTCCGAGATGATGGATCAGATGAATGCTATGATGAGAGGCAAGCAGCATGTCGAACTCAGAAAGGATTCGATCGAGGAGCAGAATGTGGAACAGAATGGTCAGAATGTCGAAACAGACAACGCCGTTAAATATGACAAATTGAATCCCTTTGTGATCAATCTCAAGAAGCAGACAAGTAGCATATCTGGGGTAGATACCAAGGGAACAGAGGTAAAACCAAGGGAAGCTCGAGAATCTAATGACATCAGAAGGCATTATCCTATACCCATGAGAAACACCGAGTTACTTCCGTTGCTTGTCGAAAGGAGCCTTATCACACCAGTGAAGTTTGTAGCAAGAAAACCTCCTTATCCGAAGGATTACAATAGTCGTGCCTGGTGCAGCTACCACATAGGCGATTCGAGTCATCACACTGAAAATTGTAGGGCCCTGAAGGACAGAGTTCGTGATCTTATCAGAATAGGAATTTTGGGTTTCGAAGACGGACAACCCCGATTCTGCAGCCAGATAGCCATTGCCCGAGAGGCAAAGTCGAAGGAGGGTTAATACGCAGCCCAAGGTTCAGGCAACACAGAAGTGGGTCACTCAAGCGGGATAAAGTTAGGAGTCAAGAATAAAAGCGTCTCATAAGATGAACTTGCACGCAAGCGCGGCTAGCTCGAGCATGAGAGGCACGATCTAAGCATGAAATTAAAGAATTTACAAGACGAGTACCAGAAGCTGCACTTTGAATTTAAGAGTTTCGGTCTGGGTGACACCGCGGAAGAGTGGGTCAATGGTATGATTCAGCTGAGGAACGGTTCAGAACGCTGGAAGCAGAAATTCAAGAATAGTAAGAATAAAGTCAGATCATTATCACAGAAGCTGGAAGAAGCTGAGGGCCAACGCGACATTCTCCAAAGTGAGCTGGAAAACAGTCTGGCCATGGAAGATATCCTGAAATCAAGTCTGCAGCAGGAAAGGAATGAATCACAAGCCTTTCAAATGGAAAACGCGGCACTCAAAGAACAGGTAGCGAGGCTCGAGACTTCTTTACGTACCAGTGAGATTCGTGCTGGGGCAATGACTGTTCAGCTACAAAAGGCCGAGCAAACAATACGGGAGAAAGACCGGGACATGAAGATGGTTATGAATCAAGCCCGACAAGTAGCTCAACAGGTAGCAGATTTAGCCGATGCAGCAACACCAATAAGCCAGAATATGGATCCAGCATTGGACCGCGAAGGAAAGCTGACAGGACTGTTGAATGAGGTCAATACATTAGGTGCCAGGGCTCACCGCTATCTGTAAAACCCTAATACCGGATGTAATGAAACCTTATGGTCTGAATGAAAGATGTCCTATAGGGACAAATCACTTTCAGAATCGATGCTTTATTGCATTCATGCATTGCATTTGCATCACGTCCTTTGCATTGTTTAATAATTTTATCATCGCATGGAACTTCATCATTTAACACTTGGGGTTCGATGGCAGAATTAGTTGGAAAATGGAACGAACCGAAGAGTCAAGGCTTGACCAGCTAGAATAAAAAATCAAGAAAGAGCTTAAGAAGAAAGAAAAGATAAATGTTTTCAATACGAGGGAACTCTGCCTAGTCCCTGATTTGGTCATTCCTCCAGATTTCAAGGTTTTCGGATTTGCGTAGTATGACGGAACTAGCTGCCTGAAGATTCACTTAACCATGTTTTGTAGAAAAATGGAAGGATACATGAAGAACGAAGAGTTGTTGATCCACCATTTCCATGATAGCCTGACGGGACCCGCAGCATTGTGGTATAACCGTTTGAACAGAAATCAAGTTAGGTCATGGGGTGACCTCGCTAATGCCTTCTTGGGTCAATACAAATATGCTTTAGATTTAGCACCCTGTCGTCAGTTTCTTCAGAATGAGAAAATGAGACCAAGTGAAAGCTTCAGGGAATATGCACTAAGGTGGCGATGTTTGGCGACCCAAGTCCAGCCTCCTATCGCGGAAGAAGAGTTAACTCCCATGTTCCATGCAACGCTTCCTTCTCCTTTCTTTGACGTGATGTTGGAGAAATCAAGAAACATATTTGAAGATTTCATGACGATTGGAGAGAAGATAGAATACGCAATCAAAGAAGGAAAATTGGGGTCTAAGTCTAAGGACTGAACCGAAAATAAGATAGATGAAGACGGAGAGGTAAATGAGTGTCATCTCTAGGGTTCGAATGGCCGCAAAAGAAGAAGACAGACTGACACATCGGGGTCATCAAGGAAAATTCCTCGGATGAGCGCAAATTTGGAAGTATTCGGAACATCTATCTCAGACATTTGGCCCCATTTGGTAGGGGGTCACTATCTTGCTCCTAGGTCGATGAAGATTGCACCTGATCCATCTGCCCATAGTTTTGACTCGAGTATCACATGCGAATTCCATATGGGGGCACCGGGGCATCCCACCAGAAAATGTAGACCTTTATTGGAGGAAATCAAGAAGCTGATCAATGCTGGAACCCTGACACAAGAGCTGATCAAGCAGTAGAAGACCAAGGATGAGGGGCAAGTCTACATGGTGCTGAGGAAACCAGAAATATCTCTACATTAAAAGACCTTCCCGAAGTAATACAAGGAGTCAACTTTACTACATGTGGCCCCCATGTGGTAAAGATCTTTTGTGATAGGGGCATGTTTGTTGATTTTTATTCCAATGAAGAGCGCATTTCGCTTAACATATAATGTTTTTGAAAGCACATAGATATTTTCTCGTCGTTGTAGGACACTGGATATCAATTGCAAGATGTGACATTAGATAGATGTCGTGACAACGATGATGTGTGATCTTCCCCACCGGACTCTGGTCAGCAAAACGAGACTACTACTCTCTCGATGATGTTCAATGACGAAAAAACTCTAAATGTCAACCATGTAGAGTTGCTTGAAATTGAAACTCTAGGCATAATCTTCTAGGTGGTAAAGAAATAAAAATAAGAATTAAAAAGGGGGAGAATTGAAGAAAAAGAGAAGAAAGAAAAAGAAAGAAATGAAAAATAAAGAAAGAGAAAATAATAATAAAAAAGTACTGCTATGTTCGAAACCTGGTAATAGGCTTGTTCGGATAAGAGTATGGGAATTTTGGGGCACTCCGCTGAAGCGATAAGGTGGAGATACATCATCCAATTCAAGAAACCTTAGCTTCATGAGTGATGGTAATATTTTCAAATCGTGACTATGCTAAGTAACTTGGGGTAGTGTTGTTTGCTCCATCGTTGTCCTTAAGAGAAAGGACTGTGTCGAATTGATTTCCTCAAATAATGATAAAAGCAAAGAAAAAACAAAACAAAAAGGAAGAGAAATATGAAAAAGAAGAAAATAAGAAAAAGTGAGAGAAGAAAAATGATGAAAAAAGGGAAAGGAAAAAAGAAAAAGAAAAAGAAAAGAGAGAAAATAGACGATATCATAGGAAAAATTAAGACTCGCACCATCCAGAACTCTATTCCTAGAGTAATATTTCTGCGCTCGAGTGGTTATACAAGCCCACCCTTTTGGGGGCGGAGTAGATAATGAGAATTGAGAAAGAGTAGTACTCTGCAGCAACGCGGTAATCATGAGGATGAACCGAGTCACCAGGGAAGACTTCACATCTTTGAATTACCGAGTGGTTGAATCTAAGCCGCTCTTGCACATGATATCCAGAGCTCCTATGTTGTGTTTTCAAGATCTTGTATGTTAATCTAAATGATACCCTTCAGTGGAACACCAATCAACAAATTGACAAGTTAAAGCAACAAAGATTTCCATGTATTACTTCAGGGATAAGATCCAGAACACAAGGTTGCGGATACTATTAGAGCCCCTAACCAGAAACGACCTCACAATGCATAGAATGAAGATGATGACAGAAGCGGGTTCCAGCCATGACGCCTTGTTTGGTTCAAGAAAATGAAGGACAAAACAGGACAAGAATGAGCTTACAAAGTATGGGGACGATAAAAGGTAAACATTGAGTCTCCAAAGGATCAAAGCACAGGGATCGAGAAATGGTTCCCGTCCAAAGGCAACAAGAAGGTTGAGGTTAAGAAACATTTTGTTCACCCCGATGACGAAACTAAAAATAATCAGAATGTTGGGTCAAAGGAATCGGAAGGTAGCTAAGCTCATGATCGAGTGGGGCAATGCAGAGCAGAAAGAATAGTAAGAGTCACTGCACACGCATGATATAGAGTTTGTTGGTGAAGCAGGCAGAGACCCTGAAGAAGAAAGGCAGGTGCTCGTGCTAAAGAACAAGAGCGGATACTCATTGAACAAAATTTGACAGAAATGAAGATCAAAACTGAGAATACCGCAAAAGGAAAGGAAATAGAGAAATCCGAAGAATGACTTTTCATGGCATAGGATTTTAAAACGGGTCTAAAAAGAAAAAGAAAAAAGAAAAAAGAAAAAAGAAAAAGGAAAAAGAGAGTGAGAGAAAATGATGTTAAAAAGAAAAAAAAAGAAGAAACAAGGAAAAAAAAAGAAGAAGAAAAAAGAAGAAAAAGAAACAAGGAAAAGAGAAGAAGAAGAAGAAGAAAGCACGACATTGCATGCATCATATAGATAGGGGCATGTCAATTTTGCTTGTTCCTAGACAGGTATTTGAAGAATTAACGAAGAATTTACCAAAGAAAAGAAAGAGCGGCAGCCATAGCAGCGTAAGACCCAGACGTTAAATCCTTCGGGTCATCGGTAAGTCCTTCGGGCACGATGTTAAGTCCTTCGGGCCACCAATAAGTCTTTCGAGCGTGGTGATAAGTCCTTCGGGCCATCAGTAAGTCCTTCGGGCATGATGCGGTAGCATGAGTAGCTTGAGTCTTGAAAGAACGTTAGCCATAGCGGCGTGAGACCCATATGTTAAATCCTTCGGGTCATCGGTAAGTCCTTCGGGCACGATGTTAAGTCCTTCGGGCCACCAATAAGTCTTTCGAGCGTGGTGATAAGTCCTTCGGGCCATCAGTAAGTCCTTCGGGCATGATGCGGCAGCATGAGTACGTGAGGCCCGAAAGAACGGCAGCCATAGCGGCGTGAGACCCAGATGTTAAATCCTTCGGGTCATCGGTAAGTCCTTCGGGCACAATGTTAAGTCCTTGGGGCCACCAATAAGTCTTTCGAGCGTGGTGATAAGTCCTTCGGGCCATCAGTAAGTCCTTTGGGCATGATGCGGCAGTATGAGTAGCGTGAGTCCCGAAAAAACGGCAGCCATAGCGGCGTGAGACCCAGATGTTAAATCTTTCGGGTCATCGGTAAGTCCTTCGGGCACGATGTTAAGTCCTTCAGGCCACCAATAAGTCTTTCGAGCGTGGTGATAAGTCATTTAGGCCATCAGTAAGTCATTCGGGCATGATGCAGCAGCATGAGTAGCGTGAGTCCCGAAAGAACGGCAACCATAGCAGCGTGAGACCTAGATGTTAAATCCTTCGGGTCATCGGTAAGTCCTTCGGGCACGATGTTAAGTCCTTCGGGCCACCAATAAGTCTTTCGAGCGTGGTATAAGTCCTTCGGGCCATCAATAAGTCCTTCGGGCATGATGCGGCAGCATGAGTAGAGTGAGTCCCGAAAGAACGGCAGCCATAGCGGCGTAAGACCCATATGTTAAATCCTTCGGGTCATCGGTAAGTCCTTCGGGCACGATGTTAAGTCCTTCGGGCCACCAATAAGTCTTTCGAGCATGGTGATAAGTCCTTCGGGCCATCAGTAAGTCCTTCGGGCATGATGCAGCAGCATAAGTAGCGTGAGTCCCGAAAGAACGACAACCATAGCAGCGTGAGGCCCAGATGTTAAATCCTTCGGGTCATCGGTAAGTCCTTCGGGCACGATGTTAAGTCCTTCGGGCCACCAATAAGTCTTTCGAGCGTGGTGATAAGTCCTTCAGGCCATCAGTAAGTCCTTCGGGCCTGATGCGGCAACATGAGTAGCGTGAGTCCCGAAAGAACGACAGCCATAGCGGCGTGAGGCCCAGATGTTAAATCCTTCGGGTCATTGGTAAGTCATTCAGGCACGATGTTAAGTCCTTTGGGCCATCAGTAAGTCTTTTGAGCATGATGATAAGTCCTTCGGGCCATCAATAAGTCCTTCGGGCATGATGCGTCAGCCTTAGTAGCGTAGGTCCAAAAATGGCAACAGCCTCGTAAAAAAAGGAAAAATAGAAAAATAAGAAAATGAGAAAAAGGGGAAAAGAACAGAGAAAAAAGGAAAAAGCAAAAAAAAGAGAAAAAGAGGAAAAAAGAAAAAGAAAGAAAGAAAAAAGAAAAATAGAGAAAAAGAAAAAGTAAAAAAAGAAGAGAAAAAAAGGAAAAAAGGAAAAAGAACAAAGAAAGAAGGAAACAGAAGAAACGAAAAAGAAGAAAAAGAAAAGAGGAAAGAAAAATCGAAGACAAAGGTTACATAAAGGAGAAGCCTACGTTTTCAAGCCCTAGTGAAAGGTTCCATAGAGGAAGAACCCTAAATCCAGAATCTCAAAAAGAACCAAAGGTGAAGAAGTTCTATACAGGAAGAACTTACGAGCCTGAAGATTCGGCCAAGGAAAAATGAAGAGTTCCAGAAGAACACGTGATTCCGAAGTCGTGAGCAGGGAAGTCGGATAAAAATGAGTGCTTTCGGTCTTTGCTTTGTTCTCGTTTCACAAGAACAAGCAAAGAGGGGCAACTGTAATCACTCATTTTTATTCGGTCTGTAAATATTGTTAATATATTAGTATAATAATTAATAGGGAATTATTATTGCATGTATACGTATTACATTATATGTTTACTATATATATGCGATTAATGTGTGTGAAATATACACGTGTGATGTATGAGTGCATGTGTATTATATATATTATGTTTATGTATATGTTAATATTTATTATAGTATATGTGTGTCACATGTATGTTTATGCGTGTATTGTGTGTGACTGTGTAACATGGGAATGTTATATTAGTGATGTGTATAATTAGGTGTGCCTGTACATTTATGATATGTTAACTAAGGGCGTGTAACGTATATTAATGTCGGTATGCCATATGTATAGGTGTACGCGTACGAATGTATATATGTACATATTATCATAATCGTGTTATTGTTATTATTATTATTAATATTATTATCATATATATATATAAAAAAGATAATAAAATAAAACCAAAGTTTATTAGTGTCCAATCCAATATATTACACAAAACCCCAAAAATATATAACATGACCCATCGAGCCCAAAACCCTGAGCCCTATCAGACATCTAACCCTAATTATGTTTGGGTTATTTTTGCACAGCTGATCCAGAACCATTGGATCTAATGTTGATCCAACGGTCGTGATTGAAGGAAGATGCCTTTCCAGATGCCGCGTGAAGGCCACGCTCGGGCCGGCCAGCTCCCCACACACACACGTATGCCGCACGCGCGAGACTCCTTGGATTCCCTAGAGGCCACATGTCGCCATCTCGTAAGGTCTCCTACCCCAAGATCAGATCCTGGCCCTCCATACAGCAAAACATCCTAGCCGTTGGATCAGATCAGATCCAACGGCCAAAAATGGATCTGAGCAGATAGACACCGCCACCATGCCGCCGTACAGCCCTCCCTCAACCACCGGACATGCCAAACAAACACAAAAAGCAGAAATGTCAGATCCAAATCAGGAGCAGTATTTTCATTTATTGTAACTTGTTTGTGTAAACAAAAAAAATCAGGGTACGCATATATACAAGTGTAACCCACCATTGTGTACTCAGGGAGAGAGGTATATCAGATCAGAAATAAAAAAGTAACGAGGATCAGTTAAAAAAGCAGAGAAGAAACTTCCAGTGGTAATAACTTCTTATCTTTTTTTTCTTACTTACATGAAAAGAAAAAAAACAAAAAGAGAGTTGACATAAGAAAAAACCTTTCCTTTGCCGGCGATAAACTCTGAGGAGTGAGCCACAAAAGGGGTTTTTCTTTGCTCCTTCGTTTCGAAATACCATAGATCTAGGGTTTTGGGGGTCTCAAAATAAGAGCGTGACAGCTTCGGTGAGGGCTTTGGGGTTTGGCCATTTCAAAAGTGGAGTTTTTGTTTTCGAGAGGGGTCTAGGTTAGGTCTTAGAACTGATAGAGTGTAGAGGGCGGTGGCCGGAGCAGCCGAACCATCACCGGCCTCGAGAACCATGGCGGCTGAAGGGTTCGGGGCTTGGGTTTTTCTGGGAAAATAGAGGGAAAAAGAGAGCTATCTCTCTCTCACACAAAAAATGAAAGGAAAAATGAAACCCGGGGTCTGATTATCGGGTCTTATAGACCCAAAATAAAATAAAAATGGTCTAATTACATCATAAATCCTCCCTGTCCCCTATATTTTCGTTTTGAGCCCGTCGTATGGGTTAATTACAATTCTGGTCCTTTTTCTTTTCCATTTTATTTCGATTTGATCACTAAATTAACCGAATTCAGGTTTTAAATGGTAAAATTACCCCCTTAACCATCCCGCGTTTTTGGATTTTTCACTTCAAGCCTGCCCCTTGGTTCAATTACAATTTTGGTCCTTTTAGGTTCTGTTTAGTTTGCAATTTCGTCCCTAAATCGCATATTGTTGTTCTTTAATTTCTGTTCCTTATGTTTATTTCTTTTCATTTCAGTCCTGATTCCATGTAAATATTCATGTTCGTTTATTATAATCGTGTATGTTGATGTAGCCTTTTGCCTTATCATATATCCCTCGTATATGCTTGGTATTTTCATGTTTATATATATATATATTAAGTTTATGGTGATTATGTATTTTTATGCATTTGCTCGGTCATTCGTATCACGCATATTAGATTGACATTTTAGTTGGCTCGTACACATCATGTTTTGTATTTTAGCATGTATTGTATGTTCTCTTTGCTTTTAAGTTACGTGTTAGTATATTTTCTTTTTCATGTATAATACCTTGTTCTCCATATGTTGAAATGTGTTTTATTTCTAATATGTATGTCTTCTTGAAATATGTGTTTTTGTTCCCACATGTATTTATTCATGCCTTGTTATTGTGATATGTTAAATTTGTTTTTATTTACTATAAAGATTAATATGTATGTATGTATGTATGTTTTAGAATAGTATTTTATTTATGTTGAATTTGTTTTTATTTATGTTAGATTAATATTTATGAATATTAGTATTTTATTTATGCTAGATATGTTTTTATTTATGAGTTAGATTAATATGTATATATGTATGTTTTAGTTATGTATTTTATTTATGTTAGATTAGTATTCTATTATGTTAATATTTATTTGTATTGTATTTAAATTATTTGCCATGTTTTATATTTTGCTCACTAAGGTTGCATAATGATATATAAATTGTCAATGCGGTGCCCTTTTATCCGAGCGTAAACGGGGCCAGTATCAGGCGTAGTGATAGTGGTTGGGCGTTTACTCTCGGATAACGGGGCCTTTAAAATTTATTCGCAATTATAACCGAATTTTAAACTAATCATCACTTTAATCCGGAAAATCTAATATTAATAAAGCGATAATTATTAAAGTACCAATTTTGGGCGGTGTGGGGGTGTTAATCCTTCCCCATCCGTAACCGACTCCCGAACCCAATAATTTTTAAATCTCTGGTTTTATGGTGTCCGGCCTACCTAAGTGGCCGGTGGCGACTCCAATTTTTAAATAAAATGCGGGTTTTTTAAAACCTCACGTCATAAACATTTTATATCCGAAAAGTCACAAACACTTCGAACACCAATGTTTTTTAGCGAAAAGGGACTTCGAACACCGACCAGGACCTGGATAATCCCGAAATTACAGAATACTGGTTGGAAATACTCTAAAAGTACTGGTTAAACAAATGAAGTTTCCTAAGGAGCACAAGCTAGAATGTGCCCTGGCCTTGATCGCTGAAGAGGCCCAGAGCTGGTGGGATACTGAGACCCTCACTATCCCTGAACACCGAATTATATGGGACTTCTTCCTCCAAGATTTTCATAAAAAGTACATCAGTGACCATTATATCACTGAAAGGCGTAAGAAGTTCCTCTATCTGAGACAAGGGGGAAGACCTGTGGAGTAGTACATCCACGACTTCTGTAAATATGCTAGATATGGTACTGAGATCATATGTTTAGAGAAGGAGAAATGTCGAATGTTTATAGACAGCCTATTTGATGATTTGCATCATCTCTTCGTTGCTTTGGAGATAGATGACTTCTAGACCCTAGTCAACCGGGTGATTGCTACTGAAGCCTCTCAAAAGGCTTACGAGAGAAGAAAGAGAAATCATCCCCGATTTGAAAAAAGATTCTGATATGATTCCAAGCCTCCAATGCCTCAGAAGAAAGGAAGACAGTGGGACCAAAATGCTGCCATTTTTCAACAACTACCGCGATCTGGCTATGTGCCACAATTCTAGTCTACAAGAACATCTGTTGCTCGTATAGCTTTTTTTGACAGTACGGGGCGATTCTGTGAAGGGTTCTCAGATTCTTTTGTGTAACTTCTGCTAGAACAGGCACCCGAGATAGTGTCGTAGACAATCTGGATCGTGCTATCTCTGCGGTGAATCTGGCCACTTTATTAGGTAGTGTTCGTAGAATCTAAATGCTTATACCACCATGATTTCTCAGAATAATTCTGCTAAGGTAAGAAGAGTAAAGCCAGTGCCGTCTGGATCAACGGGGAGACCTTGCAACACCAACGCCCCTCTAGCTAGTCGTGACCCTCAGACTTCAGCCCAGATATACCATGTTCGGGGTTGTGAGCAGGAGGATGATCCTGATGTGATTACAGGTATGGTGGAATTATGTTCTGATCTTGTTTATGCTTTAATATATTCGGGCTCTACGTGCTCTTTCATTAGTGAACCATTAATTGCAAAGTATGATTTAGAACCTGAACCTGTTGCTTCCGAGATTGTTGTCTCTAATCCATTAGGAGATAGTGTGGTTATTCGGTTGATCTGTAAAGCTTGCCCTATAAGGATCCAAAGGATCCCATTTCTGGCTAATTTGATGGCCTTACCCTTCCATGAGTTCGATCTCATCCTAGGCCTTACTTGGCTAGCTGAACATCAAGCCTGGGTTGATTGTTATAAGAAGAAGTTATATCTTCGTGGACTCATTAAGGAGAGTATAACCTTGATGAAATCTGAACCCGAGCCGGAGAAGACTCTTATGTGTGTCATGGGGTCTAAAGAAGAATTAAAGCTCGAAGAGGTAATAGTTGTGAAGTAGTTCTCCGATGTGTTTCTCGATGAACTTCTGAGACTCTTTCCCACTCAAGAAGTGGAATTCGAAATAGAAGTGCAACCTGGGGCTACCCAAGTTTCCATTGCTCTGTACCGAATGGCCCCAGTTGAGTTAAAGGTCCAAACCCAAGAACTTTTGGATAAAAGATTAATCCGACCGATTTCCTCAACCTGGGGAGCACCGTTGTTGTTCGTTAAGAAGAAAGATGGATCGATGCGGTTATGCATTGACTATCGCTAGTTGAACAAGGTGACAATCAAGAACAAGTACTCGTTGCCTAGGATCGATGACCTTTTCGATCAATTAAAAGATGTTTCTTTCTTTTCAAAGATAGACCTTCAGTCCAGGTACTATCAAATGTTAGTAAAAAAGTCTGATGTTCCAAAGACTGTCTTCCGAACAAGATATGGTCACTATGAATTCTTAGTAATGCCATTTGGGCTTACGAATGCAATTGCAACCTTCATGGATTTGATGAACCGTGTGTTCCAGCCTTACCTAGATAAGTTCGTGGTTGTGTTTATAGATGGTATTCTAATCTATTCGAAAGACACCACTACTCATGAAGAACATCTCTGGATTGTGCTTCAGACTCTCCAAGAAAAACAACTATATGCCAATTCAACAAATATGAATTCTGGCTATCCGAAGTATTCTTCCTAGGCCATGTGATCTCTTCTGCGGGAATTCAAGTTAACCCAAAGAAGATTCAAGCAATCCTTGATTAGATTCATTTGAAGAATGTTGGAGAAGTTCGTAGCTTTCTAGGCCTTGTAGGCTACTATCGTAGTTTCGTTAAAGGGTTCTCTTAGATTGTTGCACCCTTGACGAAGCTTCTCCATAAGAAAACTTCCTTTGTATGGACAGTGGATCAACAGAGGAGCTTTGATCAGCTTAAGCAAGTCCTTACTCATGCTCCTATTTTTATGCAACTCGAGTCGGGTATAGACTTCTTTGTGTATAGTGATGCATCATACCTAGGATTAGGTTGTGTACTGATGCAAGGAGGTAAAGTCATAGCTTATGCTTCACGTCAACTCAAACCACACGAGCTAAACTGTCCGACACATGATCTGGAATTAGCTGCTATTGTTTTTACCTTGAAGATTTGGAGACACTATCTGTATGATGAGAAGTGTTATTTATACACTGATCACAAAAGTCTGAAATATCTTTTGACTCAGAAAGAGTTGAATATCCGTTAATGTCGGTGGATAGAACTTTTGAAGGACTACGATTTGGTTATTGATTACCACCCCAGTAAAGCCCATGTTGTAGCTGATGCTCTTAGTCAGAAACCTACTCCCTCTACAAGACGTTTGAACGCTCATTTTCAACTCAAGAAGCATGAAAAGTTGTTGTCCGAATTGAGAGTTCAATCAACCATTGTATCCCGAATCAAAGTACTACAAGAAAACGATGAGGAGTTGCAACCTCTCATTGCTAAGGTCAAGGATAACACAGATCCTGACTTTACTATAAATTCTGAAGGCTTGTTATGTTTCCGCAACCGTATCTGTGTGCCTGATGATGATGATCTTCGGAATCAGATTCTAAGTGATGTTCATTTTATCTATTTCTTTGTTTATCCGGGAGCTATCAAGATGTACAAAGATCTAAAAAAGCTATATTGGTGGTCTGGTATGAAGAATGAGATCATGGACTTCATAAAGAGGTATTTGACTTGTCAACGAGTCAAAGCTGAGCACAAGGTGCCTACTGGTCTTCTGCAGCCTATCGAGTTTCCATAGTGGAAATGAGAGTGTATTACGATGGATTTTGTAAGTGGTTTGCCAATGACTCCAAAGAAGAATGATGCTATTTGGGTCATTATGGACCGATTCACTAAATCTGCTCATTTTCTTACGGTGAGAATGGATCTCAGTTTGCCTAAGCTTGCGAAGTTGTATATCCGTGAAGTCATCCGTTTACACGGAGTTCTAGTATCTATCATTTCTGATCGTGATCCACGCTTTGTATCTCGGTTTTGTAGAACCCTGCAAGAGGCTTTGGGAACTCGAGTGCATCCTAGCATTGCTTTCCATCCTCAGACTGACGGTCAATCCGAAAGGGTTATACTGGTAACCTAATGTCCTTGTGGATTAGTATGTATAAGTGTTTTGTACCAATTCTAATTCTTCCTTGTAGATTCTAGAAGATATGCTCCGAGCTTGTGTTATCGACTTTGGGGATACGTGGGAGAGATCCCTACCTTTGGTCGAATTTGCTTACAAAAACAGTTACCAAGCTTCGATCCCAATGGCTCCGTACGAAGCTCTATATGGAAGGAGATGTAGAACTCCTCTTTGCTGGACCAAACTTGGTGAAGGCAAGATACTAGGTTCTGACTTACTTTGGGAAACCAAAGAAATGACAACCATTATTCGTGATCGACTTAAGGCTGCCTTCGACCAACAAAAGTCCTATACTGATTTGAAGAGAAGGGATATTCAGTACGAGGTTGGTGAAAAGGCCTTCCTCAAAGTGTCTCCATGGAAGAAGATCATTTGTTTCGGTAGAAAGAGGAAACTAAGTCCTCATTTCATTGGCCTATACGAAGTGATCGAAAAAGTTAGACCTGTTGCATATCGATTAGCCCTCCCTAAGGAGTTAAGTCGGATCCATAATGTCTTTCATGTATCTATGTTACGTAATTACCGGTCAGATCTTTCCTACATGATCGAGCTGGAATCCGTGGAGATTCAATCTAATCTAACGTACAAGGAAGAACTTGTGTAGATCTTCACACGAGAGGTCAAGAGACTTCATAACAAGTCTGTGCCTTTAGCGAAAGTTCTTTGGAAAAGCCACTCGGCTGAAGAGGCAACATGGGAACCTGAAGAAACCATGCAAAAGCAGTATTCGCACCTCTTTGCTTGATGTGAAAATTCGAGGAAGAATTTTTCTTAAGGGGGAGAGTTGTCACATCTCTAAAACTGGCCTAGTTGGAATTGGGTTCCGATGACCGGAAGTTTTGAATCTGATGTGCAAAATGTTGTAATATTTAACCTTTGTAACCTTCCTTTATAATGAAATCACGTCTTGGTCCCCTTTGAATGGTTTAAGTCTTCCGTATATGAAATTCAAAGCCAAATTGCAAATTCTGGGCTAGGTGTACCGATACGGTCAAGCTAGTATCGATACGGCGTATCGATACTGCCATGAGTGTGTCGATATGGGTCCCCTATTTTGAATCTGTTTGAAGCATAAATTAAAGGAAATAGGAAGCAAGGTGCCGAGTCACCTCCTAGCTTGCCTCCTTCATGTGAGAACCATCAAAAATGTGACTTTTGTCAATAGTCAAAGGGTGGAAAAAGCATTGGCCATTGGATTAAGCAAACCCTTATCTTAAGGAAATCATCTTATTGGCCAAGAAATAGGTGGGAAATGATTAAGGGAGATTAAGGGGTTTTTAAATAAAGTAAAAGAAAGTTTTCATCTTGTTTCTTGAACCTCCCGAACATCAAAACACAACCCTCGTTTTTCACTAAGCACACACCACCATTTTCGTCTTCAAGCTCAGGCTAAGCAAGCACCTCGGTTCCATCCTTGACCCTTGTTCAACTTCGGTACACCGTTTGAAAGCTAATTCAATGATTCCTCAAGGTTTAATCTTAATATTAGGCTTTCAATGTTCAAGTAGAAGCTCATGGATTAGGAAGCTAATTTCGTTATTTTGACGTTATCTACAAGCTTGGTAAGCTTGAAATATGTTTCCGAATCCTTATATCGAATTCTAATACTCTTAATTTTATGCTAGCTCAAATAGTGGAGAATGATTCCTTGCCACCTCCAAAGGAAGCTAGGCACAACAGAATTGAAATCTGAGAAACTCGTAGTCAAGGTGAGTATAGTCGTGTCAAGGGATCGGTACGGGGCCATCCCATTGCATTTTGATTTGTGATTTTCATGTTAATATGAATCTTTCTAAAGGATCAAATAGAGAAATGTTCATATAGATGCTAATGGCAAGCATGGTAAGTCTTCGATACGGTTGAAATGGGTAAGTCCATGCGCTATGTTATGAATATGCTATGTATGAATCTGATATGAATATGTTATATGAAAATCCGATATGAATATGCTATGAATATGTTATGATGCGATACATATATGATATGATCCGTTATATGGATCTAAGGCTCAATTTCGATTCTAATATGTTATGGCCTACGTGCATAAAGGTAAGTTATATTGTGAAATATGTGTAACCTTGGACATTTGTGAGTTTTGGATACAATTGGCATGCCATAGGGTTATTTGAGCTCGTATAATTAAGGGATTGGACTACGATCCAGGGCTATGGCCTATATATGGGGGAGATAAAGATGGATTGTGTAAGGGATACTATTCAGAGCTAGGGCTCAAGGCTACGACCTATTTTCCGTTATATGTGGCTACGGCCTATTACCGATATATGTATGGTGTATAGGGGAATCCACGTATCCATTTGTTATATTGTCTAAGGGGAATGATATGTTTATATTATTTGTAATTGTTGTGTGGAAATGTGATTTCGGCTTAAATATATATTGTGATGTGACCAAGGGAATTAATATGTGTTAATCTTTTCTATGTTTATATGAAAATATGATAAATGACTTAAGCATGAGACTTATGTGATTAGTAGTTTAATTATGATATTTGAGTATGATGCTATGTTATTCATGACCATAGTATGCCATTTGTGTCATTTAATTATTTTACGCTTGTTATGACTATCTCACTAGGCTATGTAAGCCTAACATATGTCTGTGTCTCATGCATTTCAGGATCCTAAAGCTTTCCAGACATCGATCGTGTATTTTGCGGTTGCAAGTCACTCCCACTACTATATGTATGTTTACTCTTGTTTCTGAACTCCTAGTAAGGTGACATAGGGTTTAAACGTGTTATAATAACTTATGTTGATATGGTGGTATAAGCATAAAAGTACCTAGGTGTTGTATGTACAATATGGTATGTTTAAAGTTTGAGGAATTGGCTAAAATAAGCTTATATGCCCTAATTGGTAAAATCATAGTAACTAAATTCGAATTGCCCTAAAATTCGACATGGCATTAGAATTACTGTTTGTTGGTTTGCTGGTAAAACTTGGTAATGTTTGGACAACATTTGCTAGGTTAATTCGAATAAAAATCAGTAAAAATCTGTCATTATAGGTCAGGGAGTATCGATACTGGTAATGGCATATCGATACGGCCCTTGCATAAATGGTCTGGTCAATATTGGTCAAATATGGCGTATCGATACGGTGTGGGCGTATTGGTACAAATTTTGGTAACTGGAATCTGGATTAAAAAATGGTATTGATATGGTCTTAGAGCGTATCAGTACGAGGTCAGCGTGTATCGATACGAGATTAGCTGTATAGGTATGGGTTTGACATCATTTGAATATAGAAATCTGAAATTAGGCTTAGCGTATCGACACAGTCCTTAGGGTATCGATACGGTGTTAGTTAAATCTATTATAAGGCATAAAAACAGAATTTGGACAATTTACAAATTGGTCACTAATAACTATACAGACTAATTCATTTGGTTAACTATATCCGATAGTAGCGAAACTTCACATATCAATAATTGGTAAGTTTAATTACAAGTTGGTAATAATGAATTCAGATTAGGATCGCTAATGTGTAAAGTTTAGGATTTAGTCCCTAAGTTGAAAAAAGGTTAAACATTGACCCCGATTCTAAAAAGACTAGTAACGAATAGGTTTGATAAGTCGTAAGAATGACAAATAATATATTTCGAACAAGTTTTGAGCTCTGATTCTGTCTTTCGATCTTTGAATAAGTTTTCGATAACACTTTCTGACTCGGTTCTCTACCAGATCGGGAAGGGGTGTTACAATTTAAGGTATATCCTTTCATATCCAGTGCATAACATAGGCATGAAGTCTAGGGTTTCGAGTTTACCTCTCTATCGGTTGAGTTCCCCGGCTGTCCTAGGGCTTTCTGATGATAGACGAACCCCTTCCCGTTCGATGACAACCTTCCGGCTTCACGGGCCGTCAATGGTGAATCAAAGGGTTTAGAGAGGGCTTTTGTTCTTTAGAAAGGGGAGTTTTCTTCAGCTTTTCAAAAAAGGGATTTTTTGGGGTATTTCTCAAAATAGGTTTTGAATTTGGGTTTGGAGATGAAAGATGAGTGTTTTGGATGATTTTGGCAAGTGTAGGCCGCTATCGAGCAGTAGCTGACACGGCAGAGAAACTGTCAGAATCTGGGTTTGGCGTCAGTTTTTGGGTTTTAGAGTGAACACCACGGTGGCGTTCATCCGAATTTCAGAGAAAGGGGGAAGATTTTTGGGTAACTAGTTTGATCAAAATGAAAAAGGGCCTGGGTGCCTTCTAATTTGGGTTTTATACTCGGTCTCCCTTTTAAAAATGGGATAATTCCCTTTTAAAACCCCTCGCCCTTTGATAAATACGCCCTCAGCCCTTCCATATTTTTGAAATTACGCCTACGGTCCTTCCATTTTTTTAAACCTCAACTGTAGTCCTTAGGTTTTTAATATCCTTGCCATATCGCCCCTTTTTTATGCATTATTAATTTCTACCATTCTTTATTACTTTTCTTCAATTTTATCCCTATTTATTGTTCATGTTCGTTTCTTTACCTTGTTATAATGTGGCATTGTGAATATATATGTTATATTTTGGTTATAATGTTTATTTCATACGTTGTTTGGTTTTGTTGTATAATATAGATTATGTGTATATACCATATGTTGGCCTAATACATGCTTTAAGATATAATATGTAGTTTTAATGTATATATGTTTCCTATATGTAACATACATAATATATGATTTTATACACATAAGTACATTTTATATTTCATATATGTGTTATATAATATTGTACATATATGGCTGTTAAGCCCTTTTTATGAGCAATACGTGTATATATATACAGTGGTATTATATATGAGTATAAGTATAATGCTTTATATAAATATATATATATATATATTATATTATGTTACATATTTTATATATTACATAGTTTGAAGGCTTCCATTAAAGGTTTTTACACACATATATATATGCACATATTTACTCATACATATATATATACATATACAACATTTTATTATAAGTATTTGTTACATACTTTAAGCACATATTATATAGTACATTATACATTATAGTTTCATATGTATGGTTGGTTTTATTTCATGATTGCCTTTTAGTCACGTTATCTTTCTCAATTTATTCGATTTGTGGTTCAATTTCTTTGTTTTTTTGTTTTGCTAATTAGGATAGTTTAGCCATTAGGACTCGATTCAATTAATTCAAAACATACCCTTGACTTAATGGGGTGTGTGTTTAGATTAATTAAACTAAGTATAGGTTCCTTTAGGTTAGTTGAAACCTTAGTTTTGGGCATTTTAGGATAGTTTAGGGTAATTTAATTTAATTAATCTAAAGTGTGCACTCGGCTTATTGGGGCATAATCTTTAAATTAATTAAATTAGATTTAGGATTAGATTTTTAGAGACATATTTAGATTTAAGGTTCGAATTAGTTTAATAAATTTGAATTTATCCTTGTCTTATTTGGGATAAATATTAAGTTTATAAACTAGTTGAACACTCCTTAATTACCCCTTAACATAAAATTGAAAAAGCTTAGATGGACACTTAATTCAAAACCCGATTTAATTATTTTGATTCGTTTTAAATAGAATCCTTGACTTATTGGGATACTAGTTTAAAAATAATCAAATTAATTATCGTTCAAGATAATTTGTAAATTATTAGGAGTTTCTTTTTAGGGTTAACTAATTTCGGGTTAATATTAGACTAACCTAGCTAATAATTAGATCACTAATTAATTTTTTTATAATTCGGGCCTTTTAGGATAGGACTTTAGTGGGCCTAGGGTTTCTTTTTGAAAGCCTTTCCGTGTCAAGCATTTTTAATTGTCATTCATATGACTTTCAATATTCTAATTGGACATGACAATTAATCAACTTTAAACCCTAAAAAGAGGTATTTATTTATTTCGATATTTGCGTCGTGACAGTCCTAACTCGATAGATGTTGACCAAATATTTGAATTAATTATTACCATCCGAAGGTAAACATTAATTTAACTAAAAGTCGATAGACCATAACATCATACTTAAATGCTTGCATCATGCATAAAGGTGATGTACGAAATTCGAACCATAAATTAACACGGCAGTCGATCTTATTCAATGTCGAATTAATCTATGGTCCGTTGTATGGTCACCCTTATTGATTAAACGTTTAATTAATTCAGACCCACCAATTTGACTAAGCTCACTTAATTAGAACCCATACTCAATTGAGAACACTTGATTAGAGTTACTTTGAATTTCATCTATTTCCATCGATTAAAAGTAATATATGATTTGGTACCGATTTCGGGCGTCATGGGGGTGCTAGCCCTTCCCCACACGTAACCAACTTCCGAACCCAATTTCACGAATCTCTAGTTTTGTGGTGTCTGGTCTACCTTACCCAAGTAATCAGCGGCGACTCCAAGTCCTCTTATTTTCCGAAAAAGAGAGAAATAACAAAAAAGATAATTTAGAAGAAAAAATGGTCGCTACATATTCCATTACATCATTTTTTATAAGGCTAAATGTTAAATGTGTAAAAGTTCTATATTTACCACCATTTTCTCTTAATTATTGTTAGACTTATGCTCATTTTAGTTGCATTCATAGTCATTCATGCATTAAATCTGAGTTTCCTACATTGTTGAGCTTGATATTACATTTTGGTTGATTTTGTAGAAAAGATGTTGCTGGTATGTGCGTTTTTGTGTGTAGGATTTAATTGCCTTAGCAAGCAGGAAATTGTCGAAGCTGCCGATTTGATGACTGGATAAATCCACGTTCGACGAGAAGTAAGGATAAATCTTAAAGAGTTGGAATTCCATGCAAAGATCAAAGGAGATTAAAACTTCAAGTTTATAACGAGTTTTTGGAGGATAAGGATAAAAAGGGGTTTATTATTTCTTTTATCTTATTTAATTCCAACTTAAACTCATCCTCATCCACAACAATTTGACCTAATCATCTCCAATAAATAGAAGACTGAGTCGCATCATTTAGGGTGAATTTTGAGAGAGAAAATTATGGGTTGTTCGATATCTTCTTCATCATTGTTTCCATTCGATTCATGTTGGGGAATTTTTATGTTGTATTTCTTTTACACCCATCCATGAACTAAACTAAATTGGCTTGTGTTATTGTGTTTTTGTGATTGTGAAAACGTTTGGATTTGTTTAGGTTTTTTATTGCAATTTAAATTCAAAGTTTGTTCATTATTGGTTCTTAATTTGATTGCGAGTGAATTGGGAGAGGATCTCATGAATTCATCCATTTATCTAATATCGTGAGAGTTAGATTCAAGAAATGAATGAGCATGGTTTTCATTCAAACAATCGTTGGTGAAGACTAATCCGACTTAGGAATAAGTTGCGGATTTCAACGGCTAAAAGGAGTATAAGATCGGTTGTTGTTCACCAATGGTTAACGTAGGGATGTATCACCAAGGCATGCAAAATTGACTAGTATTTCGAGTTAGGGATAACAAGAAGCCATTGAAGAACGCTTCGCCGAGCATTGAAGGGAGTCCCCCAGTTGCCGCGGCAATTATAATTGCCCAGGCAATTCAACTGGTTCTAATCGCCAAGACAATTGTGTTGCTTCAACAACCAATTACTATGATGATCCATCTGACAATCATACCACGACTCACGATAACCCGACCTACTCTCTCTTATTCGATTACAATCTTCTTTTATTTACTTGCTCTTTTATTTTACTTGTTAATTCGAACTCCTACAATCACCAATTTACTCTTATTTTCAGTCTAAGAAACTAAAATCTAGAAGTTGCACCAATCCCTGTGGAGACGATATATATTCTATACTATAACTTGCGACGTGTACACTTGCACCAATTATGAAGCACTTAAATCACGCAACAAGTTTTTGGTGCCGTTGCCGGGGATTGGCAATAGCAACTTTGTTTTTATTTTCTTGCACCTTTGTTTATTTATTTTATTTTTGTGTTCGGTTTCAAGAGGCTAATAAATTTGGTTTTTGCATTGGTTATGACCAAGGCAAGACCGACATCACTAGATTATCCATTCAAACTAGAAATCAAACGTTTTTTTCGTATACGAAGAAGAAAATTAAGAGAAGAGATGGCAGATCCACCTAATGATCCAGTTGGCAATCTAAATGCCAACGACAATCATAATGTCGCAGCAGGAGTTGTGGTGGCCTTACCGAATCAACCAGTCATTGCACGGAATAGACCCATCCGAGATTACTTAGAGCAATTAGAATAGCAGTTTCATGAAAAGGACTGATGCTTTCATTAACAGGACTGAGATGAGATTGCAGAACCATGAGGCAGCCCTGAAATTATCGGAGACTCAAGTCGGGCAATTTGCCCAGGTCTTGAATACAAGACCACTAGGCGGTCTACCTATCGACACTGAAGTCGTGAGGGGAATGGGCCATGAGTAGTGCAAAGCAATCACCACTAGGAGCAGACGAAAGCTAAATGATGCACCTGCTCAGCCCATAGAGAACAATCAACCAGCATAACAATCTCCTGTCCAAAAAGACACATCAACCAAAATTGATGAATCGGGAATTGTCCAGGCAAATCCTGATGCCCAGGCAATTCCAATTGCCCAGGCAATTTGTGATAACAATCCCAAATTGGAAAATAAGGAAGAGGAGATTCGAATTCCACCACCATTCCCGCAGAGGCTGAAACGACAGAAACAAGAGTACCAGTTCAAGAACTTCCTAGACATCTTGAAGCAAGTCCACATCAACTTGCCTTTGGTCGAAGCAATAGAGAAAATGCCAAACTATGCTAAGTTCTTTAAAGACATTGTCTCTAAGCGGACTAGGCTAGAAGAATTTGAGACAGTTGATGTAATAGAGGGATGTATGGTGATGTTGCATAACCAATTTTCACAAAAATTGAAGGATCCTAGCGATACCATGCACTGTTGGCAACCATTATGTTGGCAAAGCATTGTGTGACCTCAGAGCAAGCATAAATCTAATGCCAAAATCTGTTTTCCAACGACTAGGTATAGGAAAGGTGAGACCCACTATAGTCATGCTGCAACTTGCCGATAGATCCTACATTCAACCTGAGGGGAAAATTGAAGATATTTTGGTAAGAGTGGATAAATTTATTTTTCCCGCTGACTTTATTGTTGTAGATTGTGAAGAAGATGAGTTCGCTCATATCATTCTTGGAAGACCATTTTTAGCAACAAGATGAACACTGATCGATGTCGAGAAAGGACAACTCACGATGAGGGTGAATGAGCAGCAAATCACACACAACATTTTTAAAGCACTTAAATGCGCAGATGAACCAGAGGATTATCATAATGTTGATTTCCTTGATACAAAGATTGAGATATATCGGCATGATCATTATTTGACTACCGAATCCGAATTTGAGAATGTCGAGGAGAAAGAGCTAGACAAAGTAGCCCAACAAGAAGTAAATCTGATTATGAGTTAACCGAGTAAAAGTTCCAAATTTCTTGAGTATCCAAGTAAGGAAATTAACTCCCCTAAGACTCAATTGAGCAACCACCCACCTTAAAGTTGAATTCACTGCCAGGGTAATGGAGTTATGCTTATTTGGGAAGGGATAACCCCTTGACTGTGACATTGTCTTTTGAGTTGCAATCTAAGCAGGGAAATAGGTTGATCGGCACCTTGGAGCGACACAAGAAAGGCATGAACCCAAAGACCCACGAATAATTTCCAGATTAGAAGCTACCACTTGCCACGGCAAGTGTAAGATAGATGTTGCCAAGGCAGGATAACGAAAAACGTTTGAAGGATTATAATGGTGCACCTGTTCTACACGATAAAGAGGCTATAACCTTAGGAGATGCATGAAAATGCTCTTCCTAAGAGTTTTTAATTTTAATTTTTAGACTTGTATTTTTTTTTATTTTTTCAGTTTCTTTTTAATTTTATTTTTGAACTCATTTTTAATTTTTTTCAGATATTGGTTTTTATTCTTTTTAGTTGTTGTCTTTATTTTTCATTGTTATTTTAGGCTAGTCATATTTTATATTTATCTTAATTTTTTTCTTTATCTCTGTTATTTTTATTTAATATTGTTTTTATCTTTATTTAATAATTATCTTTTTGTTTTTTTAGGATAAGAGTTCAAGAGAATGAAGAGTTGGATTAAATATAGAGTCTATCTTTTGGGAGAGGATCATGGGCTGATTTTAAGGGATTTAAACACCTATTTAAATTTTAATTACCTTACTTCTTTGCCCTTTAACCTAGCCGCACAACCCCTTGCTTTCCCTCTAATACTCATTAGCCCCATACATGCCCAATCCCCTTGCTTGCTTTCTTACTTTCTTTATATCTTTTCTTTCCTCTCATTAGTCGAGTATCCCACCATCACCTCTACCATATTTTCACTCCACCATTAAACCTTCAACTTCCAATCTACTCCACCTTTGAGATTCTACTCTTTTATCATCTTTGAACTCTCAAGTTTTCTTTTGTTTTTCTTTGTTTTCTTTTCCAATCACAACCCAACAACCATGGCTAAGAGAATTATCTTGACAGTACCCTCCTTTCCTGGTTTTCCCTACTGAATTACTTGCCCTGACAACTGAAGATGCCACGGCGACTGTTGCACCACAAAAAGGTAAAGAACCTATGAGTGAACCAACTCGTACTAAATCAATTCATGGCTTTTCATGTTCAGACGAGACAGTTTCTGCACCAATGAAGTTGCTACCGGTCTAGCCATCAAAGTTGAAGCGCAAAGCCTCTAACATAGAAGAGGTTGCAAAAGAGGATGAACAAAGCGATAAGGTTGCGGAAACAAAGGTTCAAGAGGCACCACCAGCTACACGCCATCAACCACCATGAGCTAGAAAACGAATCAAGCACACGGATTGAATGAAACTCATCATTCAAGGTGATAGACTATCCGAACAACTCATTTGTATTCCGTTTACTTTTAATTTTTGAAGTTTCATGCATTAGGGAAAATGCTTCTCTCGAGTTTGGGAGGGGGTTGTTGTTTTTGCTTTCATAATTAGTTGCGTTGATTTAGTTATCTCATATAGTTGCATACATTACTTTCCATATCTTTTACCGAATTAAACTGTTTAAGATTTTCTATGATATCCGATGATGATCTTTTGCCACTGCACTTACATGATAGAACTTTCGATCCTAGGAATAGCACGGAGAACACTTGAAATCTTGCTATGATGTTGATTATTTCTTGACACAGTTATGACTTGTTGATTAAGGGAAACTTAGTGAACTTAGGTTATAAAAATTGGGTAAATTGCGCTAGAGGTGCCTATCCGGCTCTAGCTTTAAAACTAAAATTTAGATTAAAAACAATTTCTTGCTAAAGGTGCCCAAAATTGGCTCTAGTCGATTTAAGTAATTAAATAAGAAATTGTTTACTTTGCTAGAGGTGCCCGAAATTGGCTTTAGTAAACTTAAATGCCCCGATAATTAATTTGATAAAACCTATTGTTCACATAAGAATCCTATTAGTTGACTTGTACACCAATCCACATACACAATGTCACCAACATTATAGCTTGATTTTCGAGTAAATATTTGTGATGGTCCGAGGTATCGAAAGCTAATCAACTTGTGCCATGATTCTGAGGATTGAATTCAGGTAAGAAGCACATTGTTGGCGGTAAGGGCCTTGGTAGGTAATTATTAGTGTCTTTGCATTGCTTGAGGACAAACAATAGTTCAAGTTTGGGGGTGTGTTAAGTGTGTAAAAGTTCTATATTTACCACCATTTTCTCGTAATTAAATCCGAGTTCCATACATTGTTGAGCTTGATATTACATTTTGGTTGATTTTGTGGAAAAGATGTTGCTGGTATGTGCATTTTTGTGTGCAAGATTTAATTGCCTTAGCAAGCAGGAAATTGCTAAAGCAATTGATGATAAGAATGAAGAAGTTGCCGATTTGATGAGTGGATAAATCCACGTTCGATGAGAAGCAAGGATAAATCTTAAAGAGTTGGAATTCCACGCAAAGATCAAAGGAGATTAAAACTTCAAGTTTATGAGGAGTTTTTGGATGATAAGGATAAAAGGGATTTATTATTTCTTTTATCTTATTTAATTTCAACTTAAACTCATCTTCATCCACAATAATTTGATCTAATCATCTTCTATAAATAGAAGACTCAGCCGAAACATTTAGGATGAATTTTGAGAGAGAAAATTATGGGTTGTTCAATATCTTCTTCTTCATTGTTTCCATTCGATTCATGTTGGGGAATTTTAATCTTGTATTTCTTTTGCACCCAACTATGAACTGAACTAAACTGGCTTGGGTTATTGTGTTTTTGTGGTTGTGAAAATATTTGGATTTGTTTAGGTTTTTTATTGCAATTTAAATTCAAAGTTTGTTTATTCTTGGTTTTAATTTGATTGCGAGTGAATTAGGAGAGGATCTCGTGAATTCATCCATTTATCTAATATCGGGAGAGTTAGATTCAAGAAACGGATGAGCATGGTTTTCATTCAAACGATTGTTGGTGAAGACTAATCCGACTTAGAAATAAGTTGCAGATTTCAACGGCTAAGAGGATCGTAAGATCGGTTGTTGTTCACCCATGGTTAACGCAGGGATGTATCACCAAGGCATGCACAATTGACCAGTGTTTCGAGTTAGGGATAACAAGAAGCCATTGAAGAACGCTTCGCCGAGATTTGAAGGGAGTCACCCAGTTGCTGCGGCAATTATAATTGCCCAGGCAATGCAACTGGTTCTAATTGCCAAGACAATTGCGTTGCTTCAGCAACTAGTTACTATGACGATCCATCCGACAATCACACCACAACTCACGATAACTCGGCCTACTCTCTCTTATTCGATTACAATCTTCTTTTATTTACCATCTCTTTTATTTTACTTGTTAATTCGAACTCCTACAATCACTAATTTACTCTTTGTTTCAGTGTAAGAAACTAGAATCCATAAGTTGCACCAATCCCTGTGGAGACGATATCTATTCTATATTATAACTTGAGACATGCACACTAGCACCAATTGTGAAGCATTTAAATCACGCAACACTAAACAAATAAATCAAAAACGTGTAACACCCCCATTCTGGTTTGGTAGAAAACCGGGTCGGAAAGTGCTACTAGAAAACATATCAGAGATTTGGATGCTTAATCGGAGTACAAAAACTTATTCGGATCATTTATTAATCTCTTTTAAGTCTTAACAGAATTATCTTATTAAGACTTACACAATTCGAGACCAGTTTTAACCTTCTTTGAACTTAGAGACTAAATCATAATTTTTACAATTTAAAGGTCCTTATTGGGATTTCTCTTCACTAAAATACAATTAGACTCACCAATTATTAGCCTATGAAGTTTCTTTGCTAACGAAGGTCGTTTACCTACTCAATTAGGCCATACAAGTTTTAATGACCATTTTGTAAACTTATTAAAAACTGGTTTCTTATGTCTTTTAACAGAATTAACTAACTTTGTACCGATACCCATGGGACCGTACCGGTATGCCATGCCAAAATTTTGAGTTTTCAGATTCAAGGATAACAAGTTGTACCGATACACCTAAGCTCGTATCGATACACGTTGACTAAGGTTGACCCGTTTCGATACAACCTACAACTGTATCGATACAATTTACTTTTCAGACCTTATTGTCCACCCTTTCGCATATCGATACACCCTGTTTTACTTAATCCAATTATGCAAGGCTGTATCGATACGCCATCACCCGTACTGATATGACAGATTTTTACTGGTTTTTATTCGAATTAACCTACCATTTGTTTTCCAAACATTACCAAATTTTACCAGCAAGTCTAATATCCATATTTTTAATAGCATATAAAATTTTAGAGCGCTCCAAATCCGTTTACCTAATCTTCACCTTTTAGAACATTTAAGCTTATTTTGCTAGTTTAACCAATTCACCAACATACCATATTTTCCATTATTCGATTGGTCACCTTTAGGCTAATACACATACACCAAAAAGCACATACATAACATGTTTAGACCATATGCCACCTTACTAGGAGTTCAAGACAAAAGATATGCATACATATGGTTTGTAGGAATGACTTGCAACCGCAACACACGATCGAAGGTCGGAATTCTTCAAGATCCTGAAATGCTTGAGACACACAAATGTTAGGCTTACATAGCCTAGTGAGGTAGCTATAACAAATGCAAATATTTGACGAGTAACATGAACATCATAGTAACATGCTTGAATGACATATTTAGTGCACAAATCATACTTGTATCTCATGCTTAACTCAAGTAACACCTTTCCATATACACAATACATATCATAATCACATATCATTTCCTTGGACGCAGTAAGCAATGGATACGTGGGTTCCCCTGTACACCACACATATCAGAAATAGGTCGTAGCCTTGAGCCGTAGCTCTAGATAGTCCCTTACACAATCTATCCTTATTTCACCATATATATAGGCCATAGCCCTGGACCGTACTCCAATCCCTTACTTGGTGAGCTCGAATAACCCTATGGCTTGCCAATTGTATCCAATGTCCACAAATGTCCAAGTTCACATATCATCATCAAACTTACCATTGTGCCTGTAGGCCATAACATATCGAATCATAAGTTGAGCTTTAGCTCCAATTCATATTATAGCATAACCACATTATATCAGATAACATATCATGGTATGATCAAAACATATCTGATGACATACATATGCTCGTAGACATGTTAAAGCAATATGGAGACTTACCTTGCCTACCAATAGCATCCACACATATGCTTGCTTTACTTGAGCCTTTAATCAAATGCAAACATAATCACAAAGCAAATGCAACAGGATGGCACCTAACCTATCCCTTGACACAACTACACTCACCTAGTGCTCGGACGCTTTTAGAATTCCTGGATTTCGATTCATTTACTCCTAGGCTTAGCTGGGGATGATGGATTGATTCCCTCCAACTCTTGAGCTAGGAAGAAACACAAAGAATCATTATAAGCAATATAACGATATAGTACTTATTCAAGGATTAGGCTTAGAATTTCATTTTTAAATTAAACTCCAATCGTCCATGGGATTCAACAATTGAATGAGGGTTTCTCCTTACCCAACTGATGGCTATGCAATGGAGTTTTTGAATCGTAGGAAGCTTGAGCTTAGAAAGTTCAAAGATGGAGTTGTTTGCTTGAGCTTAGGTTAAAGATAGCAATGGTGGTGCTTGCTTATTTGAAGACAAGAATGGGTCTTGGTTTACGGGAGATTCAAAAGTGAGGAAAGAAACTTTTTTTCTTAGTTCAAAACCCTTTACAATCCCTTAACCATCCTCCCACCTTCTCATGGACCAATATGGAGCTTTTCTTCCAACCAAGGAAAGATTAAACAATTACTTCTATCATTTCATGCTTTTTATCATTTTTAAGGCAATTGATAACCATCCATCATTCAATCTGATAGATTTCACGTGGAAGGGACAAAAACGGAGGTGACTATGCACCTTACTCTCTATTTTTTAATTTGGCTATTAAAACAACTTCGAATAGGGGACCCGTACTGATACACCTTATGGTCGTATTGATACGTCTAGGCTAAAATAGGTAAGTTTGTTATGGCAGTTAGGCCGTATCGATACAGGTCTTTGCTGTATCGAAACACCTAGTTCAAACTGTATCGATACCGGTTTAGTTGTACCAATATGCCTAGGCTAAAATAGGTAAGTTAGTTATGGCCATTAGACCGTATCGATACTGGCTTTACCGTATCGATGTGCTTAACTTATTTTTAGCATTTCAGCTTTGGATTTCTTACAAAGAGGTCCATAGATCAATTTAATGCCCCACAACTTTCATTGATTACAAAATTGGGTAGAAGGATCATGAAATTACACTTTCGAGTATATCCGATACAAAATTTCTGATCATCGGAGCCTTATTCTAACTAGGTCGGTTTTCAGGATGTGACAACTCTCCCCCTTAAGAAAATTCGTCCTCAAATTTTCATTCTAGTTGAACAAATGGGGTACTATTTCTGCATCGTCTCTTCTGGTTCCCACGTTGCTTCTTCAACCGAATGACTTCTCCAAAGGACTTTCACTAAGGGCACAAACTTATTACGAAGTCTTTTAACTTCTCGTGCGAGGATCTGCACAAGTTCTTCCTCATACGTCAGATTAGACTAAATCTCCACATACTCCGACTCGATCACATGAAAAGGATCTGAGCGGTACTTTCATAGCATAGATATGTGAAAGACAGTATGAATTCGACTTAACTCTTCAGGAAGAGCTAGTCGATAAGCAACAGGTCCAATTTTCCCGATCACCTTGAACGGTCTAATGAAATGAGGATTCAATTTCCCCTTTTTGCCAAATCAAAGGATCTTCTTCCACAGAGATACTTTAAAGAAAGCTTTCTCGCCAACCTCATACTGAATGTCTCTTCTTTTTAGATCAACATAAGTTTTCTGTTGCTCAAATGTAGCTTTGAGCCGATCACGGATAATGGTCACCCTCTCTTCGGTTTCCTGAAGCAAGTCAGGGCCTAACACCTTGCCTTCACCAAGCTCGGTCCAACAAAGAGGGGTCATAGATCTCCTCCCGTAAAGGGCTTCATAGGGTGCCATTTGGATTGAGGCTTGGTAGCTTTTGTTGTAAGCAAATTCCACCAAAGGTAGGGATTTCTCCCACGTATTCTCGAAGTTAATAACACATGCTGGAAGCATATCTTCCAGAATCTACAAAGAAGAATCGGAATTCATAAGAATTACTTATACACACGGATAAAAGAGAAATAAGGTTACCTAAATAACCCTTGTGGATTGACCATCGGCCTGAGGATGGAAAGTAGTGCTTAGGTGCACTCGAGTTCCCAAAGCCTCTTGTAGGGTCCTCTAAAACCGAGATGCAAAGCGTGGATCAAGATCGAAAATAATGGACATAGAAACTCTATGTAAACGTATAACTTCTCGAATGTACAACTCAGCAAGCTTAGGCAAACCGAAGTCCATTCTCACTGGAATAAAATGAGCAGATTTGGTGAATTGGTCCACTATGAACCAAATAGCATCATTGCTCTTCGATGTCATCGGCAAGCCACTTATGAAGTTTATTGTAATACGTTCCCATTTCTATTGTGAAAGTTCAATGCGTTGCAAAAGACCAGTAGGTACCTTGTGCTTAGCTTTAAACAGTTGGCAAGTCAGGCACCTAGCCACAAAGTTCATCATCTCCCTTTTCATGCCGGACCACCAATACAACTCTTTTAGATCCTTATACATCTTGATAGCTCCAAGATGGATAGAAAAAAGGCTCGAATGAGCTTCATTCAGGATTTGATCCTGGAGATCATCATCATTGAGGATACAAATACGATTCTTGAAACACAACAAACCTACGAAATTCATAGCAAAATTAGGATCTGGCCTATCCTTAATCTTTTCAATAAGAGTTCGCAACTCCTCATCAGACTCTTGGAGTGCTTTGATTCGAGATATAATGGTTGACTGAAATCTCAATTCAACCAATAATTTGCCATGCTTCTTGAGCCGGAAGTGAGAATTCAAATATCTCAGAGAGAGTGTAGGTTTTCGACTAAGAACATTAGCTACGACATTGGCTTTACTGGGTGGTAATCAATAACCAAGTCGTAGTCATTCAGAAGCTCTATCCACTGACGTTGACGGATATTCAACTCCTTCTGAGTTAGAAGATATTTCAGACTTTTGTAATCAGTGTACAAGTAATATTTCTCACCATAAAGGTAGTGCCTCAAAATCTTCAAGGCAAACACAATGGCGACTAACTCCAAATCATGTGTCGGATAGTTGAACTTGTGTGGTTTAAGCTGACGTGAGGCATAGGCAATGACTTTTCCTTCTTCTATAAGTACACAACCTAATCCCAAGTGGGATGCATCACTGTATACGGTGAAATCCTTGCCTAACTCGGGTTGCACCAAAATAGAGGCATGGGTCAGAACTTGCTTAAGTTGATCGAAACTTCTTTGTTGCTCCATAGTCCATACAAAGGGGGTTTCTTTAAGGAGGAGCTTCGTCAAAGGTGCAACAATTATCAAGAATCCCTTAACGAATCTACGATAGTTGCCTGCAAGGCCCAGAAAGCTATGAACATCTCCAACATTCTTCGGAGGAATCCAGTCAAAAACTGGTTGAATCTTCTTTGGGTCAACTTGAATTCCCGCAGAAGAGATTACATGTCCCTAAATGATACTTCAAATAGCTAGAATTCACATTTGCTGAACTTAGCATACAACTGCTTCTCCCGGAGAGTCTGGAGCACAATCTAGAGATGTTCTTCATGAGTGGCAGTGTCTTTGGAATAGATCAAAATGTCATCTATGAAAACTACCATGAATCTATTTAGATAGAGCTGGAACACACGGTTCATCAAGTCCATGGAAGCTGTAGGTGCATTGGTAAGCCCAAAAGGCATTACCAAGAACTCATAGTGGTTGTATCTAGTTCGGAAAACAGTCTTTGGAACATCAGACTCCTTCACTAACATTTGGTAGTATCTAGATCGCAGGTCTATCTTAGAGAAGATAGAAGCATCTTTCAATTGGTTGAAGAGTTCATCGGTCCTCGGTAATGAATACTTGTTCTTAATGGTCACTCTATTCAACTGATGATAGTCAATGCACAGACGAATCGACCCATCCTTCTTTTCTACAAATAAAATCGGTGCTCCCCAGGGTGGGGAACTTGGTTAGATGAATCCCTTATCCAAAAGGTCTTGGATTTGGTCATTCATCTCTTTTAATTCAATTGGGGCCATCTTGTACGGAGCAATGGAGACTGGTGTAGTCCCTGGTTGTACTTCAATTCTAAATTCCACTTCTCGGGTCGGAGGGAGTCCCGAAAGTTCATCGAGAAACACATCTGGAAATTCTTTCACAATTGGTACATTCTCGAACTTTGGATCTTTTTTGGACTCCACAGCACACATGGTAGCCTTACAAGGCTTAGATTTAGTTTTCATCAAGGTTATGCTTTCCTTGCCGAGTCCATAGAGGTAGAGCTTTTTATTTGAACAATCTACCCAGGCTTGATGCTCAGCTAGCCAATCAAGGCCTAGAATATGGTTAAACTCATGGAAAGGTAAGGCCATCAAATTAGCCAAAAATGGGATCCCTTGGATCCTCAAAAGACAAGCTTTACAGATCAATCGATAACCACACTATCTCCTAGTGGGTTAGAGACAACAATCTCAGATGTAACTGGTTCAGATTCTAGAGCATATTTTTCAATCAACGGTTCATTAATGAAGGAATGCGTAGAGCCTGGATCTACCAAAGCATAAACAAGATCAGAATATAATTCCACCATACTTGCTATCACATCAGGGTTATCTTCTTGCTCTCAGTGTCGAATATGGTACATTTGTGCTGAGGTTTGAGGATCACGTCCTACCGAAGAAGCATTGATGTTGCAAGGTCTCCCCGCTGATCCAGACTACACTTGTTTTGCTCCTCTTCCCTTGTTCGAATTATTCTGAGAAACTATAGTGGTATGAGCGTTTGGATTCTGTAGACATTGCCTGATGAAGTAACCAAACTCACCACAGAGGTAACATGATCCAGACTTTCTGCGGCACTACCCAGGGTGCCTCTTCTAACAAAAGCTATACAAAAAAAGTTGTGAACCTCTTCCGAAACCGCCCGTACTATCAACTGAAGTTGTATAGGAAATAGATGTCCCTAGAGATTAGGAATATGGCACATATCCCGACCTTGGTAGCTGCTGATAGGTGGCAGACTTCTGATCCCATTGTCTGCCATTCTTCTGAGGCGTATGAGGCTTGGAATCATCTCAGAACCTCTTTTCAGACCGGCCTTGGTTCCCCTTTCTTCTTTCATAGGCCTTCTGGGAGGCTTCAGTAGCAATGGCTCATTTGATTAGGGTCTGCAAATCCTCTATCTCCAAGGCAATGAAGAGAGAACGTAATTCGTCACAGAGGCCATCAATGAATATTCTGCATTTCTCCTTTTCTGTACGTATGATCTCAGCACCATACCATGCATACTTGCAGAAATCATGGATATACTGCTCTACAGGTCTTCCTCCTTGTCTCAGATGGAGGAACTTTTTACGCCTCTCAGTAAGGTAGTGCTCACTGATATATTTCTTGCAGAACTCCTGAAGGAAGAAGTCCCATGTAACTATATGCTCGGGTATGGTGAGTATCACGGTATCCCACCAACTTTGAGCCTCTTCAAAAATTAGTGCCAGAGCGCACTCCATCTTGTGTTCACCAGGACACTTCATCTGTTTGTTCAAAACTTTAAGAGTATTCTCCAGCCAATACTCTGCTATCTCAGGATTATCCAAGTCCTGACCAGTGAAGGTGTAAACTGGATACTGACGGAGCTCACTAATAAGAGCCTTCGGAACATAAAAAGATGCTTTAGCAAGCTGGGGTGGTGGTTCTTTCCTGAGGGATACGACCACCTATTTGATCATTTTAGCCATAGACATCAGATACTCCTGTTGAATGTGAGGCATTAGAGGAGGAGGATGTGGGTATATAATTATAATAAAGAATTATATTCTTTAAAGATAATTTAATTCCAACTTAACTTCCTCCTCAAATAAGGACTTTGACCTAGCCCTATAAATTAGAGGCCATATCGTCAACTTGAAGGAAAGCAAGAAGAGGAAAAATTTCGACAACTCCAAAGGGCAAGAAGGAAGAGATTTCGACAAGAGAGCAAGGGGAGAGAGTTTGATTTCTTCTTTTTCTTTGCTTCCATTAGATTCATGGTTTGGGGATTATTCTTTGTATATCTTTTGAACCCAACCATGAACTAACTTGATTGGTTAGGGTTATTGTGTTTTGTTGTTGTGAGAAACAATTGGATTTTGTTTAGGTAATAAGAGTTTGCACTTTTCTATTCAAGGTTTACTCATTCTTGGCTTTTATTCTTGTTTGCGAGCGAACTGGAAGAGGATCTCGTAACTTTATCTATTTATCTAATATCGGGAGAGTTAGATTCAAGAAACGAATGAGTATGGTCTTTATTCAATCTATTGATGGTGAAGATTAATCCGGCTTAGGAATAAGTTAAGGATTTCAACGGCTAAGAGGAGCGCAAGATTGGTTGTTGTTCACCCTTGATTCACGCAGGGATGTATTATCAAGGCATGCACAAGTAGCTAGAGTTTCGACTTAGGGATAAGAAGAAACCATTGAAGAACGCTTTGCCGAACCTTGAAGTTGCTGCCCAGACGCCCAAGTAGTTGCCCAGCTAGTCGCCCAGGCAACCATCGATTAGTTGCCAAGGCAACCCCATTTTGCAAGTTGCCACGGCAACTGGGTTGACCTTGCACTCTTTTATCAAGACGATCCAATCAGCTATCACACCTCAATTCACGATAACCTGGCCTATTTACTCTATTTTAATTTCATCTATTCTTTTAGTTTATTGCTCTTAGTTTTCTCGTTAATTAAAATCTCTATTATCAATTGTATTTTTATTTTCACAGTGCAGTAACTTAAGCAAAGTGGCCCAAACCAATCCATGTGGAGACGATACTCGATACTCGTATCACTTTATTACTTGCAACGTGTATACTTGCACATTTGCTAGCACTTATTACACGCAACAGTAAGCTCAAGTATCTCGATAGGCTATGTGAACTTGAGTATGGTAAAGCTTGTGGATCATGTAAGATTTCTTGTAGACTTGTTGATGCCTTGAGATAGGCGATCTATGAACCCTAGCTTGTGTAGGCTAGATGATAACTCAAAAAAAGACCTTATCTATGCTCTCTAAGCTATATTATTCTTGCATGCTTATTTTATGATAATCATGAATTGTGGTATAGTAGAAATGTACCACCGTGCTTTTCTAACTTAGCATGCGGATGTGTTGTTTTCCGTGCGTAGGTTGACAAGTCACACTTTGGAGGAGCTCATCAAGAAGCGATTTCCCAGCACTGCATTTGCTTCAAAGTACAATACTTGTTATTTAGTTCAGGCTAATGTATTCATAGGACATTGCCACTGCTTAGTCTATAGTTCTATTTGAATTATTGCTTTTGTATACGGTGTTTTAAACTTGGATTTCCTATTTTGTAAACTCATTTAAATGTTTGTTTAATTACATAGACTTATTAATGATTTGATATTTTGGAAATGGCTGAACTTGTGGTTTTTAAATGTGATTTTTGATGGGTCGGTTTTGGGGTGACCCGAATTGTAACGCCTTGGTTTTGGGCCTAGCGGTTTATAGGCTAGTTCGACAGTCCGGTGGATCGTGTTAGAGATTCGAGTCAGATTCAGGATTTAAAATTGGATTAAATATTTTTGGATACAAAAAATATTTGGAAAATATCTAAAAATCATTATTAAATATATATATATTTGGTAAAGTCAATTTTGGAAAATGAGTTTTGGGAATCAGACATAAAAATCATTGTTAAATATATATATATATATATATATATATATATATTTTGGTAAAGTCAATTTTGGAAAATGAGTTTTGGGAATCAGACATTTTGGGCTAGTGACCAAAATGTAAAGATTGGAAACTATTTTTAGTGATTGTTTTGTAAAAGAGTCAAAACTTTTAATTTTTAAGGAGCTAATTTACCAATTGGTCTAATCTGAGTTTTCTCTTAATTAGGATTATTTTTAAAGGATTTTTAATTAAGGAAATTAAAAAAGGATTTAATTAAGGAATGTGGTTATTTCTTAAAATCACATTTTGACGTTACTTCTTTTTCTCAAAATTTTCTCTCAACTTCTCTATAGCCAAACACTTTCTTTTTCATCAGAAAACTAAGTTAATGTTCTTGATTTCTTAAAGCTTTGATTTCCTAATGGATTTCTCAACTTTGTTTTCCAAAATCTTATTGTATTTCTTTGTTTTTCAAGAGAAAACACCCAGTTGAGAGGAAACTCACTCATTAGAGGTAAGGTCCGTTCTTCTTATCTAATGAATGGTTATTTATTGAAATTCCCAAGTTCTTGACTCTTTATGAATGATTTCTATTGAGTTTAATGATTTAATTATGGAATATGGTTAAATCAAGGTTTAATTGATGAGTTTATATGATTTTCAAAATTGGATCTATTTTTCTGAGTTCTTGATTGATTTTAATCAAGATTTTGATGTTTTATAATGTTAATAGATTTATTTTAACATTGGAATCCCGAAGTTATGTGAATCTCTAATTTGCTCGGTTGCTAGTTATGTGTTTTTTAGGAGTTGTGAAGGTGTAATGTATGTTGGAGGTATAAGGATTGTTTTTTGATGCCAATTGATGTTAATTGATGGATTGAAATGTTAGATTATGACTGGGTTGTGTTTAGGTTAAGTTGGAAAGTGTTTTCGGTTGTTTTCAAAAAGTGTTTGATGGTGGTATATGAGGCGAAGTTAGGGAGTTGAGTTACTGGGATTATTGAACGTATGGTTTATGTTTTGGATGTTGAATGATTTGGTTTTTAGGTTACTATGAATGTATGGTTTCGAACTAGACTTGTAGTAATAAAGCCAATGGGGTTCATTGTTGGTTGGGAGGTGTTTTTGGTGAAACTCCCTGTTTAAGTATGTTTGTAATGTTGCTTTAGACTTGTAATTGGCCTCTTATGTTGATTTTGGATTTGGTTTATGTTTTGGATGTTGAATGATTTGGTTTTTAGGAAGCATGCCTCTAGTTTCACCTTAAAAGCATAATGCCATGATTTTGTTGATGTTCTTGTGACAAATTGTTGTAGATTGATCCTTAGTGATGTTGTGTATATGTTTAAAACATGTTGGAATGTTTTGGTATCCTTGAAAGCATGAAAATCAGAAAAATTGGACTTTACAAGTCCAAGCATACTAGTACGTGTGTCCCTATATTGGTATAGGTAAGATATTTCTAGGACTGCGTTTCGGTATACGAGAACCTGTTTCAGTATGGGCAAGGGCATTTTGGCAAGGTGTACCGATACGCGAATAGCTATACCGGTACGGTTTTGATCTATTGGAATTTGGATTTCGAGAATTGGCAAAGCTTACCGATACACTTGCTCGTGTACCGGTACATACCGCTGTTAATTCAGTTGCTGAAATGTTTGGAAGTTTCTATTTCTTTCGTTTTAGTCCATGTTTGATATGTATGCATTTGGATGAGTTTGGATGATTGTTTTGAGCAATTTTTGACATGAGATCATGAAATCTGATTAACTATGGGTTGGTAACTTTAAAATGGGTTAAGTTCTTATAATTTTCTAGAATTGCAATTTAGTCCCTAAATTCCAATTACATGCAATTGGATGTCAATTCGACGCCCGATTGTGTAGAGTTTTCACCCGCTGCAGTATATACACCCTAGGTTAATAAGTTGCATTTAGATAAGATAATAGAAAAATAGACGTTTTTTGAGTTAGTCTTTACGGGTTTATTTTGACAAACCCAATATAGCTCGTTCAGTTCGATCTTGGGACTAGGTCAGATTGAGGGGGTTACATTTAATGGTATCAGAGCCAGGTTTGCTATAAGTGGGATGATGTTGTGATTATTGAAATGTTGTAATTGGTTGATTTCTGTTGTTTGCTATGCACGATGATTGTTATATACACGTTGTTGCAATATACCATGTTGGGGTATGTTTTGGGGACACATTGCCTTATTACTACAGTCTGTAATGTTTTGAGTTGGAATGGAAGTCTTGATCCTTGCTTAAAACTGGCCTGGTTGTTTTGTTTCGGTGTTTTATCATGTCTTAGATATTTTTAGCACGATGGGACCGATGAGAGAGTTACGACTTGGTATGATTATTATTGTCGTTGGGCAGGGAAATTAGGAGGATTTTGTACCTCCTGGAGGGTTGCCACCCCTCCACCTACTCTACTTGAGAATGTGGAGCAAGCACCACCTACGCCAGTTGGGCCAGTGTTGGGTGATATGGTGCCTTTGATACAAGCGATGACTGGAGCTTTTCATGCTGTTGTTGCTGGAATGCATGTGCCTATGCCAACTGTTGGGAAAATGGGATTATCGTTAGAACGTCTCCGTAATTTGGGAAGAGTTGAGTACCGTGGGTTGTCACCTGAGGCATCTGAGGCATGGATGGCCAGTATTGTTCAGATTTGGATCAAATGGGGTGTAATGATGCCCGTAAGTTGGGATATGTTTATCCTTATTGCAATGTGATGCTTATGGTTGGTGACAACTGTAATTGCGGACATGGAATCCAATGATGTGGATTGGGAGTTTTTCCAAGCTGGCTTTAAGAATAAGTATTTGGGTGTTAGATACTTGGATGAAAAGAAACATGAGTTTATAGTCTTGGTTCAGGGCGGTATGTTTGTGGCTGAGTACGAGGTTTAGTTTGTTCGGTTGAGCCATTATACTCCTGAACTGGTGCTAGATGAGAGACATCACTGTGACCGATTCTGTTAGGGATTGGTACAAGATGTGAAGACATATATGTTGGCTTCTGACTACATCATTTTCAACGTGTTAGTTACACGTGCGAACGATATTGAATGGAACTTGGGTTTGTCATCTCGTGTGGGAGGTTCGGGTTCATGCAAAGAATTTACAGACTCTAGTTTCAGTGGTGGCAGTATAAGAAGCATCGTGATAAGAGGTATTGTTCGGAATCGAGATGAGGTAAAGGTAGTGTTGGGCGTGGACCGTATGATCAGGGCACCCATGCTAGATCAGTTTTTAATACCTGTTGGGTATGTGGATCGCGTGAGCACATGAGGCGAGATTGTCCATGTTTGGCTCGTGAGGGACAGGCTCCTACTACTGTGGCTGCTAACTCTTGTTGGAGTTGTAGATTGAGTGATCATTTGAGACGCGATTGTCCGTTGTTGGCTGGTGGTAGTCAGGCTGGGGCACATGTAGTTGCACCACAGCGAGGCTGTAGTCATGGCCGAGGGCAGTTTCAGCGTAGAGGCAAGGGTCCGAGGATGGTGGCTTATACCATTGCTATTGAACCTGAGGGTGGTAGTCTTACGAGGGTGTACACACATCACGAGAGACGCAATGACACTGATGTAATTGTAGGTACATTTACTTTGCAATCTTTGCCATTATTTTCTTTGGTTAATTCTGGTTCTACACATTCATATATCTTGCATGAGCATGCGTATTTGCTTGATATACCTATTAAGGTGCTAAATATAGGGATACAAGTAACTAGTTTTTTTGGTGAGACAATTGTTACAAGAAGGTTGTTTAGGAGATGTCCTTTAACTGCTCAAGGTCATGAGTTTGCGGTTGATTTAATAGAGTTTTTGTTTCATGGTTTTGATGTAATCATGGGTATGGATTGGTTGTCTGAGCATATGACTGTGGTTGATTTTGAGACCAAACGAGTTACCTTGAAACTTACTGATGATTACGAAGTGGTAATCGTGAGTGAGAATGCTAAGTTCTTATCTAATGTTGTTTCGACTCTAGAGGCAAGTCATTTGATGGATTTTGGTTGTGAGGCATTTCTAGATTATATTATAAATCTGGGATCAAAAGAAGTACGTGTTCAGGACATATGTACGGTATGTGAGTTTTTGGGTCTTTTTTAGAGGAGTTATCTAGTTTGCTGCCAAATAGAGAGGTTGAGTTTGGCATTAAGTTGTATGCGAATACAGCTCTAGTGTCTATTGCTCCCGATCGTATGGCTCCGAAAGAGTTGAAGGAGTTAAAGATGCAACTTCAAGAGTTGCTTGATCAAGGGTTTATTATGCCTAGTATTTCGCATTGGGGTGTGCCAGTGTTGTTTGTGAAAAAGAAAGATGGCACGATGCGGATGTGCATTGATTATCAATAACTGAACAAGTTGAGGATTAAGAATAAGTATATTTTGCCATGGATTGATGATTTGTTCGATCATTTTAGAGGTACATCAGTGTTCTCTAAGATTAATTTGAGGTATGGGTATTATCAGTTAAAGGTGGTGAGGGATGTGGATGTGCCTAAGACTACTTTTCGTACGAGGTACAAGCATTACAAGTTCTTGGTGATGCCGTTTGGTTTAATTGACGCCTCTGCTGCGTTCATGGATATGATAAATCGGGTGTTCCATGAGTTTTTGGATCAATATGTGGTCGTGTTTATTGATGATATTCTTGTGTACTCTCGTACCGAGTAAGATCATGATAGACATTTGCGGATTGTGCTTCAGGCTTTGTTGGATAATTAGTTGTATGCCAAGTTGAGCAAGTGTGATTTTTAGCTTAGGGAAATTGTTTTCCTTCGGCATGTTGTGTCACTCGAAGGGATTCAGGTCAATCCACACAAAATTGATGCTCCTTTTACCAAGTTGTTGCAAAAGAATGTCTGTTTTGAGTGGACAGAGGATAGACAACGAGTTTTCGAGATGCTTAAGGAAGCTTTGACGCAAGCTCCTATCTAGATTCAACCTAAGTCAGGTAAGGAGTTTATGGTCTATAGTGATGCATCGTACGTTGGGCTGGGTTGTGTGTTGATGCAATAAGGAAAAGTTGTCGCTTATGCATCTAGACAATTGAAGGTGCACGAACGCAATTATCCTACCCATGATCTTGAGCTTGTTGCGGCTGTGTTTGCGTTGAAAATTTGGAGACATTATCTCCATGGTGAGAGGTGTGTTGTGTATACGAATAAAAAGAGTTTGAAGTATGTTGCGCGTAATATGTGCTACGCAATTGTGCAAGTATACACGTCGCAAGTTATAGTATAAAAGATATCGTCTCCACAGGGATTGGTGCTACTTCAAGAATCTAGTCTCTTGCATTGTAAAAAGTAAAAACACAAGTAAAAGATTATAGAAGTTTAACTAATCTAGAAAGCAAATAAATAAAAGAAAAGATGAATTCAATTGAGAGAGATAGGCCAGGTTATCGTGAGTTGAGGTGTGATAGCCGATTAGATCGTCTTGGTAAAAGAGTGCACGGACAACTCAGTTGCCGTGGCAACTTGCACAACGGGGTTGCCTTGGCAACTAATCGATGGTTGCCTGGGAAACTAGTTGGGCAACTACTTGGGCGTCTGGGCAGCAACTTCAAGGTTCGGCGGAGCGTTCTTCAATGGTTTCTTCTTATCCCTAAGTCGAAACTCTAGCTACTTGTGCATGCCTTGATAATACATCCCTGCGTGAATCAAGGGTGAACAACAACCAATCTTGCGCTCCTCTTAGCCGTTGAAATCCTTAACTTATTCCTAAGTCGGATTAATCTTCACCATCATTGGATTGAATAAAGATCATATTCATTCATTTCTTGAATCTAACTCTCCCGATATTAGATAAATGGATGAAATCACGAGATCCTCTCCCAATTCACTCGCAAACAATAATAAGAACCAAGAATGAATAAACCTTGAAATAGAAAAGTGCAAACTCTTATTACCTAAACAAAAACCAATAGTTTCTCACAACCACAAAACACAATAACCATAGCCAAGTAGATTTAGTTCATGGCTAGGTTCCAAAGAAACACAAGATAAACAATCCCTAGCATGAACCCAATCGAACAAGGAAGAAAAGATGAAGCTTGTCGAAAATCCCTTGCCCTAGATGCTTGCCGAAAATTCCCCTTGCTTCCTCTCTTGGACTTGTCAAAATTTGCCCTCTTGCTCTCCCTCAAGTTGTCGAAATCTCCTATCTATTTATAGGGCTAGGCCAAAGTCCTTCTTTGAGGAGGAGTTTGAGTTGGAATTAAATTATCTTTAAAGAATATAATTCTTTATTATAATTTTATTCCTATTAGAACTTCTCTTATCTTCTTGGAATTTAATTCTTCTTTAATCTTTGCATGGCAATCAAATTCCTTTGGGCTTGGGCCTTGCTCCACGTCATCTTGGGCTTGTATAGTCATTAATTTCGACATCCCTATTGCATTTTCTCTTTGTCGACAATTGCCATGGCAACTGGCTCGGCGTCTCCTTCATGCATTGCCCTGGCAACTAGCTCGGCATTGCTTTGGCAAGTGATCCTGCACATACACACACAAAGCACACCAAAGCAGCATCTTTTCCACAAAAACTACCAAGTTATGTAATCAAGCTCAACGATTGAAGGAAACATGGATTAATGCATGAATAGCTAATTATGCAACTAATATGAGCCTAAGTCTAACAATAATATGAGTAAAAAGGGTAAGAAAATAGTACTTTTGAACACTTATCACACCCCCAAACTCGAACTATTGCTTGTCCTTAAGCAATGCAAACTCATAATTACCTGCCAGGACTTCAATTTTCACAAACTCAGCTTTGAACTTGATTTCAATTCTCTGAACTGGGGTACAAAGTATGATTGGCTTTTTATTTTTCAGAAAACTGAGGAATTACTCGGAATCAAACTATAATTCTTGTGAGTGTGTGCAGAGTTGTGTGCAAGTTGATTTTTCGGATCCTATGCAAACAATAGGTTTTCAAATTACTTTATTGGGTTCTTTTTAACATGTTTTAGCTAGAGCCAGTTTTGGGCACCTCTAGTGTTTTGTTTTTTAGTTTTCTTAAGTTAATTTAATCGACTAGAGCCGGTTTCGGGCACCTCTAGTTAAAAATTGTTTTTTTTAACACCTCCTAGATCCGGTTTCGGGCACCTCTAGTGATCAATTTTTTAGCATATGCTAAAGCCAATTTCGGGCACCTCTAGCATTCATCCAATTTTTATTCTAATCCCCCAATTTGTTAATTATCAACCTAAGTTTACTAGAACTCCTTAAATCAATCAAACCACAACAGTGTTTCATCAAATTTAGCATCATAGTAAAATTCTAAGTTTTTCCATGGTTATCCTAGAATAAAAATTCTATCAATTAAGTGCATTGGCAAAGTCATCATCGAATATTCATCAAATCTAAGCAATTCTTGTTCCAATTAAAGGCATGGCAAGCAATTTATGTATCCTAAATGTAATACTTAGTGAATGTAACTAAACATGGTAACTACTAATAACAATCCCCCCCCAAACTCGAGTGAAGCGTTGTCCTCAATGCATGCATAAAAATATCGAAAAAAAATTAAAAATAGAAATAAAAATAAAAATGCATACGAGGACTTACTCCGAGAGTTCGTCATCGTAGATGATAAGTTTCCTTCTAGTCGGTGTCTTGATTATCTTGCTTGAACGTGATGGTTGTTTTCTTGTTGTCGGTGGTGGAATTGATCCTCGTACGAGGTTGTCCTCAACGTCCTCTTCATCAATGTCAATGGCTTTTCGCTTGGAGGATTCAATTGGTGCGGTCTTTATTGGTTCAATGGAGGACTCGTCCGAATCTGAAAACTCAAAAAATGATTCCGTAGGAGTTGATTCGGGCATAGGTGTTTTACCTTTGGCTTTTGCAGTGGTTGCCGGGATGTCTTTAGCTTTGGTTGCCATGGCATCTTCAGGGTTGGTTGTCGTGGCATCAGCTTCCTTGGTTGTCGTGGCGACTGCTTCATTGGTTGCCGGGGCAAGGATATCGGCGGGAAAGATTGGGAACGGCACGCGATTGTTCGGGTACTTTTCTAGGATGACTTGGGTGATGGCATTGTTGTGCTCCTTCATGTACCGCATGAACATTAGTTGCCGATCTTCAATTTGCCTTAGGCGGCTTGCCAATGGGTGCAAAAGTGCTTCAAAGTGTCCCGGGATTGATGGCCGAGTTGCCCTGGCGTTAGGTGCTTGGGCATTAGGGATTGCCGTGGCGGCAAGGGTTGCCGTGGCAATTGGAGGCCTTGAAGAATCTCCCGGTGCCTCTCCCATTAGCTTCCGGATTAGTGCTTGATTCCAACCAGACTTGGGTAGGGCCTTTTCATCGGTGGACTCACTCGGGACATGCATCTCCTTGCAAAGATTAGAAATTAAACAAGGGAAGAAAAGATAACCCTTATCTTTTGAGCTGCATACAAAAATCTCATCACAAATAATTTTTCCAATGTTAATGATGCGATTATGCAAAATAGAATGTATGAGCAAAAGACGTGGTATATCAACGGTAGTATTGTGTGTGGAGGGCATTAAATAAGTTTTAACAAACTTATTCCATAGTTTTGCCTCGGGTTTAAGCCGAAGGTGATTTATCGTGCCCTTGTATTTACCGTCATTCCAATGAGTTCCCGGTTGAGTGAGTTCTTGAAGCACCTTGTCGAGTTGCTTGGGATTGATTTGGTCAACGAAGGCTTGATGCTCGTCCTTCTCAATGTAAAGTCCGTAAAAGGTGTTGATGCTTTCGGGACTTATAAGTATGGCCTTGTCACGAAAAAAAACATAAGGATTATCCGGGTTAGGTGAGTGAGCATAGAATTCTCTTACCCATGAGATGTTACCCGGTTCTGGTTGATGGCAAAAGATTTGCCACTTTTGATGTGTAATCCTCTTGAAGATGAATGGTTCAAGGCCGAAATCTTGATGAGAGTTGGAGTATTCAAAGCCTTGTTCTTCATGAATCTTCCGGCTTTCAAACTTGGATTGAAATCTTTCTTGAACCGCCGGTGTAGCAAACTTCTTGTATCTTGGTTCTTTGGAGGAACTTGGATGAACTAAAAATTTAATCTTGGATGCCATGTATGATCTTGGTTGTGAGTAAAAACAAAGAAAAGAAAAGAAAAGAAAAGAAACTAAAAAGTTGCAAGATAGAAAGTAGGAATAGGTTAAGGGTGATGGGTTTTATAGAAAAGATAAGTGGTTGGGATTGGGGGAAAACGAAAAAGGGTTTAGGGTTTGGTAGGAATTTTCGACAAAGGGGTTTTGGTTAGGATGAATTGGAGGCTTTATATAAGCTTTAGATTCAGCCCCTTAGTTTCCTTGTTGAAGATGTTTTCCTACTTGGTTTAGAATTCCTTCTTTCTCTTGAACTTCTTTTCCTACAATTCAAAAACAAATCAAATAAGGATTAAAATTAAATATAAACTAATAGAGAAAATAAATAAAGATGTGTAATAGGATTCTTAAACTTGAATAAAAAAAGAAAAAATCTATCCTAAAACTACTAATAATCGAAAAAAATAAAATAAATAAAATAAATAAAAAAATTGGAAAAAATAAAATACTTAAATAGTCGAAAAAATAAAAATAAAAATAAAAAATAAAAATAAAAATATAAAAAGGGAGAGCATGCTCATGCATCTCTTAAATTGACCACTTCCTTGTTACGTTCCACATGGGCACCATTGTAGTGCTTCAATCTTTGTCCATTAACTTTGAATTCATGGTTGTCAGAGATGGACTTGATTATCACGGCACCATGAGAGAATGGTTTGACGACTTCAAATGGTCCTGACCATCTTGATTTCAGCTTTCCCGGGAAATGTTTTAGCCGAGAATTGAATAGGAGAACTAGTTGCCCTGGCATGAACTGCCGTGGCAATAGTTTCTTGTCATGCCATCGCTTTGTTTTCTCCTTGTAGATTCGTGCATTGTTATAGGCTAGTGCACGAAATTCTTCTATCTCATTGAGATCCATCAAGCGCTTTTGTCCGGTACTTTCCCAATCCATATTCACGGTCTTGATTGCCCAGTACGCCTTGTGCTCGATTTCCACCGGTAGATGACATGTTTTACCATAGACAAGTCGGAAGGGGGACATACCTAAGGGTGTTTTGAATGCAGTGCGATATGCCCAAAGTGCGTCATCTAGTCTTAATGACCAATCCTTCCTTGAGGGATTTACAACTTTCTCGAGTATTCCTTTCAACTCCCGGTTGGAAATTTCTGCTTGCTCGTTGGTTTGTGGGTGATATGCCGTGGCGATCTTGTGTGATATACCGAAGCGTTGCAACATCTTGGCAATTAGTCTGTTGTCAAAATGCTTGCCCCCGTCACTGATAATTGCTCTCGGCATCCCAAACCGTGTAAATATGTTTTTCTGCAGGAATCGTTGCACGGTCTTGGAATCGTTGTTGGGAACTGCATCTGCCTCTACCCATTTAGACACGTAGTCGACGGCAAGTAAGATATAGAGGTTGCCGAATGAAGATGGGAAAGGTCTCATAAAGTCGATCCCCCATACATCGAACAGTTCCACCTCGATGATGTTCTGGAGTGGCATCTCATGTCGTCTAGAGATATTGCCCGTCCTCTGGCACCGATCACATTGCTTGTAAAAGTCTTGGGCATCTTTGTACAATGTTGGCCAATACAAACCGGATTGCAAGACTTTGGTCGCGGTACGATTTCCTCCAAAATGTCCTCCATAGGGTGAAGAATGGCATTGCCGGAGTACATTCTGTTGCTCTTCTTTAGGGACACATCGGCGTATAACCTGATCTGCACATTGTTTAAACAAAAGAGGCTCGTCCCAAAAGTAATGCTTAGCATCATAGCGGAACCGCTTCTTCCCTTGGTGAGTAATGCCATAAGGAAAAATATCACAAACAAGGAAGTTAACTAAATCCGCGTACCAGGGTATTGCCGAGGCATGTGCTGCCGTGGTGACTGCTCCCAAATTTGCCGAGGCGTGCGAGTCAAAGGCTGCTGCGGCATCGAGAGTTGCCGAGGCGTGTGCATCCATGGTTACCGAGGCGTCGTGGGTTGCCGAGGCGTCTAGGGTTGCCGAGGCGTCGAGGGTTACCGAGGCAACTAAAATTTGTTCATCCGGGAATGCATCGCATATCTCTAGATCTGCGTCCTCCTCCCTATTGCGTTCTTGTGTAGCATTAACATTTTGATCAGCTTCTTTTCCTGGTTGATTTACTAGCCAATTTGCCTTTTCTTGTTGTTCCTCATCGACCGATTCTTCATACTCCTCAGGTTCCTCTTGATCGGCAATGTAGTTGCCGAGGCAACTAAATTCCTCATCGAAGTTAAACTCTGCCGTGGCATGAAGTAGTTGGCATTCTTTTGGATCATCGACATGCCTTAGTGTTTGGAACACATTTAGTTTAACTTACTGGTCATTCAACCTCATTGTGAGTTCTCCTTTTTCAACATAAATCAAGGTTCTCCCTGTTGCTAGGAATGGTCTCCCGAGAATGATGGGTGCATGCTCATCTGCTTCACAATCCAAAATAATAAAGTCAGCGGGAAAAATAAATTTATCGACTTTTACCAGTATGTCTTCGATTTTTCCCTCTGGATGCACATAGGATCTGTCGGCTAGCTGCAGCATGACTGTTGTAGGTCTTGCCTTCCCAATTCCTAGTTTTTGGAAAACCGATTTAGACATCAAGTTTATGCTAGCCCCAAGGTCGCATAATGCTTTCCCGATATAGTGATTTCCAATGGAACAGGGTATTGTGAAACTTCCGGGATCCTTCAACTTAGGTGGCATACAATTGTGCAACATTGCCATGCATCCCTCTGTCGCGGCAACTGTTTCAAACTCTCCTAGCCTTGTTCTCTTGGACACAATGTCTTTAAGAAATTTGGCATTTGTTCAATTGCTTCCACCAATGGCAAGTTGATGTGGACTTGCTTTAGGATATCAAGAAACTTCTTGAATTAGTATTCTTGCTTTTGTCGCTTCAACCTTTGTGGGAATGGTGGTGGAAGTCGGATATCTTCAATCCTTTCATTGGTTTGAAACCTGATTGATAGTATTGCCGGGATATCTAGAGTTGTCGAGGCATTATCAATTAGGGTTGCCGAGGCATGCTTATCGCAAGTTGTCGAGGCGTCGTCGGTTGCCGAGGCATGCTTATTGCCGGTTGCCGCGGCAATTCCTGGTTCAGCATCTGAGGCTTTGCCGCTAGGTTCGTCTTGATCTTTTTGTGGAGTTTTGTTTGACGAACGGGTTTGAACCTCTCTAAGTTGTTGGCCACTTCTGTGGTGGTGATTGCCTTACATTGCTCATGGCCAGTTCCTCTTGCGACTTCAGTATCGCTAGGTAAACCTCCTTGTGGTCTAGTGTTCAGATTTTGAGCAAACTGTCCGACTTGATTTTCCAATGATTTGATTGTCGCCTCTTGGTTTTGCAATCTCATCTCGGTCCTGTTAATAAAAGCATCAGTTCTTTTTATGAAATTACTATTCTCAGCCATATAAGATTCAGTTTTCATCATAAAAGCATTTAGAGAAATTTCCAAAGAACTAGATGTTGTCGGTTGTTGCTGCGACATCTGTTGCCGTGGCACATTCTGCTGGAATCCCGATGCTTGTGCATTCTGATTGTTCTGGTTTAGAGCATTGTTGGGATTACTCCATGAAAAATTCAGGTGCTTCTTCCAAGCTGGATTGTATGTATTGGACATCATGTTGTTGCTCCGATTGTAATTCCCCACATATAAGCTGGATTCTGCATACATTCAGAAGAATTATGGTTATCACCACATAACTCACAAAAAGAATCCATTACCTTGACTTCATGTGTGTTGTTTGGTTTTTGCATGTTCTGGACCATCTTGGTTAAAGCGGCCAATTGTGCCGAAATTGAATCTGATGATCCTAGTTCATGTATTGTGGCTTGGCGTCTAACTCCTCCTCTTCTAGTAGATGGGAATTGATAATCATTCTTGGCCAGCCTGTTTAAAATTTGCATTGCTTCTTCCGGTGACTTATCTAGGAGTATGCCGTTTGCCGAGGCATCTAGCATCATCCTTGTCGGTGTATTCACGGCATTGTAAAACATTGTTACTTGAGTCCACACCGGGAATTCGTGTAGAGGGCATTTGTGTAGAAGTTCTCTATATCGCTCCCAAGCCTCGTACATGGATTCATCATCTGCTGCCTGCCGAAAAGAAGTAATGTCGTTCTGAAGCTTATCACCAAATTTGTAGGATTAAATCTAGTAAGGAAATCACGAAAAAGATCAGTCCAAGATGCTATGGATCCGGCAGAATGCTATTCAACCATGCTTTCGCCTATCCCTCGGTGAATAGGGAATAATCTTAATCGTAGGACATCGGGGTGACTCCGTGTATCTTGAACGAGTTGCAAATCTAGAGGAAAGATTTCAGATGTTGTCGTGCATCTTGATTCTTTGAGCCGCCAAATTGACCTATTGTGTTGATCATATTAAACATTACCGGTTTCAACTCAAAGTGGTCGGCTTCAATTTCGGTGCGACAACTCCGGTTAAGTCCATCAATATCTTCTTCAAGATAGTCTCGAATAGTTCTGTTTTGTGCAAGAATCACTCCTCCTCCTGCTCGAACATCTTGATTCATATTGCCGTCTTGATTTGCCATTGCTTCTCTTATCCTTCGTCTAAGTCTTTGTAAGGTTCGTTCGATTTTTGGATCAAAGGGATATTCTGGTGAAGTCGGTCTCGCCTACAGTCATATACCAATGCAAAACCAAAGTTTGTTAGCCCTTTGAATTTTAAACAAGAAAAATAAAAAGAAAGTGCAAGAAAGTAAAAACAAAGTCGCTATTGCCAATCCCCAGCAACGGCGCCAAAAACTTGTTGCGCGTAATAAGTGCTACGCAATTGTGCAAGTATACACGTCGCAAGTTATAGTATAAAAGATATCGTCTCCACAGGGATTGGTGCTACTTCAAGAATCTAGTCTCTTGCACTATAAAAAGTAAAAACACAAGTAAAAGATTATAGAAGTTTAACTAATCTAGAAAGCAAATAAATAAAAGAAAAGATGAATTCAATTGAGAGAGATAGGCCAGGTTATCGTGAGTTGAGGTGTGATAGCCGATTAGATCGTCTTGGTAAAAGAGTGCACGGCAACTCTCGATTGCCGTGGCAACTTGCTGTGGGGTTGCCTTGGCAACTAATCGATGGTTGCTTGGGCAACTAGTTGGGCAACTACTTGGGCGTCTGGGCAGCAACTTCAAGGTTCGGCGGAGCGTTCTTCAATGGTTTCTTCTTATCCCTAAGTCGAAACTCTAGCTACTTGTGCATGCCTTGATAATACATCCCTGCGTGAATCAAGGGTGAACAACAACCAATCTTGCGCTCCTCTTAGCCGTTGAAATCCTTAACTTATTCCTAAGTCGGATTAATCTTCACCATCATTGGATTGAATAAAGATCATATTCATTCATTTCTTGAATCTAACTCTCCCGATATTAGATAAATGGATGAAATCACGAGATCCTCTCCCAATTCACTCGCAAATAATAATAAGAACCAAGAATGAATAAACCTTGAAATAGAAAAGTGCAAACTCTTATTACCTAAACAAAAACCAACAGTTTCTCACAACCACAAAACACAATAACCATAGCCAAGTAGATTTAGTTCATGGCTAGGTTCCAAAGAAACACAAGATAAACAATCCCTAGCATGAACCTAATCGAACAAGGAAGAAAAGATGAAGCTTGTCAAAAATCCCTTGCCATAGATGCTTGCCAAAAATTCCCCTTGCTTCCTCTCTTGGACTTGTCGAAATTTGCCCTCTTGCTCTCCCTCAAGTTGTCGAAATCTCCTATCTATTTATAGGTCTAGGCCAAAGTCCTTCTTTGAGGAGGAGTTTGAGTTGGAATTAAATTATCTTTAAAGAATATAATTTTATTCCTATTAGAACTTCTCCTATCTTCTTGGAATTTAATTCTTCTTTAATCTCTGCATGGCAATCAAATTCCTTTGGGCTTGGGCCTTGCTCCACGTCATCTTGGGCTTGTATAGTCATTAATTTCGACATCCCTATTGCATTTTCTCTTTGTCGACAATTGCCATGGCAACTGGCTCGGCGTCTCCTTCATGCATTGCCCTGGCAACTAGCTCGGCATTGCTTTGGCAAGTGATCCTGCACATACACACACAAAGCACACCAAAGCAGCATCTTTTCCACAAAAACTACCAAGTTATGTAATCAAGCTCAACGATTGAAGGAAACATGGATTAATGCATGAATAGCTAATTATGCAACTAATATGAGCCTAAGTCTAACAATAATATGAGTAAACATGGATTAATGCATGAATAGCTAATTATGCAACTAATATGAGCCTAAGTCTAACAATAATATGAGTAAAAAGGGTAAGAAAAATAGTACTTTTGAACACTTATCAAAGTATTTGATGGCTCAAAATTATTTGAATCTTAGGCAACGTAGGTGGTTAGATTTGCTTAAGGATTATGATTTAACGACTGAGTATCATCTGAGAAAGGCTACTGTTGTAGCCGATGCTTTGAGTAGAAAAGTTGCGGTAGAGTTAAGGGCGATGTTTACACAGTTGAGTGTGATGTGAGATGGGGGTTTATTGGCTGATTTACAAGTAAAGCAATCTTTATCACAGTTGATTAGGGAAAAGCAACCTTATGATGATGCGTTGGTATCGCGTGTTAAGGATATCATGGATGAGAATTTGACGGATTTTCATTTTAATGATGATAAGGTGTTGTGTTTTAAAGATCGGATAGTGGTACCTAATAATGATAAGTTGAGGCATACCATTTTGACCGAGGCTTATGCTAGTCCTTTTGATATGCATCCCGGTAGTACAAAGATGTATCAAGGTTTAAAGGGGGAGTACTATTGGATGGGTTTAAAGAAAGATGTGGCCGGTTTTGTTGCTAGTGCATGGTATGTCAGCATATTAAGGCTGCGCATCAGTTTTCTTCCGAGTTGTTACAACTGTTAAGGATACCAGAATGGAAGTAGGAAAGAATCACCATGGATTTTGTGTCTGGGTTATCATTGACGCCCACAAAAAATGATTCCATTTGGGTGATTATTGATCAGTTTATGAAGTGTGCACATTTTGTGCCTGTGCATACTACGTATACTTTGGATAAGTTGGCAGAGTTGTACATTACTGAGATTGTGCGTTTCTACGGTATGCCTAAGTACATAGTTTCATATAAGGACTCGCGATTTACGGTAAGGTTTTGGGAGTGTTTGCATCAGCTTTGGGTACACGGTTGAGTTTTAGTACTTTGTATCATCCTTAGACAGATGGTCGATGGTCAGTCTGAACGTATGATCTAGGTTTTGGAAGATCTATTGAGGTGTTGTATCATTGAGTTCCAAGAAACCTATGAGAGACAGTTGCCTTTGGTGGAGTTTGCCTATAATAACAGTTATTAGACTAGTATACAAATGGCATTGTATGAGGCTTTATATGGTAGGAAGTGTCATACGCCTTTGTGTTGAGTTGAGGCAGGAGAAAAGTATGTTTTCTTGCCATATGTGTTAAAGGATATGAATGATAAAGCGAAGCTTATTTGTGATCGCTTGAAAGCGGCTTTGGATCGCCAGAAATCCTATATGGATTTAAAGTGAAGAGAGATTGAATATGTGGTTGGTGATCGTGTATTCTTGAAAGTGTCGCCTTGGAAGAAGGTGATGAGGTTCAGACGTAAAGGTAAGCTTAGTCCAAGGTTTATTGGAACATATGAGGTTGTGGAGTGTGTTGGTCATATAGCTTATCGTTTGAGATTACTTCATGAGTTGGAGAAGACTCATGATGTGTTTCATGTGTTGATGTTGCGGAGGTATCGGTCGAATTTGTCGCATGTTATGCTGGTGTAGGATATTGAGTTGCAACCGGATTTTTTCTATGATGAGGAACCGGTAGAGATCCTTGATTCTAGCAGTAAAGTTCTTCATGGAAAGACAATTGAACTTGTAAAGGTGTTGTGGCGACATCGGGGAATTGAGGAGGCCACGTGGGAGAGCAAGGCAGACATGTTGAAACAATTTCCACATTTGTTTCCCCCAGGTAAGAATTTCAAGGACAAAATTTTCTAAGTACAAGAGAGTTGTAATGCCTCAGTTTTGGACCTAGCGGTTTATAGGATAGTTAGACGGTCCAGTGGATCGGGTTAGAGATTTGAGTCGTATTCGGGATTTAAAATTGGATTAAATATTTTTGGATACGAAAAATATTTGGGAAAATATCTAAAAATCGTTATTAAATATATGGATATTTTTGGTAAAGTCAATTTTGGAAAATGAGTTTTGGGAATCGGAGTTTTGGGCTAGTGACCAAAATGTAAAGATTTAAAATTGTTTTTAGTGACTATTTTGTAAAAGAGTCAAGATTTTTAATCTTTAAGGAGGTAATTTATCAATTGGTCTAATCTGATTTTTCTCTTAATTAGGATTATTTTTAAAGGAGTTTTAATTAAGGAAATTAAAAAGGGATTTAATTAAGGAATGTGGTTATTTCTTAAAATCACATTTTGACGTTACTTCTTTTTCTCAAAATTTTCTCTCAACTTCTCTTCAGCCAAAAACTTTCTTTTTCATCAGAAAACTAAGGTAATGTTCTTGATTTCATAAACCTTTGATTTTCTAATGGATTTATCAACTTTGTTTACCAAAATCTTATTGTAATTCTTTATTTTTCAAGAGAAAACACCTAATTGAGAGGAAACTCACTCATTAGAGGTAAGGTTCATTCTTCTCCTATAATGAATGGTTCTTTATTGAAATTCTCAAGTTCTTGACTCTTTATGAATTATTTCTATTAAGTTTTAATGATTTAATTATGGAATATGGTTAAATCAAGGTTTAATTGATGAGTTTATATGATTTTCAAAATTGGATCTATTTTGTTGAGTTCTTGATTGATTTTAATCAAGATTTTAATGTTTTATAATGTTAATAGATTAGTTTTAACATTGGAATCTCAAAGTTATGTGTATCTCTAATTTGCTCGGTTGCTAGTTATGTGTTTTTGAGGAGTTTGTGGAGGTTTAATGTATGCTGGAGGTATAAGGATTGTTTTGGATTGTTTTTGGGTGTCAATTGATGTTAATTGATGGATTGAAATGTTAGATTATTGTAGGGTTGTGTTTAGGTTAAGTTGGAAAGTTTTTTCGGAAGGTGTTTGATGGTGGTATGTGAGGTGAAGTTGGGGAGTCAAGTTGTTGGAATTATGAATGCATGACGATGCATTAATCCTCTATTGTTATGTGATTAGAATAGGGAAGAGTGATTCTAAGGTCGTCGGTGAAGCTTCAGAGGCTTTAGACGCTTGATTTCTCATCGGTGATTAAAGCTTTGCGTTCTTGGTGAGTGAGAACGTGGATTTTAGCTTTGAAATGTTTTAAAGGTGGTTTATGGGAGTTTAAACTTAGCTTGAAATGTTGGTTTAAACTCAGAAGTAAGTAAAAAGGGATTTCTCTCTCGGTCGTACTTTTACGAAATGGTTTTTATGCATTTTTTTAATGACATGGTGCCTACTGTTAAAGCATGTTTTGAGTATGTTATATACTAGTTTTTATCATTAAATAATGATGGATGCACATGATAAGTGATCCACGTAAGTATGAGTTATACTTGTTTTAAAGCATAGTTTGTTGCTTTGGAAATGGTTTTGGATTGATGCATATAAAAATAGTGAGGTACTTGGTTAAATATGAATTATATTGGCAAGTTATGTGGTTTAAAATGTTATTGGATATAGTTGGCTAGCCATGGGATTGATAGTGCACTATAAAAAGTCACTTTGGATGTCGATGGGTTTATACAGTGTACCGAATACTCTATCCAAGTACCCTAACGTTGAGGGGTTATATGATACCAAAACTCTCGTTAGTGGATTATGCGTCTAACCGATGATTGGAGTTAGTGTCCTCGGGTTATAAGTGGTACCATAATTCTGGTTGAGATGGCATGAAGTGTTAAGATGACACTTGTTGAATCCGTGTATCCTACGTAATACTTTGGAAAGTGGATTTGTTTAATTATCACTCGAAAGCCAATATATTTGTTGATGTATCATGTTGATAGTTGTTAATGTATAATGTTGGTTTATACATGTTTACTCTTTAAGCTTTGCATATAGGTTGTTATGCATGGGAAGGCTTAAATTAAGGGCTAGCAATGGGATTTGTTGTTATTCCATGATACCTGTTGCTTATGGTTTAATATGTTGGTTTTTTTGAAAGTGATAAGTGTATGGTTTTCAAGGCATGATGTTTTATAAGATGATTGAAATGGTGATTTCAATGTGGTTCTGGAAAATGGTTTTAAAGTGCATTGATGGTGTGTTGTTTGAACACTCCTCGCTAAGCCTTGTGTGCTTACGCTCTCTTTGTCCATCAATGCAGAGAATTAAAGGGTTAGAGGCAACAAGCAAGCAAAGTATATCCAAGGACTTCGGCTATTGAACGTATGGTTTTGAACTAGACTTGTAGTAATAAAAGAAATGGTTCATTGTTGTTTGGCAGGTGTTTTTGGTGAAACTCCTTGTTTAAGCATGTTTGCAATGTTGCATTAGACTTGTAATTGGCCTCTTATGTTGATTGTGGCTTTGGTTTATGTTTTGGATGTTGAATGATTTGGTTTTTAGGAAGCATGCCTCTAGTTTCACCTTGGAAGCATAATGTCATGATTTTGTTGATATTCTTGTGATGAATTGTTGTGGATTGATCCTTAGTGATGTTGTGTATGTGTTTAAAGCATGTTGGAATGTTTCGGTATCCTTGAAAGCGTGAAAAATTAGCAAAATTAGACTTTACAGGTCCAAGCGTACCGGTACGCATGTCCCTATATCGGTACAGGTAAGTTGTTTCTAGGACTGGGTTTTGGTACGCGAGAACCTGTTTTGGTATGGGCAAGGGCATTTTGGCAAAACATACCAATATGCGAATAGTTGTATCGGTACAGTTTTGAGCTATTGGAATTTGAATTTTGAGAATTGTCAAAATGTACTGATACACTTGCCCGTGTACCGATACAGGCAACTGTTAACTCAGTTGTTGAGATGTTTGGAAGTTTTTGTTTCTTTTGTTTTAGGCCATGTTTGATACATATGCATTTGGATGAGTTTGGATGATTATTTTGAGCTGGTTTTTGAAATGAGAGCATGAAACTTGATTAACTAAGGGTTGGTAACTTTACAATGGGTTAAGTCTTTGCAATTTTCCAAAATTGCAATTTAGTCCTTAATTTGCAATTTAGTCCCTAATTTGCAATTGCGTGCAATTGGATGTCAATTCGACACCCGATTATGTAGAGTTTTCACCCGATGCTAGTATGCACACCCTAGGTTAATAAGTTTTATTTAGATAAGATAAAAATAGACGTTTTTTGAGTTAGTCTTTACGTGTTTGTTTTGGCAAACCCAAATATAACTCGCTCGATTCGGTCTTGAGACTAGGCCGGGTCAAGGGGTTACACGAATATAGTATTTCAGATTTGGATCAGGATCAGGGTGTTACAATAGTGGTATGAGAGCTTAGTTTTAGCCGATTCTAGGAAATCTTAGGGTGGTATAGAGGTCGTGGTAAGGTGTATAGTGAATACAAGCCCCTAAAGTTAAGTTGTACTCTTTCAAGACTGGGAATCCTGATGATGTTGCCTTGTTTTCTTGTGTTTCAAAAAAATTCGATGGCGAGTGAAGCCAAGCACGACCAAGAAAATAGTAAAGAGAGCCACGTCTCTCAAGCAAAAGATTTGGGTAAGGAGTCTATCCCAGATATTGGGGACATAAGCCTTCTAAAAGGTACCGAGAGTGAAGGGACAAGTCACATCCATGATCTTACCTCTACTTTCTTACAAGTGGTGCAAGCTATCCTGAGGCAATTCAAGACGTCTTGTAAGACCTCTATTGAGAGGCTTCACCATTTTGGGCCAAAAGATTTTGGAGGTTTGGATGAGGGTTACCCGATCAAGGTTGACCAGTGGTTAAGAGACACTCAGAGGATTCTGAGACAGATGTGAGGGAGTTTGGAAGATAACCTCGATTGCATTGTCTCCCTTCTTAAGGGCAATGCACATGAGTGGTGGAGACCGTTGAGTTGGGACTACAGCTTGTACTTCTAACATGGGATGTCTTCTTATACGAGTTCAGGAAGAAGTACATCAGTGAGGTTCACATAGATGAGATGAGAGAACAATTACTGCATCTAGTTTAGGAAGACCATACAGTGTTTGAGTATGAGCAAGATTTTCTACGGTTGATCCGTTAAGCCCCCACGTTAGTTGCCACCGAGGAGTTAAAGTGTAAGAGGTTCAGACGTGGATTGAAGGTTGACCTTCATATGCACGTGACAGGGGTTCCACTTAAGATATTCTCTAAATTAGCCAATAGTGCGAAGACACTTGAGTGACTCTAGGACTCGACACTGAGTCAGATTGAGGACTCTAAAGACAATGTTATAGGGACCTAGGACATCATAGGTTCTTCTCAAGCTCTTTCTAGGAGGTTCCTTGCTTCTAGGGATACGAAGAGAGTTGCTTCAAATCAGCTGTCAAGGGATGGTCGAAGATCCAAACAGAGGGTTCATCGGGGCTCATTGATTTCTGCTCTAGAGGGGAGTACTAATGGTTCAGCTAGAGTGTCGCTTCTACCGACTTGTGAGCATTGTGGTCGACATTATCTTAGAGTGTGTTTTTTTCTTCAGAGAGTTTGCTATAGGCGTCGGGCACCTGGTCATATGGAAAAGGACTACCTAGTTATAGATATTGGTACACTAGTTAAGTCTCAGAGGTTGACTCCTTCTCGGCATGGTCAGAATTTTGCTAGAGGTAGTGCTAGGGCATTGTCTAGATATCAAGGTGATGGTATTGTGAGATCCACCGTCAGAGTCAACGCTCGAGCCGTTTCTAGACAGTCTACCGTTTAGGCAAGAGGTGACAGTTTTGCCATCAATGATATGTCAGGTACATGTGTTTGTTTTGGTTTCAGTTTTTCATTGATGGAAATCTGATCTCTTGTCCATATAATGGTTTTGGTTTCAGTTGTTACATTGATGTTGGATTGATTAGTTCGTCAGTTTTGTAAGTTCTTGTAGGTAATGTGCTTACCGTGGGTGGTAAGTGGGGATAGAGAGTAACAGTCCTCGTAGACTTGTTAGATTTACTTTATCCCTAGTTAGTAGATGTTACCCTTGGAGTAGGTTGATCGTGTGAGTTTGATGTATGCCTTGGTTTTCGAGCAAGAGTCTCAAAGTTTTGGGGTTCGAGATGAATCAGGTTGTTGGTAATGGTCGCAATGAACCATTACCTCTCTAACACGAAGGTTGTGTTCCTGTGATATTTGTTCAAAGAGAGTTTTGTAGGTTGCAAGATATTCTTAGCCCACGTTATGGATACGAGGATTGAGAGTTTGGAACTTTAGAGTCGCAAACGTTTTTTAGAATGTTGGAGTGCTCTCTAGAGAATGAGCGGGCTTACCTTTTGATCGTGGATTAGAATCTACGATAGAGGTAATGTCGAGTTTGGTGTTAGTGTCCATCAACTTGTAGTATGACACCGACCAAACTTCTTGAGTGGGAACTCATTTGTGCTAATGAGTAAATACAAGTGTTGTCGCCAAGTAGTTCACCTTGGGACATGTATTAACTTGATGGACCGTGTAAGCTCAAGTATCTCGATGGGCTATGTGACCTTGAGTATTGTAAAGCTTGTGGATCATGTAAGATTTCTTATAGACTTGTTGATGACTTGAGATATGCGATCTATGAACTCTAGCTAGTTTAGGCTAGATGATAACTCAAAAAAAGACCTTATCTATGCTCTCTAAGCTATATTATTCTTGCATGCTTATTTTATGATAATCACGAATTGTGGTAGAGTAGAAATGTACCACTAAGCTTTGTTAGCTCGGCGTGTGGATATGTTGTTTTTCCGTGCGTAGGTTGACATGTCACCCTTTAGAGGAGCTCATCAAGAAGGGATTTTCCAGCACCACGTTCGCTTCAGAGTACAATAGTTGTTATTTAGTTCGGGCTAATGTAATTCATAGGACCTTGACATTGTTGAGTCTATAACTCTATTTGAATTATTGGTTTGTTATATTGTGTTTTAAACTTAGAGCTCATGTTTTGTAAACTCATTTAAATGCTTATTTAATTACATAGGTTTATTAATGATTTGATATTTTGGAAATGACTAAACTTGTGATCTTTAAATGAGATTTTTGATGGGTTAGTTTTGGGGTAACCCGAATGTAGTACTTCGGATCCGGATTGGGATTGAAGTGTAACAATTGTCTTGAGATATTAATGAAAAGTTCAATATATATATATATAATAGAGTTTGAGATTGAGATTGATCAAATTAAATATATAAATATTTTTTAAAATATCAGTTTAAATCAGAGTCAAATTTAAAATAATTTATATTGACTTATCTTGGAATATTTATGAAAAATTATTTATATATAAATAATATTTATGTTTATTGGTTTCTTCTTTACTATTGTCTACTATTAAGCCTTCTTTTTAAGGTTTGTATTTTTCTCCTCAGTCCTCACCATATGTATGTTATTATGCTATTTTTTAATTTTATTTTCCTAATGTTGTATCTTATTTAGATTCTATTGTATTTATTCTTAATTTTTAAAGGTTTTTCATTGTTATTTTCTTTTTAGTTCTTTCTATATTGTTTATTTGCTACAACAATTGAAATATTATTTTACATGTTATTTGTGCTATTTTCGGTCTTTTACAATGAGTCATGGGCGGGTAAAGAGGAGATTGAGTAGGTCTTAGGACCCATGTGTGTGAAGGGACAGAGATAGTTTTAGTATTGTGGGTTGCGAGGCAGTGATGGTTTTAAATTTTATATTCGTAGCGGGTCGTGGGGCGGGGATGGATATGAAAATTCTTGACGGGGATGGGTGTAGAAAGAGTACCCTTCGCCCCCTCCCTGCCCAATTGACATCCCTATATAGCATAGATGTTTTTTTAGCTCTTTGTATTTGTTGGATCGTAGCTGTTTTATGTCCCTTTAGGATAATAAATCAACACAATTTTCTAAAAAAGAGAAATTGTCAATGGTTTAAAATTAACATAAAAATGATGTGTCACTAACAGAACAAAACTCGACCCGAAAAGCTTGACTCGGCTCATATTTTTATAAACTCGATTCGACTAAAAATTTTTAATAAAGTTTGAGTTATAGAATGGAAATTCGAATAACTCAAAATTTTTAGTAATTAGTAGATTAGTTTTTAAGTTCAAGTCGAGTCCTTTAATTCTACTCAATATATATCACATACAAAAAATATGAAGAAATATATGTGTATTATATATGGTTATAAAAAATCATTTAAATCGAAACTAATTATTGTCATAACATTATAAATATTTACAATTAAATTTGAATAGAAACTTGAACAACTCGACTTAACTCGAATTTTATAAGCTTAACTAAAAAAATTTTAAATAAAATTTGAGTTATAAAATAGAACTCATCAACTTAAAATATTTTGACTTTACTCGACTTAATTAGATCGAATGACCACCCTTAATTAACATGTAAAAATACTAATAAAATGACGGTGAAAATCGAGAAAAAAACGACGTTGAATTTTAAACAAAATATTTATTAGTTGTTATTCAATAGTATATTACCTGTGACTCCCTCCATCCAAAAATTTGCCAAGCTTCTAACAAATATTCTTTCAAGCCATATATAATCAGCTGTAACTCAAGCTACATTGCTCTCATTACGTGTCAAAATTCGAATGGCGTTTTCCCACTACTCACCAGAAGCTATAAAATTGTTCCACGTAATGTAGTGAGATCTGGCGGCCAATGTCGGCTGCGTACCGTAAAATATTGCGAGTGCAAAACACAAGAAAATCTTCTCTCGATCCGTATATATAGGTAAAATATTTAGAGCGCCAGCAAATGGTTTGGAGGATTTCGTAGTGCAATGTCTGAAAGTCGTCATTTTCCTTTTTGGTCGGAAAGTATTTTTTTTATTTGTCGCTTACCATATTTGTTTACCGGAAATTACAAACATACCCTTCCTCTATTTATAGGCAAGCATATATTGAGAAAAAAGGGGGAAAGGTAAACCAAATATTTATATTATATAGATGACAGCATGACAGATCTATAAATATTTTTGAGGGTATACACATATTAAATTTTAAAATTTTAAGGCGGTTAGAAGTTATAAATTTTTTTAAAAAATTAATGACTAATTCATAAAAATTAAGAAAATTAAAGCAAAATGAGTGAACTTTTTAAAATTTAAGGTGGGCACAAACCCACCCAACCATACACATACATAGGACACTGAGTGGATCTATGGTTTAATCGGTTCAACTGATAATAAAATTGTACGATAATTTAATCACATAATCGATTAAATTCAGTAAAAAAATGAACAGAGAAAACAAATTAAAACTTGGTAAAATCATAATGTTAACAGAAACATTGAGCTTTTCATTATAGTAAATTTTACAATTTGGTTCTTAAAAACTTTTTAGATCCACATTAGCTCATGGACTTGAATTTTAAAACATTTTGATGACAAGATAATCTAAGATAATGACACGTGTTTTAATCTCAAAGTGTTGCATTATTAAAAGGATCGGATATGAGATTTTTTTTATAAAGTTCGTGACTAATGTGGATAAAGAAAAGTTCATGAACCAAGTTGGAGAGAAAAAAATATAAGTTTAAGGACTAAAAGTTAGTTTATCCCAAGATAAACGTGAGTGTTTTTTTTATTAAGTAGGTTACAATAATATTTTCAAGACAATTGATACGGTTCAAATTCACACAAAAAAATGAAGCGGATGAGCATTCATGACCATTAGACTAATTAGTGGATCTCAAATGATTAGGGATGAATATTTTATTTGACACGATTGGGTCAGATTTTTTGTAAAAAAATTAGGTTCGGGTCAAATTTGAGTTTAAGATAAAAATATCTTATTCGACCTGACTTTAGACTAATAGTATAATTTTCTCATATATTTTATTAGAGATATTTTCAATAATGCCCCTCTTTATATTTTTTACATTTAGGTCCTTAAAATTATTATTTTTACAATTAGATCTCTAAAATTGATTTTTTATATAAATCGGGTTGAATTGAGTTCAAGTTAAGATATATAATTTTGGTCCAGGCCGGATCGAATTCTTTAACGATGGGATCATGCCAAATTTGAGTTTTCAGTAATTATTTTTGGATCAAATTCAGGTCAACCAAAAATTTGACCAGACCCGTGTCTATCCTTGCATATGATTTTTACTTAATAAAAACACTTTAAATTCGAGTTTCGATAATTATTTTTAGGTCAAATTCGGGTAAACCAAAACACGACCCAACTCGTACCCATCCTTACGTATTATAACGAGTTTTTACTTAATAAAAACACTTTAAATTATTTTTGGAAATGACTTGAGACAATTTTGTGGCAGAATTCGGTAAATATCAACAAACACAAGCCTTAAAACACCGACCAAAACTCAAAAAAGGCATAATTTTAGTCTGTAAAATAGAAAATAATAATACTAATGTCGGAGCCTCCAAATTGAAAATCCCACTATTTGTGGCGACCACGAATGTCCAACTAAGACCATCTGCGCCACCCCCGCGCTTTTGGACCCCACTCCACTCAACTGTAACATATAAAAATTAAAAGGATAAAGTACAAATGTAGTCACTAAATTATGAAAAATGATCATATTAGTCACTATTTTTTAAAGATTATAAAATGTTCATTGAATTTTATAGGTAAATTACAAGATGATTATTAAATCAATCGAATTGTTATATTATTTTATAACGTTCAATGATTATTTTATAACAATTTAATATATTTAATGATTATTTTATAGTTTTCAAAGATTAGTAACCAAAATAATTATTTTTCATAATTTAATGCTTGTAATATGTACTTTATTTGATTTTAAAAAAGTTTTAAAATACAAATTAGTTAATTATATAGTGGGATAATCTTTAATTTCTTAAACAAGATTAAAATTCGAAATTGTGAAGGAAAATTCGAATTGAGACAGTTTTTTCTGTAATTAATCTGAATTAGTTAAAGTTATAAAGAAACATTTAAAATAATAATTAAAAAACTTTTGAACTTTTTGCTTTGTATATAAGTTACCTCGCCATTTTCATCTGCTTCATTTCTTTGTATTTTGATTTCGAAAAAAAAAAGTTGAGAAAAGAGGGCAAAAATCGAGAGAAAAAAGCTTTGCTTATTATCGCTAATCGTTTGCTTGTGAGGTGAACCGCCATCTTTCCGTGTGTTTGGCTTCTGAGAAAGTTTTTTTGGTTAAAGCTCTTGAGCTATAATTAGTTCATTTTTTTGGTCCGATCTGACTCGCCGAGTCAGCTTTTCCTCGAGTCGATCGTGTATCGGATGAGCAGATAGAAGGAAGATCGCTGTGTATAATCGCCATGGTACTCGTTTGCTTCGCTGTTTTTCTTCTTCTTTTTTGCTGAGTTGAATCGGCTGGACGTGCCAGCATGTTCTTTTGTTCCTACTTTACCTTTTCTTTTAGATACTTATTAGTTTCAATTTTATTTATTATATATATTTTTATATTTTTAGCAATCCTAATTCCTAATATTAGATTGGAAAATTCTTTGATGTGTTCCATGCCGTGGCCTTTTTTCGGCTTTTCATTTTATTTTGGAAAATGATGAATGCCAGAATTACGGATTAAAAAGATTCAAATATATAAGTTTCTCAGATCAGAAAATTTGAAAGTTTATATTACTTGTTTGAGAAATCGAAGTGCTGTCCAGATTTAAAGCGACATTTGATCGGTGTATGAACTGTATAGTATAGAGCTTGGATCATTTTTTCCAGTTAAAATGTACATCATATTATATTTGTTTTGGAATAACATGATTGAAATTTTACTAAAATAGTTCTCGTTTGATGTCTAACTGTTGATAAAATGGTTAGTTGTTTTGTTCTTCCATGCCAAGTCTGCATCAGGGGACAGTGGATGACTTTTAGTCTTGGGTTTTGGATGGTAAAAAGTTGGTGGTAGTTATTATTAGTACCATAATTTGACTAATGTTGACATTTGAAATGGAGGTTGAGGATGTCATCGTTAGGCCATGTTACTATGCCAGTGAGTTTGATGAATGCCAATTTAGGTCAATTTATCATTTCTTTTGTATGCTGAACATATATGACATTCAGAATTGGTTCTTGACGAATTCGTGTTCTATGAATGAAGTCCAAGTTATAATACGTGATGGAATTGTTATGATATTCTGACCGAATCTAAGAAGTATTTCTTTGTTTATGAGGATGCTTTGTCATTGAGTTATTGACATTGATCTTTTCTTTTGTTTGCATTTTTCAACCATCTGTTACACACTTTTATTTGTTTACAAAAACAGTAATATTTTAAAGCTTGCCAAACACAGCAGTTCAATTCATGTTCATCTTAAACTGATATGCACTGTTTATGAATTGGATTGATCTTTAAGTTGACATATTATCATTTCAAGAAAGAACTTCAATTGGTTAGAGATGATAAATTAATTCATTCATGATCTTCTTCCTCAAACTCTATTCTTTTGTTCATTTTAAACAGATATGCATTGTTTATGACTGTGTTTGAAAACTGTGTTTATTTCTTTACATAGCTAATACTTTCATATTTTTGCAGGTTGCTCCTGTTAACATTATAGTAGGCTCTCATGTATGGGTCAAAAATCCGACACTTGCATGGATTGATGGAGAAGTTTTTAAAATCAGCGGTGAAGAAGTTCATGTCAACACAACAAATGGAAAAACTGTGAGTTTATTTTTGCTTTTTGTCGGTATGTATACATGAGCTACTTATGACTCAAATTATGAGTTATATAGGGAGGCAAGGCCCCATCAAGCTGTTTGTAGCTTAGCATTCGGTCAGTACAATACGTTAGTATATGGTTTGAAGTGTACATCTAGAGTTCATTTATTTATTTCAAAGTGGAACTTTGATGTTTACATCTACTAGATTCTCTGCTGGTTGTACTTATCCTTTTTCAGGGGGTTGAGGTGGGGAGTAGATTCTATTCTTAGTAGTCTTACTGACCTATGAACTGATTGCAGGCTGTGGCAAATATCTCAAAGGTTTATCCAAAAGATACTGAAGCACCTCCTGGAGGTGTTGATGACATGACAAAGCTCTCATATTTGCATGAACCTGGAGTTCTGCATAACTTGGCCATGAGATATGAACTTAATGAAATCTATGTAAGATATTTTCTGTTCTTCTCTTTCCACATGTTAAAGTAGATTTTGAGGAAAAGATGTGATTTAATTTTGAAGTCATCATAGCCTTTCATGCTGAAGTGATATTCTTTTCTATTTTCCTCAGACATACACCGGAAATATCCTGATTGCTATAAATCCATTCCAAAGGTTACCACACCTGTATGATACTCACATGATGCAACAGTATAAAGGGGCTGCATTCGGAGAGCTGAATCCTCATGTTTTTGCTGTTGCAGACGTTGCATATAGGTAAATGCCCTCTGATCTACCGGATATCAGAATTTCCAATGAATACTGCCTCTGATTTATCATTTAAACAGGGCAATGATGAATGAGGGGAAAAGCAACTCAATTCTAGTTAGTGGAGAAAGTGGTGCTGGTAAGACTGAGACTACAAAGATGCTCATGCGTTACCTTGCATACCTTGGTGGTCGATCTGGAGTTGAAGGGCGGACAGTTGAACAACAAGTTCTAGAAGTAAGATGAATCTTAAACCCAACACCCTCATGGCCTCCAATGAACTGACAAAAATGATAACATTTAACTGACTTGGTACTTCTGGATGTTTAATTTCTGCAGTCAAATCCTGTCCTTGAAGCCTTTGGAAATGCAAAAACTGTCAGGAATAACAACTCAAGGTGAGTGTATGTTTGCTTTGGGATCTGAAAAATCACAACTTTCTTCATACATGTTATCTTATTCTGCTCCTCGTGTGTAATATCAAAGGCTGTTCATGTTTCAGCCACTGATGCTGGTCGGACTATTCTAATACAAAAATCTGTTTCTCCAATAAATTTTTTGATTTATCATTTCTTTCAATAAGTTTATCTGAGTTTTCGTGCTTCTTGGTGCTATGCAGTCGTTTTGGTAAATTTGTTGAGCTTCAATTTGACAAGAATGGGAGGATATCTGGGGCGGCTGTTCGTACATATTTGCTGGAACGGTCTCGAGTTTGCCAAATTTCAAGTCCCGAAAGAAACTACCACTGCTTTTACCTTCTTTGTGCAGCACCACCAGAGGTACTAAGACCTTGCTTTTAGACTTATCTATGCTGGTAATAATAGGCAATGACTGATGATGTTCTCTGACAATTTTAGGTTAAAGAAAAGTTTAAGTTGGCCAACCCTAGATCTTTCCATTACCTTAATCAATCGGACTGCTATGCGTTGGATGGGGTAGATGATGCTCAGGAGTACATTGCAACTATAAGGGCCATGGATGTAGTTGGAATCAGCGAGGAAGAGCAGGTCAGTCAGTTCTGCAAGTTTCAGAAAATAGTGCACTCATTGCATTCATATTTTCACGACGAATGATCCTTTCAGGAGGCAATTTTTCGTGTTGTGGCTGCCATTTTACATCTTGGGAATGTTGAGTTTGCTAAGGGAGCTGAGGTTGACTCTTCTGTTATCAAGGATGAGAAATCTAGGTTCCATCTAAATACGACAGCTGAGCTGCTCAAGTATGAGGCATTTCTTGAATATGTTTCTTCATTTCTTACCGTGTATGGATTGTTGTTTTTTCAATCCACATGTCTCATAAACTACGTGTATATATATATATATATATAATAGGTGTGATGTCAAGAGCTTGGAAGATGCAATGATAAAGCGCGTAATGGTTACCCCTGAAGAAATTATTAAAAGACCTCTAGATCCTGCCGCTGCATTGGGTAGCAGGGATGCGCTAGCTAAAACCATCTATTCTCGCTTGTTCGATTGGTAAAGAAACTTTATCACTGCCTTTTTTGTCCAACCCGAGTGCATGAACTTCTGAAAAAGTTTTCTTTATTTCTATCAGGCTTGTTGATAAGATCAACTCTTCAATTGGACAAGATCCAAACTCAAAGCAATTGATTGGAGTTCTTGATATTTATGGTTTCGAGAGCTTTAAGTTTAATAGGTAAGACATTTGCCTTTACATACAATTAAATGGAATATTTACTATTGTAGCTAACAAGGTTTTGCACGTTTTCTTTTATCTATAGTTTTGAGCAGTTTTGCATCAATTTTACAAATGAAAAGCTGCAGCAACATTTCAATCAGGTTTGGTGAATTCTACACTGTTTTTTGCCCTACGTCAGATGCTACCTTGGCAAAGCTTATTTTGAAAATATGGTTATTGTCTTTGCAGCATGTTTTTAAATTGGAACAGGAGGAATACACAAAAGAAGAAATCAATTGGAGCTACATAGAATTTGTTGATAACCAAGATGTGTTGGATTTGATAGAAAAGGTTCAAGATTGTGCTTGCTTGTCTTTTGTTACTTTATATGAGTTAATCTTCCCACAAATGTGATTTCTTTCTTTATAAGTTTTAGTATTCTTCACTATCATCTCATGCATCTTGTTGCATAATTAATATTACTTGCTTATCTTTCCGCAGAAACCTGGAGGAATTATTGCACTTCTTGATGAAGCTTGGTATGCTCGATTTGATATGTTCAAGTTTTAGTAAACCCTACTCTTTATTGCTTCTGTGCATATGTATATGATGCATAACATATTTAATAAAGAAAATACATGCATTGCTGTCACGTTCCTTACTGTATTTTGCTTGTGGTTGATTTCGTGTTTACTTGACCGCTTTATGCAGTATGTTTCCCAAGTCTACACATGAAACATTTGCTCAGAAGTTGTTCCAGACATTCAAAAACAACAAGCGTTTCATCAAACCAAAGCTATCTCGTACTAGTTTTACTATTTCTCACTATGCTGGAGAGGTAACATGTTTTGCATTTGTATATCTATATAATTTCTATGACTGAAGATAGCTAAACTGCATGTTATGTTTTCCTCTCCCAGGTAACTTATCTGGCAGATTTGTTCCTTGACAAGAACAAAGATTATGTAGTGGCTGAACATCAGGATCTTTTGACAGCCTCAAAGTGCTCCTTTGTGGCTTGTTTGTTTCCTCCTCCGGCTGAGGAGTCTTCAAAATCATCCAAATTTTCATCCATTGGATCACGCTTTAAGGTACTACTGATCCAATTATCAACTCTATTAGTGAGATTAGTGTCAGACATGTATACTTATTTTTTTCTAAAATTTTCTACATATTAAGAGCTATACCCTTGTTCAAATATGTTTTGGATAGAAGTGTCGAACTTGAGTACTTTGGGAAAAATGAAGAATCCAGGTAATGTAGGTTCATCAGGTTTCTGTGTTACAAAATGGAAACTAAAGTTCATCAGAAAATTGAAGCTTTCAGAGTTCAGACCTACTTAAATAAAGATGTCAAAAGTCTCTTTGATCTGTAATTCAAAACTGACCCTATTTTGCCTTTTGGCATCATAGTAGTGTACTTGTTCCTAGTTAGACCAAACCAAACCCTGATTTAGGATTGAGTAGTAGCCTTCTCGAGTTAAGCATACAGAAAATAAAACTAAAGCAGCTCATACACATTACAGTGCTAATAAAATCCATAAATCCAGTCATTCTTATAAGTATTGAATTGGTCTACATTAAATTTGGTAATGAACTGATGCTCTTAACACTAATAAATGCTAGAGATGGATGACATAGTTGATAGTTCCCACTCTTCCATTTACAATTGCAACTACTGACTTTTTAACTTGGAATTTTATATAACTTCCTCTATGATAAGTGAAAACTATTTTAAATATTGCAGCTGCAACTTCAATCTTTAATGGAGACATTGAACTCAACAGAACCTCACTATATCAGATGTGTGAAGCCAAACAATGTCCTCAAGCCTGCAATTTTTGAGAATGCCAATATAATTCAGCAATTACGATGTGGTGTGAGTATAATTCATCAGTACAATGATCTCTTTCTTTTGCTCCAAACTATCAAAAGTGGTGCTTTTGATGGCCATGGCAATTGAGATTATGTGTCATTTTCTTCCTTACAGGGTGTTCTCGAGGCAATTAGGATCAGCTGTGCTGGATATCCAACTAGAAGAACATTTAATGAGTTTCTTAACCGTTTTGGCCTTCTTGCTCCAGAAATTTTGGAGGGAAAGTGAGTTGCAAATCCTATATTTTGTAGCTGTAAATTTGTAATAAGTTTTGTGACAGAGATGGACATATTCATTCAGTGGATGCTTACCTTGATGATATATAAATTAAATATCTGCATCATATTTCTGACTAATTTTAGGTTATGTGATAGATGGTCTGAGTAAAATCCTTTCTCATGGTTGGTCGATAACTTGAACATGCACTATTAAACTTTTCTAGCCAAAATTTATACCACTGCATTATGTATCGACTCACTTTATTGTATATTGGTTTGTTGATAATTCTGTAATATGTCTTTTGTGGCACCTAGTCTAACTTTTCCCTACTGTTGCATATGATTTTAAAATTTTCTTTTTTGTGTGTTTGTATGTGTAGTCAGGACGACAAGGTTGCCTGCCAAATGATCCTGGATAAGATGGGGTTGAAAGGTTATCAGGTAACTGAACGAATCCTTATAGCTTTTAATTTTGGTCATGGCATTTGTGAAATACAGTGAGATTAGAGGATTAAGAGGAGATCCTGTCTATCTTAGAAATGTAATTTACTTTCCTGTCTGCTGAAATCTAAGCCAAAATGGAGAATAGCTGCAGGGTTGCCTAATTTCTTGAGCATTTTCTAAACTCCATGACTAAAGGTTTTTGTGTGATCATCCGAAAGCAACAATCGGTCTGCATTTTGTTAGTGAGTTTGTTATTTGTGTATTACACTCTGTTTAACACAATTTGCATGGCAGATAGGTAAGACCAAAGTTTTCCTTCGAGCTGGTCAGATGGCTGAGTTAGATGCTAGAAGAGCAGAAGTTCTTGGACATGCAGCCAGAACAATTCAAAGGCAAATCCGGACGTATATTGCACGGAAGGAGTTCATTTCCCTCCGTAAAGCTGCAATCATGTTGCAGTCTCATTGGCGAGGTATCATTTTACCGTCATTAAAAGTTTTTTTTTCCTTTCTTTATGTATGAAACTGATGAACTTCAGAAATAGAAACAAGAAATTATTATTTTTGAAATGCAATAATGGCTCTGGGATGCATTTTTTCGGGGCCCAGAGCACACTGAAATTTATATCCTATTTATGACCTGTCTGTTTTCCTTTTACTGTAATTAGGCATATTAGCCTGCAAACTCTATGAGCAGTTGAGAAGGGAAGCAGCTTCTGTGAAGATCCAAAAGATCTTTAGGCGTCACATTGATAGGGAATCCTATTTAAATGTAAGGTTGTCTGCAATCACATTGCAGACTGGCTTAAGGGCAATGACCGCTCGAAACGAGTTCCGATTCAGAAAGCAAACCAAGGCTGCAATCATCGTTCAGGTATTACTACAACTAGTTGAACATGTTCGCTTGTCTCTATAAAATTAATTTGATTTTGGAAAGAAAGTTGCACACATCATTGCTGCAGAAGTGAAGGTATCAAACTCAATTCAGAAAATTGAATATTGACTGAATACTATTTTCATCATTCAGGCTACTTTCCGTTTCCATGCTGCATACTCTTATTATAAGAATCTCCAGAAGGCTGCACTAACTACTCAATGTGGTTGGAGGAGAAGGGTTGCAAGGAGAGAGCTCAGAAATCTTAAGATGGTCTGATCATATTCTTTAGGACAACATTGCTCACAAAAGCTTTAGTACATTTTGCATAGGTTATAACCATTACTCTTAATTTGTTTAGGCTGCCCGGGAAACAGGGGCTCTAAAAGAAGCAAAAGACAAACTTGAAAAGCGCGTGGAAGAACTTACATGGCGTTTGTCGCTTGAGAAACGTTTGAGGGTAATTTATGCCATTTAATGTTCTAACATATATTATCATTTACAATTGTTGCAGTCTCCTGTGAAACGTAATCATTATCTGTTTTTAACCACTTAAACCTTTACTTTATAATTTTGTAACAGACTGATTTAGAAGAGGAGAAGGCACGAGAAATTGCCAAGTTACAAGATGCCTTGAATGCAATGCAATTACAAGTGGAAGAAGCAAATGAGAGAGTCAAGAAAGAGCAAGAAGCTGCTAGGAAAGCTATAGAGGAAGCTCCTCCGATCGTCAAGGAGACTCCTGTTATAGTTCAGGACACTGAAAAGATCGATTCCTTAACTGCTGAGGTAGAGAGTTTGAAGGTAAGAATTCTAATATGCACGATTGTGGTCGGTTCTTCACTGTCTATTTCCTTGCTTTGGTATTCCATAAGAAATTTAATTTGAATAAATGCAAAACAATTTTATTTCCTATTTAATCATATAATGGATATTGGCGGTTGTTCCATGTGCTGATATGAACGCCAATGGCTACAACTTCTGAAGGTTATCAAACCTGAAAGTCAGATGAAATTGACAATCAAGATATGAATATATGAAGCAATTAATGTTAATGAATCTATGAAGTTGCAGGATAAACATCAAAGATGACAACAAATCAGTAATTACTTACTGTAGTTATCTGAAATTAGTAAAATCAAACATTTGCCTTGTGTTATCAAGTCTTTAGAAACTTTGATGATAACAGCAGGGACGATGTTCATTTGTCTCTGCAGGTTTCGTTGCTATCAGAAAGAAAAGCCACGGAGGAGGCTCGTAATGCTTGTACGGATGCCGAGACAAGAAATGCAGAGCTGATAAAGAAACTTGAAGACTCAGAACGGAAAGTGGATCAACTTCAGGAATCTGTCCAGAGGTCTGTGTTGAAAAGAAACTTGTTTGAATACAAACTAACAGTACTTTGCATCAAAATACAGAAAATAAGTGAAAAAAATTAATTCTCTTTTCCTATCCTGTCTGGTTGTCAGTTTTCATGACACTCAAATGTCTGCCACACATTTTACTTTATTTACTGCTACTTTTGCAAGCACCCTTGTCCCCGTTTTTTTTCTAAAACTTTATTCATTCTATGTTTCAGGTTGGAAGAGAAGCTTTCCAATTCACAATCCGAGATTCAAGTACTTCGTCAGCAGTCACTGGCAATATCACCAACTGGGAAATCCTTGACCACTAGACAAAGAACAATGATTGTTCCGGTAAAAATAGATATTATTAGTTCATTTCACATCCTCATATCGTTAGTTCAAGCATAGAGAAATATAACCTGATTATTTGTTAATTAATTTGCAGAGAACACCCGAGAATGGAAATGTTACAAATGGAGAAACAAAGGTTCTATCGGTATGGAATATCATTATTTGTGATAATTGAAACAGAATTTATAGGATATAAGATGTTATATCAGTTATATTATATTGCTTACTGCTTAGTATCTTCTCAGGACATGACTCTTGCCATATCAAATGTACGTGAGCCTGAATCTGAGGAAAAACCTCAGAAAAACCTCAACGAAAAGCAGCAGGTTAGTGGTCATTGAAATGCATGACCTTCTGTTAATTTTGAGTGGTATATTTCTATTTATATAGATGTACCAGTCCTGATTTATTTCTCATAATCTTCCTTTTGTGTTTCAGGAGAACCAGGACCTTCTGATCAAGTGTATATCACAAAAATTGGGATTCTCTGGGAGCAAACCGATTGCTGCTTGTGTTATTTACAAATGTCTTCTTCACTGGAGGTCATTTGAAGTTGAAAAAACTACTGTTTTTGACCGCATCATTCAAACAATAGCTTCTTCCATAGAGGTAAGCTATAGTTTGGCTTTTAAAGTTTTCCGCATCATCATCATCACCTCTCTAAAGAATATTATAAATAAGCCATGTCTACCTTACTGAAGGTCCAGGACAATAACGATGTCTTAGCGTATTGGTTATCCAACTCATCAACTTTATTGATGCTGCTCCAACGCACGCTTAAAGCAAGTGGAGCTGCAAGTTTGACACCACAAAGGCGAAGAGCATCGTCGGCTTCTCTCTTTGGGAGGATGTCTCAAGTAAGAAGCAATGATTTTATCTAACTGAAAACTTTATCAATCTTTCCATGTGTAATCAATTTTCATTTCCTGCTTTCTAGGGACTACGTGGATCTCCCCAAAGTCCGGGGCTTTCATTTCTTAGTGGCCGCGGGATTAGTAGGCTAGATGACTTACGGCAAGTTGAGGCCAAGTACCCTGCACTACTGTTTAAGCAACAACTGACTGCCTTCCTGGAGAAGATATATGGAATGATAAGAGACAATCTAAAGAAAGAGATCTCTCCACTGATTGGAATGTGTATTCAGGTTATTTCTACTTTTTCGGTTCCTCTTCCGTTTTTTAAATGGGAATATGAGAAGTTTGTCACGAGTTGTGTATGTGTCGATGAGCTGGTTATGAAGCTGGGTAACTTACCGCGACTCATTTCAGAAATTGCTTATTTATGGTGACTATTGGATATGATGCAGGCTCCTAGGACATCACGGGCAAGTATGGTGAAGGGACGTACTCAAGCAAATGCCATTGTTCAGAAGGCTTTAATTGCTCATTGGCAAAGCATTGTGAAAAGCTTGGACCGTTATTTGAATATAATGAAAGCAAACTATGTAAGATATGAAACTTTGCTTGAAAAAAAAATTGTAACAGACTCTTTTACTGATTTTATGAGCCTCGTTTTTCCGGTTCTACAGGTACCTGCTTTCTTATCCCATAAAGTGTTCACTCAGATATTCTCATTCATTAACGTTCAGCTATTCAACAGGTATATCTTTGCGTGTCTCTTCGTGAATGTGATATATTAGAAAGTTAAAAGGTTATGATTAATACTTGTGGCATTGTTCTTTTACACATTTGTGCAGTCTTCTTTTGCGACGTGAGTGTTGCTCTTTCAGTAATGGGGAGTATGTGAAAGCTGGTTTGGCTGAATTAGAACAATGGTGCAACGGGGCAACCGAGGAGGTAAACTCTCGGCAATCATATATTACTGTAATACCATTCCATTTCTTTTTTCCGGTTCCTTTACCCGAATTCTTCTTGTGAACAGTATGCCGGTTCGGCATGGGATGAACTCAAGCACATAAGACAGGCCATAGGATTCCTGGTTAGATTAACTTTATAACATTTCTTGTTCAATAACAGTTTCTAATAACGATCAAATGACTCACTGCCGGAACCGTTTCTCTGCAACTCACAGGTCATTCACCAGAAACCTAAAAAGATCTTGGATGAAATAACTAAAGAGCTTTGCCCGGTACACATCCCTGTCTCTGTCAGATTCCTCGCCTCTGAACGTTTTTCCTTTGTTAAACCTTCAACTTTCCTTCTCATGTTGCTGTTTTTTCAGGTACTAAGCATACAACAGTTGTATCGAATCAGCACAATGTACTGGGATGACAAATATGGAACACATAGTGTGTCATCAGATGTAAGTTCAAACTACCAAAATCCGTAATGTTAACATAAGTTGGCCAGTGAAATTTATCGACAAACTCTTCGTTGAATAGGTCATTGCAAAAATGAGAGTTATGATGACCGAAGACTCCAATAATGCTGTTAGTAGTTCTTTCCTACTAGACGATGACTCAAGGTTAGTTCCTACCTCCTCTTAGCTTCGTGAAGACGAGTACCATTATGATTTATACATGTACAATTCATATATGTCAATGCAGCATTCCATTTACGGTGGACGACATCTCCAAGTCCCTGCAACAAGTCGACATAGCCGATGTCGAACCTCCATCGTTGATTCGCGAGAATTCCGGGTTCGGTTTCTTACTTCCACGTTCAGAATGATTATCATCACGGTCACCACAAACCATCGACGGTTCTCAAACCGTACTCGTTTGTGCATATAACTACATACTATTTATTTATTTTTCCACGGTTTGCATTCTTTTCACCATGTTACAAAAACATGGGGTATTTCTTCAAGAAGCCATTATCACCATTTTTGTGATGATGTGCAATACAGTAGGTTGGTCTTCTGCCCAAAATGGGTATTTTGGTCTTTCCGGGTTTTTAATTTCTTTTAATATCTTTAGGGAGCAAGGGGCTCCTTTGTTTTTTTATTTTTCTAATTGGGTTTTGCTTGGCTTTATTTTTTGTGTGTAATTAACTACAATAGTTGCATTTTATAGGGCATGATTTGTTGTTGGAGTTATTGGTGTAAATTCAATTTCCCTTTAGTATTGGAACCCAATGAGTGGTATAGTTTAAAAAGGCTCGGATTCGAGTAGCTTTGTCTGTAAATTGCACCTGAGTTTTATAAAGTACTAAAAACAACACAGATATTACTATGACATCACATTAAGAATGCTCGGAAGAAATATACACTGTATAGGAACTAATAAAAGAATTTGAAACAAAAAACACTTACGAATTCATGCCCTGTAAAACTACAAATCAAAAGGTCCAGGGATTATTTAAGTTTAATATATGAGTTAAGATCTATTTATATAGTCTAAAATTTAAATTTTTTATTATTTCAATAATTCAAACAAACGTGTAAAATTTTTAAGTTTTACATTGCGTTTATCCTAACCCTTAATATATGTGTGTTTATTTGATTGAAATGAAAATGTGTGGACTTATTTAAGTAAAATGATAAAACATAGGATCATTTTATTGATTTAGCTATTTATTTGTTGTGAATTTTACCTTCCCACCCCATAAATATAGGCCTGATAGATTTATATCGAACGCTATGTATGTGTTCTAAATATAAAACTCTAAAGTTTAAACTTTAAATTTTAAAATCTAAACCGTACAATATAAACTTAAACTTTAAATTTAACAAATTTACGTGAACTAAATATCAATTTTTTTTGCTTAAATTATAAAAATAAGTTAAGTGCAAAGTGTACAAATGGCACTAAACTAAGAAAAAATGATTTTTGGCCATTAAAGTTTTGAAAAATATAAAATTATCATTAAACTTATTGTATTGTTATAAAATAGTTATTAAACTTTATCAAATTATTACAAAATGTCTATTAAAATTTGTCAAACTATAATAAAATGGTTCTTAAAATTCATCAAATTTTTATGGTGTGTAGTAGGGTGTTCAAACGGTTAATTCAGCCATCGGCTAAATCGAATCGAGTTACAATTAACCAAAGTTTTTTTAGTCGTTAACCAAATTGATTTTTTTTTAAAACATTAACCGAACCAAATAAATATTGGTTAATTTAGTTAATTTTCAAATTAGCCGAAATTTGTTAATAGTTTTCTTAATCAAAATTATTTTGCACTAAAATTCTTTGGAAATATTTATACTGGTGTAAATGTCTTAGTTAGTTGTAATTAAAAACTTACACTGGTGTAAATGTGTTAGTTAGCTGTAGTTAAAAAGTGCTTACACCGGTACAAATATGTTAGTTAATTGTAGTTAAGAAGAACTTATATGAGTATAAAGATGTTATATATATGCACTCGATCAATCACATCAAACTATTTCACTAAACTCCAAGAAACAAAACAAAAACTTAAATTGTATTAATAATATGTTCGATAAATATATTATATTTCTATATAAATAGTACAATACTTAATGAAAATTATTTATAACTTAATAATTTAAATTATTTAATATGTGGACTCGAGACCATGACATTATTTTTCATATTATATTATATTTCTATATAAATATGATAGTTTGTTAGAAGTTGAGTTTTTTCCAATTGGGTTAGAAGTTGGGTTTCAAAATGGGTATGAGCCTAATATGTATAAATATAATATATTTAATAATTGTTATAATTTGGGTAATTCAGTTAATTAACTGGTTTCGAACCGAATTAATAAATAACTGAACTTTTAAAATTTTCTTAACCGTTAACCGGCTGAAAAAACATCAGTCACCGATCATTTAACCGAATTAATTTGGTTTAGTCGATTAATTCGGTTTAGTCGATTAATTCGATTTTAACCGAACAACGAACACTTTAATAATTAAAAATATCATATTTATTTAGTTTAGTCACTATTTATATACTTTATTTATAACTAAAACAGAGCATAACATAAAAACAATATGTTTTTTTATTTGTGCCAAAGTATTTACTGTCGGTTAGAATGTAATTAGGTGAAAATTAGTTGTAATTAGCTAGTAGCTTGTTAAGAATTTGTTAATGCTTTCTGTTACGGTTTGGGCTATAAAAGCCATACTCATGTATTTGGCTAAAGGACATATAATTGTGATAATTAGTATACTCTAATAAAATTCCATATCACCATTTATTCTTTCTTTAATTTCTCTGTTTAGTAACCTTACACACAACTACTGCTCACTTATATTCCACAACACATCGTTCACCGTCCGTCGTTTCTATTCCGATTACTATGCCGAAATTCTCACACTGTCGATAACATAAAAATAACATTTCGTGAATATACAAATTTATTTGAAAATAAAAACCACATGATTCGAGATCAAACAAGTATAAACCGAACAATAAAATCTCACAAGTCATAACATTATCTAGTACATACAATGTGTAAAGAACCGAAACGAAATCCAACAGCACAAGACAGAACCCTAAAGAGAATTAAGAATGTACAACCTGTCCTAGACAATTTTAGACAACATACAATTGGTAAAGATAAAAGCCAAGGATGAGTTGCCGACTTCTCGAAAGTCTTCGTTGTTTCTCACGGGACAGCCGGAGCATGGTTTCACGATCCATTACACGCATTGCTCACACGAGAAGGGATGCCCGGAAATGCCTTTTTTTGGCTTATGAAAATCGCCACCCTTAATGGAGATACTCGCAATGTCGGAGCAGCTTGTACTTGAATCGTCATGTCTCACCGTATGCAAGCGATGACTCTCGAGTTCCGATCGATGTAAGCAGCTGATATCTAAGATGCAAGGGGAGTTCTTAGAGGTTGGTTCGGGCTGTTGGAGCTTTTTGCTAAGAAAACGTCCACCTGATCCCCTAACCCTATTGAGAGCATGAAGATGGCGAGATTCATGAAGATATGGCTGCATTTAATTCGAATCATAGTCAATCAGCGAATTTAGTAGGGATAATATTTAACGTGATTCGACTTTTCCGACTTATGATTGTTAAAAAAAAACAGAAATCACTCCCTAATAACATCAAAACTTAATATTTTTGTACAAATAACCTAAAAAAATTCCTTGCAAATAACATGACTTAACAACGTGCAATTTTATATGAATAAAGCTACAACCTCTCGATAAAGAGGGAGTAAAACTAGGTTCAACATGAAAAAAATTAAAATATTTCAACTTAGTTTGACGTAAAAAAATTTAAACCTAACTTGAATCCTAATTGCATAAACTCAACTCGAAAAATGTTAAATAAAGTTAATTAAAATAAAATAAATTAGTACCATAACATTATAAATAAGACTCAAAAAAAAATTTGAACAGAAACTCGAACAACTTGACTCTACTCGAATGAAAAAGGTTCAAATAAAATTTGAGTTATAAAATAAGACTCGCCAACTAGACTAACTGAATATTTTTTTACTCGACTCAATCAAATACTCACCCTGTCCTCTACTCTCGATACAATGTTTATATACCTTTCGAGATTTGACAAGTTTGTTTTGCATCTCAAGCTTTGCACGATGCTGCCTCCTCCTTAGAATCCCATGATATTGTTTAGCATTGACATAAACATGCTCGTCTTCCGCAAGATCAAGAGGTAGCGGAATCCGTCTCGGCATAGCTCCGGTCACCTGAGTCCGAGGAAATTTAAATCACATTTGAACACAAGAAAAATTATCACAACAAAGGTTATGTGGAAATGAATTGCAGTTTGTCTAAGCCTACGAGACGTTCTACAAGCAATTAAGAAAGCTCAAAATATCATCATACATAAAAAGTTATTAAATTGTTATGAAATAATCACTAAACTTTATCAAACATTACAAAATGGTCATTAAACTTGTCGAACTGTTACACAATATTATAAACTTATCACTATTTTATAATGTATAGTTATCATTTTGTAACAGTTCGATAAGTTTGACGATTATTTTATAATTTTTGAAATTTTAGTAGTCAAAATAATCGTTTTTACTTAATTTAACGATCAATTGTGCACTTTACTCTATTCATTCATATTGTTATGTATAGTAAGAGATTCCCAAATCCTATAAAATCAACAATTAATTAGAAGCTTATGTTTATGATTCTAAGAAGAAGATTAAGGATAATCCAATAATCAACAATTAATTAGAAGCTTATGTTTATGAAAATAGAAAAAGGATTGTATGAAACAATTGCGACATGTCAGCATGTTGTCCATGCGAAGTAAACAGCCCACCGAAGCGAGCATCAACACAAGGATATTGATCAAAAGCCTGAAATGGGATGATAAATATTAAGAGTTAAAGTTCGTGTAAAATTTATTTTACACAATTTATTTATTTTAAGCTTAATCTTAAATCTAAAATACTAAATTTTATAGTCTTAAACTCTAAACCATGAACCTTAAACGAGACTCACAAACCCTAAAATTCACAGAATTGTATAAACTTTAATTCACACAGTTTGCACATCAAAATATATTTCGAATACTAACTTAAAACAAAACCAATTAGATTAATGAAGTGAACAATGACTACTAAACATACCGTTGAATGGTTATAGTTTGGATGGAAAGGGCTTAGCAATGTGTTGGGATTGCTAAGCAAGAAAACCGAATTCATGTGATCCTCAATGTCTTTCCCACAACTTTCATCCCCACCTATTGCAAGAGAAAATATTATGACATCAAACAAAAGCATTATTTAATCGTTAAATTCGGGGACGGAATCAGGATGAAACGATAGAAAAAATTTTGAAAATAATAGGGTCTTAAAAGGTGCTTAAGCTATAAAAAATAGGAGTCGAAACTTAATTTCACTAATTTCAAAACTGATAGATTCTACAAATTATTAAATCAAAAAATGGGGGGTTAAAACATAATTTCATTCTTCAAATTTGACAAGGTCTTGCAAATAATTAAACAATAAAATTTCCAAAGAGAACATAACCTTAATTTTAATGGTTTCAAAACTTTCAGGACTTAAAATACTATTAAATCAAAAATATTGGGGAGGTCATGACCCCTCCCACCACCGACGTGGTTCTGTCGGTGGTTAAACTCGATAATTATCGGATGAATCTTAATTTTTAGAAATACAAAAGATGATTCTGAAATTTCTGTGTATGAGATGAATTTTGTAGAGATGTGAGAAACGATTTAATAAAAACATCTGGTTGACAGGATAAAAATGGTATTTCGTGTGTTTAAACAACACAAAACATAGAAAGGGTTTGCTTATGATAAAATTTACAATCGTGGTAAAAAAGAGAGAAAATAACATCAAACAAAGTATACAATAAATCACATTTTCAAAGCATCAAAATACCAGATTCAGATGAATTGCATTGAGAATTGTCTACTCTTACTCGCTCATCGATTAGTTGTTCGAGTCGATGTCGGTTCGTGCTCCGGTGATCGAAGATCAGAATGCTTTGCATCATGATAGTGTTGGAAGGGAGCTTCCACTTTCTTCAAGCCTGTATCCTGTGGTATCAACTGAGCAACTCGATGTTCGTTCGAGTTCCACCACGGCGGGCAACCAACAAGCAAATGGGACGAGGAAAGAACCGAATTCTCATCGATCGTCGGCAAGATTTGAACCCGACTAGCCATCTAATTCGCCGATTGTCTCCGAATTTCGATGTGAATCCGTATTTCACTCCAAGATTATCCACTAAAAGGAGAAGAAACAATGTAATGAGCTGTGGTATGTCTAAGTTATAATAGGAATGTAAGCAGCAATGTCTACAATCACAAAACCGAACAAGGCATCGCTGTGCGAGAAATAGTCGAAGACTTAAATCGTTAGAAACACAAGCTCGGAACAAAGAAGAAGAAGATGAAGAAGAGAGCTGACCATGAATTATAACACCCCCATTGTAAAAGCACGAGAGAAAGGGAACTGGATTATTTAAGCTACCATGTACGGACAACAATCATTGTAAGGTAAAATTAAAACCCACTCCCACACAACACAACTACTAATAAACTTACATATGAATCTATCGAAAAAAACGCACCCAATTTAGATTTTACCCAATTACCCCAAATGAATGATTTAAGTTTTGTCGAATCGATGGTCGATTGCAGTCGGCAACATGGAGAAGGATTCCAATCATGCGAAAAGAAAAAGGTTAAGATTTTAGGAAATTTCAGAAATAAAAAAAGGCTCAAAACGCAACTTTTGGTGCCAGCATCAGACACTTAAAATTCGAGTGACCAAATGAATGAAATTTGAAAGTCTAATGATGAAATTGTAATTTTTTAAAGTTAAGTGACCAAAACTAAAATACAAAAAAAATGAATGACCAAAAAGTTATTTACTCGACTAGTAAGTAGTAACTATTATTTTTTTCAGAGTTACGTGGGGACCACACTATCTTTTCAAGTCCTTTTCTACCATTATTTTATTTGCGGCCGTCGGCCAAATATTAATGCCACGCGCCAAGAACGGATATATTTGTTCTCATTGGTCACGGGTATTAACTCGCTACACCCGCGCGTGAAAGCTAATGATATAAATGTTTTTAAAAATAATATAATATAAGAGCTAAACATGAGGCTTTGATTTTTTTTTTTTTCTAATTTCCTCTAGAATTTGGCGATTTACCCAATTATCCCAAATGAATGATTTCATTTTCGAAATTGTCCCGGTTTAGGTAACTGTATCCAATATTCTTTTAATATAATCATCGGCGTCCAAATCATTGATAGACTAATATGGATTGAATATTATATGGGTCGATCCTCCCAATTTAGATTGCACTACCCATAAGACTAGGATTCCAAACATAGATGTTATTTAAAGCGTTATATTTTGACTCAAATTTTAATTAGTAATTAAGTTGAGTTTTATTGTAATTTTAGTAGTCGAAGATTACTTGGAAATTATGGTTTATTTTAAGGAGTAAATATAAACTAGGTTTAACCTTTGAATTACGAGAGATATGAGAGAATTACTCTTGAGAGATGTAACAACTTTTAGGATCTTTATAACTAGTGTGTCTACGTTGTAGAGATGGGTATTGTAGGGATATTAAGAAGAGTGTTTTGGTTTCACTAGGTTTTAGGATATGTATACCGGGTTTTGAGATACATGTGATATTATGTATTTGCACTCTTCATGTTCTCTACATTGATAGTGGATTGTCCGTTTCTTTCGTCCATGGAGGTAGGCTATGCTGAACCATATTAAATCTTGTCTACTACACATAGCTTGGTCTATGTTGTTATCACTTTAATTATTTTGCGGCATACCAAATTCATAACAAATAGTATCATGAGCTATGGTTCTACTACGAATTGGTCTTAATTACCAATAAATCTAGCGCCTCACTAGATCAACTGATAGCTGCTTAATTATGGATGAGATGCAAATGAGATATTCATGTTTAAAAACTATTTGAATTTGATTTGAAAAATGAGATGTTGGGTCAACCTCGAGTAGCTCATTAGATTGGATTATTTTGGTTCTTTACTTAAGTATCTCAAGACTTTTTTTCCTTTTCACATTATATCTCGAATTTAAAGTTAAACTCGAGTATAAACAACATAAATTATAATCGAAAGCGAGAATCAAACTATTTCTCAAATCGAATCAAATTTGAACGAACAAGCATACACGAGTTAATATCTACTTAAATCCGACTTAATATTGTTTAGATGATATGATACATTTTAGTGACGAACTTGGTTAGAGAATGAACTTCGAAGGGGTGAGACGGACACAACCAATGTAATTTAAGAGGTGTTAGAACTTGTACTCCCTCATGTTTAAGTTAGTATAATGAAAAAGGAGACTGAAATGCAAAATTTTAAAAATTGAGATGAAAGGAATATTCCTTTATTGTGGAGTATAATGGGTACAATTATATATGAAACCTGGGGCGAAACTATAATGAAATTACAAGATGATCAAATTATTTATCTTTGAAATTAACAAGATTCTAAAAGATAATCAAACAATAAAAAATAGAGCAGTAATGCTTAATTTCATTAATTTCAAAACTGACATGTCCTAAAATGTAATTAAACAAAAAAATTAAGGACAAATCATAATTTTTTGATGAAAAAATTAATTAAACCACAACATTTTGGAAGTTACTAAAACTTAATTTTAATAGTTTTAAAATTTTCACAAGCTTAAAATATAATTAAATTATAAAAACTTGAGAGTGAGTTGTCTCCACGATGTTCCATCACTATATGGTACTTAGGTCGATCAAATGGTCATCTAACATTCTTAATGTGGTCCGATAATAACACATGCTCATGTTCTATTTTTAGTATCGAATAAAACTCACGCATACCTTTTAGAAAACGTTGCTCGAACCTTGTTTACCAAAGACAAATATTTCTGAGATTAATTAATCTTTTATAGGAAAAGACAGAAATGGTTGGAGAGGTAATTTAGAAAAGGCATTATGCCAAAAAAATGCCTATAACGTTTGATTAAATGGTCGTTTTGATTTTTATTTATTTTTTGAATTAATTTAATCAAATGTTTTATTTTGGGTCAAAATAGTTCTTTTACGGATGAAAACTGTTAGTTAACTAACAATAAACTTTTGAAATAACTTGACAGAATGACACGTCAGTAGAAAAATTTATATTTTATATAATTTTATAGAGTTATCTTTTAATTGATTTGACATTCTTTTAAGTCAACACATTTGTCTATTTAACACTGCCATGTCAATGTGCACTACCATATAGGTTTGACACATCATTTTAAGTCATTTACCATTTGTCAACTAACAGTTTTTATCTGCAGATGAACTATTTTGACCAAAAATAAAATATTAAAAGTTAAATTAGTTTAAAAGAAAAATAAAAACCAAAATAATTATTGAATAAGATATCACATAATTTTTGGCTTTTATGCCTTAAGAAAACATCAGGTGAGAATTCAAGGGGAAAAAGGGTTGAATTGTCATTTCCAGTGAAAGAAATAAAGAAGGAGAAAAGGAAAATAGGAAGGTGGTTGGGAAGATGGGTTGAGTTGCTAACAATTGACGAATCCACAACAACAATTTAATAAAAATAAATTATTTACTTTTGTCTTATGTCACCACTTGATTCTCATTACGTAATGGTGATGGCGTCATCCTATGTATTGAGACAAACAAATGTTTGGTTTTTAACCAACTGATTCTCATTTTAAATTAGTTTATAAGTTTTTGTATATTTCATTTTTTTTAAATTATGATTTTTATTTTAAATTGATCCCAAACTTCTAAATATTATAATTTATCCTCAAATTATTATTTATGTTGGATCATATTATTACATAATATACATCAATGTTTACATGGAAATTAACAATTCTTATAATGATTTTGTTTAACATGGGATGTGAATTGTTTAGCATACGTTGATAAATTGTAGATGAAATTAGAATGTCTAAAAGTTTAAGGATCAATTTAGAATAAGAGCCATAGTTTGAGGATGAAATTAGAATGTTCAAACGTTTGGGGGCAATGTAAAATGATGGTAAAAGTTTAAGGATGAAATTGAAACTTTTAAAAGTTTAAGGACTAATTTAGAATAAATGTAATAGTTTAGAGACGTGAGATGCAATTAACTCAGTTTTTTAAAAGAAAGGTAAACTATACTACAGATTATTTAATTATGAGTTTAATAAATTTAACTTTTTAGATTTAAAAAATTCATCATTTCAATATTTATTTTTCTCATAAATTGTTTGTTCTTTTCTCAACAATGTTATATTACTTTCATGATATAATAACAATTTAACAATAACTTGTTGATTTATGACATAATATATTATTCAATTACTGTTTTGATCCGTTGGGCTCGCTTGCTTTCACAATATTATATAAAGACTAAATTGATAGAATTTTTAATATAAAATGTTAAATTTATTGAATTATTTTGAAGTAGGACACGATTAATAGAATGAATGTATTTTTAAGGACTAAAATATTATTATACCAAATTTAAACATTTAGTATTTAATTTTTTTTACTGATATGACAAATTATCAAATAAATTATAGTAAATGATACTAACAATAGAAATATCTAAAAGTAAACTAAATGGAAATTAAATTAAAAATCATATTATATACTCCCATTTATATTACGGTGGAATGTAAAATTAAACCTGATAAATTGGGGTATAAACTTTAAAGATAGATTCAACATTCATGAGCAAGAACTAACTTAATGTAAATTTAATTTTAAGAATATTTTTATCCACAACAAAAACAAATATATAATTTTAAAAAAAATAAAAAGATTGACATTTTCATAATGATATTTTCAAAAAAAAATGTATCTTTAATGTGGTGTTACCATTGAAGGGAATTCTCCCAACCAAAAACAAATATATGATTTTAAAAAATAATTATTCCTCGGATAATGATATTTTCAAGAATCAAATGTATCTTTAGTGAAAACACCTGTGATGATTAACTTTGTCTTTTTTTATTAAATAGAGAAATATTACATTCTCGTGCCAGGATTCAACCCATACAAGATGGGGCAATATGAGCATCATTAGTCACTAAACCAATTAGTAGGCCTCATAGTTTTAACTTCTTTAACCTATTATTGAATACCACAGTTAATGCGAGTGTATCCATTTATTTGATTGAAAGGATGATAAAGATATTAAACTGACAAAAATAATGAGATTTTAAAAAATAATTATTCCTCGGATAATGATATTTTCAAGAATCAAATGTATCTTTAGTGAAAACACCTGTGATGAAGGAATTACTAACGACTACTTACTGTATATATCTCAATTTCAAAAAACATTTGTCAATAGTTTTAACTTTGTCTTTTTTATTAAATAGAGAAATATTACATTCTCGTGCCAGGATTCAACCCATACAAGATGAGGCAATATGAGCATCATTAGTCACTAAACCAATTATTCAACCCAACCTATTACAAGATGATTTATTTGATTGAAAGGAATAAAGATATTAAACTGACAAAAATAATCATTAGTCAAATAAAAAACAATTAGTAATAGTTTTAACTCTTTTTATTAAATAGAGAAATATTACATTTAACAACCCATACAAGATGAGGCAATATAAGCATCATTAGTCACTAAACCAATTAGTAGCTCTCATAGCTTTAACTTCTTTAACCTATTATTGAATACCACAGTTAATGTGAGTGTATCCATTTATTTGATTGAAAGGATGATAAAGATATTGAACTAACAAAAATAATGAGATTTGAAAATTTACCAAATTTAACCTTTAAATTTACAAATTCTACAAAGGATAGTCAAATTAAAAAACTTTGGGATGATAATTTACAATATTTTCTTCACCACCTCTTTTCATTTTCATGTAATTTAATGCTTGACAAAGCTCTTCATCGCTTTTAGATTCATGTCCTTTTCTTTTAGGAAGATTTGACATTTTTTCATGGAGAAAATGTTGAATTCTATCATTACTTTCTATGTTATGTATAAATTATGGATTTAATTTATGCACTTTATTTTTGTCAATTTTAATATTTATGTATAAATTATGTTATGTATAAATTATGGATTTAATTTATGCACTTTAATTTATAAATTATGGATGATAAATTATGGGTTCATCTTGTCCATTGGGCTGATGTTTGTCGGCCGAGCTCACATGGGAGGCTTGGTTTCCGACAGGTTAACGTTCAAAATGATGCTTTCTTAATGAAGTTGGCCTTTCAATTACTCACCAAACGGAGCACATTATGGGTCCGATTTCTGCACGCCAAGTACAAGTGTTTTCCAAGAGTTCATGCGTCCATTAGGAGCCGAAATTGCTCTTCTTTATGGAAGGGTCTCAGTGTTATATGGCAGGATGTCCGTAATCATATTATTTAGAACATCGAGCATAGGCATGATGTGGATTTTTGTGGAATTCGTGGGTTCGGATGTTGGCCCTTTGGTTAATCAAGTACTGTCGAGGCATGTCGTGGTACCACAGGGATACCTATAACCCCCTCGACCCGACCTAGTGGCAAGACCGAACCGAGCGAGCTACATTGGGTTTGCTGAAACAAACCCGTAAAGATTAACTCGAATTACGTGCATTTTTTCCTTTTATCTTATCTAGATGCAACTTATTAACCTATGGTGTGCATACTGGCATTGGTTGAAAACTCAATTCAATCGGGCGTCGATACGACATCCAATTTCACTTAATTGTAATTTAGGGACCAAATTGTAATTAAGGAAACTTAAAAGAACTTTACCCATTTTGTAGTTACCAAACCCCAATTAGTCAAGTTTCATGCCCACATGTCAAATTTCAGCCTCAAACAATCATCCAAACTCATTCAATTACATACATATCATTCAGGGACCAAAATGGAAGAAACAAAAACTTCCAGACATCACATTAACTGTAATAACTGCTGCCCGTATAGGTACACGAGCAAGTGTATCTGTACGCTATGCTATTCCTCAAAATCCTAGATTCTAGTAGCTCAAAACCGTACCGATACAACTCTTCGCATATCGGTACGCCTTGTTAAAATGCCCTTGCTTTTACCGAAACATTTTCCCGTGTACCAAAATGCAGTCTCAAAAATAGCTTACTCGTCCCGGTACAAAGACACGTGTATCAATACATTTGGACCTGTAATGTCCATTTTTACTGATTTTTCATGCTTTCAAGGATCCATACACATTCTAACATGCCTCAAACTTATACACAACTAAACCAAGGATCAATCCAAGTCAAAACATTACAAAATTAAGATCGAAACATGGCATTGTGCTTCAAAGGGTAAACTAGAGGCATGCTTCCTAGAAACCAAACCATTCAACTTTCAAAACATAAAACCAAAGCCACAACCAACATAAAAGCCCAAATACAAATCCAAAGCAACATTACCAACATGCTCGAACATGGAGTTTAGCATAAACCTTCCCAAAACAACAGCGAAACCCCATTGCATTTATTACTACAAGTCTAATTCGAAATCATACTTTCAATAATCGAAGTCCTTGGTAATCCCTTGCCCACACGCTGCCTCGCAACCTTTAATTCTCTGCATTGAGGAGTGCTCACACAACACATCATCAATGCATTTTAAAAACTGTTTTTCCCAAAACCACATTGAAATCACCATTTCAATCAACTTATAAAACATCATGCATTGAAAACCATGCACTTAACCCTTTCAAAAACCAGCATATTAAACCATATGCAACATGTATCATGGACCAACAACAAATCTTATTGCTAACCCTCAATTTAAGCCTTTCCATACATAATAACCCATATGCAAAGCTTAAAGAGAAAATATGTATAAACGAATACTATACATAAACATCCATCAACATGATACATCAACAATTATATTGGCTTTCAAGTGATTATAACCAAATTCCACTTTCCAAAATGTTACATCAGATACACGGATTCAACAAGTATCCTCTCAACACTTTATGCCATCTCAACCAGAATTCAAGGGTACATTCACAACCCGGGGACACTAACCCAATCATCGGTTACACGCATAATCCAATAACGGGAGTTTTCGGTACCATATAACCCCTCAAACGTTAGGGACTTTTTTATGGAGTATCAATCCTATGGCATCGTATAAACCCCTTTAATCGACATCCAATGTGACTTTTTATAGTGCATATATCAATGTCCCTATTTTTGATCGCAAAATAAAAACGACAAAGATGTTCGTGATTCTTTTGGATAATAAAATATTTATTCCGTGGGGTTTTAAAAAGAAACCGTTTGGTATAATTGAAGATTAACTTTAATAATTTATATATGTCCCTTTTTCTTTTTGTTATCGCTAAAAAAAAACGTATTTTTCAAAGATTTTTCGTGATTCTTTTGGATTAAAATATTTATTCCGTGGGGTTTTAAAAGAAACCGTATTTAAAAATGACAATTATTCAAAAAGATTGGATTTTACGGAAAAGGATTAGCACCCCCACACCGCCATCATTAATAATTACCGCGAATAAATTTTTTAAAATTCGATCATTATTATGGCCCCGTTATCCGAGGGTAAACGCCCAACCACTATCACTACGCCTGATACTGGCCCCGTTTACGCTCGGATAAAAAGGCACCGCATTAACAATTTATATCTCGATATGCAATCTTAGTGGCAAAAAATATAAAACATGGCAAAATATTTAAATGCGATAAATATTGACATAACAGAATACTAATCTAACATAAAAAATATACTAGACTAAAACATGCATATATACATATTAATCTAAATAATAGATAAAAACAATTTTAACAAATCAGAATAACAAGGCAGGAATAATTACGTATATAGACGAACAAATATTTCAAAAAGACATACATGCTAGTAATAAAACATATTTCAGCATATATGGTACAATATATCATACAAACAAAAGTAAATATACTAGCATGCAATCCTTAAAAAAACATACACACATACAAAAATACAATATATACCATGTACGAATCAACTAAAACATAACATGCTTAATATGAATAACCGGATAAAAAGATGCATGATTATTATAAGTTTAACACACCTATACATGTAAACATAAAATACGAGGCATATACGAGGGACATAAAATAAAACAATAGAATATCAACATATACGATTATAATACGAACATGAATATTTACAAAGAAAACAGGACTGAAATGAAAGAAAAATAAAAGTCAGTGGCATAAATTAAAGAACAATAATATGTAATTTAGGGACGAAATTGCGAAACAAACAGAACCTAGAAGGATCAAAATTGTAATTAGACCAAGGGGCAGACCCAAAATGAAAAGTTCAAAAACGCGGGATGGCTAAAGGCGTAATTTTACCATTTGAAAACTGATTCGGTGTAATTTAGGGACTGGATTACAAGATTTTGAAATATCAGGGGGACTGGGATTGTAATTATACCACGCGGCAAGACAAAAACGAAAATATTGAAAACGCGGGGGGATTAAGTGTGTGATTTACCCATTTCAAAAAATAATAACACCTATATAAAGCCTATTTTTAGACCAAAACCAAATTTTCACCATTTCATTTCATTTTTCGGTTTTGCAATAGCCTATTGTTCTTCGTTTTCTCTCAACTTTCCCCCATGAAACCCAGAATCCGGCGGCCGGCCGCCGTGTTCTCCGCCGCCGGCCGCCGCTAACCGTGCCAGCGAGCCTCAAAACACACCAAAATAACCCCTTTCCATCTTCGACATGAATCCGAGGTTGGATTCGGAGGATACACCTCTATTCGCCTAGATCTAGGAAATACGAACACAAAAAAAAACTTTTAAACCTAAAATCGAAACTACCAGGGGCCTTCCCCTTCCTTCAGTTCACCATCTCGGGCTTGGGGAAGCCGAAAGGCTTGTCACTGAGGAAGGGAGACCCACGGACGGCGACGGTAAGACTTCTTCTCTTTTTTTTTGCTTATCTCTTTGTATATGCATGTAAAAAACAAATAAGAAAAAGAAACAAGTGTTTACCACTGGACTGACTTTCGATTATCACTTGATTGGTTACAACTTTTGGTTTTTTTTGTTACAAGATCTCTGTTCTCTCCCCTGTTTTTTTTTGTTACCACATCCCTTTTACAACTCTCTCTGTTCCCCCTTTTGTTATTTTTTTTATATAAGATCTCTGTTTCGTATATAAGCTTGTCTTTGTTTTGGTGCAAGTTGCATCTTGCTTTTTCAGATCTGGACTGACAAACTTGTTACTTGTTGTATTTGGCATGTTCTGAGCACGGGGGTTGAATATCGGCATGGTGGCGGTATGGGTGTTCGGCGCCGGCGACCGACGTTTCTCGGCCGTTAGATCGGATCCGATCTAACGGTTGAGATGGCTTGAAGGGCGAACGGCCTGGATGAAGCCTCGATTTGATGAGACGGCTCGGATCTTGCCACGTGGAGCTCCGCAGTCGAGGAGTCAGAACGCGTGGATCTTACGCGCGCGTGGGATATCAAAGCGTCCGCGCGTGGACCACACGCGCGCGTGGACCACACGCGCGCGTGGCACTCGAACGGTCCATACGTGTGGAACACGCGGCTGGCATATATTTTTGACTTCTTGGTTGGATCGTGGCCGTTGGATCAAATCTTGATCCAACGGCCCACAGTCACCTGCACACCATAATTGTAATTAGATAAGGTTTGGGTTTGGGCCAACCGGGCCTTGTAATTTATTTGTAATTGGACTTGGACTTCATTTTTATTTGGGTTTAATATATTTAATTTTTTTGGATTTCATTTTATATCAGCCCAATAATATTAATAATAATATAATTATAACAGCAATACACATACATGATATAAACATATACTTATACAAGTATAACATATTGGCATACGTATATATAATCCTACACATAATTAACATAACATCTATATACACTAAACAAATACGCTCGTACTCTAGATACATACGCGACACACATATATCATTAATATGTATACATA